>CM040119.1:72251019-72851019 GCA_022559845.1 Amorphophallus konjac | reverse complement strand
TCAATGTTTAAGTCGGTTAGGGCGGTGTCTCTCGCGGCCTATTGGTGGACCGCGTAGGTCCGTGTGGCGGTTCAGTTTGGGACCGCCTGGTGGTTGGACTGGGTATGTCGGTTCGGCGTTGACTGGCTTTAGCGGCCATTTCCTTGACCGCTCCAGTGTTCACACGGCCCATCCCATGACCGCCAGAGTCTTCGCCTCTGGGTAGGGTAGCGGCCCTTTCCTTGTCCACTTATATCGTCTAGCGGCTGAGGTATAGACCGTCTATGTCCGAGAGTGGTGCTTTCCGTTGTTTTAGCTTTTAATCATCTTGGCTTGACTTCATGGTTGCTCGTTGTTCTGTGGACATCTTTTGATGTCCTATGAGGGCTATAACCATGTTATCAGATAGCTAGGCGTACCCTGCTATTGGTTAGGTTTCTGCACTGCTTCATAATCATTATTAGGTTCTGGTCAACCCGGTGAGACCCAGTGGTTGACAAGTAACCTTGTGAGTGTCTCAGCTATTCTAGATAGATCGAGACATGACTTTGGACGCCTTGAGGTACTATTTTACCTCAATTTGCGTGTCCAGGTGGTGTGAGGGTCTTAGTGCTCCCTCAGGTCTCCGTGAGTCGTTTTATACGGTTGTGTGGATCTGATGATCCAGTGTCATTTTCCTTGGCTTAGGATTAGGCTGATTGGCGGCTTGTCACCGCCGTTATGCGACGATCTTGACTCCGAGTCATGAGACTCAAGGATTGTTGCATTGGTAGGTCTAGTTGCCCTGTCCTGAGTCTGTTGGCAGTTGGTGTACTGCCTTTGTGCTTCGTAGTACGGGTGACAGTGCATGCTTAACCTGTCTGTACTCCAGCACTCATGTTTCAGAGTCGCTGTGTCTAGTGAGCCTCCACTAGTCGTAGCCTGATGACCTCGAGTGTCGGCCCACCTGGGAGTGGTGGCGGGGCAGTTCCAGTGATACGGTTTTTAGGCTAGTTTCTGTGGGCTCCCTTGCCTTGCAGTAGCGTCCTGTTGGGGGAGAAAACTAGCTAAAGGCCTGGCTCAAGGCATTGAGCTTGTGTGTGAACACGTGGTCAGGGGCATTTTGGATGAACGCCGATGGGCGTGACCCTGACTAGTCACTCGTTACTGTAGTTCCTGTTCTGGTTCTATGAGTATCTCAGTCTCCGTCATTCTCAGCGTCCGTAGCGAGATACTTATGGCGCAGTGTAAGACGTCAGTGAATGCATCTGGCTATTCTTCTAGTGAGGAGGTGCTTCCGTCACGTGACACGTGACTCTCACATTTCTCGTATGTTGTGACCTCTCCGGGTTAGTCTTTTCTTGGCCTTACCCGAGGTCAGTGCTGTGTGGTATGCACAACGATCCACTCGTGTATGCATTTGCGTTTAGGGAGTGTGCACGACAACCCAGTCGTGTAGGCTTTAGTGTTCCGTGTTTGTCAAGATCTCTTCTAGGCCTTTTATTGGTTTCCGTAGGCCTTAGCTTTGAGACTAGTGTCTTGTTGACAGATCGGTAACTCCTGACTTTGTGAGATCAGGGTTCGCCATTCTGTCGTTGTTTGGAGTAGTAGGGAGCCGAGGTTTGTTCGACAGCCGTGTTTTGTTCGGTACGGCTTTTCCCTTTTTCTTTTAGCTGTTCTACTCCTTCCGTTACGACTTTCTTTTACAGCTTTCTAGTTGTAGTTTAGCTCTTCCTACTTTACTACTACTGCTACTTGGTTGTTGTTCCGTGTTACTGTGTTATTTTTCAATGGGGATCTGCATGACCCCTACTGAGCCAGTGACATGAGGCTCACCCTTACTTTTCAGGTGTGGCGCTCTTCCTTCTTCGCGGTTCCTTGTGTGGCGTGCCATTAGTTGCCAGCGGTACCTGCGTCGGGCTTCCCCTGACCTCAGTGTACGTTTTTCCTCCTATTAGACTATACTTGTCTTTCCTTTGGACGGGACTCTGTTGTTAATTTAAACTGTTAATTAAAAAGTAATTTTATTTCTGCTACTTTAGCAAACCAGATTAATGAAATATTATTGCTTACTGTTATATCTGCGACTTCAATGTGCTACACGACAATCTTTTTATCCCTTCGGAGCTTTACAACTCTTGGGAGGCTTCACGGGTTCCAAGTGGTATCGGGTCTACTTGGTAGTCCTATCGGGTATATCCGGTATCTGAAGTCCGGGTCGTCACACTTACCATAACCAACTGCCTCTAAAGAATGGTGCCCCTACTAAGGCCATACCCGAGATTCAACCCAGCCTAAGAGGGAGAAGCAGAAGAAAATTGGAGACAAGCTTTATGTAGGATGGGAGACATCAGGACTCGAATTCCTTCTAGAGCACTACCCCTCAAAGATACAGTCTGTTGCACCGGGGCTTTCTATCTTTGATTTTGAGACCCATATTTATCAGGCATGCGTGCGACTGGGCTCATGACGTCCCGCGGGGAACTGTACTGCCACTCTTGCCATGCCTTTGATTCATAATTTTACATTGATCAGATCATTGATTTATTTTTTGATAGCCCTTATTGGCTAGATTTAGCATGAAAGCTCACTTTTATGAGGGTCAAGACTGCCCCTATTTGAGACATCTCCCGTATTGGGGAGCGCCTAGGTTAGACATCTCATCCATCAGCCTCTTGCCCCTGCACTTGGCCGAGCAGAGAAGAAAAAAGACCTTGTGCATTCCCAAAGTATGGCCAAAGCAGTAACGGTGTGCCTCAAAGATATCGACTTTGGCTTGCCATGAAGTGTGTGAAAAATTGATGCTAAAAGGTCACCCTCAACAATCGGAGAAAGAAACTAGACTTCCAGCGCGGAGCTATCACCAGCCTAAGAATGCTGCAGAAGCGAACTCATTTTTGACTAAAACAAGCAAACTCAACTAAAGCCACTCAAACCATGTTGAGGATCAGCATTATAACCATGCGCAAAAATAATAGAAGTAATGGAAATGAAAGCACGTTTCTTGCACAAAATAAAGATACATTGCAAATCCATAACGTGGAAACAACGTCCTGATGTGACCTTGATCAACGAGCTTTGAGGCACACAAATAACTTTGTATTCCTCGCTTGACAGGATAAAGTGGGAGAGGATAACAAGGGGTTGTAGATTCCTTGACACGGAGGAGCGACAGACACCAAACCGGACGAAGAAGGATAAAAAGGAAGAGAGAAGAGGGCTAGAACTCCCTCTTTAAGGCACCGAGACCCTGATAACAAGGAACCAACTACAGAAGAAACAGATCAACTTGGATCAAGGCGGACTAAAGCCTCGAAAATAGCATGAAAAAGGGTGATGACCCTAAAAGGGTGAGGAATGAATAGGAAGATGAGAAGGAAAATCATCTGACGTGGTCAGAGGAGGAGAATAGCGATCATCCGATAGGGTCGGAGAAGAAGAATCACGGACACCCGACAAGGTCGGGGAAGGAGAATTAGAATCACCCGACAGGGTCGGGGAAAGAGAATCATGGACACCCAACAAGGTCGGGGAATAAGAAGGAGAATGACCCGACAGAGTCGGGGAAAAAGAATGAAAATCACCCGACAGAGTCGGGGAAGGAGAATTAGAGACGAAACCCGGAGAAATCGGTGGAGAAGGATTAGAAGAAGAAATCCCTAGATCGGGATGAAAGGATGACATGGGCCGAGGCCTAAGACAGTAAGAATAAGGAGAGTCCAGAGAAATCGGATGAGAAGAGTGGGGGTTTGCGGCCTCGGGAAGAGAAGAGAAGATCATGGACGTGGGATTAGAATGAGGAAGGTACACCACCCAAGGGTGGTAGCTGAGTAGAAGGAAAGATGAATGAACAGATGGGGAAGAGAGAGTGGACCCCTGAGTGCACAATCGATGGCCCTTAAACTTGCGTCGCTGTCTCTTCTTAGCTAAACTGGCTTGTTATAGACCCGCCTGGCGCGGGCTCGAATTCTTGGGCACCTTACCTTGCAATATCTTCTTAGATAGCAAGCCCATCTAGCAGACGTCCTGGCCTGGCTATGAATATGCAGCCTTACCGGGGCAATTGCCCCTAGACACCCGGTGCTAACACCATGTGGACATTCTTGAATAGTGAAATCCTTAGATGGATGAACATCGAAAAACCATGGAGTCCTGTAACCCGACACAAGGATCCTGAGATTTGGCAACTCCACTCGACGATCAGCCTTGAAATAGAACTCTCTTGATAAAAGAGTACGATGAGACTGAGGGAGAGCAATACACGGCGTTGACGTGGGTGGCATACTGATAAACTGAGGGAGATTGCATAAGGTGTATAGAATGTCCTTTGAGAATATAGAAGATACAATTGCGCCTTGAACATAGAGTGCATAATCTGCTTGGCGGATGTATGAGTTAGCACAATCCAGGTGGAGAACCCCTCTTGGCCAATTATCTGAACTGCGACGGAGTGAGGAGTAATAACAGCATCAATAATCAAACCTCCGACAGCAATGAGATTGCCACCAGCCTCACTTGAGAGGAAACTGGCACCAATGCGAGGGAACTCTTCTTAGTAACTGGCATAGGAGATAGTGGCACATCAGCCCCGAGATAGCCTGGGACCAGGACATGTATCGGCATTTGGCGGATAAACTCTTGAAATTTGAAATGCACAATCGGCAAGTAATCGTCCTGACTCGGCTCATCGTCTCCCTGGGAACCAGACCCGAGGGGCACCGAAGGTAGCGCACACACGCTCCGTGGAGGGTAAGTGGATGGAGAAGTGGAGGTGGTAGAGATAGGTTCAGATGGCGTGGAGGCTTCAATGGGAGTGGTGTGTTTAGGTGGAGGCAAAGGGGTTGTGATGATGGCAAGCTCGAGTGCGGGCAGAGGTGAAGCCAGAGGTGAAGGTGGGGGTATAGCCTGCTCAGGCTCGAGCCACGATGGTGATGGAGATGGCAAAGGCGGTAGAGATGGTGGAGGTGATGGAAGCACTGGTGGCGAAGATGGAGATGATGGTGATGGCAATGGAGATGGTGAGGATGGCGATGAAGGGGATGGGGGTAGTGGACATGGAGGTAGAGAGGGCAAAGAGGGAGGTTGTGGTGCCCACCGTCGACGTGTCGACATAATGCGTCGAGCGGCATCAAGGATAGAAGTAGTGGAAGTGATGGCAGGAGAATAAGGGGAGGCACTGGCCTGAGCAGAGGCTTGGGTTTGTGGAGGTTGCGGAGATTGGATAGGAGAAGGCGACGGTAACGGGGTAGGTGACGGAGCAAGTGAAACACTAGATGAGGAATCACAGGGGTGCCCCTGGTCTTGAAGTAACAAAGACGGCTGCCTAGGCGGCACTTCTTGTTGCTACTGCTTGCTGTGAAGATGTAGAATGACTTTGTGAATAGCGGCCCAATCAATCCTTTTCTGATCTTCCAAGCTATAAACAAACTCCCAGAACTTGAGGCAATCTTCCACCAAATGCCCCTGCTGGTGATGGAAATCACAGAACTTGAGCACATCCCCGACCACGGGTCGGCAAGGCACAACTGGAGAGAGCGGCAACGCGTGAGTTGCCATCAAAGCCCGAAAGATATCAGTGAAACACTCTGACAACGGAGGACGAGGAGCCTACTTCGGGCAAGGTGGATGCTGAGGGATATGTAATGGTGGAGAAGGTTGTGGAGACGGAAGTGAAGGTTGCATAGGCAAGAGTGCTTGGCTAGTGGTGGAGAGATTTGGTGAAGGCATATGTGGAGCAGGATGAGGGGGTATATAGATGGCATCCACCTGCTCGGGATGTGGTGTTCCCTTGACTGGGGGAGATGGAGGCGGAGACACATGAGGGTACGAATAAGCAGACGGCTGACTTGCGGAAGTGTACGGGTATGTAGAAGCGGAAGGTTGACTCATGGAAGGATGACTCATGGGAGCATAGGGTTGGCTTGTGGAGGGTGAAGGTTGATATGTGGAGGTGAAGGTAGATGTAGATGACAGGGTGTAAGTGGGCGTAGAAGGTGGAGAAGACTAGAGGTCAAGGGAATCTTGGATTTGTTGGTGGAAGAAGTGGGCTCGGCTATAAAGTTGTTGCCAGGAGGTGATGTCGTTGAGGGCGAAGATGAAACGATACTCGGGCGTTGGATTTGTTCTCCCTCCGGAATGTGCCCCAAAGCTTGTGCGGTGAGGCGACGCCAGCGATCGACAAAGGTAGAGAACTCCTCATCGGGCTTCATCTTCTCGTAGGTCAGATCCACCATATAATACCTGGGCCCAACTTGGTCCTGAAATTACTGAATGAACTTCTCTTGCACGACTTGGAAATTCACAATCTGCTCTTGCGGAAGAGAGAAGAACCAATCCCGAGCTAGGCCTTCCAAAGACAGACCAAATAGATAGGCCATTAAGCATTGGTCATGTCAAAATTGGGCTGACTCATAAACAAACTCCTTTATGTGCACATACGGGTCACCGACTCCACCATAACGGCAATACGCGGGGATTTGGGAAGATGGCGAAAGTTGAAGACCTTGAAATGCGAATGGAATACTTAAGCAGGATTTGGGATCAATCCGGTGTTGAAGTTCATCAAGCTGGCATTGGGTGTGAGCAATCATCTCCTGGGTAGGGAGAGATCGAGAAGAATATGGGCCAACTTGAGCAAGAGAATGTGAACTTGGATCAGGAACATGATAATGGGCTGGATAAGAGGATCCGGGCTACGAAGAAGAAGGAAAGCCCAGTCCGGGAGTGGAAGAATGTGTGGGCCTGGAAGAGATATTGGCATATGGACTAATTGGGCCGGCAGCATAAGCAGAAGAAGAATGATGCCCATTAGAAAAATAAGGCCCATTAGGAGAATGGGGCCCGTTAACATGATGAGGCCCATTAATGAGAGAAGAAGCCCCATTAAGAGAAAGAGGCCCATGAAGATGAGATGCAATAAGACATTGGGCCTGGGCCGGGTCCATTTGGCGAACAAGACTTGATAAGTGGGCCATGAGATTAGCCTGTTCCTCGGATGGATCAAAGGGACTACGGGAAGATGGGCCTGCGTGAGAAGAGGATTCCACGCGGGAATAGGAAGAAGGTTGGAAAAAATAATGATACAAGGGGTTGGAATGATACTCCATGAGGGCACATGGAGACTTAATACAAGGATATCAAGGAGAATACAGGTGGGAAAGCAATGGCTTAATGTGCTTGAGAATAAAAGGGGGGGCTGACCCACTAATGCAAAGACGAATAGAGAACGGACCAAGGGACTAGACAATTGACACATAAAATGCCCTAACCTAAATGGGCCGAACAATAACAAAACATGTGGATGATGAAAGAATGTAACACAAACACCACTAATGGGCTTGGACAAGGCCACACAACACAAATAATGTGATGTGAGAGTTTTCACCCAAGTCAAATAAGTTGATATGATGGGAAATATTTTAGATGTTTTAATAGACCTTTTAATGATTTGAGTTAATAACAATTCCCTCAAGATAGGAATCCTATGGGAATAAGGTCCAAACTTTGGGTTGACTAAGGTTAATTCTCTCACATGTATGCAAAATGCAATCCTAAGGGGTGGAAAGGTACAACCGACCCGGTGTCCGTGTGGGAATCTACGGCTCGTGGAGACTTATTATTGAGCTATGGTTTTGATGGTTTTGATGATAACTAAACTTCATGTGTTATGATAGTGGTTTTGATAATCCCAATATATTAAGTGACATATTGTGTGATTGATTAATGGAAAATATCTTCATGACAAACGAACTCACATGTTGCTATCTTGCTTTGCAGGTACTGCTACTGGGCTAGAATGCATGCGCCTTCATGCATGTTTTAGTGTGGGAATGTTAAGACTAATGTTCTTGTTCTTTTTGCCCATACCAACGTGGATTCAGTGAGTATTCATTGATATGAATTGATTGCTTGTCATTGTGTAAATCATTTCTATTTCATTGTTTGTCCTTGTTGAAAGGATCATCATCTTCCTTTCACTCATACAAATTCAATCATTCCTCAAATGGCAAGTGTGCTTAGATTCTGAACATTTGGACTGAACTGAACATGCAACTCATGTGTGTTTAACTGAAACCATTTTTCAGATGTGAGATTTTGTAGTAATTGAATTGAAAGCCTTTGAATCATATACAAGTGTGGTGTTGTTCTTGCATTGATTAAAGAATGACAAAGTTATGCCCTTGATTTGTACAGGATCTAAATGCTCCCAGATGATTGAATAAATGTTGCTCTGAACTGAAGTTGGAACTCATATGAGGATCTTAAGATGAAAATATGTTCAAAGCATTTATGTGCCTCATGCTAATGCTTTCATAATCATAATTCATGTCATTTGGGTCTTGGTAGCAAAACTAGCTCCATATGTTAATGCATGACCCAAATATTCTGATTCTCAACTAACTCATTGGCTTATCATATTTTTCAAGATGAAAAATCATGGTTGATCTTCTTGGGATTATGGTAATATTTAATTAATTGTTTCCCATTAATTTGATGGTGGTTTTAGCATTTTTTCAGACCCAAATAAGAAGGGGTCGACCCATGGGGTCGACCCTCTTAGGTTCTGTTCAAAACAGAACCAGTTTTATGCACCCTGCCTGAAAGGGTCGACCTCAATGGGTCGACCCCAAGGGTCGACCCCTGTAAACCAGAATCAAAACTGGGTTCTGTTTTGGGTTCTGTTAGCCAGAGGGTCGACCTCTAGGGTCGACCCCTGTAAAACAGAACATGAAATTGGTTCTGTTGGGGTTCTGTTTGCCCGAGGGTCGACCCTCGACCCAAGGGTCGACCCTTTCCGGTACGGGGGGGCGCCGTCATATTTGACCTTCATATAAGCGCGCCAAAAGTCCTCCCAATCTGGTCCTAAAGCCCCAAATCACTCCAAGATATCTGGATCTGGTCCTTAGGCTGTCTTTTGACCGTCCTAAGTCTATAAATCATCTTATTGGAGTGAAAACCCTAAGAATGAACTTGAAAACTATTCTTTTCTTCAAATTTGTGTGTACATGTCACAAGTAGCAGCTCCAGAGGTTCTCCCACAATGTTTTGAGCGTGAATGTGAAGGGAACAAGCTGCAAACAAGTTTCCAATCGATCCCCAACTGGAAGTTGCGTAGAGAATCAAGCTACAACTTCATTTGTGCAAGAATCCTTCATCATCCTTCAAGAACGATCTAAGGGGAGTCAAGAAAGATCCAAGGGAGATCAAGAGGGTGCTGTCCAAGGAAAGGAAGAGCCAAGCAAGCCCGGATTAAAGCTCCGATCAAGTGGAGATTGAAGCCACATTCAAGATCAACAACATACATTCAAAGGGGAGCCAAATCATGAGTTTTTCTCAACTGAGTCTTATTGTGTTTTAAGTTTCAAATTTGTATCTCTTATAAACAGCATACTTGTGTGTGTGTGGATCGTTGTTGGATCCGTGGTCATTTGTGTGTGTCGTATTGGATTCATGTGTGTGCGTAGGTCTTCCTAGATCTACGTGTGTGTAAGGTTTGCTGCACTTGTCGCAGCGTGTGTGCATTTTGTTGATCCGCCTGTTGGATTGTGTTGGAGACTACGTCTCCGTGCGTGTGTGTGTGTGTGTGTGTGCATTGGGGCACGTCCCCGTGTGTGTGTGCAGGCATCGTCCTACGTGTGTGGTTGGAGCGTCGTCTCCGTTTGGAGATTTATCCCCGAGTGAAGCCTCACCTAGTTTGGTGAGGGGTGGACGGAGGGAGTCCGTCGTGGTCCCGAACCACCTTAAAATCCCTGTGTATTGTGGTTTGCTTTGCGCGTTGGCTTGGTTTGATTGTTGAATCCTTTTATATGATCATGTGGGAATGGTGAGATTGAGAGAATCTGGTTCTTGGCTTAACTAACATCCTTAATCTTGTTGTGAGGAGTTTACTCCACCACGCAGCATTCGACTTGTCATCTAGTGTGAGGATAAGTGTAGGTTGTAATCTAACTTGCCAGTTCAACAGATTTGATGTTTTAATTGTTGTTTCATTACTCTTGTTAAAAGGAAAAGAGTTTCCTTAAAATTTGTAATCACCCAATTCACCCCCCTCTTGGGTGTCATTGATCGTGGGACCCAACAATTGGTATCAGAGCTAAGGCTCTAATTTCATAGATCTAACGATCTAGAGTGATCCGAATCAATGTCCACCATGATGTACACCTTGAACTCACCACCCGTGTTTGATGGCTGTAATTTTGATTTGTGGTTAGGAAGGATGTGCATTCTAGTCAATTCATATGAACCTAAGTTATGGAAGCTTATTTCACATGGTCCTCATGAATTGCCTAAAGATAAAAATGTCTGTACTGAAAATCAAATACACAAACATGATCAAAATTGCTTGGTTTTGAAGTTGCTTATTGCTGTAGTTGATTCTAACTCTTTCCCCTTTGTCTCCTAATGTAGATCCGCGAAGGAAACACTGGATGGATTGGCAAAAATCAAGGAAGAGCATAAAGACAGAGGTCTTGTAGCGGGCACGAGTGATCAAGGGAGTGATCAGCAAAGTGGATCAAGCTCAAGGGTAAATTCTGACTCCGATTGTGAAGATGAATTTAGCTATGAAGAACTGTTGAATGCATATGATGAGCTTGCTGAAAAATACAAGAAGTTAAAACTAGAAAACAAAAAATTGAAAAAAAATGCTGGTCAAAATAAAAGTGATTCCTCATGCAAAGAATGCTCACACCTTAAGGAATTGATTGATGGTTACATGTTTGACATTGAAATTCACAAAGATCAAATCACTTCCTTGAGAAATGAAAATAAAGAACTGAAAGAGAGAATGAGTCTTATGGACATTGGCCAAATTGAATTTGCTCATGATAAGAGACTTGAAAAAGAAAATGAAGAATTGAAACAGTTGAACAATGCCATGTCTGAAAGATTGTTGAGTTTTGAAAAAGGAAAATATGTGGTCATTAGAGAATGTGAAAATATGGATGAGCTTAGGCAAGAAGTAGAATGCCTCAAGACTACCAATGCCATGTTGAATGTTAGTCTTTCCACTTGTGAAGAAGAACTTGCCAATTCTGAATTGCACATTTCATCTCTTGAAAAAGAAATTTTTGACTTGAATGCTTCACTGTCTAGATTTGTGAATGGTCAAGAAAATTTGGACAAATTGTTAGGGATGAAAGTGAACTTTCAAAGAGAAGGGATGTGGTTTAATCCTGTGAACAAGAAAAAATTTGAAAGTAAGTTATACACTTCATTTATTCATAGCACATGTACACCCAGCACCTCTAAATCTAACTCCCATCAACCCATTATGCCAAGAACTCAAGATAATCTGAAAAATAGTGTGAATGTTCAAAATGTGCATGCTAAAAACTTTCATGCAAAATCCCATGAATCCAACAAAAGAAACATGTCTTGTCTTTACTGTAAAAACTTGGACACATGATGCATGATTGTTTCACTATGAAGAATGATGATTTGAGAGCATGTAGAAATCAGGCTGATTTGAAAAATGCTAAGAAAGCATTCATCACAAAACCTTCCATGCATTGTAATCATTGTGGTAAAAGGGGTCATACAACTTCACATTACTGGTTATTGTTGAAGAGAAAGAACTCCCACTCAACACATCATACTCACACACACAAATCAGTAGAACCCATGAGAAGAAAGAAAATGATGCCACACACCTTCTACCATAACTATGGCAAACCTGGGAATGTTAAGCTTGATTATCCTCTAAAGGAAAGTGATGATTTGAATGGTGTCTAACGTTGGAAATCACATGCCCATGTTGATGCTAACCCACAAGGACCCAAAAGATTTGGATACCTAAGAAAGTCAAATGTGAAATTTGTTTTGCAGGTGTGCCTTAGGAATGTAAAGCATGAAATCTATTTTCATCAAGAAGGTAAGGCACACGAGTCAAGTGGCATAAGTCAGGTTGGAAGAAAAATCAAAAACTGAACTTGAAGATCAGGTGATATCTCTTCTACCTTCTGTAGTGATTGTGTCACATTTTAACTGACTTTGTGTTATGTAGTCATGGAATCTTGCATATGTCTGTACATGCACTTCATTCATGGTTGTTTGCATATTTATGCATATATCACTTGTCATATAGCATCTTTGTGTAAAGAAGAGCTTGAAGAGTCACCAAAGTATGATTTCACTACACATATTGAGTTTGCATATACTTTCATACTCTGTCATGAAAATGTTGAATATTGTGAATTCATGTCATAATGCATAGCAATCCTCCTATCTTCATCGTCCATGATTACATAGTATATCAAATGGTGACATGTGGAAGGGCAGGTTAAGCCTGTCTGAAAACTATCACTATGCGTGAGGTGATCTTTGGATCTAAGTTCTCCGCCTGGTACTATGAGTCATTTACTTAAAAGGCTACATATGGCATTAGATTGTTACTGAACATCTTACATTCATGCACACACTAAGGGGGAGCAACCACATTCACCATATGAGCTTAATGTTTAGGTTCACACATGAGTCATGCATTGCATCTTGAGCTATCTAGGGGATATTAGTTGTTAAAATAATTTGTGATGCCATTATTAATAAATCAGAATCATAATTGACAAATCAAATCTATTTTTATCTTTGGATGCAGATTACACTCCCCAAGTCCAAGTGATGCTGGTCATTCATAGTCAAGCTTGCATCAACTAAAGGAACACCTTGCAAGGATGAAAAATGATGAGAATCTTCTCAATTGCCACAAGGAGATGGGATACCAAAACTTGAACAACCTCTCGAATCGACTTAAGCACAAGTTGGTGAAAGTCCTTGCACGTGCTAAAGCAAGTACCCAAGGCATGGTGAAAGGCTTGGAAGAAAATGGATTCTCAAGGCAAAGGTATGAAAAGTAAAATCTGAAGTACTAACCGTCGTGGGGTTAGCAATCTTAGTGCATGAAGGCTTTCGATCTTGTCATCTAAACTAAGGTAATTCAACCTTGTTAATTCATGCAATGGTCTTTTTGTCACTTGGTGATACCTTTAAATGACAAGTGTTGTTTCTAAAAACTTGAGTTGTCATTTACTAGCATGCTGTGACAAATTGGTTGAATCTAGTTTGATGTGATGATCATACTTAATTGATTTAACCAAATGAAAATCTTGAGAGATGTGCATGAAGTGGTTGGGTGTTGAATGACACTTGAATTGAATTGCATATCTGGTATATCAAATGGCGTTTTTGAAAGAGTGGATTATATCCACTTGGAAGCATTCCCTATGCGTTGAGTTGGGTCTTTGGACTAAAATCTCCACCTCGTATCAGATCTTGACTGGCTTGTGATTGGTTGATTTGTGAATGAATCCTTGAGCTGAACTATGTAAATTAAAAATATGATTGTGATTAAATGATCCATACATTTGACTTTTGGATGAATTCTCATTTCAAAAATTATGAAAGACCTTTGAAAATCTGTTTTTGAACAATTCTGAAATTTAGGTTGCATTGCTTAATTTTGATCATTTATGCACCCATATTCATAAAGGTCATGTCATGAAGAATGTTTGCTGAGCTGATTCATGAATAGAATGTGGATGATCTCAATAAGATTTCTGTCACACTGGCTTGAAAATCAAAGCTCTCATCTTATTTTTGCATCCTGTCTTTCATTCTCATATAGTTATAGGTTGCATGCATCAGAATCCAATGCATTATGTGCATTTAGTTCAGTCAAATGATAAACCAAAAACACACACTATGCACCCATGTTAATTTCTGCATTGCATTAGAATTCATGCATTAGTCGCACTTAGTTCATTTTGTTGGCATCCATTCAATTGGTATCAAATTATCTATTCAATCGGTATCAAATTGACATCACATTGCTCGCATGTATGTCATAGTGCATTTGCATAAACTTCCAATGTGTGCTTGTGTGTTATTATATGCTATTCACCCCCATCCTTGAAATTTCTATGACCTTATGCCTTCTTGATAAATAATGTTGCAATTGAGTCATTATCGGTGTGCTTCATGATGTACACTCTGGGGGGAGTAAAAGTGCATCTATTTAGGGGGAGTTGTATTGTTATGAATTCATGATATTTTCGGTATACACGCTGGATCAAATTCACACACTTCATACACAAAATATGAAAATGAGTGTTAAAGATAATGATATATGAATTTCTTTTTAACACTTTCGAGATGTTAAACTTGTTGCATGTATGTTGAAGAGACAGTTGAGGAAAAAGTTGCCTACCTATCTTTGTTGAAAAATCTGAAATGAAAATGAACGGCAGAGCAATGCTCGGTCTCACTGAGTAAACTGGGCACATGTCACCTGAGACGTGATGTGGTTCATATCTGAAAAGTGTTGACTAGTACCTCTGTTCAAAATGAGGTGAAATGGTTCAATATTCTGAGTAACCGGAGATTCTGGCATGAGCTCCATGCGTCTACTCGCGTAAAAAGGAATTATTTGAACTTGATCATTCTTGAAAAATTCTGACTATCATGTGATACTGGTTGAGTTGAAAAAAAATGATGGTGAAAACTCATTGTGGTAGAGCGTAGCCTCCAATACGCTGTTCTCAAAATTGAAGTGCAGTCTGTAAAATGTCTCCCTGTGTTGATCTGAAAATCTAAATATCCATATTGAAACTATCGCTTTTCATGTTACTCACTTACACATCTGAGAATTTGATTTAATATGTATTCAGAAAGTTGATTGACTACATTAGAAATTGCATTAATCTCCTATATGATTGCACAATCTTGGTATCAGAGATTCCACGTGCTACACATGTGCATTCCGGTTGTCATGACTCTCTTGCATCTTTCCTACACCCATCCCCTCTTAAATAAGTACGGGGGAGCTGTGTTGCATATATATAAATATGTATCTATTTGTTTGCTTGTGTCTGCATCTTACATGCCATCACATGCATAAGTTGCATCTCATGCATTTCAAACACAAATCAAAAAATTAAAAATCTTGAAAATATTGAAAACTGAAAATTGAGTGGTCTCTTCATGCTATTTACTTGCTCAATAAATCTTTGTGTTTGATTGGCAAATGGGGAGAAGGATTTGGCACGTCCAAGTAATCAACATTTGGTATCCTCTCTAGTCAACATTTGGTATCAGAATTTCCAATACAAATCAATGATTTGGTGCCTCCCATACATTCCATGAACCCACTTATTTATAATTTGCTACTGCTTCATCAGAATTTCCAATGTGGGTTATTGTTCCTTGCACATTTATCATGCTACAATTTGAACCTCCTTTGTTTCTTCTTCATGAGGGAGAATGATTGGCATTACCCCGCTTTTCGATAATGTCAAAGGGGGAGAAACATTTCATGTGATTCATGATTGATATTGCTGATTTCTGGATTCATGATTGGGGGAGAAAAAGATTCAAAACTTTCATGTGAAATTTCATGTGATTCATGATTGTTGATTGCTAGATTCATGATATTGCTGATTGCTGGATTCATGATTGGGGGTAAAAAAGATTCAAAACTTTCATGTGAAATTTCATGTGATTCATGATTGCCTGTGACAGGGAGAAAAATCATTTCGTTTGTCATCTTCACTAAGATTGTCATCATTCATCACTAAGTTTGTCATCATCAAAAAGGGGGAGATTGTTGAGCTATGGTTTTGATGGTTTTGATGATAACTAAACTTCATGTGTGATGATAGTGGTTTTGATAATCCCAATATATTAAGTGACATATTGTGTGATTGATTAATGGAAAATATCTCCATGACAAACGAACTCACATGTTGCTATCTTACTTTGCAGGTACTGCTACTAGCTAGAATGCATGCTCCTTCATGCATGTTTTAGTGTGGGAATGTTAAGACTAATGTTCTTGTTCTTTTTGCCCATACCAACGTGGATTCATTGAGTATTCATTGATATGAATTGATTGCTTGTCATTGTGTAAATCATTTCTATTTCATTGTTTGTCCTTGTTGAAAGGATCATCATCTTCCTTTCACTCATACAAATTCAATCATTCCTCAAATGGCAAGTGTGCTTAGATTCTGAACTTTTGGACTGAACATGCAACTCATGTGTGCTTAACTAAAACCATTTTTCAGATGTGAGATTTTGTAGTAATTGAATTGAAAGCCTTTGAATCATATACAAGTGTGGTGTTGTTCTTGCATTGATTAAAGAATGACAAAGTTATGCCCTTGATTTGTGCAGGATCTAAATGCTCCCAGATGATTGAATAAATGTTGCTCTGAACTGAAGTTGGAACTCATATGAGGATCTTAAGATGAAAATATGTTCAAAGCATTTATGTGCCTCATGCTAATGCTTTCATAATCATAATTCATGTCATTTGGGTCTTGGTCACAAAACTAGCTCCATATGTTAATGCATGACCCAAATATTCTGATTCTCAACTAACTCCTTGGCTTATCATATTTTTCAGGATGAAAAATCATGGTTGATCTTTATGGGATTATGGTAATATTTAATCAATTGTTTCCCATTGATTTGATGGTGGTTTTAGCATTTTTTCAGACCCAAACAAGAAGGGGTCGACCCATGGGGTCGACCCTCTTAGGTTATGTTCAAAACAGAACCAGTTTTATGCACCCTGCCTGAAAGGGTCGACCCCTGGGGTCGACCCATTGAAGGGTCTGCCCCAAGGGACGACCCTGTAAACCAGAACCAAAACTGGGTTCTGTTTTAGGTTCCGTTAGCCCGAGGGTCGACCCCTGGGGTCGACCCCTGTAAAACAGAACATGAAATTGGTTCTGTTGGGGTTCTGTTTGCCCGAGGGTCGACCCCAAGGGTCGACCCTTTCCGGTACGGGGCGACACCGTCATATTTGACCTTCATATAAGCGTGCCAAAAGTTCTCCCAATCTGGTCCTAAAGCCCCAAATCAGTCCAGGATGTCTGGATCTGGTCCCTAGGCTGTCTCTTGACCGTCCTAAGTCTATAAATCATCTTATTGGAGTGAAAACCCTAAGGATGAACCTGAAAACTATTCTTTTCTTCAACTTTGTATGTGCAGGTCGGAAGTAGCAGCTCTAGAGGTTCTCCCACAATGTTTTGAGCGTGAATGTGAAGGGAACAAGCTGCAAACAAGTTTCCAATCGATCCCCAAGTAGAAGTTGCATAGAGAATCAAGCTACAACTTCATTTGTGCAAGAATCCTTCATCATCCTTCAAGAACGATATAAGGGGAGTCAAGAAAGATCCAAGGGAGATCAAGAGGGTGCTGTCCAAGGAAAGGAAGAGCCAAGCAAGCCCGGATTAAAGCTCCGATCAAGTGGAGATTGAAGCCACATTCAAGATCAACAACATACATTCAAAGGGGAGCCAAATCAGGAGTTTTTCTCAACTGAGTCTTATTGTGTTTTAAGTTTCAGATTTGTATCTCTTATAAACAGCATACTTGTATGTGTGTGGATCGTTGTTGGATCAGTGGTCATTTATGTGTGTCGTATTGGATTCATGTGGTTGCGTAGGTCTTCCTAGATCTACGTGTGTGTGAGGTTTGCTGCACTTGTCGCAGCGTGTGTGCGTTTTGTTGATCCGCATGTTGGATTGTGTTGGAGACTATGTCTCCGTGCGTGTGTGTGTATGTGTGCATTGGGGCATGTCCCTGTGTGTGTGTGCAGGCATCGTCCTGCGTGTGTGGTTGGAGCGTCGTCTCCGTTTGGGGATTTATCCCCGAGTGAAGCCTCACCTAGTTTGGTGAGGGGTGGACGTAGGGAGTCCATCGTGGTCCCGAACCACCTTAAAATCCCTGTGTATTGTGGTTTGCTTTGCGCGTTGGCTTGGTTTAATTGTTGAATCCTTTTATATGATCGTGTGGGAATGGTGAGATTGAGAGAATCTGGTTCTTGGCTTAACTAACATCCTTAATCTTGTTGTAAGGAGTTTGCTCCACCACGCAGCATTCGACTTGTCATCTAGTGTGAGGATAAATGTAGGTTGTAATCTAACTTGCCAGTTCAACAGATTTGATGTTTTAATTGTTGTTTCATTACTCTTGTTAAAAGGAAAAGAGTTTCCTTAAAATTTGTAATCACCCAATTCACCCCCCTCTTGGGTGTCATTGATCGTGGGACCCAACACTTATGGAGGTCTCGGATAAGATCACCTAGTCGAGCACAATGAATATGGGAGCGAGAGGATCACTTACCAAGGTAGGAATGCAACTATGATATGGAAGTATGCATGATCCTATGTGCACCGGAGTGCATGCAAATGCTAGCCTGAATCTAATAAATCAAGATATAATGCGCATATGCGAACATAACAATATGGATGCAAAAAAAGTGAACAATATGAACATTAAATGCTATCTAAGCATGGATATACACACAAAAATCGTAGAAAAGCATGGACAAAGTGATGGGCACTAGATGTCCCACCGTGATCACCAAAAAATTGTAGATTGTTTAATTAGTTCTACCCCGCCCCCTTTAAGCTAATATGTATAAACATGTGAGCCAAAGAAAAGGGGGATGAAAGGATGAGAAATACTAACCGTGATTGCCACCAAAGTTCCAACAACGCCGAAAGGATGAAGAGATATGAGAACGGCGTCGTGTACCTTGGAAAAGCATGGAAACTTGATCGCGCTTGAAACGGGTTGCAGGGAATGATGTGAATTTAAACCTCCTCATCCTCCAGCCCGCTAGAAGAAGAGAGCCACATGTCCATATCATGCTCTCCTACAAAACAAAGATCAAACCACAAAGGTAAAACCCATTAGAAATATGAAGTGTAGCATCAATCCCAAAGTGATAAAATAGCATGAATAAAAGGGGAAGAACGCACCGGGGGGAGGTTTTTAACCCCTTTGGAAGGGTGAAAAATATAGGTGTGTGTGTTGTGCATGCATAGGATTTGAAATCATGAAATTTGATGGAGAGAATAAAGAGAAAATGATGATGCAAAACGGAGAAAAATGCATATGTTGCAGAAGTGTAGAAAACTGTGATGATTTGTGATTTTGAGAGGAAGAGAACTAAGAGTATAGACAATAAAATCAAGCCCAAAAGGATGCAATGGAAAGCCAATACTTCTCTCTTCAATCCAGGGTCAAAGGATTGAGTTGGCTGTGTAGCATGGCTTCACCCCGAGTCGATGAAGAGACCCCCGTCGCGACTGCGAACTGGGCAGTTTATATTGAGTTTTCAAAAAAAAGCCCCAACTTTCTCTCACGATTCCCAGAGATATAGTCCAAGATAAATCGAGTTCTATGGATCAAACTCGAGATAATACTAAGGACAAGAGATAGAAATAAACGGGACTCGATTTGGAGGAGTATTCTAGAAGTTATGGCTCTTGGAAGGAGGCCCCGTCGCAATGAAAAGCAGAGTTTGAGTTATGCTAGGACACCTAAGTCCCAATCTTTTGATCAAGATTTTGAGAGATATAGCCAATGAAATTCTAGCTATATGAACCAAACTCAAGATAATACAAAGGGCAAGAGATAGGAACAAACGGGGATCAATTTGGATGAGTATTCAAGAAGATATGGCCACCGCAAGATAGGCCCATCGAGCAGTTTTCAGAGATAGAGTCCAGTGCAGGCTGGACTCTTGGCTGGCTTAGCAGTCAGTCGAGCGATCGTTAAGGAATAAACGGTCGCTCGACTGACCGTTTGCAATAAGAAATGGTCGTTTGCATGACCGTTTGGGCAGGCTTCGCGCGACTTTGGAAATCGGATCATATCTCCCAAACGGTGCAGAACTAGCGAAAGTGGTAGAAGTAGAAATAGTAGATAACTGAAAGATGCACAACTTGAAAATGGGGCTAGAATATAGGAAAAATGCTGGGTCTATTGGTGAATAGTGCAATCTGCTGAAAAAAAGTGAATAACTTGAAATTGGTGCAGAACTGGCTAATGGCATAGAAGAAGAAGTTGTATATCTTGAAAAATAGAACAACTTTGGTGAATGGCACATTTTCAATAGAGAAAAGGAAGGGGATGAAAAAGGGTCATTTTCAAGACTGTGCAACGAAAAGAGAGCCGAATGCTTGATGGAAAGTCGACCAAAATGGGCCATAAGTCAATTTGGAAGCTGGAAGTTGATAAGATAAACTCTAGGGCTCTAAGAAATCATGATCTCTAAGGCTCAAAAGTTAAGGAACAATGAAATGGGCTCGAAATCCGTCCAAGGAAGGCTTCAAAATAATGGGTAATTCGGGACATCAAAAATGATGAATAAGAGAAATGACACAGCTTGCGGGCTAAAAATGGTTGTCAACAAATAGCATTGAGGACATACTTGATAAGCATAAGACAGCCAGTAGTAGATAAAAATTAAGCATTCCAGCCTGAATCTTAGCATGAATCTTAACAACCAGGTGCGTAAACAGCGATCTCTTGGTCCGACCCTCATAAAGCATGCCACCAAAATATTTAATCGGAAGGGAAGTCCTTGGGAAACCAGTCGTGGAGTTTATAGATTGAGAGAGACGACCCGGGGCGTGGTCATGAAGGAGAAAGCAACTTTTAGAAATATTAACTTGTTGTCCCGAGGTTCTTTCATATTCCTGAATAAAAGACATAAGCCTTTGAACAGAGGTAGCAGTCCCATTAGTGAAGATGAGCATCTCGTTGACAAAAAGGAGGTGTGTAATTCTTGGGCAGCCATGGGGGATGTGAAATGCCCCAATCTGATTGGTATTGAATAAGTGAGTTAAACCACGACTGAAAGCCTCTTCTGCAATAATAAATAAAGAAGGTGCTATAGGATCCCCCAGACGAAGTCCCCTTGATGACTTAAAATAACCACAGGCGTTGCCATTCACCATCACAGAGGACTAGCAGTTCGAGAGCAGAGGTTCAATAAGATAAATGAAAGACAAAGAGAAACCAAATTTCCTCAAAACAGAAAGGATAAAGTCCCATTCCATGCGATCATAAGCCTTAGCCATGTCCAATTTGAAAATGACATTCCAACCTCTGACCTTCCTACCCAGATCCTTGACTAGCTCTTGGGCAAGTGAAATATTCTCCACAATATGTCAACCTTTGACAAAAGCTCCCTACTCATTAGAGATGATTAATGGGAGAAGCACAGATAGCCTGTCATTCAGGATGTGAGAGATCACCTTGTATGCAAAGTTATACAGGCTGATCGGCCTAAAATCTGAACAAGTTGAGGGCGCAGAAATTTTAGGGATCAAAGCAATGATGGATGAGGTAAAAAATGTAGGCAATGAATAACCACTAAAGTAGCCTTGGACCACCTTGCAGACATCAGATTTAATAATGGGCCAGCAAGATTGAAAGAAAAACCTGGTGAACCCATCCGGGCCCGGGGCGCTGTCCGGAGATAAAGAGAAGACCACCTTCTGAATTTCCTCCAAGGTCGGGACAATACACAAATTAGCATTATGAGCCTCCTGAATGATTGCTGGAACATGTGAAAGGAACTGCTCGTCCACTACATGAGGGGCAGAGGAAAAAGCATTTTGATAATGGTCGACAAACATATGTTGAATCATAGTCGGTTCATTGACAGTGTTGCCCAGATTGTCCTTAAGAGAATGAATGGTAACGCATAGTCTGTTAGAAAGCACACAAGAGTGGAAAAACTTGGTGTTTCTATCACCTTCCTTCAACGAACGGATTCTGGATTTTGGGCGCCAATAGATTTCTTCTTGTAGGTGAAGTTTCGACAGACAGTCAGTTTTAGAGGCCAAAAGGTCCTTGGCAGCTTGAGTGGGGTTCAAATCATAAGCTTGTTGAGCCTGTGTAACTTCGGCTTCGACAGTGCCGATGGCAGAAAATAGATTCCCAAAGACCTCCTTGTTCCAAGTCCTAAGCGTTTTCTTCAAGTGCTTCAGCTTGAAAGCCAAAGTGAGCAGAGGATTACTAGCCAACGGTCCAGAATTCCAAGTCGACTCGACCACTATCAAAAAATCCTCATGGGACGCCCACATATGTTGGAAGCAAAAGTGAGCGGGAGGCTTAGGTACCATGGAGGCGAGCTGGACAAGCAGTGGATAGTGATCCGAACAAGCTCTAGACAGGTGTTCAACAACTGTGATGGGAAAGCTCATAGATCAATGGGAGTTAATAAAAACTCTGTCCAGACGAGCCCATATTCCATCATAAACACAACCGTTAAACCAGGTAAATTGTGGTCCTGTAAATTCCACGTCTTCAATTTCAGCTACAGAAGCAAAAGATTGGAAATCCATCAAAGAATTAGTGAACGCATCACGACCCCCGCTCTTTTCAGCCAGGTCCAGGATGTAGTTGAAATCACCTCCCACTAGCCATGGATGATCAAGCGTAGAAGAGAGGTGAATCAACTCGTCCCAGAGAGGGAGACGCTCCTGCCGAGCACAGCTAGCATGCCCAAATGTCATGGAAAATTTAGTGGCCATGGATGGGCCCGAGGTGACAGTGAGGGTAAAAAAAGAAGACTGGACTAGGCAAAGATTTAGAAGCTGCTTCTAGAACAACCAAATGCGAGCCATACCAGAGGTACTGGAGAGACAATAATCCCTTCGAACTTTCTTCATGAATTTGGATACCTTTGCAGCAGATACCTTTGGCTCAAAAATGGCAACAAACAACAAATCATACTTTTTAATCATATATTTCAGCCTGCCAATGGAAGGATCATTGGCAATCTCCCGAATGTTCCAGATGAGGCCACTTATTAAGAAACTACATGGATGAGTTCAGCGAATTGCTATGCCCCAACATGGACCAGGTGAACCGGCGGTTATCATGTTTTAGAGCTTCCTGAGAACCCACAAAATTCTGTTGGATCTGAACAAAATCATAATTCAAGGGGTTCTTAGCAGGGGGATAAACATCAGATGAAGACGAAACACCACTTATATTCATGAACTTACAAGAAGCATGGTTAACCTCCCTGTCCCCTTGGGCTAGAGCAAGCCCTCCAACCAACTTAGAAACCATCTATAATGGTGAAGCCTGAAGACCTTGATCCGTCATAAAACCAGGTTGACCAACCAAAAAATGAGCAGAATTTTGGGATGAAGGGAGCTCAGTGCCATGAGTCGTGTAACGCCCGAGAATTTTTCAAAAAATTTTAGAATTAAAATATAATTATTAAGTATTAAAATGGGTTATTAAATGAATTATAATAAATTAAAATCTAATTATTAAAGGCCTTACACTGATCCAAGAGGTTTAGGCCCATATAATAAACCCAATAGGCTCAAAAAGGATTGTTTGGACCTTAGCCCATATTCTAGAACCTTAAAATAGGAGTAGTCACGGAATTAAAGGAGATAATTGCTCCTTGGTAGGTAAGTAAAGGGATAATAATAGGGATAATATCAAAAGAGTTTGATGTATTTCAAATTCGGCGCCAAATAGTGAAAACGGTCTATCGTGAGACCGCTAAGGGACGGTTGGCGGTCCAGTCCTAGACCGCTAAGCTCTGTCAGTTCCGTGAGAGAAAGAAAACGTGAAAAGATTAGATTTTTGACATCCAATTCACATAGGATTGACTCTATCTACTAATTAGATAAGTCTAGAAGGTTAGTAGATCGAATTGGAAACATGATTGGGACTCTAGAATCGTTCTAATCCTCAAAACCCTAGCTAAACCAACAAATAGGTCCCAGATTTGACATGCGCGACCCCTAGTTTGGCTCACGTGGAACTAAGGTAAAGAGAAAGAATTTGATGGGACATCAAAGGAGATTTCCATACACAGGTGAAGTGTATTTGTGTGTTATGGCTTGTACAAGATTGTAATTGTGTGATTTCTTTTATTTGGGCTCCTTGTAAGGCTTATATCAAGCCAATGGGCCATTTGTAATGTAGAGTCCATGGCTAGGTTGCCATTAGTAGAGTCCATTAAGGAGCTTATGCCATATTGGGTCATTAGGTGTCTAATGGGTCACTAATGCACTTAAGGCCCAACTTGGGTTACACTCCCTCATGGGCCAACTAAGTGGGAAGAGCCCATGCCTAGCATGAGCTATTAGGTTGCTCTTGGCCCATGAATGGCCTTGGCCCATGAAGTGGGGCGCAAGCTTCTTTGGCCTTATTAGGCTTGGTGGCTTGGTTGGTGTGTATTAGGTGGTGTTTGAATAGCTTTAGTCCAAGGTTGAATAAGCATGGTCAAATTAGATTAAACTAATGTATTAAATGTGTGATTCACATTGTATCCCAGCCCTTCAATCCAAACCCCTAGATCCAAGGGTTGAGGTTGAGTTTGGTTGGCATCCTATATAAGGTTGTATTTTTCATATTGAATGAATTAATGAAGCGAACAAAAGGCATTTGCCCCCATTGGATCTTGCGCCCCTCCCCCTCCTTCTCTCTGGTTCCTCCACCTCCAGCCCCCTTTCTAGAGTGTAATCCCTTCCCCCTTGATCCCCTCCAGCATCTGAAGCAACTCCGGTGATCGCCGCCGCCATCGTCTCGCCGCCGACGCGTCGTCGCCAACGGTTTCGGTGTTCTGTCCACTCAGGATAGACCCTTCTTCTCCGAATTCCTGCTATCACTCCCTTCGTCTTCTGAAGCTCAAAATTTCAGGGTTGGTTCCCCTCTATAACCCTTATCCCCACAAAAAAAATCACGTCACAATTCATCCTTTAGCTATTTTTTGATTTTCGTCCAAGTCCAAGTTCCAGATCTGTCCTGGTTCTATTTACTGTTCATCAGCTCTGAGTTTACCCCATTCGAACCACCTTTTTATATTTGTTGGGTCGCCCAAATTTATTGGGAGTTCTGTCCACATATATCTACCACCAGGAATTTTCTTAATTTTTTATAAGGTCTCTAGGTATTTTTCAATTTTCATCTAAGTTCCCAAGAATAGTCTGCCCACAGTTTCCCAGATCCGACCCAGGTCTAGTCAAAACATCTCAGAAAATCCATTTCTTATCCAATCAAAAAACCAAAAATATTCGCGGATTCCTCTCTCAGAGACCTTCAACTTTACTGAAGAAATCATTTCCAGATTCGGAGGTCTTCTCCCCGGTCAACGTCGATCTTCAGAGAAGTCAGAACCTGCCCCTGCAGTTCTGGCCAGATTCCAGCAAGCTTGTAAAATACATGATCAGAAATACAGATCTGATTATTTTTTTTGAAGACCCTTACGTCGAAGTATTCTGAGTCAGCTTTCCAACGGCGCTAATCTCGTCGCATTCCGATGACAGGGCTGATCGCAGCAGCAGTTTTCTCCGAGTCGAGCGCCTACAAACAGAACTTTCAGGTTCGTGGCCGAGTTCCCAGCGAGCGTCGTCCGAGGGCCGCCCGGCGTCCAGCGGTCGTTCCAGCAGCTCGCCATCCCAGGGGAACGCTTTCCAGGTGTCTCCACAACAGAGGAGTCATCAGGCCCCACACGACCCCTCCGGTCAATACGTGGGCCCCCACTAGCACGAGTACGCGTGAAGCCGAAGCATTGCCCGAAACCGCCCGTCAACCCGAACTTGGTCCTCCCGGGCCCACTTGTGTCGCCCTTTACCTCCCTGCGTGGAGTGGGCTTATTTGTACTGCTGTAAACATAATGTACTAAGTTCCCGGGAGTACGAGCTTTGGCCGTGTGCCGTCTTCGCCACGCCGAGAGCGTGGAGGTATCGCCTTCACCCTTACACTTGGCATTAGCTTAATTCTTTATATGCTTTATATGCCGCTGCTAGAGAGCATGTGTAGGGATACCTAGCTCGCCTTCAATTTATAATATCACTGCTGCGAGAGAGAGAGCGAAGCCGTCCCGTGACCCGATCCGGGCGCAAAAGAGAGCCGACCACCCTAGCTCATTGCCGGTTTCTCAACCACGCACATCCGATGCTTCCCTCGTTAAGGGACGATCGCGAGCTTGTCGTGTCCGTGGTCCCGTCTCGCATCAATTTGGTATCAGAGCCATGTTGAGTCTAGGGTGTCAAAAAGAAAAAAAAAAGAGTGTCATTTACATCGAGTCATTAGTCGGTTTAAGTCGAGTCTAGGATCATCATATTTTCAAAACAACAAAAAGAGTCATTTTTGGGTCGCATACATCCCTTTACTCGGTATATCAAAAGGTGTTGTCCGAACGTTAGGCTACGCCTATCGGGAACGCCGCACATTTGCGCGAGTGATCTTCGGATCGATTAACTCCGCCACGTGCCGAGTCTTGGTTTACGTCTAGGGTCCTTAGTGTGCATGCATTCCAAACTTGCATAGTCGGTCTAGTGTCTTGTCACCGTGTGTATGCATGTCCATGTCCACTTCCCATGGCCGATCCCCAAGACCATACGTCCAAGTGGTCAACATTTGTGGCCAAAATGAATGTCCTCATGGACCGAGCCTTTGGTTTTGCCCCTCTCATTATGAAAGCCGCTCTACCTAACGGGTCCACAACGGAACTCCATTTCACCGATAGGGAGTCGGATAATTGGGTTTCTCTTGACATCGTGGAGTCTCTCTCCAAGACAGGCGAGATTGTCCGCGATGGTGATTTTGCTTGTGTTGAGTTCTATAAGAGGATCGGCTTTGTTCTCTACACCGATGGTGCATGGTGCAGGATCGGCACACTTGCTGGTTCATGCATCATTTTAGGGCAAAAGTGGTTAGGAGAGAGAAGGGCCAATCTTGACTAGGACAAGAGGACTTGCACCTTATGCCCACCATACCTACCCGGTAAGATCACCCTTAGGGACCCCGTATGTCCAGCCACCCAGCCCCAGCGGCCCACTCCACCTTCGGATTCGTGCTTGGAGCCACCTCATCCCGAGCCACCCGTATTTCTAACAGCTACATTATACATAGCCGAGCCGCTTCTTAGTTGGCTCAAGGATGGCTTGGTCTCACTCCCTTACCCGTCTATGGACCCTACCCTACCTTTGGTGTCCGTCAACTCCTACCACACAACTTTTCGGTCTAGTCACCATGTCGATACTTTGGATGACCTTATTATGGGATTAGATTCACAATGGGAGTTGACGCATCTTTTGGCCCGAGGCTTTGACCAACCCGCTAGTCTTAGCTTCACCCATCCGGCCTTAGGATCCATTACCTCCGTGTGCACCGTGGGGTGTGTCACCACGGAGATTCTTCGACTCCTCCCGATGCCGGCCGAGTCTGACTTCATTCTCTTTTGCCCAAGGGAGGAAGTTTATTTTCTTCACATGACCATCGTCCCGTTCACTATGGCGGATGAAGGTGACCATTCACACCTTCAAGAATTTCACGATTGGGACCGTGTCATGGAGGAACCCATCTCCCGGGGTCATACCTTCTTTGACCCTTTTGACCCCTCCACTAGTGAAGATCTAGAGCTATCACATTCCCTCCACCTCTTCCAAGGAGTTCACTATTCCACCCATACCCCTCGGTCTATTCGGCAAGCCGTCTCTACATCTAGGGACGATGACGAGGGTAGTTTTGGATCTCCTACCCCTTCTTCACCCAAATCCCATCGGTCACCAATGCATGAGTGGTACATCTTAGGGTGTCTAGGAGTCCTCCCTTCCATCAACCATCGTGTACATCTAGTATATGCATGGCACATATTCGGGTGTCCTGGTCCGCCGTCACCCATGAACGGGTCGGACTAACAGTGTGCTTTTTCTTTGTGTGGTTTTGTTTTGAGTGATTTGTTTGCGTGGTTTGCATTCGTGTGTCTGTGCATGGTGAGTCTGCATGTGTCTTGTGCAAGCTCGTTGTCGGTCTCTTACGAGTAAGAGGCGAGTGGACTCACTTGATGAGTATGGGATCGGTTTTACTTCTATACCCGGATCAGTCACCTATAGGGACTCAGCGGTGATTCCTAGTGAGTCTTCGGGCTGTTTCCTCCCTTTTGAGAGTGCCCCTTCGGAGTGACCACCTTTAGCCATAGCAGTGCGCATATCGAGTATATATGGAATGAGCAGGTGCCGATCACTTGGAGTGGAGCATACCCGCGCTACTTAGCACGGTGACGGATCCGCCGGAGGACCGGAGCAGCCATACCCCTACTCGACGGGGTCGAGTTCCTCCCACCCGGGGAGAATTGATGGGACATCAAAGGCGATTTCCATACACAGGTGAAGTGTATTTGTGTGTTATGGCTTGTATAAGATTGTAATTGTGTGATTTCTTTTATTTGGGCTCCTTGTAAGGCTTATATCAAGCCAATGGGCCATTTTTAATGTAGAGTCCATGGCTAGGTTGCCATTAGTAGAGTCCATTAAGGAGCTTATGCCATATTGGGTCATTAGGTGTCTAATGGGTCACTAATGCACTTAAGGCCCAACTTGGGTTACACTCCCTCATGGGCCAACTAAGTGGGAAGAGCCCATGCCTAGCATGAGCTATTAGGTTGCTCTTGGCCCATGAATGGCCTTGGCCCATGAAGGGGGGCGCAAGCTTCTTTGGCCTTATTAGGCTTGGTGGCTTGGTTGGTGTGTATTAGGTGGTGTTTGAATAGCTTTAGTCCAAGGTTGAATAAGCATGGTCAAATTAGATTAAACTAATGTATTAAATGTGTGATTGATATTGTATCCCAGCCCTTCAATCCAAACCCCTAGATCCAAGGGTTGAGGTTGAGTTTGGTTGGCATCCTATATAAGGTTGTATTTTTCATATTGAATGAATTAATGAAGCGAACAAAAGGCATTTGCCCCCATTGGATCTTGCGCCCCTCCCCCTCCTTCTCTCTGGTTCCTCCACCTCCAGCCCCCTTTCTAGAGTGTAATCCCTTCCCCCTTGATCCCCTCCAGCATCTGAAGCAACTCCGGTGATCGCCGCCGCCATCGTCTCGCCGCCGACGCGTCGTCGCCAACGGTTTCGGTGTTCTATCCACTCAGGATAGACCCTTCTTCTCCGAATTCCTGCTATCACTCCCTTCATCTTCTGAAGCTCAAAATTTCAGGGTTGGTTCCCCTCTAGAACCCTTATCCCCACAAAAAAAATCACGTCAAAATTCATCCTTTAGCTATTTTTTGATTTTCGTCCAAGTCCAGGTTCCAGATCTGTCTTGGTTCTGTTTATTGTTCATCAGCTCTGAGTTTACCCCATTCGAACCATCGTTTTATTTTTTTTGGGTCGCCCAAATTTATTGGGAGTTCTGTCCACATATATCTACCACCAGGAATTTTCTTAATTTTTGATAAGGTCTCTAGGTATTTTTCAATTTTCGTCCAAGTTCCCAAGAACAGTCTGCCCACAGTTTCCAAGATCCGACCCAGGTCTAGTCAAAACATCCCAGAAAATCCATTTCTTATCCAATCAAAAAATAAAAAATAGTCCCGGATTCCTCTCTCAGAGACCTTCAACTTTGCTGAAGAAATCATTTCCAGATTCGGAGGTCTTCTCCCTGGTCAACGTCGATCTTCAGAGAAGTCAGAACCTGCCCCTGCAGTTCTGGCCAGATTCCAGCAAGCTTGTAAAATACATGATCAGAAATACAGATCTGATTATTTTTTTTGAAGACCCTTACGTCGAAGTATTCTGAGTCAGCTTTCCAACGGCGCTAATCTCGTCGCATTTCGATGACAGGGCTGATCGCAGCAGCAGTTTTCTCCGAGTCGTGCGCCTGCAAACAGAACTTTCAGGTTCGTGGCCGAGTTCCCAGCGAGCGTCGTCCGAGGGCCGCCCGGCGTCCAGCGGTCGTTCCAGCAGCTCGCCATCCCAGGGGAACGCTTTCCAGGTGTCTCCACAATAGAGGAGTCATCAGGCCCCACACGACCCCTCCGGTCAATACGTGGGCCCCCACTAGCACGAGTACGCGTGAAGCCGAAGCATTGCCCGAAACCGCCCGTCAACCCGAACTTGGTCCTCCCGGGCCCACTTGTGTCGCCCTTTACCTCCCTGCATGGAGTGGGCTTATTTGTACTGCTGTAAACATAATGTACTAAGTTCCCGGGAGTACGAGCTTTGGCCGTGTGCCGTCTTCGCCACGCCGAGAGCGTGGAGGTATCGCCTTCACCCTTACACTTGGCATTAGCTTAATTCTTTATATGCTTTATATGCCGCTGCTAGAGAGCATGTGTAGGGATACCTAGCTCGCCTTCAATTTATAATATCACTGCTGCGAGAGAGAGCGAAGCCGTCCCGTGACCCGATCCGGGCGCAAAAGAGAGCCGACCACCCTAGCTCATTGCCGGTTTCTCAACCGCGCACATCCGACGCTTCCCTCGTTAAGGGACGATCGCGAGCTTGTCGTGTCCGTGGTCCCGTCTCGCATCAATTTGGTATCAGAGCCATGTTGAGTCTAGGGTGTCAAAAAGAAAAAAAAAGAGTGTCATTTACATCGAGTCATTAGTCGGTTTAAGTCGAGTCTAGGATCATCATATTTTCAAAACAACAAAAAGAGTCGTTTTTGGGTCGCATACATCCCTTTACTCGGTATATCAAAAGGTGTTGTCCGAACGTTAGGCTACGCCTATCGGGAAGGCCGCACATTTGCGCGAGTGATCTTCGGATCGATTAACTCCGCCACGTGCCGAGTCTTGGTTTACGTCTAGGGTCCTTAGTGTGCATGCATTCCAAACTTGCATAGTCGGTCTAGTGTCTTGTCACCGTGTGTATGCATGTCCATGTCCACTTCCCATGGCCGATCCCCAAGACCATACGTCCGAGTGGTCAACTTTTGTGGCCAAAATGAATGTCCTCATGGACCGAGCCTTTGGTTTTGCCCCTCTCATTATGAAAGCCGCTCTACCCAACGGGTCCACAACGGAACTCCATTTCACCGATAGGGAGTCGGATAATTGGGTTTCTCTTGACATCGTGGAGTCTCTCTCCAAGACAGGCGAGATTGTCCGCGATGGTGATTTTGCTTGTGTTGAGTTCTATAAGAGGATCGGCTTTGTTCTCTACACCGATGGTGCATGGTGCAGGATCGGCACACTTGCTGGTTCATGCATCATTTTAGGGCAAAAGTGGTTAGGAGAGAGAAGGGCCAATCTTGACTAGGACAAGAGGACTTGCACCTTATGCCCACCATACCTACCCGGTAAGATCACCCTTAGGGACCCCGTATGTCCAGCCACCCAGCCCCAGCGGCCCACTCCACCTTCGGATTCGTGCTTGGAGCCACCTCATCCCGAGCCACCCGTATTTCTAACAGCTACATTATACATAGCCGAGCCGCTTCTTAGTTGGCTCAAGGATGGCTTGGTCTCACTCCCTTACCCGTCTATGGACCCTACCCTACCTTTGGTGTCCGTCAACTCCTACCACACAACTTTTCGGTCTAGTCACCATGTCGATACTTTGGATGACCTTATTATGGGATTAGATTCACAATGGGAGTTGACGCATCTTTTGGCCCGAGGCTTTGACCAACCCGCTAGTCTTAGCTTCACCCATCCGGCCTTAGGATCCATTACCTCCGTGTGCACCGTGGGGTGTGTCACCACGGAGATTCTTCGACTCCTCCCGATGCCGGCCGAGTCTGACTTCATTCTCTTTTGCCCAAGGGAGGAAGTTTATTTTCTTCACATGACCATCGTCCCGTTCACTATGGCGGATGAAGGTGACCATTCACACCTTCAAGAATTTCACGATTGGGACCGTGTCATGGAGGAACCCATCTCCCGGGGTCATACCTTCTTTGACCCTTTTGACCCCTCCACTAGTGAAGATCTAGAGCTATCACATTCCCTCCACCTCTTCCAAGGAGTTCACTATTCCACCCATACCCCTCGGTCTATTCGGCAAGCCGTCTCTACATCTAGGGACGATGACGAGGGTAGTTTTGGATCTCCTACCCCTTCTTCACCCAAATCCCATCGGTCACCAATGCATGAGTGGTACATCTTAGGGTGTCTAGGAGTCCTCCCTTCCATCAACCATCGTGTACATCTAGTATATGCATGGCACATATTCGGGTGTCCTGGTCCGCCGTCACCCATGAACGGGTCGGACTAACAGTGTGCTTTTTCTTTGTGTGGTTTTGTTTTGAGTGATTTGTTTGCGTGGTTTGCATTCGTGTGTCTGTGCATGGTGAGTCTGCATGTGTCTTGTGCAAGCTCGTTGTCGATCTCTTACGAGTAAGAGGCGAGTGGACTCACTTGATGAGTATGGGATCGGTTTTACTTCTATACCCGGATCAGTCACCTATAGGGACTCAGCGGTGATTCCTAGTGAGTCTTCGGGCTGTTTCCTCCCTTTTGAGAGTGCCCCTTCGGAGTGACCACCTTTAGCCATAGCAGTGCGCATATCGAGTATATATGGAATGAGCAGGTGCCGATCACTTGGAGTGGAGCATACCCGCGCTACTTAGCACGGTGACGGATCCGTCGGAGGACCGGAGCAGCCATACCCCTACTCGACGGGGTCGAGTTCCTCCCACCCGGGGAGAATTGATGGGACATCAAAGGCGATTTCCATACACAGGTGAAGTGTATTTGTGTGTTATGGCTTGTATAAGATTGTAATTGTGTGATTTCTTTTATTTGGGCTCCTTGTAAGGCTTATATCAAGCCAATGGGCCATTTTTAATGTAGAGTCCATGGCTAGGTTGCCATTAGTAGAGTCCATTAAGGAGCTTATGCCATATTGGGTCATTAGGTGTCTAATGGGTCACTAATGCACTTAAGGCCCAACTTGGGTTACACTCCCTCATGGGCCAACTAAGTGGGAAGAGCCCATGCCTAGCATGAGCTATTAGGTTGCTCTTGGCCCATGAATGGCCTTGGCCCATGAAGTGGGGCGCAAGCTTCTTTGGCCTTATTAGGCTTGGTGGCTTGGTTGGTGTGTATTAGGTGGTGTTTGAATAGCTTTAGTCCAAGGTTGAATAAGCATGGTCAAATTAGATTAAACTAATGTATTAAATGTGTGATTCACATTGTATCCCAGCCCTTCAATCCAAACCCCTAGATCCAAGGGTTGAGGTTGAGTTTGGTTGGCATCCTATATAAGGTTGTATTTTTCATATTGAATGAATTAATGAAGCGAACAAAAGGCATTTGCCCCCATTGGATCTTGCGCCCCTCCCCCTCCTTCTCTCTGGTTCCTCCACCTCCAGCCCCCTTTCTAGAGTGTAATCCCTTCCCCCTTGATCCCCTCCAGCATCTGAAGCAACTCCGGTGATCGCCGCCGCCATCGTCTCGCCGCCGACGCGTCGTCGCCAACGGTTTCGGTGTTCTGTCCACTCAGGATAGACCCTTCTTCTCCGAATTCCTGCTATCACTCCCTTCGTCTTCTGAAGCTCAAAATTTCAGGGTTGGTTCCCCTCTAGAACCCTTATCCCCACAAAAAAAATCACGTCACAATTCATCCTTTAGATATTTTTTGATTTTTGTCCAAGTCCAGGTTCCAGATCTGTCTTGGTTCTGTTTACTGTTCATCAGCTCTGAGTTTACCCCATTCGAACCATCGTTTTATTTTTGTTGGGTCGCCCAAATTTATTGGGAGTTCTGTCCACATATATCTACCACCAGGAATTTTCTTAATTTTTGATAAGGTCTCTAGGTATTTTTCAATTTTCGTCCAAGTTCCCAAGAACAGTCTGCCCACAGTTTCCAAGATCCGACCCAGGTCTAGTCAAAACATCCCAGAAAATCCATTTCTTATCCAATCAAAAAATAAAAAATAGTCCCGGATTCCTCTCTCAGAGACCTTCAACTTTGCTGAAGAAATCATTTCCAAATTCGGAGTTCTTCTCCCCGGTCAACGTCGATCTTCAGAGAAGTCAAAACCTGCCCCTGCAGTTCTGGCCAGATTCCAGCAAGATTGTAAAATACATGATCAGAAATATAGATCTGATTATTTTTTTTTGAAGACCCTTACGTCGAAGTATTCTGAGTCAGCTTTCCAACGGCGCTAATCTCGTCGCATTCCGATGAAGGGGCTGATCGCAGCAGCAGTTTTCTCCGAGTCGCGCGCCTGCAAACAGAACTTTCAGGTTCGTGGCCGAGTTCCCAGCGAGCGTCGTCCGAGGGCCGCCCGGCGTCCGGCGGTCGTTCCAGCAGCTCACCATCCCAGGGGAACGCTTTCCAGGTGTCTCCACAACAGAGGAGTCATCAGGCCCCACACGACCCCTCCGGTCAATACGTGGGCCCCCACTAGCACGAGTACGCGTGAAGCCGAAGCATTGCCCGAAACCGCCCGTCAACCCGAACTTGGTCCTCCCGGGCCCACTTGTGTCGCCCTTTACCTCCCTGCGTGGAGTGGGCTTATTTGTACTGCTGTAAACATAATGTACTAAGTTCCCGGGAGTACGAGCTTTGGCCGGGTGCCGTCTTCGCCACGCCGAGAGCGTGGAGGTATCGCCTTCACCCTTACACTTGGCATTAGCTTAATTCTTTATATGCTTTATATGCCGCTGCTAGAGAGCATGTGTAGGGATACCTAGCTCGCCTTCAATTTATAATATCACTGCTGCGAGAGAGAGCGAAGCCGTCCCGTGACCCGATCCGGGCGCAAAAGAGAGCCGACCACCCTAGCTCATTGCCGGTTTCTCAACCGCGCACATCCGACGCTTCCCTCGTTAAGGGACGATCGCGAGCTTGTCGTGTCCATGGTCCCGTCCCGCATCAGAATTAGAGGTAAGTTTCTTCTAAGAATTTGTTTATTATAGTTAGAACTAACTACCCTCTAAATTTCATTCTAGGAGATCAAGCCTACAGGAAGATAGAAGGTTCCAAAGCTGCTGATTCTACACAAGTAACTCAGGAATTAGTGTGTCCGACTCAGATTGATCACAGAATTCGGAGCCCTAAACGGGGTATTTAGCAATAGTGTCTTTAGAACTTTTTGTTACCCTTCATATCTTCTATTTACCCTCAAAATTTCACGTCAATAGGTCAAGGGAATCAGGAGATACAGGGGCGGGAAGTTACTGATTTAGCACAAGAACGTGCAGAACTAGGGCTTACTTCCAGTCCAAAATTAACAGTCTAGCAGTATTAATTAATGTAGGTTATCTCATGAATGGCTCAAACTCTAAGTCAGGAATAAAATCCCTTTGAATTTATTCGATTTCATGCATTGTATCAACAGAATTGCATGTTTTATTGGAACTATGCATTTAGTACAATCCTCATGCATGAACCTAGCCTAATGGAATAAAAAGCAAATTTTCTTGCCAACTACATAAACCTATGCATATTGTTGGCCTATATACATTTTATGATGATTATGGAAGTTATATATGTTGATTTCCTGGCATGATATGCCTTGGTTTAGCATTTGTGTTATTATTATTTGAACTCGGATTTACACAGGAAGAAACGGTCTTCCTGTAGACGCCAGGAAATCTAGCGGTCATATGATAGACCGCTAGCCACCGAGAGACGGTCACCCATTAGACCGTTTTTGGTTACTGATTTCTGTAATATTGTGGATTGAAACACATTACAGATTAGCCATAATTATGATATGATAAGCTTAGTTAACTAAGTTTTATTCCTGGTTTGAACCTTGGTTTCATATACTTAGTTGAATCTATCGTTCATTATAGTAGATTCCATGTTTCATGCACATTGGCATTATTTTAACTTATGTTAATTTATGACCAAAATCATATATTATTGTAATAAATACATTTTTTAAATGATATATGGTTCATGATTTAATTTGATTGTTGATTTACATGATTCTTTCTCTTCTAAGAGTCACTTCTTTAAGTACATGGCACATATCCTGGTATGTTGTCATTAGTTACACTTTTTACACATTAAGTACACAATCTTGGACTTGATGACCTCCCCTTTGGATATTCCTTCCAACGGACTAGGAAATCTTGTTTCAAGGCCTCCGTAAGACTCCGCGAGCTTGGGACTCCCTCCAGGACGCCGAGCTGGTTGTACCATTAAAACCCAATGTCTAGAATGCACTATCACCGATTTCTAGAATTCTGTATTGTAAACGGTCTTGGATTCGACCGCTAAGGCACATTAACGGTCCAGCCATGACTACTACTATCTTTGAGTCTAGACTGATTTCTCTGGATTCAACCCACTCTAAACGGTCCAGCACTAGACCGCTTACTTAATGAAACGGCCCAGTAATAGACCGTTTGGATCCTGATTATGCCTAACCCGAGGTTTGAACTTTAGGGTTGGTTTTCTTGAATGCCTAGATGGTCTTACGATTATCTGGAGCCTAAATTATGATTAACCAAGTTAAGTTTGAAATATGGAACTTAAAGAATGTACCGTCATGCTGTCGATTTCTTTTCCATGGCATAACCTAGTTATTAAATGCATTTATTAAAATCTCTTATTCTTAATTGAAGCATTCTTATTTTTTTGGTTACCATATCATGGAACTATTATTAAAATTATACATTATTGGCCACATTATTGTTATAAACGTGGAAGTAGCTTGATTTATACTTAAAGATGCAGTTCGAGCACTGATTGTGTTCAAGGGCTCTATGCTAGTCCCCTCAGCTGATTGTCAAAAATATATTGTAAACCATGGGGTATGATGCTACTGGTGTCGCATTACGTTGGGAGTAATTTCTCTATAAATAAATGAAATATCCACAGGGATATCCACATGAATTCACGAAGTACTTGTTCCTAAGTGAAGAGTACATTCTTGCTTGTTACATGACTTTCTAGGGCATAGTCTACATGGTTATGAAAAGTACATTATTATTACATTCTTGTTCATGGAAAGGCCAAATTTACATTCTAGCTATCTACTTGCTCAATCATGTTCTAATATCTCATTCTTGATTGTATGTTGTTACTTTGGCTTTATTCACATGTTTCATCGTATTTGCATGATTTATCTTATTCTTTAGAGCTAAAATGTTAATCATTTAAAATTGCCTTCATGTTGATACGAAGATACCTACTGGGCAAGTGTGCTCATTACCCTACTTTCCAATCTTTTTTAGGAAATTCTAGTGAGACGGATTTTGATTACTTAAGCGGTGAATCCGAGAGCGATTAAGGGACATATGATCGAGAGAAGCCTTAGTAAAATTAATGTCTAGTCAAAGTCATGATGTAATTTTTATTTTTATTGAGTCTAGTGACAAAGAGAGTCAAGAATTTATGTATTTTGGGAATTATCTTATGAAGAAATAAAGTTAAAGGTTTGGTGAATTACATTGTGCAATTACTCTTATGTGTGATTATCTTGCGCTCTGATTATATTGCTTGCTCGAGATGTACTAGCCGACTGTTCACGTTCCCGATTGTTTTCGCTATATAATCTTGGGGCGTGACAGCGAAAGTGGTATCAGAGCACTAGGACTAGAAGTCCTAGGGAAAAGTTATGTCATAGGTTAAGTCCAAGGTTTAAGGACCCACACCTATGAAACTAGGAGAGAAACTCCCAACCTGTGAGAGGAATTGGGTAGAACCTGGGATGAGATAGTCATTAGAATTAATTCTAAGATCTACCCCACTCATTCCATTAGAATTAACAAATTCATTGCTCTTCTCAGGTACCTCGCTCTCATAATGGCTCATCGCGTAGATTGGAATGGTATGCAAGAGACCGTTGCGGGTCTTACTCAAGCGTTACAAACTATGACTCAAGCTGGCGCAGGGGCAAGAGCGGGAGACTTACATCGAAATTTTTGGAGCTTAAATCCTCCGCAATTTTCGGGCTCTTCTAATCCAGATGAAGCCAAGAATTAGATAGATGAGATGAACCGCATCCTCGAAGTTATGCAATGTACGGATCAAGAGAAGGTTCACCTTGCTACTTTTCAATTAAATAAAGATGCCCGCATATGGTGGAAGTCCGTTCCGACACCGCCAGCTGATGCACCACACACTTGGGAAGGTTTCCTTACCCTTTTCCGAGCAAGATACTTCTCCGAGCATGTTAAGGAGAGGAAGGCTATGGAATTTGCTTCGTTACGTCAAGGCATGATGACGGTAGCAGAGTATGAACTTCAGTTTTCTAGGTTGGCGCCATATACTCCTCACTTGGTTAGCACCGACTTGTTAAAGGCTAACCGGTTCATGGATGGATTGAGGCTAGGGTATATTCAACAACTTGGGACTCAAAATATCCGTACTTACGCAGAGATGGTCCAACGGGCGCATCTATGCGAGAGGACCTTAGAGAAGGTTAAGAAATTAAAAGGTAAGGTCGAGGAAACAAGTCGAAGGTCTGATCGGCATGATAAGAAGAAGTTTAGTATCACGGAGCCCTACAAATCCCGTGATAGCAAGAAGAGATCCCAGAATGGGAGTGGTAGTAGTAACCATAAAAATAAGAAAGTCAAAGAAGAAGAGAAGCAAGTTATGACAGCTTGCACATTTTGTGAGAAGTTCGGTCATTCGGTCGAAGAGTGCTGGAAGCGTCTTGGCGTGTGTTTAAGATGTGGCAGCCGGGAGCACCGTATGTCGGATTGCCCCCTTATGAACGAACTATCTTCCGGGGGTGGACGTAAGCGCCAGGCTCGTCTAAATGCTACTCTGGAAGAGGATGAAGCGCCCAAAGATGATGGGCTAATGGAAGGTACTATCCAAATCTATTCCCATCCTGCATTCGTACTATTTGATACTGGTGCTTCTCATTCCTTTATATCTACTTCTTTCACAAAAATCTTACCAATTTCATCAGTTCCTTTACCTACGGACCTCGCTATTACTACACCATTAGGTCCCAGAACCAAACTTACCAATTATTATCCTGATAGTGAGGTAATGGTAGAAGGTCACAATCTTCCTGCAAATCTCATATGCCTTGACATGGAGGGCTACGATGCGATTCTAGACGTAGATTGGCTTGTAGACCACGATGCCTACATAAATTGCCGCAACCGAATCATTTCTTTTTGGAAACCTAGTCTTCCAAGGTTTTCCTTCCTTGGTATAAAATATAGGAAGCATCCTACCATCATTTCATCTCTTCACGCTTGCAAACTTATTTCGCAAGGATGTGAAGCTTTCCTTGCTTCCGTAAACATCACCGAGTCAAAGGAGATTATCTTAGAAGATATTCCTATTGTGAATGAGTTTCCCGATGTATTCCCATCTGAGTTACCCGGTTTACCGCCCGATAGGGAAGTAAACTTCTTTATTGAACTCATTCCCGGAGCAGCACCTTTTTCAATAGCTCCTTATAGGATGTCCCCCACAGAACTCAAAGAATTAAAGAAATAACTTCAGGAGTTATTAGACAAGGGTTTCATTCGACCTAGCACATCTCCTTGGGGTGCGCCAGTTCTATTCATCAAGAAGAAGGATGGATCTCTCAGGCTATGTATCGACTACCGGCGACTAAATCAACTCACAATTAAGAATAAATATCCGTTGCCTCGTATAGATGAACTCTTTGATCAGATTTCTGGAGCAGAATATTTCACCAATATTGATCTCAGGTCAGGTTACCATCAGCTCAAGATTAAAGATGAAGATATACACAAAACTACTTTTCGAAGCAGATATGGCCACTATGAATTCGTGGTAATGCCGTTCGGGTTAACCAATGCCCCGGCAACATTTATGCAACTTATGAATAATGTCTTTAGGCCCTATCTTGACCAATTTGTGGTCATCTTTATAGATGATATTCTTATATACTCTAAAACAAGGGACGATCATGAAGAGCACTTAAGAATAGCCTTGCAGACGCTAAGAGAGCACAAACTCTATGCGAAGCTTAGTAAGTGAGAATTTTGGATAAAGGAGGTCTCTTTCCTTGGCCATATTATTTCAAAGGAAGGTATCACTGTCGACCCTTCAAAAATTGAAGCTGTTAAGAACTAGAGCCGGCCGACGACTGTGTCTGAAGTCAGAAGTTTTCTAGGTCTGGCTGGTTATTACAGGAGATTTATTAAAGATTTTTCAAAAATCGTTGTTCCTTTGACTAGGCTTACAAGAAAAGAGAATCATTTTATATGGTCGAATGATTGCGAAGAGAGTTTTCAAAATCTTAAAGAACATCTTACCACTGCACCTATATTAACACTACCGATAGAGGGTGGTGGATTTGAAGTCTATACGGATGCATCTGACATTGGCCTAGGATGTGTTCTTATGTAAAATGGAAAGGTGATTTGTTATTCATCAAGGCAGTTAAAGCGTCATGAAGAGAATTAACCTGTACATGATCTGGAATTAGCTGCAGTTATATTCACATTAAAGATTTGGCGACATTACCTTTATGGGGAGAAATTCACCATATTTTCATATCATAAAAGTCTGAAGTATCTTTTCACCCAGAAAGAGTTAAACATGTGACAACGCAGATGGTTGGAGTATCTCAAGGACTTCGACTTTACTATCCAATATCATCTAAGGAAAGTTAATGTTGTAGCCGACGCTCTTAGTAGGTAACCAATGGCAACATTAGCAAGCCTCCGGAAAGGTATAACTTGCCTCATTAAAGATTTTTCTCATTTAAATCTTAATATTGAAGAGAAGGAGAAGGAGGAATGATTGCCAACATAAGGTCTCAACCTACATTGATCAAGGACATAGTCCAGTTGCAAGAAAATGATCCCTTATTGATGGAGATTAAGGGTAACATAGATCAGAGACCATAATTTTCTATCTCAAACGATGGAAGACTATTATTCAAGGATAGAATTTATGTGCCGAATCAAGATGATACTAAGAAATTGATCATGGAAGAAGCTCATAAATCAAGATATACCATTCACCCTGGTGCTACCAAGATGTATTAAGACTTGAAAAGAAACTTTTGGTGGCCCAATATGCAAAGAGAAGTAGCAAAATTTGTGTCCCGGTGCCTCACTTATCAACAAGTAAAGGCAGAACAATTAACATATGCTGATAAATTACAGCCCTTGAATATTCCCGAGTGGAAATGGGAAAGTATAGGGATGGATTTTATCATGGATTTATTTAAGACAAGAGGAGGTCAGGATGGTATATGGGTGATCATAGACCAGTTGACTAAATCTGCACATTTTCTACCAATCAAAAGTCGATGGTCTGTGGATGTACTAGCAGCATTATACATGAAGAAGATTGTTAAACTACATGGTGCCCCTGCCACCATCATATCTGACCGAGATCCTCGGTTCACATCACAATTCTGGAGGGGTCTTCAACATTCATTAGGGACCTGACTTAACTTTAGCGTTGTATTCCATCCAGAAACTGATGGTCAAACTGAAAGGACAGATCAAGTAGTGGAAGATATGCTCAGGGCATGTGCTATTGACTTTGGAGGACGTTGGCACGATCACTTGCCTCTAGTGGAATTTTTAAATAACAATAGCTATCAAGCTAGCATACATATGGCACCATTCGAGGCTTTATACGGTAGAAGCTGTCGTTCGCCTATTTGCTGGAATGAAGTAGGAGAAAGGCAAATTCTTGGTCCCGATCTTATTAGGGATACTATCGAGAAGATAAAGCTTATTCGAGAAAGACTTCAGATGGCTCAAGACAGACAGAAGTCCTATGCCGATAATCGAAGGCGTGATCGAAAATTTCAAGTAGGAGACCATGTGTTCCTTAAGGTTTCTCCAGGTCAAGGTATTCGAAGATTCGGTATCAAAGGCAACCTTACTCCAAGATTCATTGGCCCCTTTGAGATTCTCGAAAGAGTTGGTGAAGTCGCATATCGTATAGCCCCTCAACTAGCAGAAGTTCATGATGTGTTCCACGTCTCAATGCTCAAAAAGTATGTTCCTGATCCTTTCCATGTCATTACTTATGACAATCTAGAGATTAAAAAGGACTTGACATACGAGTAAAATCCAATCAAGATTGTTGAACGAGAAGTACGACAACTACATAATAAAACTATTCCTATGGTAAAGATCCAGTGGACTAAATCACAAGAAACATGGGAAACTAAAGAAGCCATGCACAAAAGATTGCCAAAAATATTTGAATGTAAGTACACTCTCCATAAATCCATGCATTGAATTTGGGGATAAATTCTTTTTAAGTGGATGAGGGTGTAACGTCCGAGAATTTTTTAAGAATTTTTTGGAATTAAAAATATAATTATTAAGCATTAAAATGGGCTATTAATTGAATTATAATAAATTAAAATCTAATTATTAAAGGCCTTACATTGATCCAAGAGGTTTAGGCCCATATAATAAACCCAATAGGCTCAAAAAGGATTGTTTGGACCTTAGCCCATATTCTAGAACCTTAAAATAGGAGTAGTCACGGAAATAAAGGAACTAAAGGAAATAAAGGGATAATAATAGGGATAATATCAAAAAAGTTTGATGTATTTCAAATTCAGCGCCAAATAGTGAAAACGGTCTAACGCGAGACCGCTAAGGGATGCTTGACGGTGCAGTCCTAGACCGCTAAGCTCTGTCAGTTCCGTGAGAGAAAGAAAACGTGAAAAGATTGGATTTTTGACATCCAATTCACATAGGATTGACTCTATCTACTAATTAGATAAGTCTAGAAGGTTAGTAGATCGAATTGGAAACATGATTGGGACTCTAGAATTGTTCTAATCCTTAAAACCCTAGCTAAACCTATAAATAGGTCCCAGATTTGACATGCGTGACCCCTAGTTTTGCTCGCATGGAACTAAGATAAAGAGGAAGGATTAGAAGTAAGTTTCTTCTAGGAATTTGTTTATTATAGTTAGAACTAACTACCCTCAAAATTTCGTTCTAGGAGATCAAGCCTACAGGAAGATAGAAGGTTTCAAAGCTGCTGATTCTACACAAGTAACTCAGGAATTAGTGTGTCTGACTTAGATTGATCAAGGAATTCAGAGCCCTAAACGAGGTATTTAGCAATAGTGTCTTTAGAACTTTTTGTTACCCTTCATATCTTCTATTTACCCTCCATATCTTCTATTTACCCTCAGAATTTCACGACAATAGGTCAAGGGAATCAGGAGATACAAGGGCGGGAAGTAGCTGATTTAGCACAAGAACGTGCAGAACTAGGGCTTACTTCCAGTCTAAAATTAACAGTCTAGGAGTATTAATTAAGGTAGGTTATCTCATGAATGGTTCAAACTCTAAGTTAGGAATAAAAGCCCTTTGAATTTATTCGATTTCATGCATTGTATCTAGAGAATTTCATGTTTTATTGGAACTATGCATTTAGTACAATCCTCATGCATGAACCTAGCCTAATGGAATAAAAAGCAAATTTTCTTGTCAACTACATAAACCTATGCATATTGTTGGCCTATATTTATTTTATCAGATTATGGAAGTTATATATGTTGATTTCCAGGCATGATATGCCTTGGTTTAGCATTTGTGTTATTATTATTTGAACTCGGATTTACACAGGAAGAAACGGTCTTCCTGTAGACGCTAGGAAATCTAGCGGTCATATGATATACCGCTAGACACCGAGAGACGGTCACCCATTAGACCATTTTTGGTTACTAATTTCTATAATATTGTGGATTGAAACACATTACAGATTAGCCATAATTATGATATGATAAGCTTAGTTAACTAAGTTTTATTCCTGGTTTGAACCTTGGTTTCATGTACTTAGTTGAATCTATCGTTCATTATAGTAGATTCCATGTTTCATGCACATTGGCATTATTTTAACTTATGTTAATTTATGACCAAAATCATATATTCTTGTAATAAATACATGTTTTAAATGATAGATGATTCATGATTTAATTTGATTGCTGATTTACATGATTCTTTCTCTTGAAGAGTCACTTCTTTAAGTATATGGCACATATCCCGGTATGTTGTCATTAGTTACACTTTTTACACATTAAGTACACAATCTTAGATTTGATGACCTCTCCTTTGGATATTTTTTCCAACGGACTAGGAAATCTTGTTTCAAGGCCTCCGTAAGACTCCGCGAGCCTGGGATTCCCTCCAAGACGCTGAGCTGGTTGTACCATTAAAACCCAATGTCTAGAATGCACTATCACCGATTTCTAGAATTCTGTATTGTAAACGGTCTTGGATTCGACCGCTAAGGCCCATTAACGGTCCTGCCATGACCGCTCCTGTCTTTGAGTCTAGACCGATTTCTCTGGATTCAGCCCACTCTAAACGGTCCAGCACTAGACCGCTTACTTCATGAAATGGCCCAGTAATAGACCGTTTGGATCCTGATTATGCCTAACCTAAGGTTTAAACTTTGGGGTTGGTTTTCTTGAATGCCTAGATGGTCTTACGATTATCTGGGGCCTAAATTATGATTAACCAAGTTAAGTTTGAATTATGAAACTTAAAGAATGTACTGTTATGCTGCCAATTTCTTTTCCATGGCATAACCTAGTTATTAAATGCATTTATTAAAGTCTCTTATTCTTAACTGAAGCATTCTTATTTTTTTGGTTACCATATCATGGAACTATTATTGAAATTGTACATTATTGGCCACATTATTGTTATAAACGTGGAAGTAGCTTGATTTATACTTGAAGATGCAGTTCGAGCACTGATTGTGTTCAAGGGCTCTATGCTAGTCCCCTCAGCTGATTGTCTGAAACATACTGTAAACCATGGGGTATGATGCTACTGGCGTCGCATTGCGCTGGGAGTACTTTCTCTATAAATAAGTGAAATATCCACGGGGAAATCCACATGAATTCACGAAGTACTTGTTACTAAGTGAAGAGTACATTCTTTCTTGTTACATGACTTTCTAGTGAATAGCCTACATGGTTATGAAAAGTATATTCTTGTTACAATCTTGTTCATGGAAAGGCCAAATTTATATTCTTGCTATCTCCCTGCTCAATCATGTTCTAATATCTCATTCTTGATTGTATGTTGTTACTTTGGCTTTATTCGCATGTTTCATCGTATTTGCATGATTTACCTTATTCTTTAGAGCTAAAATGCTAATCATTTAAAATTACCTTCATGTTGATACGTAGATACCTACTGTGCAAGTGTGCTCATTACCCTACTTTCCAATCTTTTTTAAGAAATTCTAGTGGGACGGATTCTGATTACTCAAGCGGTGAATTCGAGAGCGATTAAGGGACATATGATCGTGAGAAGCCTTGGTAAAATTAATGTCTAGTCAAAGTCATGATGTAATTTCTATTTTTATTGAGTCTAGTGACAAAGAGAGTCAAGAATTTATGTATTTTGAGAATTATCTTATGAAGAAATAAAGTTAAAGGTTTGGTGAATTACATTGTGCAATTACTCTTATGTGTGATTATCTTGCGCTCTGATTATATTGCTTACTCGAGACATACTAGCCGACTGTTCACGTTCCCGATTGTTTCCGCTGCATAATCTCGGGGCGCGACAAGTCGACCCAAAAGCGACGGAGGGTAGCACTTCAGTAGGATTGGGGGCATGCAACATCAACCCTTCGGCCAGCTGCAACGACCCCAGATCAGTCTGCATGGGCCCTAAGTGCGAGAAGTCCCAAAAGCCAATTGCGTCAACCCTGGGGATGAAGGCGTAGGCTCAATAGCTTGGGAGGGTTGCTGCACAAGGCCAGTAGTCGACTCGAAGGCCCGTGGAGTCAACTCAGGCTTCAACAAGACAGGCGTAATCTTCATAGGCGCGGGGCCAGCCGGCACTTGCTCCAAAATAACCCCCGAAGATGATGCCTGACTCCCCGCAGTGCCACTCCGAACAAGGGGATCAGCAACTGCATCCTGCTGCAGAATAGAGAACCTATTGGTTTGGTCCACATTGTGGCGAGAGTTGGGAAGTGTAGCGAGGCGAGGCCTAAAAACTTGATGAGGTTTTCTTTGATCAGAAACAACAACACCATCACATGGACGAGAGGAGGAATTAGCAGACTTGCTCAACTTTTTCTTACAATCAGCCTCCAGGTGATTGAGTTGGTGGCAAAAAGGACAGAGATGGGGAACTCTATGGAAATTGACTGATTGCCAAAAACCTTCACCATCCAAATCAATCCACAAACGTTCTTTGTGCGGAGTAGACAGGTCAAACTCCACACAGGCAAGAGCTTCAGACGTATCTATCATGGCCAAGGTGTTGTCATGAACTCTGAGGACAAGACCAAAATTCCCTGCAATGGTGCGCATAAAATCCTCATGATAGAGATTAGCTAGGAGGGAAGGGAACCCAATCCAAACAGGGGCAGTAGAGGGATCAGCTGCAAAATCAAAGCTAGGCGTCCAACGAAAGAACCGGAATAAGTAGCCCTTGATATAAAGGTTTTTCTATATAAGAATCTTGAGGAAATCGGCTTCGCACCCCAGGCGAAGAAGAATATGCCTTGGATTCAATCTGCTAATAATGAAGTCAGATGAAAGATGCAACCGCTGTGCCAAGCACGCCTTGATGTCTGGGAAGGCAAGCCTACCATATGAACATTTGGCAATGATCGCCTGATTAAGGCACTCCATCGATGCCTGGACTTCAAACTTGGAGAAAAACACAGCCGGTTCCCAAGATCTGTGAACACCGGAGCCTTGACCGGGAAGGATAGCCTTGACTTCTGGTGGGACTCCACAAGCATCTGGGCATAGGTGCGACAAGGCGCGAATGAGCCAGAGGGTGAAGGAGGACGATGAGAAAGGCCACCGTCCGCGGGAAGAGGTGGTGGGGGTGGGGGCTCCCCCACTGTGCTGACCATGGTCGGTGGCTAGGTCAGAGCAAAAAGCTTCTAGATGGGTCGATCATTTAATCTCGCCATAGGCCACTATGACGAAAACCAGTCTTCTGACTACCTAGAACCAAACACCTTATACATTAAGTTATTGAGGAATTATGGAAATTAATGAATGTACTGCTATGCTGTCGGATTCCTCCCGTAGTAGGACCTTGTTATTAATTCATCCTTGAACTCATATGATTCATATTTGGTGCATTCTTACCTTGATATTGTTATCATAAAGCTATTGTTTGAACTTTACATTATTGGCTGAAACTTTATATTACTCATGGAAGTAGCTTGATTTATAACTTGAAGATGCAAGAGCGGGCACGGACAGTGTCCAAGGGCTCGACGCTAGCCCCCTCGGTAGATAGCTGGAAACATGCTGTAAACCATGGAGTAGGATGAACACTGACGTCGCATTGCGCCGGGAGTACTTTTTTTATAAATAGGTGAAAACCACGAGGCTCTACATGAAATTATACATTCTAGTTACTTTACTTTCTAGTGCATAGCCTTTATGGTTATTGTAGAGGTAGAAATCTGGTTCCTATGTCACATACCACCTTCTCTATTTATTGAATGGGGAAACTCGTCCAGCACCCGTGGAAGCCTGCAAGCACCAGAAGACAAGGGGCGTAAGAAGGAGTCCCGAGTGTTACCCCAGTGGACAACCCTCCGATGCGTAAGTTAGCAACAGATTAATAAAGAGTAGAGAAGAGGGAGAGGGAGAGAGAGAGAGAGGCCGTGTAGATCCTCTAGATGAGTGCTCGCCGCTCCCAGCATTCACTCGGTGAGTGCTCGCTGGGTGGTAAGGTCGCACAGGAGGAATCCTTCCTCTAGTCGTGGACTATCGTCGCTTCTCTCTTTCTGTAGCAGGGCTAGTAGCTCTAATCTCTTGTGTAACGATTTGGCAGAATGATCCCCCGGGTCTCCTCTTCTCTGTCGATGTCCCTTTTATAGGGGCTGTCCTGGAGCAAGGAGCCTATCCCTTAGCAGGGAAGGGCATAAGCAGTGGAGTAACGCTTCCCGTGATTGTGGCGGGAGCTTCCCGTTAGAGGGCGATTACCCTGGCATCGGCTGGTCCCTGTGAGAGTGTTACAACGCTCGTGGGCCGTGCTCGCCCATCATAGGGTCAAGGCCGACTTCGTGGGAGGGTAACAGTCGATAGTCGAGGGTTCTCCAGCGGTCATTGCACATGGGCCGTAGCCTTTCTGCGTTGTCGAATCTGATGCCAAGTCGAATTGGGCCGCTCCCTTATTGCCCGCAGCTGTCGGGCATCTTTGGGACGCGTTTGTCGTTCGTAAGTCGACCTGGGCTTCTCGGTGATGAGCCGGTAATGGGTCGAGCCACATCTACCCTCCTCACTAGCCCCCCTACTCTTAGTTGCCGAACACTTTTGTAGGGAGCTGAGAGTCGATCACAAGAGGGTCGTTTAGAGCGAGGGGTTCGAGGGCGATCTCCTCGTATCAGGGGAACTGGTGGCCCTATCCGCATGCTTGGCGCCCAAGGTGTAACAACCCGAGATACTAGTACCGGAAAGGAACCGGCGTGACTCGAACCTCGGCCCGCCACCCACGAGTCCAAAGACTCAGAAGGGTTAAAGGATGGTGTGAGGGTACAAGAGAATCTAAAATAACTACAGAGCTAGCACAATAATCTAAAAATAAGGCAGGAATTAAGATAAATAATCACTATACAGCTACAAGGTCCAGTGTATCTCATGTCTAAAATAAGTACAGTCAACAGAATGAAAAAGTACAAGTACACGGGGCATACCCCAGCTCTGGCAACTGGCGACTAACCCTGGCTACTGGAACCACGCTGAAACTCCATCGCGCCTCTCGACGACCCCACCTCACCTGAAAACATAGGGGTGAGCCTCATTTCATAGGCTCAGTAGGGATCCCGCGGACCCCCACCTCGCACGAGAGAAATAAGACAGCAAGGCGCGAACGAGCACGAAAGGTAACACTACCTAGCGGGAGTATGGCAGAAGCAAGAAGCAATAATAAATAAACAAAAAATCTCCCTATAACTAACCGTACAAAATAAACTAACCTTGCACCAATAGGAAAACAAGTCTGTACCTGCCACGAGACAGGAGCACCACCCACTAGAAGCAAACCCGGATGCGTCCCCTGACGTCTCACATCGCGCCTCAAGGTCTCCCTACACGTCCCAGGCGGAGACTGAGACATACAACAAGTACCACGAACAAGGAGTAGCTGGGGTCGCACTCCTCAGTGCAGGTCTGACTATCCCTAACCACGCGTGCACACACAGACCATGCACTCTTGGTCATGCCCTCTAGCTGGTTCTTCCCCCCAGCCCGGACGCAGGCTGCAAAGACAAGGGGCCCTATGGTAACTAGCCTAAAAATCGTCTCTCCGGGTCACGCTCTCCACCACTCCCAAGTGGGTCTGCACACGCGTGCACAGGAAAGCTATGTCTAGTGGACAGGTCACTGGAGGTATGAACTGACTAGCCAACGGAAATCACCGGATAATCATTGACACGGAACGGGGACGGCCCTTACTGGCCCACACAAGAAGCTCGGATTAAAAGACATCATGCAGATACCTCGTCTGCGAAACCAAATCCCGTACAGACACCTCGGGGGCAGGAAACACGAAGCACGGCGCCTCGGGGGCTAATAGGGCTGGGCGGCCAGACTCTTTGTAACGCCTGAGAAAAATTCTAAAATTTAGAACATAATTATATTAATTCTTAAGCTCTTAAAGGGCTATTTAAATGAATTATAGGTAAATAAAACTAATTATTATGACTCTACACTAATCCAAGAGGATTAGGCCCATCTAAGAAAACCCAATTGGCCCAAAAGATTGTTTTGGACCTTAGCCCATAGTCTAGAACCTTAAAGAAGGTGTACTCTGAAATTTAAAGGGATAATCACTCTTTAGTAAGATAAGCTAATGGATAATAATAGGGATAATATCAAAAGAGTTTGATACTATTCAAATTCGGCGCCTAGGTTGGAAAACGGTCTATCGCGAGACCGCAAGGGACCAAAAATGGTCTAATTGTAGACCGCTAGGCTCTGCAAGTTCGTGAGTGGAAGAAAACATGAAAAGCTTAGAAATTATGCATCCAAATCACCTAGGATCGATGCTATCTACTAATTAGATAAGTCTAGAAGGCTTGAGGATCGAATTGAAGACTTACTTGGGACTCTAGAATCATTCTAATCCTAAAAACCCTAGTTAACCCTATAAATAGACCCCCAAATCAACGTGTGCGACCCTTACTTTTGGCTCACGTGAACTAAGGTAAGGAGGCAAAATTAGAGGTAAGTTCTTTAGAATATTTTGTTCATAATACTAAGGTCTAACTTCCCTCCAAATTTCTTTCTAGGAGATTAAGCCTACAAAGAGATAGAAGGCCGTAAAGACGCTGGTTCGGTGAAAGAAACTCAAGAACTAGTGCGACTGACCCAAGTTGATCAGAAAAATAGAAGCCCTAAATGAGGTAATTAGATAGAGGTTCTTTACGACAATTTGTTCCTTATTGTACCCTCTTCTTACCCTCAAAATTTCACGTCCTTAGGTCAAGAGAATCAAGAGATACAAGGGTGTGAAGTTGCTGGTTTAGTATAAGACAAACAGAGAACTAGGGTTGACTTACAGCCTTAAATTAGAAATCTAAAGTCCAAGACAGAGGTAGGTTATCTCATGAAAGGCTTAAACTCAAAGTCAGGAATAAAAGCCCTCTGATTTCATGCGATTTCATGCATTTTACCTTGAGTATTTTATGTTTTCATTAGGACTATGCATCTAGTAAAATCTTCATGCATGAACCTAGCCCTAATGGAGTAAAAAGGAAATTTTCTTGTTTATCATATAAACCTATGCATGTTGTTGGCCTATATTCATTCTATCATGATTATAGAAGTTTAATTATGTTGATTTCTAGGTATGATATGTCTTGGATTAGTATTTTATCTTATTATTATTTAGTTTTCTATAATACAAGAGGAAACGGTCTTCCTGTGGACCGCCAGACACTCTAGTGGTCGCCCGATAGACCATTTGGCCCAGTGAAATGATCCTCCACTAGACCGTTTTCATTTTTTGATTTCTGTAATATTGTTAACCCGAAACATATTGCAGATTAGCCATAATTATTGTATGATAAGCCTAGTTACCTAAGTTTTATTTCTGGTTTGAGTACTTGTTTCATATACTTAGTTAATTTTCTTATTCATCATAGTAGATTTCATGTTTTTATGCACATTGGTATTATTTTAACTTATGTTAATTCGTGACCAAAATCATATACTCTTGTAATAAATACATATTTTAAATGATAGAGGATTCATGATTCAACTTGATCACTATTTTACATGATTCTCTCTTTTCTAGGGTCATATTCTTAAGTACACGGCACATATCCCGGTATATTGTCATTAGTTACACTTTTTGCACATTTAGTACACAATATTAGACTTGATAACCTCTCCATTGGATATTCCTTCCAACGGATTAGAAATCTTGTTTCAAGGCCTCCATAAGACTCTGTGAGCCTGGGATTCCCACTAGGATTCTAGAAAGCACTTTTATCGGTGTTTTATCTGAATGACCATCTGATTTCTGCTAGCTGCCATTCACGAGACCGCTAACGGATACCTAACGGCCATCCGCTAGACCGCTAATGCTCCAGATGGTTTTACTGCATCGATGTTGTTAATCTATGAAACAGTCCATATCTAGACCACTAGGAGTGCTAAACGGTCCAGTAATAGACCGCTTGATTCCTGAAATTGTCTAACCCGAGGTTTGACTTTGGGGTTGGTTTTCTTGAGTTCCTAGATGATCTTAGAATTATCTAGAGTCTCAAACTTATACAAAATAAGTTAATATTAATGGTATAGAATGTAATGAATGTACCAGTGTGCTGTCGAATTCCTTCCATAGCATGATGCCCATTTAAGTCTTCCTTGAAGTCTCTTGTTCATAATTGAAGCATTCTTACCTTGGTTACCTTATTATTGAATTATTATTGAACTTGTACATTATTGGCCGCATTATTGTTATAAACGTGGAAGTAGCTTGATTTATACTTGAAGATGCAGTTCGAGCACTGATTGTGTTCAAGGGCTCTATGCTAGTCCCCTCAGTTGATTGTCGGAAACGTACTGTAAACCATGGGGTATGATGCTACTGGCGGCGCATTGCGCTGGGAGTACTTTCTCTATAAATAAGTGAAATATCCACGGGATCCATGTAAATTCACGAAGTACTTGCTATTAAGCGAATAGTACTTTCTTGCTTGTTACATGACTTTCTAGTGCATAGCCTTCATGGTTATGAAAATTACATCTATTTACATTCTTGTTCATGAAAAGGCCAAATTTACTTTCTTGATTGATAAAATCCTATTCTCATATCTCGTACTTGATTGTATCTTGTTACTTGGTTATATACGTGTTTTACTGTATCTGCATGATTTATCTTATTCTTTAGAGCTAAAATGCTAATCATTTAAATTGACTTCATGTTGATACGAAGATACCTACTGGGCATGTGTGCTCATTACCCTACTTTCCAATCTTTTTCAGAAATTCTAGCGGGTCAGATTCGGGTTACTCAAGTGATGGATCCAAGAGTGATTGATGGTTCGAGAGAAGCCATAGTCATTAAGTATAGTCGAGTCATGATGTAATTTTGTTTTATTGAGTCTAGTAAAGAGTCAAAGATCGTATGTACCTTGAGATTAGTTGGTAAAGGAATAAAGTTAAAGTTTTGAATGAATTATTGGTGCAATTATTTTTATGTGATTGTCTTGCGCTCTAATTATATTACTTGCTCGAGACGTACTAGCCGACTGTTCACGTTCCCGAAATCATCTTCCACTGTACTAAAAGCTCGGGGCGTGACAGTTAGAGTGATATCAGAGCTTAGGACTAGAAGTCCTAAGAAAAAAATATCATGTCATAGGCTAAGTCCAAGGTTTAAGGACCCACACCTATGAAAATAGGGAAGAAATTCCCAACCTATGAGAGGAATTAGGTAGAACCCGGGATGAGATAGTAATTAGAATTCTTTCTAAGATTAACCCCACTCATTCTAATAGCTTAACAAATTCATTACTCTTCTCAGGTACCTTACTCTCATAATGGCTCATCGCGTGGATTGGGGTGGTATGCAACAGACCGTTGCAGGTCTGACCCAGGCGTTACAAAAAATGGCACAAGCCGACGCAGGGGCAAGAGCTGGAGACTTGCATTATAATTTCTGGAGCTTAAATCCTCCATGATTTTCGGGTTCTTCTAATCCAGATGAAGCCGAGAATTGGATAGATGAGATGAACTGCATCTTTGAAGTTATACAATGTGCTGATCAAGAGAAGATTCATCTTGCTACGTTCCAATTAAATAAAGATGCCATACATGGTGGAAGTCAGACACCGCCAGCAGATGCACAGCATACTTGGGAAGGTTTTCTTGCGCTCTTCCGAACCAAATATTTCTCTGAACATGTCAAGGAGCAGAAGGCTATAGAATTCACTTCTTTACGCCAGGGCATGATGTCAGTAGAAGAGTATGAACTCCAGTTTTCTCAACTGGCACTTATGCTCCTCATCTGGTTAGTACCGACTTATTAAAAGCTAACCGCTTTATGGATGATTTGAGGCCTGGATATATTCAACAACTTGGGACTCAGAATATCCGTACATATACAAAGATGGTCCAACGGGCACATCTATGTGAAAGGACCTTAGAGAAGGTCGAGAAAGTAAAAGACAAGGGAGAGGAGCCAAGCCGAAGGTCTGATCGGCATGAAAAGAAGGGGAAGTTTAGTATCACAGAACCTTACAAATCCCGTGATAGCAAGAAAAGATCCCAGAATGGGAGTGGTAGTAGCTACCACAAGAATAAGAAGGTCAAAGAAGAGGAAAAGCAAGTCATGGCGGCTTGTACTTTCTGCGAGAAGTTCAGTCATTCGGCCGAAGAGTACTGGAAGTGCCTCGGCGCTTGTTTACTGAAGAGGGAGCGATCTCATGCTACTCCTGAGCGAGGAAGAGGATGATCACGTACGCTTAAAGTATGAACTGCAAGACGGGAAACAGGTCAGAGGTGCCGAGGGATGGATCCCCGGGGAATACCCTCCGATGCTTAAGTCAGCAAGCATAGTAGAGCACTGGTGCAAAGGGAGGAGTTAGGAGGAAGATGGGAGCGCGAGATCCCTCTCCATCAAAAGGTGAAGCGGTTCTGCTCAGGGTTTGTTCTTATTCTGACTTCCTCAAGAAGTCATTTTTATCAGGGGTTGGAATGTCCCCTTTTTTGCCACAAAAGAGGTAGTTCTCATGTCAAACCTCTCCTTATTAGTTGGGTTGAAACCCAACCCTTCCTTTCTAAAATTTTTTTGGCTTACCTCTACACAGTAGGGCTCTTCCAGCTTAAATAGTGGCTCATTGAGTGAATGATCCCTATAAGTTGAGGAGTTTCAGGGGGGGTTACGTCCACCTTGCGGGCTCTATATAGCATGCGGACTCTTGATCTCCCCTATCCCTTTGAGCTCCAGCTATTGAGGGACTCATAATAGCCGTACTGATAAGCTTCCATCAGTTGGCCCGAGCAAGAGGAACTGGCCCAAGAGAGGTCTCCCGAGCGATGAGTGCGCGATCGGGACAGGGAATAATGGGCTCCGAAGGAGCTTTCCCAATCTAACTGATGCTCGGACATCCCAACCCGAAGGCCGCCTAGGAAGTGCTTGTTCTGAGTGAGTTATTAGGCTTATATTGAGTGGGCCCTGGGGCTGTCACTTCAAGGAGTTAGGCCTCATTGGGTCAGGTTGGACCTCGTTTGGCCTCTCCGTTCGGGCGGTTAGATTTCCCCTCTCCACTTGTCCCCCTCCTACTCCCGAGCCAAAATTAGGCTCGGACGAGTAGCATTTGGGCTGGACTTTTTGTGGCTCTGATTGGGTAGAGATCTCTCTCTAGTAGGGGCCGCGTGATGCGGCTTGCCCTGAAAATACGCCCGTCATGATGATAATTTTGAAAAAAAAATTACGAGAAGGCCCCTCTTTGGGAGATCGTAACACCGCGCCGCTTCCGACTAGGGTTTTAAGCATTGCGCGTTATTTGCATCCCTTTATCTCTAGGGTTTAGGATTTTGCCTTCTTTTGCATTTATATTTGAGGGGGGCTCATGCGCCGTGAGAGCAGTTTGGAGGAGCGGAGAATCGCAGCGACTTTCGCGGAGCTAGGAGAGATTACCACGGCGGTGATCCGTCAACTTCCTTCTCCTCCAGAATCCTCTGATCCAGAGCTTTCCCCGTCTTCTTCCAGTTCTTATGTTTATTCCATGGCGGACCAAAATCCTGAGGCCGAGGGGAGGGAGGAAGGATAGGCCCCAAAGACTTTCTTGGTACCGTCGGAGCCTCTCCATAGCGAGCTGGGGGGGCTGATGTGAAGCGACTGGAGAACCAGTATGGGCTGCCTTGGCGATTCCAGTTCCTCGTGCCTGAGCCTCATGAGTCTAGTCTGGCCACTCGTTCCGGCCTCTTTTATTCCTTCCTCTTGGCCTAGAAGTGCAAATTTCGCTTGCCCCTTCATTCCTTTGTTGTCGATTTGCTTCGGTTCTACCGGCTGGCTCCTGTTCAGCTGGTCTCTAATTCTTATACCCTCATCTTCTCCTTCATTTTCCTTTATGGCTAGTGTGGGATGAGCACCTCGCCGGACCACTTCCATTATTTTTTCGAGCTAAAGGAGAACCTTTATGCTGAGAAGGGCTTCTTCTTCATCCAGGTGAAGTAGAAGAGGAGTTGTGTGTCCCTTTCCATGAAGGACTCTTCTCATAAGGGGTGGAAGACCCAATATTTTCTGGGTGGGCGCGTTTGCGGTTGGTGTAGTCTAGAATTTCCCGACGGTGCCCAACTTTCACCCAAGTATCCCTCCAAAGGAAACAGAGGTCTCCCCGGAGGTAGAGAGAGATGCTGCTATCCTTCAGCAGAATCGCCAAGTGACTGCTGAGTTGGTGACCCCATCCAATATCGAGGAGTACCTTTCTCAAGCACTGTTGCTGGCAGGTAAGGGTCTCAGGGGCTTGTTCTCCTCTTATCAGGTGAGTGCCTTCCTTCTTACAATTTCTCTCCTTCGCTCAGACCTGAGGCAGGAGGATGAGGCATCGCCAGTCGAGCTGGAGGTCGTCGACGTTGATGATACGTCGGCTTCGAGTGATCTCCAAGCTTCGGAGGGCTCATCCCGTGCCCAGGATAAGGGCAAGCGGGTCACCCTGGATGACGCTTCCAAACGCCAGGGGGTCAAGCGTAAGGATCCCGTGGTGAAGCTGCTAAGGTCTTCAATGCAGGCTTTGTCTGCTGAGAAGAAGCGGGCGAGGAAGGTGGAGGTCGCCTGCCCGGTCGATGAGGCTCCTCTGTTGCCTTCTCTCTCCATGAAGCAAGAGGGAGCGGATGATGGAGGGGCCGCGGCCGACATTGAAGCGCTGAGCGAAACAGAGGGGGCGCGAGACGGAGGGATCCAGTCCGGGTCGGTAGAGGCTGTAGGGTCACGGGAGGAAGCGACTTGATCGCATTCGACCGAGGCCGGGGAGGTACGTGTTGGGTTCGGTGCTATATATTCAGAGGGGGGGTGAATGAATACCCTTTAAAAAATATTCGCTCAAATAGAAATTCTAATGCTCAGAACAGCGGAATAACAGCACTAAGACTAACTAAGAAAAACTAGTTCAGTCATCTGTGAACCTGTAGGCAGAGTACTCCTAAGCAGACATCTAATGAGCGTAGCAATTAGACAATTCAAACAACATACAATACCTGTGTCAAACAGATAGCGTGCGCAGCTAATCAACTCTGTTGAATTGGAAGCAAACACATGAAGCGCCCCTATGTAAGCATCTAGCAGAAGCAATAAAACAGATGAAGAAATCAAACCACTGCACAGAGATTTTCAGGTGGTTCGGTCCAGCAGACCTACATCCACCCCACACTCAAACCAGAGTGTGGATTCCGCTGACTCACAGCTTGAACAGCTGGGCATCACAGCTTGCCATACAACCGCTGGGCAACACAGCTTGCCGTCCGAGGAATCCTCCTCGCCCACTGAGCAACATAGCTTACTGTCCAGTGGAATCCACCACTGCAACCGCTGACTAACAGCTTGAAGAAAGGATAAAATGGAAAATGAAAACAAGAACCAAACAGCACCGGAAAGCTGTAAACAGTGAAGCACAAAATGTGGCTCTTAAAGAGCTGACTGGAGTGGATCTGATCCAACTTCCAGTGGGAACGATCTTCTCTGCTTTTCTCTTCTCTCTCTCTTTCTTCTTCTTCGCTTCACACTCTGCTCTCTTGATCTCTCACTCAATCTCTCTTTCTTTCTCTTTCTCTTCTTCACTCTCTTTCTTCTTCTCTTCTGCTAGATCGAAGGCTTCTCTGCACTCTGCTTTTTCTTCACGGCTTCTATCTTCGATCTGTCTCCTCCGATCAGCCTTCATCTGTGGACGAAGGCTTGTATATATAGCGGCAGCAGCAGCAGCAGCCAGGGCGCGTGTGGCTTCCACAGTTCCCGCCCTAAGAATTCGGACCACGTGGCAGCATCCAGCAGGCTGTCCGTACACGTGTCCTCATCTGGGCACTCTCCTTATCCTCGGATCACGTGCCCTTCATTAGCCTCACGAGTAGAGCACCTGTCAGACAGAGTATCGGATTAAGTATATGCATTACAGTGTATAGACTTCGCTGTATAGACTTGTGAAGGCGAAGCAATGTATAGACTTAGTGAAACTAAAGCAACGTATATACTTCACATAAGTAGATCTATGGCATTGTATAGACTTCACGTTGTGAAGCAATGTATGTACTTAGCTGAAGACTCCCAGTCGATGTATAGACTTGGAGATCATTCAACTGCCAAAGGGTAAACTTCACAATGTATAGACTTAACATGTGCAACGTCGTTAAAAACCCAATGTATGGACTTCGAAGTGCAACGTAGGTAAAAGGCTGCCAGTGTACAGACTTTGACAAAGTCATGAGACGTTCTCTAAGACGATGAAGTCTGTATAGACTTTATAGTGAATGGATGCTCAGTGAGATGCAAGTTGAGACGATGCAGTGTACAGACTTGCCCAATGTGTAGACTTGGAGACCCAAAGGCAGTGTATAGACTTTGCTTCGAACGTAGTTAAAAGTGAGGAGTGTATAGACTTTGCGAAGCATAGTCCAGTGTACAGACTTTGCAAGCAGTCCGATGTATAGACTTGAGTGAAGTGAACGGATGTTCAGACTTTGAAGATCCACTGTGGATGTATAGACTTCGGAGTCTTGAAGCCAATGTAAAGACTTACCACCGACCAATGTATAGACTTGGTGGAAGTCATGCTACAGTGAATGAATGTATAGACTTCGAAGACTAATGCATGAGACGCTGCACTGTACGCTGTACAGACTTGCCGATCAACAGTGGATGTATAGACTTGAATAGACCCAAGGTGAGACGATCGGATGTATAGACTTTGAATATGAAGACCAATGTATGGACTTCGAATCTGAGGACCAATGTACAGACTATGAGAGCTAAGGCCAATGTATACACTTGAAGACCCTGACCCAGTGTATAGACTTAACATGATGCACGAAGACACAGTCCAATGTACAGACTTCATGAACAATGCATGAACGAGACGATGTACAGACTTTGAATGAAAGTCCAATGTGCAGACTTGCCTTAGACTCTAAATGAGACGGACAGTGTATACACTTAGCCAATGCAATGCACTGTGAATGTATGGACTTTATGAATGCATGCTACAGTGCCAATGTACAGACTTGGTGGAAGGCATGCAATGTATAGACTTCAGAACAAATCCAGTGTATAGACTTCCACCATGATGCATGCAATGCAATGCAGATACTGACTGTATAGACTTATGCATGAGACGCTGAGGAAGACGGTGGATGTACAGACTTCTAAATGTACAGACTTTCCACCGACCAATGTATAGACTTGGCAAGCCTAAGACACTGAATGAGACGGTGGAGTCTGTATAGACTTTGCTCAATGCATAAGACGCTAATTGAGACGGTCCACTGTATAGACTTGCTGTAACAGTCCGATGTACATACTTCCAATGCAATGCAATGCAATGTAATGTATGGACTTCGACGATGTACACACTTAGCCAATGTGCAGACTTTAACAACGTGATGCAATGTACACACTTTTAAAGATGATGCACTGTATAGACTGGAGAGACGGACCAGTGTATAGACTTTACATGAAAGCCCAATGTACAGACTTAAGGTTCCACTGTAGATGTATAGACTCTGAAGAAATGAGGCGATGTGTGGACTTTGAGGTTCAACAGTGGATGTATAGACTTTGAGCTCCTGAAGCAATGTTCAGACTTCAATCCAAGGAATGCACTGGCGATGTATAGACTTTGGACCCTTGAAGGATGTATAGACTTCAGTTGAACACAGTCCAATGTATATACTTGCATGAGACGGTCAGTGAGACGCTCAATGTACAGACTTCGCCTGAGACAATGCATGAGACGGATGATGTAAAGACTTTAAGTCCAATGTAAGAGACTGTACAGACTTACTCATGGACAACGCACTGCTAGGAATGCAATGTATAGAACAGAAGTCAAGCACAAAATCATACACATGCATTCTCCAGATAATATATCAGTCACAGTCATATGCATTCATATTGCTGTCATCAAAACACAATATCTTAATGCACTCACTGTGTTGCTATCATCAAAATAAAACTAGCATTGCTATCATCAAATCATCAATCACTCAATAGCACATGCTTGTGCCTAAGGGGCACAACATTCTCCCCCTTTTTGATGATGGCAACACAAAGTGACAATGAGTCACACAGAATTTTCTCCCCCTTTGACATGATCAAAAAGAGAAAAACAGTAGGAACATGAGTGCAGCATGGCAGTATGCATGCAAATTTCTCTTAGAACAATAAACTCCCCCTGAAGGTATGACTCCCCCTGAATTATTTCTCCCCCTAAATAATTGCTCCCCTTTGAGAAGGAATATGGACAGATGTACAAAGGTAGAGAAGGTAGGAGGGTCACTTGACAACAGCTGAATCATTGGTTCAGAAAGTAAGCCTGATTATAAACAACAGTTAAAGTATAAGAATCAGCAACATACAGTTTTGACAAAAATTCAGGTTTAACAGTGATAAATCTAGAGTAAAACACCTGACCCCTGAAAAAGAGTTTATAGACTCCATTTATAGCAATGAATCTAGGGCACATGGTATTAATAGATAAGTCAGAAATAATACCATTTTATGATTAAACAAGGAAATTCAAGAAAGGCAACTTGAATATGTATTGAGAAAAATAATTTTCACTCATTGACTTTTGATTTCAAAGGGTTACAGCAGTTTGATTTTCATTTTGGAATTTTCAGAAACTGAGCTAAGTGAATAGACCAGTGGCATTTATGCTTTTGACATTAGGTGTACACCTTGATTAGAGGCAGGTACCCCCAATTACTAGGCATAAACTACTAGATCTATTTCAGATCAAGACCTACAAGGAACAGTTTTCCCTTTGACATTAAGGGCACACCTTGATCAGAGGCCAGTACCCCCAGTTACTTGGTGAAAACTCCCCCTATAGATATGACCCTATGAACAGAGGTAGTCTGAAGCACTTCATGACTTATGAGTTCTCCTGCTTCATTTGAGGAGATCACAGTTTCTCAGTGCAATCACCCATTGCTCTGTCACTATGTTCAGCTCTTTGCATTTATGATCTTATTTACTGCTGCCCTTATTTCTTTTAGAGTGATTTTTCAAAAATCAGTACACACTCTTATTCACCTTTTCTAGATATTTCCAGATTAACACATTCAGGTAAAAAAAAACTTTTTCCATTCTTACCATAAGACAAAGATTAAGAGCTATAAAAGTTTTCTTTTTATCTCAAATTCTGAAGGCAGACACATAACTCTTCAATTTATAAAGGTTAAACCTTTAGTTCCTTTCAATTGCAAGAGTGATTCTTATAAAAGAACAATTGTAATAACTGTAACTCAATTTCACTAAACCATGAGCAGTACTGTTGTTCAGTGAAGGTTAGGGAAATGATAGCAATTGATAAGCAGTGATAGCAATAGGCATGGAGTTCAATGGCATCTGATGTCAAAGAATATGATAGAGTTGAATGGGGGCCATGAGAAGTGAAAGGAATTCAATGTAATAATTAGAACTCTCAGCTCCCCCTGACATCATGATGCAAAAACATGCTATGCAATGATCATTTCTTTTCAGATTTTTAACTTTAATGATATGCATCACAATGTTCTACATGAAGACTATGCAACAATGATGCACAAGGCAAGTGTGCAATCAATTCAAGTTTATGCGCCCAAGTAGTGAACATTTTTATCCTTTTTCAGATTTTTCAAAAAAATGATGCAGTACACTGATCTACATAAAGACAGGACCCATGGTACTAGGCGGAGGACCTGGTCTCAAAGACCATCTCACACATAGTAAGAACCTCCAGGCAGATTTCTTACCTTTTAGTAGCTTACCATTTGATATACCAGGGTTATGCAAGACGATGCAACATAAAGCAGTCCTACATGCATTGAACAACTTCATTGACAGTCATGCAAATGATGTATGCAGACATAAGACACATGCATTGACTGTGTGTACTAAATGACCCATTTAAAATCAGTGCAAGTTATGCATTTAACAACAAATATGTAATGCATTGACACAAAACACATGCATTGACATAGAGTCTATATAGTGCATTAACTGTATATGCTAAAACCATTCAAATTCAGTTCAGCAATTGGCAAGAGAAGAGCATCAGATATATGCAGAGTAAAACTCAGTAGCTGAGTCTGGAATGCAGACTGATCAGCTAGACAGGAGAAGATCATACATCAAACAAGCAAATCAACATGAAATTCTCTTTTTTTTTTCATACTCACAAATTCAAATGATGATTCATACAAATTAGGCAGAAGAGAATTACCATAAGCATGATTGTGCAATTTCACATTTCAGAGAGTTTCAGTTCAATATCAACAAATCAACATGATATGCAATCATTTCAAGTTCACAATTTCATATGATGGAATTTTTAAACTGGATGGTCAGAACAAACCTGAAGAGCAGGATCCTGGGGTCTTCTGTTGAGTGCCTTGGATCATTAACCCCTTTATTCATCAGCTTCCAAGGCACACCTGCAACATTTTAATCAATTTGACCCTGCAGGGACCCAAGAAGTCTTGGGTCCTGTATGAGCCCTAATAGGTGTTCTGAACAGTTTCTTAGCAGAATTATCATCATATTCAATCAGAAAACAATTGTCCATGGAATGTCCAAAATTTCCACAATAATGACATGAAACAACATATTGTCTGGTCCTATGATGCTTATCAAAAGAAGCATGAGACCTATGAGATTGAGCATGAGTTGTTCTGTTGTTTACATGGACATTCTGTTTCTTATTCTTCTTCACCCAACATTCAGCAGATTTGTGACCTATTTTACCACAGTTAAAGCATGAAAAATTCATAGGTCGTTTTGTAGAGAATTTAAAGGCTTTGTCATTAACATGACTTACCTGAGCATGCCAACAGTTCTTGACTGTATGGCCATGCTTCCCACACTCATAGCACCTCAGGTGCTTACTTCTCGAGTTGTTGTTCCCCCAATGATATCCTGACCAGCATTCATTTGCCTTATGCCCAGGCTTTTTACAAGTGAAACAAATAATATGCTGGCCTGAAGTAGATCTAAATCTGTGTGGGTCATGAGCATGTGTAAAGGATCTAGGATTCACGTTGTTATCTTCTTTCAGTTTAAAACATGCATTCATTAGATGACCACGCCTACCACAGTAATAACAAGATGCATTAGATTTCTTAGTGGCATGGTTTCTATCAGATAATTTCCGAGAATGCATTATTTTATTTGCATACTCATCCTCTTTTAATATTCTGCAATCATCCATGATATGTCCATGCTTACCACAGTAATAGCAAGAAGCATCAGATTTCCTAGGGGCATGGTTTCTATCAGATGAATTCACAGATGCATGTGAATGAGTACAAGAAGCATGAGCATTTTGCATTGACCCATCAGATTCAGCAGAGCTAACAAATTTTAGAGTATAACCAGAATTATTCTTTGCCCTTTTTGTTTGACTCTTTCTTTTCAATTTCTGATTATCCTCAACAGGTTTTGTTTGCTTTTCAATTTTCAGAGCTTTGAACTGAAAGACAGATTTTGAAGGTGATTTCTGATCTTCATTTTGTTTTGGGGATTGCCTTGAAGTACCAGCTACATCAGAGCTTTTCACAAAAGTGGCATACAGCTGGTTTTTAGAGATTTCCTTCACATCAGAATTATAGTTTGTTCCCCTTTTTGAATTATCATCCTTCCTTTTCACAACAGCTTTCATTTTTCTTTCAATTTTTGCTGACTTGGATGCTAAGTTTTCCAGATCATGAATTTTATCTTCCAAAGATGCTATATGAAGCTCATAACTGGCTATTTCTTGTTCACTGCAATTAACACATTCACTTAGAACTTTGTTTGCAGTTTTATACTTCTCAATTTCTTGTTCCAAGTTGTTCAACATTTTTAACTCTTCATTACAAACAGCTTTCCCTTTTTCTGTGGTGAGAAGTCTTTAAGACAAGCCAGTGTTTAACCATTTCAGTTTTTCAACTTCAGCTTTTAATTCAGTGTTTTCTTCCTCAAGATCTCTAGCCTAAAATTCATTACCCTCACATCTCTCTCTTCCAGACATTAGCTCCAATTTTTCAATTAATTCCTCTTCTCTTTCCTCCACTCTGATTTTCTCAGCCACCAAGTTTTTATGATCCTCTTTAAGTGAGATAATTTATTTTCTCAGCCATTCATTCTCACTATAAAGATCTTCATTTCGTTCTCTTAGAGCTGAGCACATATGGCAGGTTAATTCAGCAGAAGAAGAAAGTGAAGCCTCCCCATTGATTTCATTTATTCTACCCACAAGATTTTCAATTTTCTTTTGAGATTCTTCATTCTCAAGTTTCAGTTTATCCAATTCAGAATTAACTTGAGTTAGTTCTTGCATGCCTTTTAGATGCTCATTTTTCTTATCATTCAGTTGATTCTCAATTTCTGACATTTTGTCTAAGCATGTATGTTTTTCAATTTCTAGAGATTTGATTACTTCCTTTTGCAATTTACCATCATGATCAAACTCATTTATCATGTCTTCTAAAATAGCACATGCCTTACAAGAATTTTCATCGCTTTTCAGACTATCTCTTAGTTTTGCATTTTCACATTTTAGTTCTCTTATTTCGTACAACATCTCCTTTTTTAATTTTTTCTTTTCAGATTTCAATTGTTCACATTTATTATTGAGTTCCTCATTTATATTCCATAGGTCATCAATTGAAAGTTCTCCAGATTCAGAGCTTACCTCGGATGAATTTTCATCATTAGCATTTCTCCGATCAGCCATCAAGTATTTGCTGTGATTCCTGATTAGCTTTAGTTTTTTCAAAATGTCTTTGGCAGACCTGCAGGAAGAAATGCATTCGATAAGAGATCTGTCAATTGATTCTTTTAATAAAACTACAGCTCTAGTGTTGACAGAGTCTTTCAGCTTATCCTTCTTAGTCCATCTAGATTTATCCTTTGATAAGTTGTATGGACCGTGAGTCATTACCTTCCAAAGTTTTGGATCAGTAGATTTTACATACCGATGGAGATTTTCGAACCAAGAATCAAAGTTATCACCTCTGAATATCGGAGGATTAGCCATCGAAGCAGATAACAACCAGATTCAAAAGCACATGACAATTGACAAGAGATGCACTAAAACAGATGAGCAAGTTAATGCACTAATTCAGTGAGACTAAACAACGAGCAAAAGAAGCCCACTCTGAAACGCACCAACAACTAGCAGGATCCTCTGCAGATTGTTAGATCTGATAGATCAGAGACCCGCTCTGATACCAATTGTTGGGTTCGGTGCTATGTATTCAGAGGGGGGGGTGAATGAATACCCTTTAAAAAATATTCGCTCAAATAGAAATTCTAATGCTCAGAACAGCGGAATAACAGCACTAAGACTAACTAAGAAAAACTAGTTCAGTCATCTGTGAACCTGTAGGCAGAGTACTCCTAAGCAGACATCTAATGAGCGCAGCAATTAGACAATTCAAACAACACACAATACCAGTGTCAAACAGATAGCGTGCGCAGCTAATCAACTCTGTTGAATTGGAAGCAAACACATGAAGCGCCCATATGCAAGCATCTAGCGGAAGCAATAAAACAGATGAAGAAATCAAACCACTGCACAGAGATTTTTAGGTGGTTCGGTCCAGCAGACCTACATCCACCCCACACTCAAACCAGAGTGTGGATTCCGCTGACTCACAGCTTGAACAGCTGGGCATCATAGCTTGCCATACAACCGCTGGGCAACACAGCTTGCCGTCCGAGGAATCCTCCTCGCCCATTGAGCAACACAGCTTGCTGTCCAGTGGAATCCACCACTGCAACCGCTGACTAACAACTTGAAGAAAGGATAAAATGGAAAATGAAAACAAGAACCAAACAGCACCGGAAAGCTGTAAACAGTGAAGCACAAAATGTGGCTCTTAAAGAGCTGACTGGAGTGGATCTGATCCAACTTCCAGTGGGAACGATCTTCTCTGCTTTTCTCTTCTCTCTCTCTTTCTTCTTCTTCACTTCACACTCTGCTCTCTCGATCTCTCACTCAATCTCTCTTTCTTTCTCTATCTCTTCTTCACTCTCTTTCTTCTTCTCTTCTGCTGGATCGAAGGCTTCTCTGCACTCTACTTTTTCTTCACGGCTTCTATATTCGATCTGTCTCCTCCGATCAGCCTTCATCTATGGACGAAGGCTTGTATATATAGCGGCAGCAGCAGCAGCAGCCAGGGCGCGTGTGGCTTCCACAATTCCCGCCCTAAGAATTCGGACCACGTGGCAGCATCCAGCAGGCTATCAGTACACGTGTCCTCATCTGGGCACTCTCCTTATCCTCGGATCACGTGCCCTTCATTAGCCTCACGAGCAGAGCACCTATCAGACAGAGTATCGGATTAAGTATATGCATTGCAGTGTATAGACTTCGCTGTATAGACTTGTGAAGGCGAAGCAATGTATAGACTTAGTGAAACTAAAGCAACGTATATACTTCACATAAGGAAAGCTATGGCATTGTATAGACTTCACGTTGTGAAGCAATGTATGTACTTAGCTGAAGACTCCCAGTCGATGTATAGACTTGGAGATCATTCAACTGCCAAAGTGTAAACTTTACAATGTATAGACTTAACATGTGCAACGTCGGTAAAAACCCAATGTATGGACTTCGAAGTGCAATGTAGGTAAAAGGATGCCAGTGTACAGACTTTGACAAAGTCATGAGACGTTCTCTAAGACGATGAAGTCTGTATAGACTTTACAGTGAATGGATGCTCAGTGAGACGCAAGTTGAGACGATGCAGTGTACAGACTTGCCCAATGTGTAGACTTGGAGACCCAAAGGCAGTGTATAGACTTTGCTTCGAACGTAGTTAAAAGTGAGGAGTGTATAGACTTTGCGAAGCACAGTCCAGTGTACAGACTTTGCAAGCAGTCCGATGTATAGACTTGAGTGAAGTGAACAGATGTTCAGACTTTGAAGATCCACTGTGGATGTATAGACTTCGGAGTCTTGAAGCCAATGTAAAGACTTGCGACCGATCAATGTATAGACTTGGTGGAAGTCATGCTACAGTGAATGAATGTATAGACATCGAAGACTAATGCATGAGACGCTGCACTGTACGCTGTACAGACTTGCCGATCAACAGTGGATGTATAGACTTGAATAGACCCAAGGTGAGACGATCGGATGTACAGACTTTGAATATGAAGACCAATGTATGGACTTCGAATCTGAGGACCAATGTACAGACTATGAGAGCTAAGGCCAATGTATACACTTGAAGACCCTGACCCAGTGTATAGACTTAACATGATGCACAAAGACACAGTCCAATGTACAGACTTCATGAACAATGCATGAACGAGACGCTGTACAGACTTTGAATGAAAGTCCAATGTGCAGACTTGCCTTAGACTCTAAATGAGATGGACAGTGTATACACTTAGCCAATGCAATGCACTGTGAATGTATGGACTTTATGAATGCATGCTACAGTGCCAATGTACAGACTTGGTGGAAGGCATGCAATGTATAGACTTCAGAACAAATCCAGTGTATAGACTTCCACCATGATGCATGCAATGCAATGCAGATACTGACTGTATAGACTTATGCATGAGACGCTGAGGAAGACGGTGGATGTACAGACTTCTAAATGTACAGACTTTCCACCGACCAATGTATAGACTTGGCAAGCCTAAGACGCTGAATGAGACGGTGGAGTCTGTATAGACTTTGCTCAATGCATAAGATGCTAATTGAGACGGTCCACTGTACAGACTTGCTGTAACAGTCTGATGTACATACTTCCAATGCAATGCAATGCAATGCAATGTAATGTATGGACTTCGACGATGTACACACTTAGCCAATGTGCAGACTTTAACAACGTGATGCAATGTACACACTTTAAAGATGATGCACTGTATAGACTGGAGAGACGGACCAGTGTATAGACTTTACATGAAAGCCCAATATACAGACTTAAGGTTCCACTGTGGATGTATAGACTCTGAAGAAATGAGGCGATGTGTGGACTTTGAGGTTCAACAGTGGATGTATAGACTTTGAGCTCCTGAAGCAATGTTCAGACTTCAATCCAAGGAATGCACTGGCGATGTATAGACTTTGGACCCTTGAAGGATGTATAGACTTCAGTTGAACACAGTCCAATGTATATACTTGCATGAGACGGTCAGTGAGACGCTCAATGTACAGACTTCGCCTGAGATAATGTATGAGACGGACGATGTAAAGACTTTAAGTCCAATGTAAGAGACTGTACAGACTTACTCATGGACAACGCACTGCTAGGAATGCAATGTATAGAACAGAAGCCAAGCACAAAATCATACACATGCATTCTCCAGATAATATATCAGTCACAGTCATATGCATTCATATTGCTGTCTTCAAAACACAATATCTTAATGCACTCACTGTGTTGCTATCATCAAAATAAAACTAGCATTGCTATCATCAAATCATCAATCACTCAATAGCACATGCTTGTGCCTAAGGGGCACAACAGTACGCGGTGAGGCAACCCAGCCCGAGCTAACTGGTGGGGCCCCCGAGGCGGGATCGTTCGAGGGAGGTGTCCCGATCCTGGCCGCTCTGGAGAGGATTTCCCCTCCCTCGACCAGTGCCTTCAGCGTCCGGGCCTCTCTGTACCGGATGTGCCATTCTATAGCTTCAGGAGCCGTGCGAGAAAAACTCCGGAAGGGTCCCCCCTCCACGCTTTTCGAGCAACTTATGGAAGGTGGCCTAGGTCTTAGTCCAGTTAGGAGCTGAAGCAGTGGACGCGTACACTTGGGCGGAGTCGGAGTGGGAGACTCTTTCGTGGGCCCGTGGTGCGCTTGATCAGAAGGTCGAGCGTTTGACCCTCGATCTTGGGGACCTTCATCGGGAGGTGGCCCCGCTCCGGGCACAGGTGCAATCGAGCCAAGCAGAGGCTCGGTCGCTGGCGGAGCAGCTGGCCCAGGCCCGTCATATGGTCGATCTGAAGAACGAGCTCCTGGAGGCGGAGCGCAGATTTAGGTCGAGCACAGCGAGCAATGGAAGGCCGAGCGGGAGGTGCTCGAGGGCCGAGTCCGGGGGGTCAAGGATGCACGGACCGAGGCAGAGAGGAGGTTGTCCGAGTCAGATCAGAGGATAGCCGAGCTGGAGAGGAAGGTGGAGCTGGCTGGGGTGGAAGTACTCAAGCAACATAGGCGCTCAGAGGCTTACCATGCAGCTCTTCATCAGACTGCCTTCCCTTACTATGAGTCGGGCTACCGTCGGGGCCTTCGGAAGGGCTTCTCCCAGGGCTTCAATCGGGCCATCATAGAGGCAGAGGCCCATGCATCTGGGCTCGTTTTTCCTTCCGGGCAACACTTTTACTCAAACTGGGGTTCCACCGACTCTTCCCACTATACATCGAGCGAAGAGGGGAGTCGGGAGGCCTCAGTCTCGTCTGAGCGATCGCTAACTCCAGCAGCCTATTGAGGGCACGCGACCGAGACAGTTCCCACGCAGGTGGGGTCAGTGCCTGGGCCGGCCGTCGCCGAGAATATCGGGGGTAGATCGTCTGGCGCTAAGGGGCCCTTGTCTATCGAGCCTGGAGATGGGCCCGAGGCCTGATGTACAAGCTCTTTCTTTCTTTTTTTCTTATGTAGCCATGTAAGGCCTTTTTATTTTTTGGAAAGTATAGTAGCGGCAATATTAAGTGCTGAATAGACTGTTCCTTACTGCTTTTGGTGTGATTTGACTACCGTATCTGTAGTTGTTGGGGAAGGCGCCGATTTTCTCTGTAGATATCGCGTGTGCCAATCTGACATGGCACTGGCGCCTTTTCGCTTTTACATGCCGCCTTAAATGACTTGCCACTTCGCGCGTCCCGCTGGGGGGGATGTTAGGAAATGAGGTAACCGTCTTAGGGAAGGCTCCTTTAGCGTGTTTTTAAGGGGAGAGTCATTTAAGGCAATCAGCTCCCCTTCGGCCTATAAAAGGTCCGACGGGCGTCTCCGCTTTCTTCCATCGCTTAAGGCCATCTCTGATGGTTTCTCCTTCTTCCCTTTCCGTGAAGCGTTGTGCTGTCGATCTCGACGAGGCATGGAAGGCACTTCAGAAGATGATGATGCAGACGGCAGTAGGAGGGAAGCTCCTACTATTCCAGTTGAAAGAGGGTTCGACAGTCGGAGGTCAGTTTGGGAGAGGGTTCGACATGTTGGAGCATGTCGCCTTCCTATCCCTGACCTATCGACGCTATCCTTGGGGGGAGGGGAAGCTCTTTAAGCTTCCTCCTTTCTGTTCACCCCGCCCATCCTTTCTTTCTGCCATCGACCCCATTGCTAAGAAGGGAGCTCTTCAAGCCTCCTCGTCATTTGTCTTGGGTCGACTTCTTTCTTTTTGTTTTTGTTGTTTCCCCTCTTTTCCTCTTTCCTTGCTCGCACCACTAGGGTGTGCTTGCTTTCTATTCAGCTTCCGTCCTCCTTCCAGAGAGTTAGCAGAGGAGGCCTTCTCTAATTTTCCTTCTTCTACTTCCAGTCCCTCTAGCATCTTTCTTCTGACCTTCTCGAACCAATGGGGTCGGCTATCCTTTATCCGAGCCAGTTTCTACACTAGGTAGAGTCAGTGACTGGACGCAGGAGTGCTCACCGGTTAGCCGAGCGTTCTGCTTGCATCATAGTACGAGTGGATGTAATTTTTTTGTTTGTTGGTATGTATGTTGTATTGGCTGCGGCCTACTTGATGTACACCAGAGTTTAATGAAAAGAGAGGAATGGCGTTCATTCTACTTTGCTTACATGTGTGTGTTTCCCAGATGATCAAAAGTAGAACTTGCAAAGTGTAGTCGTGTTCCATGTCCGAGGGATGGGTGTTCCTTCCATTGTGGACAATCGGTAAGCCCCTTTCCCGAGCGTCTCGACCACTCGGTAAGCGCCTTCCCAGTTAGGGGCTAGCTTCCCTGCCGCCTCCAATGGTCGAGAGGCTTCGAACTTTCTGAGGATGAAGTCTCCTGGTTGGAAATGTCTATCTTGAACTCTGGAGTTGTAGTATCGAGTGATGCGCCGTTGGTATTCCATTGCTCAGATATTTGCAATCTCTCGGATCTCGTCCGCTAAGTCGAGGTTTTCCAGCAGCTTCTGCTCGTTCACCTCGGATTTGAAGTGGGCGACTCGGAGAGAGGGATTGCCGACCTCCAATGGAATAACAGCTTCCCCCATACACCAGCTGGAAAGGTGTTTCACCGATGGCCATTCTCGGAGTAGTTTGGTGCGACCATAGTATGCTCGGTAATTCCTCGAGCCAGCTTCCCTTGGCCTTGCTGAGCCTGGTTTTGATGCCTTTTAAGATAGTTTTGTTGGCATTCTCGACCAGTCCGTTGGCCTGAGGGTGGGCTACCGAAGTGAAGTGATTGTGAATGTTTAGGTTGGCACATCTGTCTCTGAAGTAATGAGAATCAAATAGCCGACTGTTATCGCTCATGATCACTCGGGGGACACCATAACAACAAATGATCGACTTCCAAACAAAACTCCCTATGACTGATTCGGTGATCCTAGTGCTGGCCTCGGCCTCGATCCATTTGGTGAAGGAGTCGATGGTAATGATGACGTACTTCTTCTGAGCCTGAATCATGGGAAATGGCCCCAATATATCGATTCCCCACCGAGCGAAGGGGTATGGCTTGGCAAGGGTTATGAGCTCCGCGGCGGGCTGGTGGATCAGATGATCGAAGCACCGACATCGATCGCACTTCTGTACATTGGTCGTGCAGTCCTGCTGGAGAGTGGGCCACCAGTAACCCTACCGAAGCAAGATCCTGACGAGCGATCTTCCTCCTTGGTGCGCGCCGCAGATGCCTTCGTGTACTCCCTGAATCGCTCGGCTGGCTTCGTCGACGTTGATGCACTTGAGGAGGGGACTAGAGAACGATCTACAGTACAAGGCATCATCCAGCATGACGAAACACCGAGCTTGGTACTTAAGTTTCTGAGCCTCCCGAGGGTCGGGGGGCTCTTGAGAATCCCGGTGCCAGGATATGTAGGGGATCCGCCAGTCGCTCGGCGGTGCCGGGTCAACGGTTAAAAGATCGGATTCGATGCTCAGTTGCTCGAGCTCTTCGAGGAAGACCGATCGAGTACCTTCGGGGTCAAGGGAGGAGGCTAGGCGAGAGAGGGCTTCCACTCGGGAGTTTTCCTCCCGGGCTATCTGGACTACCTCAAAGCCGTCATAGAGTCAGGCTATCCTCTTGACCACCTAGAGGCACTTGATCATTTGTTCTTCCCGAGCTTCGTAATCACCGTTAACATGGCTAGCGACCAATTGGGAGTCGGTGTGGATCCTGACTTGCTCGGCTCCCAGTCGTCGGGCCATCCTGGCTCCTGAGATAACAGCTTCGTACTCGGAGGCGTTATTGGATGCCTAGAAGTTGAATTTCAATGCGTACTGCAACTCTGCCCCTTCAGGGGACTTGAGAAGGATAGCGGCGCCGCTTCCAGTTGAGTTGGAGGACCCGTCGACGAACAGGTCCCAAGTGGGCCCGGGCGCAGGTGGAAGTGCTTCTTCAATCGGGACCGTGCTTTCGGCGATGAAGTCCGCGAGGGCTTGTCCCTTGATGGCTGAGCGGGGGTGATACGAGATGTTGTACGCCCCAAGCATGATGGCCCATTTGACGAGACGTCCCGAGGCCTTAGGGTGAAAGAGGATCTTCTTTAAGGGTTCGCCGGTCAATACGACGATAGAGTGCCCTTGGAAATAGGGTCGGGGCACTTGGCCGAGGTAACCAACGCTAGCCCGAGTTTCTCGGTTGCGGGGTACCTTCTTTTGGCATCATTAAGCACCTTGCTGGTATAGTAAACCGGTCTCTCGACCTCCGCGTCGTTCCTAACTAGGACCGAGCTCACTGTGGAAGGGCTCGCCGAGAGGTAGAGGTGTAGAGCTTCGCCTGAGACCGGCTTGGACAACACCGGGGGCGAGGCCAAGAATTCCTTGAGCTCGGTAAATGCCTTCTGACATTTATCATCCCAGGCAAACATAGCAGATGCCATTTTGGGTCCCCTCAATAATTTGAAGAAGGGTAGGCATAGTTCGGTCGCCCGGGACAGGAAGCAGTTGAGCACAGCAATGCACCCCGTAAGGCGTTGGACGTCCTTGATGCAGGTGGGTGGCCGCATGTTCAGGATGGCCTGAACCTTGTCGGGGTTGGCCTCAATCCCACGCTTACTTACCAGGAAGCCTAGGAACTTCCTGGATCTGACTTCAAAGGCGCATTCAGCAGGGTTGAGCTTCATGTTGCACCTCAGGAGGGTGTCGAAGGTCTTGGCTAAGTCGACAAGATGGTCTTCAGCCTTCGGTGTTTTGACGAGCATATCATCAATATAGGCCTCGACATTCTGACCGAGTTGTCCCTCGAAGATGTGGTTGATTAGTCTTTGATATGTTGCTCCGGCGTTCTTCAACCCGAACGGCATTCGGGTGTAGCAGTGTACGCCGAAGTCGGTGATGAAGGCGGTCTTCTCGATGTCCTCCGGGTCCATCCTGATTTGATGGTAACTGGAGTAGGTGTACAGGAAGCTGAGCAGCTCGTTGCCAGAGGTTGAGTCGACCAGTTGATCGATGCTCGGTAGCGGGTAGCAATCTTTCGGAGTAGCCTTGTTGAAGTCGGTGGAGTCTACGCACATTCGCCACTTCCCCAAAGCCTTTGGTACAAGGACGACGTTGGCGAGCCACGTAGGGTACATGACCGATCGAAAGAGACCAGTCTTTTACTCCTTGGTGACTTGCTCTTTGATGAGTGATTGCTTCTCCGGGGCGTGCTTTCTCCTGCGTTGCTGGACAGGTTTCACCGTTGGGTCGAGGTTGAGCTTGTGCATCACCACATCTCCTGGGATCCCGGGAAGGTGCTCATCAGTCCATGCAAAGACTTGGATGTATCGGGCAAGGAAATCCTTATATTTTTCTTATTTCTCATATGGTAGATTGGCTCCGATCTTGACTCCTAGAGTTGGGTCACCGTTGAGGAAGACCGTTAGCAACTCGCCGCCAGGCTCAGATGTTGCGGGTCCCTCCTCGGTTCCCTTTACTCCTTTATTTTTTCCTTCCGGCCTCGTGGCTTCAACCGAGATTATATAGCACCGTCTAGCCAATGTCTGGTTACCCCGGACCTCCCCCATGCCATACTTGGTAGGGAACTTCATTTTTTGGTGAAAGGTAGAGGGCACCACTTTCATTCGGCTGAGGATACCTTGGCCGAAGATGGCATTATATGATGTCATTCCTTTAATCACGATGAAGTCTACCGATGTCACGCCCCGACGCGGAATATCGAGGGCGTGAGCGAGTCGTAATCAAGCGTGTCGATCAGAGCATGTACAAATTTAATTCTAGATAAAGATTGATGAGAAAATGATACTTTTATTCCATCAAAATAGAGGTTTATATTGCTAATTTTTAAGCCATAAAGGCAAATTACAAACTTACAAACCCAAAGTACATGATTCTTGTAAAACACTAATGATCTACATAAATCCTAGGGAAAAGAAAATCACTCTTTCACTCTTGTTCATTCCCTTATTCAATGTCATTTCCTACAACAATTTAACCAAAACGTAGGGTGAGCAAAAAGCTCAGTAGAATTTTATATCTCTAAAAATCAGACAATCTATAAGTGTTTAACAATTTAAGTAATCTTTCCAAGTTGCATCGAAAAGTGTATAACATGAGTGAGATTTCCAAGTAATTGAGATAACAAGATATCAAGAGAACTTTTTAAGTAATTACTTTGAACAAGTAAAGAATTTCATGTAATTGGCCATTTCACTCAAGTCAAATAATTCAGGTAATTTTCAAGTAATCATGTAAACAAGTTACAAGTACGAATAGTGGAATGCCGTAAAAATATAGCAAGTCATGCACCTCGGTGTAATGTCACACCATGGTCAATCAACTCCGATGGGCACAAGTACTTTCTGGTGCTTCTCCAAAGACCAGACCGGGGCCCATTAATGCCAGGCATTGGGTCGATGGATCATAAGATCCCAAGTACATTTAGACATCCACTTAACACTATGGCCAATGAATTTCAAGAATAAGCTCATTTGTAAAAAGTACAGATCTGGCAAAAATCTCAGAAGTTACAAGAGAAGTGAATAATAATTTTAAGGCATCATGTTTAACGACTATAAGTCGTGGAATTCAAGAACGAACGGTAACTAGGAAGAAAATTCAAGTAAATAGAACTAATAGAATTATTTTAATTCCATAATTTAATCTTGTGTTCCATTGATTTAACAAGTGTTTAGGCATCTTTTCAAGAAATTTTTATATCCTGGAGGTATTTTAGTTTAGCCAAAACGCGGATTTTATAGTCAATCAGAATTTTGTTAAGAACGTGGTGTAGGTAAGCACCATGTTCACGAAATCATTTGAGAATTCATTCTTACTTCTGTTAAAATTCAGAAATATTAAGTTTTAGATAAGATGTATATACTTTTGAATTAAAATCGTGATTTCACATATTATTGATATTTTTAATGATAATAAGATAGGATAAATGACAATAAGATAGAATAATAGATTTATCATGCAGAAAATAATTTAACATGCTAAAATGTAATTTTTATACACCAATTTGCTGCTAACATGATAAAATAGATTTTTACATGCTGTAGGTAATTTTCATATATTTATTTACTGATATTATGATATATATAGATTTTCATGCTTAAGAAAATAGATTTATTATGCTAAAAATAGTTTCATCATGCTGAAAATAATTCTAACATGTTAACGTAATTTTAACATGCTAGAAATAATTTTATCATACTGAGAGTAATTTTATCATGCTGAAAATTAATATCTAACATGCTAAAATTAATACTTAACATGTTAAACTAATTCTCATACATTAACTTACTGATGAGATGATAAAAATAAGTTTACCATGCTTATTACATAAATTCTCTGATAACAAAATAAATTTTAGCATGTTGAAAATAATTTGTTTAGATTTTTTACTAATTATTTGATGGGAAAATAGGTTTATCATGCTGAAAAAATAGTTTTAAATAGCTTTAATATGCTGACAATAGTTCTAACATGCTGAAAATAATTCTACCATGCTGGAAATAATTTTATCATGCTGGAAGTAATTTTTAACATGCTGGAAATATTTTTCATGTATTAGTTTACTAATAATATGATAAAAATAAATTTTTACATGCTAAAAATAATTTTTATTCTACAAAATAATTTTTTTAACATGCTGTAAACATTCAAACATGTTAATATTACTTTTCCTTATTTTTGATGACTAAATGCTTACAATTTATGTGGATTCCAAATGCTATAATTCCTATTGTATAGTGACTAAACTTTAATCCCACATTGGAAGTTAGAAAAACTTCCTTTACTTTATATGTTGGAGAGCTCACCCTTGGTTCAGGATCCAAGGGACACAAGATGTGGGGTCGAGTTGTGTATGGATACAAAACTATTAATATATTTATTTATTTGTTATACATATATTTTTATATATCCAAAACAATTTATTTTGGACCCCGGGCATTCCGGGAAAATTTCTTGAACGCGCTAGCCCTGACTAGTGCGATCTGAAGATCGCGCTGGCCCGTGCTAGCGTGATCTGGAAATTTATTTAATTATATATTTTTTAAAAACTGGGTTTCTGAGAACGCATTGACTTTGGATAGCACAATCTGAAGAACACGATGTCCAAGACTAGCGCGATCTGAAATGTTAATATATATATATATATATATATATATATATATATATATATATATATATATATATATAAATCTGGACGATGGAAATAGGTATAGGAACGCACTATGTCGGGGCAGCGCGTTTATGGACGCGCCCCTGATGGGCAGCGCGTTCTGGTTCTGAAGAAAAACGGGAATACCCCTCCAGCAAAATGACCATAACTTGCTCATTTCTTAACGAAATTTAGGGAAACAGGTATCAATGGAAAGAGCATTGAAAAATACACAAGATAGCATATTTTTTTTAGGTTTAGCTTGAGAGACACCTACCTTTGAGCATATTTAAGGAGAGGTAGAAAAATAGCCCCAATAATAAGAAAACCCTTTGATCTCTAAATCTTCCCTTCAAATCCCCTCCAATCTCCGCAGCAGCATAGCCTAGTGTTGTGCCCCTGTGATCATTTGAGTCTTCCTGTGGTTTGGGTCATTCGACATCGTCTTGTGGTCATTTGAGTTATTGGATATTCTTAGTTTTGATAATAGCTAAACACTATAAGTCATTATTGTTTTAACTCTCATATGACTGACATACGTGATGTTTTGTTCATGACAGATATGCCAATGAATTGCCAAGGAATGAAGTGGAGATGGCAAATGTGAAAGCTCAATGTTGCGCCCTCACACGCGGATCGACCTGCTTGGTCAGGTCGCGGGGGCCAAGGGGGCAGCGCCCCTTGCGGGGGTTTCCGGGGGCGGAGCCCCGGAACAAAATTTTGATTATAGGAGCGATATAATCAATAGAAATCTTCAAGACAGTCAAGGTTGATGCCACAGATGAGAATGAACTGCTAAAGGAGTCAAGCGACGGAGCTAAAGAGGTTAAGGGACTGACCCGGGAAAACCTGAGATCTGCCCAGCTCGCGGTCGACCGCCAGCACAAGGGCGGTCGACCGCCCCAGCCAGCAGCTCCCATTCTGCACGAGTCTCAGTGGCGGTTGACCGCCAGCCCAGTAGCGGTCGACCAAAAATTCCAGGGACCATCCGTCTACAGCGTTTCTCAGTAGCGGTCGACCGCCAGCTTCTGCAGGTCAACCGCCAGCCCCGAGCCTTCAATGTTGACTTTATTTTCCACTTCGATAAGAGCCCCTTTCCTTGTATTTGTTTAACTCCAAAGTCACCCAATCTTCCATAGATTGTGGATCTGGTTTGGGGGATGTCTAAGGACCATTCAAAGGTTATAAAACACATGCAAGAGGGTTAGAAACTCTAGTTGATCATTTGTGAATCCAAGGGAGATCAAAGGAGGCTACAAGGGTGAGAGGAGTTCGAGTACTGTAGCCGTGAACAGTACTCCGGGAAGAAGTTCTTCATCAAATCCTCAAGTAATTCAAGCTACTTGAAGAGGAGATCAAGCCCAAGCCAAGAGAAGATAAAGCTGCATCCTTCATCCTCTTCATCATCTCAAGGGTGATCTAAACTACATCCTCAAACCTCTTCATCAACTCAAGGAGATCAAAAGGAAGATCAAAGCTACATCCATAGTCTTCTTCATCAACTCAAGGAAGATCATCTCTCAAGAAAGAAGACACCATTGAAGCATCCAACTCAAGCTCCAGCAATCTCAGACAAGATTTTTCTTCTTGAGCATATTCTATATCTTGTTTGATGATTGAGTGTTTTCATATTTGTTCTTTTTCATTTCATACAAACGATTGAAACTGAAGATCGTCCCTACCGGTGGTTAGTAGGAAGGTAATCGGAAGTTGTCCGATCTGCGGTGTTGACGTCCCTACCTGTGGTTAGTAGGAAGGCAATCGGAGGCCTTTCCGATTTGCGGTTCAGTGCATGGCACTAGTGGAGCCTCACCGGATTTTGTGAGGGGTGGACGTAGGACTGGGGATTCAGTCCGAACCACCTTAAAATCCTTTGTGTTGTGGTTTGTTTATGTGATTGCTTCGTTCTAGATGCATGCTTAGGTTCAATCTCTATATTGCGTAGTCATCTTGCTAAGCAAATCGTTGTGTCCTTCGTTAAGTTAGTTATATTCCACTGTAATTTATTTTATCTAGCTATATAGAGGGTTGCATTGCGAAAACAGGGGCAGATATATTCACCCCTCCCCTCTAGATCCGCTGTCCACTACTCAACACCTAGGTCACCAAGGATGATTTGAGGGTCGAATTATAGTCAAAACTTGTCCAAATTTGTCAAGATTCCTTAACTAATTTTATCAAACCCATTAACTCCGAATTAGAAGAAAATTCCAACTTCTCCTCTTAATCTAGCCTTAATTTGGTGTGAAACCAATGTAAAAATGGCTGGTCTAAGGTGGCTGGTAGGTAAGGGTTGATTCTTGAGTCAATCTTCTAGAAATAGAGTTATTTTAATCCCTTAAATGCCATATTAAACATATGTTACGAATTTAAGGTTAATTTAACATTTATTGAATCCTTTAACCATTAATTCAGCCCATTATGGATTATCTAATGGGCCAATTGTAATCCTAATCCATTATATGGACTTTTATTGGACTTACTATGATTTTTCTAAGGGTTAGAGTATTTAATTTCTATTTACCTTAAGTAAATTCAAGTAAATGCATTTATCTAGTTTATTTCATATAGTAAAAATATAATTTAATTATTTCATGAAGATTTTAATTATATAATTCATTGAAAAAAAATTTATTTGTCATTTTAATTTATCGGGTTTCTACATCCTCCCCCACTTAAAAGAATTTGGTCCTCCAAATTCACATTATATAACTAAAATTCAAAAATTTGAATAGAGAAGTCGAATTTCTAACCTGAGATTAAGTCCGGATACTTCTTCCTGATGGACTCTTCCAATTCCCAAGTGGCTTCCTCGAATCCACGCTTGCCCCATTGAACTTTTACTATTGGAATGGCCCGATTCCTCAGTTGGTGTAACTTTCGATCCAGTATCTTGATCGGTCTTTCTTCATATGATAAGTCCTTTTGTAGCTTCAAATCTTCAAACTGTATCACATGCGAAGGATCGTACACGTACTTCCTCAGTATTGATACATGGAAGGCATCATGTACACCGGCCAGTTGAGGAGGCAAAGCCAGCTTGTACGGAAAGGGCCGATAAATCTCAGACTCAACTTTCCTTTGATGCCGAATCTTTTAATTCCACAAGTGGGTAAGATCTTTAAGAAGACGTGCTCCCCCACTTGGAACTCGAGGTCTCTCCTTCGATTATCGGCATAACTCTTTTGCCGTGATTGAGCTACCTTCAATCTTTCTTGAATCAACTGGATTTTGTCAGTTGTATCTTGGACAATATCGGGACCAGGCAATCCCTTCTCTCCAACCTCGCTCCAGCATAGAGGTGATCTACAGCTTCGGCCATAGAGAGCTTCGAATGGTGCCATTTGTATACTTGACTGATAGCTATTGTTATGTTCATGCCAACTTCCGCCGAAGTCTATCATGCATGCTCTCAACATATCTTCAATAATCTGATTCATCCTCTCGGTTTGTCCATCAGTCTGAGGGTGAAAAGCAATGCTAAATCTTAGCCTAGTACCCACAGATAATTGCAAACCTTTCCAGAAGTGAGAGGTGAATCTCGGATCTCGATCCGAAATAATAGAACTTGGAATACCATGTAGCCTTACTATCTCTTTGATATATAAGGCAGCTAGAACATCCACGGTCCATTTAGTCTTGATAGGTAAAAAATGAGCAAACTTGGTTAACCGGTCCACAATTACCCATATAGTATCAAAACCACTTCGGGTCTTCGGCAATCTAACTATGAAGTCCATACCGATACTATCCCATTTCCATTCCGGTATTTCGAGAGTCTTGAGTTTGCCAACCAGTTTGAGGTGCTCGGCTTTAACTTGTTGACATACCAAGCATCAACTTACGAACTCAGGTACGTCTATTTTCATGTTAGGCCACCAGAAAGTTCTCTTGAGGTCTTGGTACATTTTTGTAGCACCAGGGTGAATAGTGTACCTTGACCGATGTGCTTCCTCCAAGATTTTACCCTTGATGGTAGAACAATCGGGTATGCAAGTTCTTCCTTTGAAAAATAACCTTCCATCATCAGCCAGAAGGAAATCCGGTTGTTGATCTAGTTTCTCTTTAATTTCAACGATCATCGAATCATCATCTTGTCGTTCCTTGATTTCCGAGAGTAACTCGAGTTGGAGTCGAATATTTGCAATAAAGACTCCGCCTTCCTTTTCCTCCATATTGAGATCTAAGTTTGCCATTTGTTCTAAAAGATGCCATTCTTTAATCATCAGGCTTGATAATAAGGCCATTGGCTTCCAGCTAAGTGCATCAGCCACAGCATTACCTTTTTCGGGGTGATATTGTATGGAGAAATCGAAATCCTTCAAATATTCCAACCACCGTCTTTCTCTCATATTGAGCTCTTTTTGAGAGAATAAGTACTTAAGACTCTTGTGATCAAAATATACAATAAAGGCTTCATCATAGAGATAATGTCGCCAGATCTTCAAAGCACAGACCACAGCTGCCAGTTCTAAGTCATGCACGGGATAATTTTCCTCGTGCTTTTTCAATTGTCTTGAGGAATAGGCTATAACCTTGCCATGTTGCATCAATACACAACCCAGGCCAATTCCAGATGCATCAGCATAAACTTCGAACCCTCCTCCTTCCGTAGGTAATGTAAGAATAGGGGCAGTAGTCAGACAATCTTTCAAGGTTTGAAAGCTATTCTCGCACTCCTCGGACCATATAAAAAGATTCTCCTTCCTCGTCAATCTTGTCAAAGATATCACGAACTTGAAAAAAATCTTTAATAAATCTTCTATAGTACCCTGCCAATCCCAAGAAGCTTCGGATCTCTGTCACACTAGTAGGTCTTTCCCAGTTCTTGACAGCCTCGACCTTTGAAGGATCGACAGTAATACCGTCCCGAGAAATTGCGTGACCTAGAAAGGACACTTCCTCTAACCAGAAATCACACTTGCTAAGTTTTACATAAAGCTTGTGATCTCTTAATAATTGAAGGGCCTTCTTGAGATGTTCTTCATGCTCTTCCTTAGTCTTGGAGTAGATCAGAATGTCGTCAATAAAGACAACCATAAATTGATCAAGGTATGGCCTGAATACATTGTTCATTAACTGCATGAATGCGGCAGGCGCATTGGTTAGGCCAAAAGGCATAACCATGAACTCATAATGCCCATACCTACTCCGAAATGTTGTCTTGTGAATATCCCATTCTTTGATCTTTAACTGATGATAACTAGATCTGAGATCAATCTTTGAAAAATATCGAGCTCCAGAAAGCTGGTCAAATAATTCATCAATCCTAGGTAATGGATATTTATTCTTGATTGTGAGTTGGTTCAATTGCCGATAGTCAACACATAATCTCATTGAACCATCCTTCTTTTTGACGAATAGTACTGAGGCTCCCCAAGGTGAAGTACTTGGTCGGATAAACCCTTTCTCCAGTAACTCCAATAGTTGTTCCTTTAACTCCTTCATTTCGACGGCAGACATCCGATACGGAGCTTTAGAAACTGGTGCAGCTCCCGGAATTAAATCAATAGAGAAGACAACTTCTATCTCTGGAGGAATACCATGCAACTTGTCCGAAAATACATCAGAATAATCCCGAACGATAGGAATATCATTTAGAATGGGTGCCATATGCTCGGTCATAGTAATAGAAACTAAGAAACCAGCACAACCCTTCCTTAATAATCTTTCGACTTTAAGGGCCAAAATAAGAGATATGTGTCTAGAATTCCTGATACCAGAAAATTAGAGGTTTGGGTAACCCATAAAAGTCACTGTACCCAACTTGTAGTTGACACTAGCACCATGTGTAGATAACCAGTCGGCTCCCAATATAACATTATATCCGTCCATCTCCATGCATACCAAATCAGCGGGTAAGTTATAACCGCTAGTTAGAACTTCACTAGCAGGATAGAAATGTTTAATCTCCGTTCCCGTTCAAATAGGGGTAGTAATAGTGAGTGTAGAATCTAATGGAACAGGCTTCATAGGTAAAAGACCAGTAAATCTTCTAGATATAAATGAATGCGTAGCTCCGGTGTCAAATAAGACAGAGGCATGCCTTGAGTACACAGAAAGAGTACCTTCCACGACGCCTCCTTCCTCGATAGGTTCCGCATCCATAAGAGTTTGAAGTCTTCCTTACTTTTTGACAATAGGTGGAAGCTTCTCTGGTGGAGCTTGCTCGTTGAGAAGAGGACAATTCGAGATCCTATGCTCCCGACTCCCGCATCGAAGACATGCGCCGAGCTTTCTCCAACATTCCTCGGCTTTGTGTCCGGGTTTCTCGCAGAATTTGCATAATTCTTTTGGTGACGTAGAGAAAGGAACAATTTGCTTGTCAAAGGTTCTTGGCTTCTTGTCCCCTTGAAACTTACGTCCACCCTTGTTGAAATTTCGCCCATCCTTGTTGAAGTTACGCCCGTCATTGGGCCTTTTCTTCCCGAAGGAAGGTTTGAAACTTCAGGACCCAGTAACTTGCTCTCTCTTGGCTTCCCTTCCTCGGATGTTATCCGATAACTCCGTTGCATCTTCTAGGAGTTGTGCTCTCCGTACTGCATCAGAATAAATTTTGATATCCATCGGGGCGAGTTGAGTAATATATTGAGGCCTTAAGCCATTTAAGAACCTCCTTGCCTTCATTTTGTCGGTACCCACGAGATGTAGAGCATACCGAGATAATCTTGAGAATTGAGCTTCATATTCGGCTACCGATAAACCCATTTGCTTCAAAGCGGCAAATTCGGCGGCCTTCCTTTCTTGCACTCGGTCAAAAAATATTTACTATTGAAGTGTTCCACGAACTCTTCCCATAGAGTTTGGTCGTGCGGTAAAGTAGCTTCGACCGATTCCCACTAGGCACGGGCATCTCTTTCCAGTTGGAAAGTAGCGAGTATGACATTTTCCTTGTCAGCACATTGCATAACTTGAAATATCCTCTTGATCTCCTTAATCCAGTGTTCGACTTCATCCGGATCCGTAGATCCAGCGAACTTGGGAGGGTTCATGCTTCAAAAATTCCTATGCAAATCACCAGCTCCTCGGTTTGCTCCTCCCTGAGCAACATGTTGGAGGGCATGGGTTAAGTCTTGAACGGTGCGCTGCATCTCGCGCCATTGAGCTCTCTCGGCAGCCATTTGCGAGAATTAGCCTGAAACCATAATTCCAAGGTTTATTGTTTTTGTTTTGGTATTTATTTTCTGATAATTCCATTTTTCTTAAAACTTAACCCGTGTTTCTACCCAATCTTACCGGGAAGGTTTTAAGACGTATCCAATTTCTAGATATTGATCTAAAACCTAACCTAAGTTTAAGAATCCTAGGTTTTATGTAACCTAGGCTCTGATACCACAAAGACTGTCACGTCCCAACGCGGAATATCGAGGGCGTGAGCGAGTCGTAACCAAGCGTGTTGATCAGAGCATGTACAAATTTAATTCTAAGACAAAGATTGATGAGAAAATGATACTTTTATTCCATCAAAATAGAGGTTTACATTGCTAATTCATAAGCCATAAAGGCAAATTACAAACTTACAAACCCAAAGTACATGATTCTTGTAAAACACTAATGATCTACATAAATCCTAGGGAAAAGAAAATCACTCTTTCACTCTTGTCCATTCCCTTGTTCAATGTCATTTCCTACAACAATTTAACCAAAACGTAGGGTGAGCTAAAAGCGCAGTAAAATTTTATATCTCTAAAAACCAAGTAATCTTTAAGTGTTTAACAATTTAAGTGATCTTTTCAAGTTGCATCGAAAAGTGTATAACATGAGGAGGGGATTTTCAAGTAATTGAGATAACAAGATATCAAGAGAAATTTTCAAGTAATTACTTTGAACAAGTAAAGAATTTCATGTAATTGGCCATTTCACGCAAGTCAAGTAATTCAGGTAATTTTCAAGTAATCATGTAAACAAGTAACAAGTACGAATAGTGGAATGCCGTAAAAATATAGCAAGTCATGCACTTTGGTGCTGATGGCACAAATTACCCCTATTGGAAAAATAGAATGATAGTGTTTTTGCGAGCACAGGATTACAATAGCTGGAAAGTCATTAGTAAAGGTCCTCATAAATTGCCCGATAATGAGGATAGTTGGAATGAGGAGCATATTAAACATTCATGTGAAAATTTCAAGGCTATGAATATAGTGCAATGTGCTGTTCATCCGAATGAATATTCACGTATATCTATGTGTTCCAGTTTATAGGATCAAGCCCCTACCGTTGCGCTAAAAGCTCAAGCTGGTAGCGAAGGTGGAACCTTATTTCCTTATGGCAGTGCAGAACCCCACACTATCGTGCTGTGGGTGGACATGAGGGGCTTCGCACATGGACCCCATAATCCATGCGGCGGGTTGGGCTGTCAAGCGCCGATGCACCATGTGGGTCCCATACCCCACGTGGAGCAACAAATCACAAGGGAGATGCTGGAAAATCCAACAATCTCCCCCCTAGCGACACCCGGGGGATTTGAACCCGCGACCTCGCTCTGATACCAGTTTATAGGATCAAGCCCCTACCGTTGCGCTAAAAGCTCGAGCTGGTAGCGAAGGCGGAACCTTATTTCCTTATGGCAGTGCAGAACCCCACACTATCGTGCTGTGGGTGGACATGAGGGGCTTCGCACATGGACCCCATAATCCATGCAGCGGGTTGGGCTGTCAAGCCCCGATGCACCACGTGGGTCCCATACCCCACGTGGAGCAACAAATCACAAGGGAGACGCTGGAAAATCCAACAATGTATAGACTCTACGTGCAATGTGTGGACTTGTGAAAATGCATAGTGCAACGTACAGACTTCATGACTATGCTCATGCAATGTATAGACTTTGGAAAGCTAAGGCCAATGTATAGACTTCAATGATGCGTGCTACAGTCCAATGTATGGACTTATGAAGAATGATGCATGACGCTGTACAGACTTTGAGTGAGAGTCCAATGTGCAGACTTGCCACCGACCAATGTATAGACTTGATGGTTGTGAGACGATGGCCAAGACAATGCACAGACGGATGTATAGACTTAAGATGAGTGCATGAACAATCGGATGTACAGACTTCACTTGAAATAGTTCGATGTACAGACTTTGCCTAACACAGTCCGATGTACAGACTTTGCCTTAGACTCTAAATGAGACGGACAGTGTATAGACTTGGGCATGCATGAGACGAGTGTATAAACTTGTGTTCCTAGACTAGTGTTCTGAGGGAGTCGACCCATCAAAGGAGGGGGTCGACCCATGATACATGAATGTATAGACATGTTCTAAACGATGCACAAACACAACACAAAGTAGTGTATAGACTCTACATGCAATGTGTATACTTTGAGTGTGTGTGCTATGTGTAAACCTGTAAAGTGCATAGAACACATAGACAATCTGATAAAACAATTTCATCAAAGCATAAACAGTTGCCAATCAATCAAAACAAGGTGTTGCCAATGAAATAAAGCATATGTCAACATCATCAACACAGAGGAGTCACAACAAAGTGTTATGTTAGATGGACGCAGTCTATCTCCACGAAGTGTGGATCTAGAGGGGGGTGAATAGATCTACTGCCTAATTAAAAACCAGTAAGAGGTTCTAATGCAGAATATAGGCAGAACTACTGAATCACTAACCCAAATATTAGATTTGAACAAAAGCGAATCAAACTATGAAGCTGAGTAAAAAATCCAATCGCACACAGTTCATAGACAAACACACAAACACAAGGCACCCAAGAGTTTTTAGGTGGTTCGGTCAATGACCTACATCCACCCCACACTCAACCGAGTATGGCTTACTGCTACGCAGTACAGCTTGCGTCTGCTGGGCACTACAGCTTGGCCTACAAACCGCTGATACACAGCTTCGCTGGGCTTTACAGCTTGCCAACCAGAGGAACAGATCCTCTGCAACAGCTGGGCAATACAGCTTAGCCGTCCGAGACCAAGTCTCGCCTGCTGAGGATTACAGCTTCACCTGTCCAGTGGAGACCTCCACTGCAATGCTGCCTCACAGCTTGAAGAAACAGGAGTATCGAAATCAAAAGACAGAAGCAAATGAAAATAGAAAATCGGGAAGGGAAATAGCTCTCAATGAGCAAACATATCAGCTCTGGTATCTGAACCAAGAGACTGATTTACAACCTCTCGAAAGCTCTCACAATCTCACTCTCTCAATCTTCTCTTCTCTCTTTCTCTTCTTCTCTGTTTTCCTTCTTCTTTCTTTTTCTTCTCCTCTGTGGATCGGTGGCTCTCTGCTGCTTTTCGCTCACTGTATAGACTTTGCCCACTTCATCGATCAACCTTCATCTGAAGACGAAGACTAGTATATATACCAACAGCAGGTGGATAGGGTCGTGTGGCTTCCACATTTCCCGCCCAGTGAATTCGCTAGAACCGAGGCCATTCCATCCACATGGCAGCATACTTGATGGGCTGTTTCCACGTGTCACCATCATGGTACCTCGTCCTTCCTTGGATCACGAGCCAGGTCATCAATCTTTGTAAAGAATCCCTGTCAGACAGAGTATCGGATTATCAGTTGTAAGTATAGAACCCTGTACAGACTTGTAAGATGAAATGCATTGTATAGACTTCAGACTGTATAGACTTTGTGAACTCTAATGTAGTGTACAGACTCTGCCCAATGTATGGACTTCATATATGTAGTGCTATGCAATGTACAGACTTCATATAAGAAGGAAACCGCTGTACATACTTGCTGAAGTGTAAAGCAATGTGCAGACTTTGAAGAACAGCAGCCAATGTATGGACTTAGGCAATGTAACGACTTGGACAGACAACTGACGATGTATGGACTTTGTAAACTCGTCGAATGCAATGTACAGACTCTGCAGAACATTCAGTAGCCAACGTATAGACTTAGGCATCCTTCAGCTCAATGTATAGACTTCAAACATGATGCATGCAATGACATTGGCTGTATAGACTTGGATATGTAGGAATGCAAATGACTCTGTACAGACTTGGATGCTTGTGTATGCATGAGGGCAATGTACATACTATGCATATGCACACTAGCGAGTGAATAGACTTGGCTATGGCATCAAAGTATGCACAACGTAAAAGACGCCTTCTTCCTAGGCGTTTGGTTCAAAAGTGACGCCACTTCTGGTGGTCGTCAAATTCAAGTTCATCTGAATGTATAGACTTCACGATGTGCAGACTTGCCAAAGACAAGGCTGTACAGACTTGATGAACGATGCAAGACAAAGGAATGTATATACTTCCAATGTATAGACTTGCCAACTGAGCGATGTACAGACTTGAACAAGGAAGCTTTGTACAGACTTGATCAAGGCAAGGCAATCGAGTGTATAGACTTTCAATGTATAGACTTTCCAACTGAGCAATGTACAGACTTGATCCAGGCAAGGCAATCGAGTGTATAGACTTCCAATGTATAGACTTGCCAAGGGAAACGACGGTAAAGCTATCAGTGTATAGACTTGCGAGTGCAACGTCGGTAAAGCTACCGATGTACAGACTTGCGAGTGCAACGTAGGTAAAGCTTCCAATGTACAGACTTCGAAGTTGAACAGGTGGATGTACAGACATGGAAGTTCACTGATGGATGTACAGACTTCACCTTGATGTATAGACTTGGAAGTTCAATGAAGGATGTACAGACTTCACCTCAATGTATAGACTTGGAAGTTCAATGAAGGATGTACAGACTTCACCTCGAGCATCTACAGTGCAGTGTATGGACTTTGAAGAATGATGCACAGTGCAACGTACAGACTTCATGACTATGCTCATGCAATGTGTATACTTTGAGTGTGTGTGCTATGTGTAAACCTGTAAAGTGCATAGAACACATAGACAATCTGATAAAATAATTTCATCAAAGCATAAACAGTTGCCAATCAATCAAAACAAGGTGTTGCCAATGAAATATACTCATGACTGTAGAGACTTGCTAAGAAGAATGTTCAGACTTTGTATATGAATGATGTATAGACTTGGAAAGCTTGAAGGCACAAGACAATGTATAGACTTGGCCAATGTATAGACTTGGAAGATTGAAGGCCAATGTATAGACTTGGAAGATTGAACGTGTGTGCTGGCAATGTATAGACTTTGGCACACAATGCAACAAGACTCTGGATGATGTATAGACTTTGCGATCAATATGCAACAGAGTGTATAGACTTTTGAGTGCATAGTAAAGAGTGTACAGACTTTGGAAATAAATGAAGCATTTCAGAGCAACTCAAAACAAACATTCATGTGAGGCATAATCAGTTCATAAACATGAATAAGCATGAATTATAAATGCAGTTCAGAGCATGTAAAACCATGGGCAACAAGATATCACGCATTTGTCAATTCATTAAGAACACCAACATAATGTTTCCATGAAGTCACCAATGTGAACATCTACATTAAGGATGTGTGCATGAAGGACCATTGTGTTTGAACCACCTGCAAAACAAGATATTATAGTGTTAGCTTGTTTATTGTGCAGACGCCATTTAAGCATAAAACACACAATATATTAGAATCATCAAAATCATTGTCAGAGACAATAAGGGGGCGCACAGAACCCAACAGGTGCAATGTCACACTGTGGTCAATCAACTCACATGGACACAAGTACTTTCGGGTGCTCCTCCCAGGACCAGACCGGGCCCCATTAATGCCAGGCATTGGGTCGGTGGATCATAAGATCCCAAGTACGTTTAGACATCCACTTAACACTATGGCCAATGAATTTCAAGAATAAGCTCATTTGTAAAAAGTACAGATCTGGCAAAAATCTTAGAAGTTGCAAGAGAAGTGAATAATAATTTTAAGGCATCATGTTTAACGACAATAAGTCGTGGAATTCAAGAACGAACGGTAACTAGGAAGAAAAATCAAGTAAATAGAACTAATAGAATTATTTTAATTCCATACTTTAATCTTGTGTTCAATTAATTTAACAAGTGTTTATGCATGTTTTCAAGAAGTTTTTATATCCTGGAGGTATTTTAGTTTAGCCAAAACGCGGATTTTATAGCCAATCAGAATTTTGTTAAGAACGTGGTGTAGGTAAGCACCATATTCACGAAATCATTTGAGAATTCATTATTAATTCTGTTAAAATTCAGAAATATTAAGTTTTAGATAAGATGTATATGCTTTTGAATTAAAATCATGATTTCACATATTATTGATATTTTTAATGATAATAAGATAGGATAAATGATAATAAGATAGAATAATAGATTTATCATGCAGAAAATAATTTAATATGTTAAAAAGTAATTTTTATACACCAATTTGCTGATAACATGATAAAACAAATTTTTACATGCTGTAGGTAATTTTCATATATTTATTTACTGATATTATGATATATATAGATTTTCATGCTTAAGAAAATAGATTTATTTTCCTAAAAATAGTTTCATCGTGCTGAAAATAATTCTAACATGTTAAAGTAATTTTAACATTTTAGAAATAATTTTATCATACTAAGAGTAATTTTATCATGCTGAAAATTAATATTTAACATGCTAAAATTAATGCTTAACATGCTAAAATAATTCTCATACATTAACTTACTGATGAGATGATAAAAATAAGTTTACCATGCTGATTACAGAAATTCTCTGATAACAAAATAAATTTTATCATGCTGAAAATAATTTTTTTACATTTTTTACTAATTATTTGATGGGAAAATAGATTTATCATGCTGAAAAAATAGTTTTTAAATAGCTTTAATATGCTGACAATAGTTCTAACATGCTGAAAATAATTCTACCATGCTGGAAATAATTTTATCTGTTGGAAGTAATTTTTAACATGCTGGAAATATTTTTCATGTATTGGTTTACTAATAATATGGTAAAAATAGATTTTTACATGCTAAAAATAATTTTTAATCTACACAATAATTTTTTTAACATGCTGTAAACATTCAAACATGCTAATATTACTTTTCCTTATTTTTGGTGACTAAATGCTTACAATTTATGTGGATTCCAAATGCTATAATTCCTATTGTATAGTGACTAAACTTTATTCCCACATTGGAAGTTAGAAAAACTTCCTTGACTTTATATGTTGGAGAGCTCACCCTTGGTTCAGGACCCAAGGGGCACAAGATGTGGGCTCGAGTTATGTGTGGATACAAAACTATTAATATATTTATTTATTTGTTATACATATATTTTTATATATCCAAAACAATTTATTTTGGACCCCAGGCATTCCGGGAAAATTTCTTGAACGCGCTAGCCCTGACTAGCGCGATCTGAAGATCACATTGGCCCGTGCTAGCGCGATCTGGAAATTTATTTAATTATATATTTTTTGAAAACTGGGTTTCTGAGAACGCACTGGCTATTGATAGCACGATCTGAAGAACGCGCTGTCCAAGACTAGCGCGATATGAAATGTTAATATATATATATATATATATATATATATATATATATATAAATCTGGACGATGGAAATAAGGTATAGGAACGCACTATGTCGGGGCAGCGCGTTTATGACGCGCCCCTGATGGGCAGCGCATTCTGGTTCTGAAGAAAAACGGGAATACCCCTCCAGTAAAATGACTATAACTTGCTCATTTCTTAACGAAATTTAGGGAAATAGGTATCAATGGAAAGAGCACTGAAAAATACACAAGATAGCATTTTTTTTTTGACGTTTAGCCTGAGAGACACTTACCTTTGAGCAGATCTAAGGAGTGGTAGAAAAATAGCCCCAATAATAAGAAAATCCTTTGATCTCCAAATCTTCCCTTCAAATCCCCTCCAATCTCCGCAGCAACATAGGCCACCAAAGATGATTTGAGGGTCGAATGGGGTCCTATATATAGCAAAAACTTGTCCAAATTTGTCAAGATTGCTTACCTAATTTTACAAAACCCATTAACTCCGAATTAGAAGAAAATTCCAACTTCTCCTCTTAATCTAGCCTTAATTTGGTGTGAAACCAATGTAAAAATGGCTGGTCTAAGGTGGCTGGTAGGTAAGGGTTGATTCTTGAGTCAATCTTCTAGAAATGGAGTTATTTTAATCTCTTAAATACCATATTAAACACATGTTACGAATTTAAGGTTAATTTAACCTTTATTAAATCCTTTAACCATTAATTCAGCCCATTATGGATTATCCAATGGGCCAATTGTATTCCTAATCCATTATATGGACTTTTATTGGACTTACTATGATTTTTCTAAGGGTTAGAGTATTTAATTTCTATTTACCTTAAGTAAATTAAAGTAAATACATTTATCTAGTTTATTTGATATAGTAAAAATATAATTTAATTATTTCATGAAGATTTTAATTATATAATTCATTGAAAAAAATTATTTGTCATTTTAATTTATCGGGTTTCTACAACCATAACCGTAACAATTTTGGGCGGGGTGCCGATAGTAACTGGCAGGCTCAGGGCTCCCTCGGGATTAGTTGCCTGGCCGTTGAACCCATAGAGGGGGGTTCGGATCGGGCGGAGTTTAGATGGATTCTCTCCCATCTTGAGGAAACATTCGTAGGATAATACATCAGGGGCACTACCATTGTCAACTAAGATCCTATCTACGTTACAATGGTTTATTATAGCCGATACAACGAGAGCGTCGTCATGCGGGGTGGTTAGCCCTTCCAGGTCCTGGTCGGAGAATACCAGGGCCTGCGGTTTGCTCATCTGTGGGGCCTTAGGAGGCTCGGCGGAGGCTCAGCTCGCCCGCTCGGCGTGGCGCTTTCTTCCTCAGCTACTATCTCCTCCTGATGTCGCGCTGCACGCGATGACATTGATGTGGACTCCGCGGGGGGCATTATTGATTTCTTCGAGGGCGCCTCGGTCTTCTTTCTGCCCGGACACGTATCGGGATAGGTGTCCCTGGCGGATGAGGCGCTCGATCTCATCTTGGAGTTGATGGCAATCGTCGGTGTGATGCCCGTGATCGCTGTGGAATAGGCAATGCTTGCGGCGATTGCGGTGCTTGGCCTTCATAGGCTAGGGCTGGTGGATGAGATCCGAGCCTTTGATATCTTCGTAGATCTCGTAGATGGGAGCGATAAGGGGGGTATACCGCTCATACTTTTGGGATGGCTCTTTGCAGTCTCCGTCCTGGTTCTGCCATTTTCCTTGGCTCGTCCCTTGCTCGGACGGTCGCTTCTTGTCTACCTCCCGACCCGAGCCTGTCGTGCCTTGGCAGGCGTTGAGGACTTCCTTGCACTCTACATGGCGCAGGGCCAGGGTCACTAGCTCGGCGAGGGAGGTGGGAGGATGAAGCACTAGCTCGCGCCGTAGATTCTCATCACGGGTACCCCCGGTCAATGTGGTGATGGCCGAGGCAACATCCAGGCGAGGGATGCGCAGGGCTTCCGATTTAAATCGGTTGATATAAGCCCGCAGCTTCTCCCCCTGTTCCTACTTGAGGGCCAGTAATCCCGCTACTGACCAGGGTGGACCGCTGCTGGCGAAGCTTTCCTTGAACACTCACCCGAACTGCTTGAAGTTGTGAATGCTGCTGGGGGCGAGGGCCCTGAACCATGCCTGAGCACCCTGGACCAGAGTGGTCACGAACGCTCGGCACTTGATCACATCTGACGCCCCATGCAAGGTCACTAGGGCGTCGAAGCTATCGTAATGATCGGCCGGGTCTCCCTGGCCATCATACGACTTGAAGGTCGGAAGTGAGATCCTGGGGGAAATTTCAGCCTTCAAGATATAATCGGAGAACGGAGATCGCTCCTCGTCCTCCACAGGAGAGGTCTTCTGCAAGGGGTGGAGGGCGCACTCTTGCTCTGTGAAACGCCTCTCGAAGTCTCGTAGTCGAAGGGATAGCTCCGGTTATCGTTGGCCCAAAGGGCTGGGGGGCGAACTTGCATGCTGTCCCGGCACTCCTCAGGGGCCTCGGTTTCTGGGAACTGTAGGTGCACTCCGGACTTCTCCCTCCTCGAGGTGGAGGAGTCTTCCTACTTCGGGGGAGGGGCATGCGATGGTCCTCCTAACGGGTTGCGGATGAGCCGCCGCCCCCGGAGGGTAAAATGGCCTCCAGCGGTTTGTTGGGAGGCATCTCGATCCGCCGGGGGGGGGGGCTCTTCCGGGGGTGATGCGACTTCTCCTCCCTGGCCGCCTGGGCCCTCATGAGATCCACGAGGACATCCAGTTTTGCGTTGAGGGTTTAGATGGCGTCGGTACTACCGCCGGGAAGCTGTTCCCCCGCTACCGACGGAGGTTTTTCATTGGCATGGTTCCCTGACGGGGAATTATCCGTGGGGAGGGAAGGTGAACCTTCTTCCATCGCCAAGGCCTTTCCCTTGTCGCCAGCAGTCCTCCTGCCAGAACTTCTTCACACCATGATGGCTCTTTGTTCGTTTCCCACAAACGGCGCCAGATGAAGAGGGAGCGATCTCGCGCTACTCCTGAGCGGGGAAGAGGATGACCACGTACGCTTAAAGTATGAACTGCAAGACGAGAAATAAGTTAGAGGTGCCCAGGGATGGATCCCCGGGGAATACCCTCCGATGCTTAAGTCAGCAAGCATAGTAGAGCACTGGTGCGAAGGGAGGAGTTAGGAGGAAGATGGGAGCGCGAGATCCCTCTCCACCAAAAGGTGAAGTGGTTCTTGCTCAGGGTTTTTTTTGCTTACCTCTGCACAGTAGGGCTCTTCCAGCTTAAATAGTGGCTCGTTGAGTGAATGATCCCTGTAAGCTGAGGAGTTTCAGGGGGGGTTACGTCCTCCTTGCGGGCTCTTTATAGCATGCGGACTCTTGATCTCCCCTATCCCTTTGAGCTCCCCGCTATTAAGGGACTCGTAACGGCCGTATAGATAAGCTTCCATTAGTTGGCCCGAGCAAGAGGCACTGGCCCAGGAGAGGTCTCCCGAGCGATGAGTGCGCGGTCGGGACAGGGAATAATGGGCTCCGAAAGAGCTTTCTCGATCAAACTGATGCTCGCCAACCTGATGGCCGCCTAGGAAGTGCTTGTTCCGAGTGAGTTATTAGGCTTATATTGAGTGGGCCCTGGGGCTCTCACTTCAAGGAGTTAGGCCTCGTTGGGTCAGGTTAGACCTCGTTTGGCCTCTTCATCCGGGCGGTTAGATTTCCCCTCTCCATTTACGATGTGGCAGCAGGGAGCACCGCATGTCGGATTGCCCTCTTATGAAGGAACAATCTTCCGGTGGTGGACGTAAGCGACAAGCTCGTCTTAATGCCATTGTGGAAGAAGAAGAAGCACCCAAGAATGATGGGCTAATGGAATGTACTATCCAAATCTATTCTCATCCTACATTCGTATTATTTGATACTAGTGCTTCTCATTCCTTTATAGCTTCTGCTTTTGTAAAAACCTTACAAGTTTCATCAGTTCCTCTACCTTCGGACCTTGCTATAATTACACCTTTAGGTCCTGGAACAAAACTTACAAACTACTATCCAGATAGTGAAGTAATGATAGAAGGACATAACCTTCCTACAAATCTCGTATGCCTTGACATGGAGGGCTACAATGCTATATTAGGTGTAGATTGGCTTATAGACCACGACGCCTATATAAATTGCCGCAATCGGATTATATCTTTTCGGAAACCAGGCCTTCCAAGGTTTTCTTTCCTTGGTATCAAATATAGCAAGCATCCTACCATTATTTCATCTCTTCACGCTTGCAAACTTATTTCGCAAGGATGTAAAGCTTTTCTTGCTTCTGTAATCGTTACCGAGTCCAAGGGAATCATCTTAGAAAACATCCCCATTGTGAATGAGTTTCCCGATGTATTTCCATCAGAATTGCCCGATTTATCATCTGAAAGGGAAGTACACTTCTTCATTGAACTTGTTCCTGGAGTAGCACCTATTTCAATAGCTCCCTACAGGATGTCCCCCACAGAACTCAAGGAATTGAAGAAACAACTTCAGGAGTTATTAGACGAGGGTTTCATTCGACCTAGCACATCCCCTTGGGGTGCGCCAGTTCTATTTGTCAAGAAGAAGGATGGATCCCTCAGGCTATGTATCGACTACCGGCGACTGAATCAACTCACATTTAAGAATAAATATCTGTTGCCGCATCTAGATGAACTCTTTGATCAGATTTCATTAGCAGAATATTTCTCCAAGATAGACCTCATGTCAGGTTATCATCAGCTCAAGATCAAAGATGAAGACATACACAAAACTACTTTTCGAAGCAGATATGGTCACTATGAATTCGTGGTAATTCCATTCGGGTTGACCAATGCCCCGACAGCGTTTATGCAACTCATGAATAATGTCTTCAGGCCTTATCTTGACCAGTTTATAGTCGTCTTCATTGATGATATTCTTATATACTCCAAAACAAAGGAGGAACATGAAGAGCACTTAAAAATAGCCTTGCAGACACTAAGAGAGCACAAACTTTATGCAAAGCTTAGTAAGTGCGAGTTCTGGCTAAAGGAGGTCTCTTTCCTTGGCCATATTATTTCAAAGGAGGGTATCACTGTCGATCCTTCTAAAATAGAAGTTGTTAAGAACTGGAGCTGACCGATGACCGTGTCTGAAGTCATAAGTTTTCTAGGTCTGGCTATATATTACAGGAGATTTATCAAAGATTTTTCAAAAATCGCTGCCCCTTTGACTAGACTCACAAGAATGGAGAACCCTTTTATATGGTCGAAAGATTGCAAGGAGAGTTTTCTAACTCTTAAAGATCACCTTACCACAGCCCCTATTTTGACATTACCCACTGAGGGTGGTGGTTTTGAAGTCTATACGGATGCCTCTTGCATTGGTCTAGGATGCGTCCTTATGCAAAATGGGAAGGTGATTTGCTATTCATCAAGACAGTTGAAGCGTCATGAGAAAAATTACCCTCTGCATGATCTGGAACTAGCTGCGGTTATATTCGCGTTGAAGATTTTGCAACATTATCTTTATGGGGAAAAATTCACTATATTTTCATATCACAAAAGTCTAAAATACCTCTTCCCCCAGAAGGAATTAAACATGCGACAACGTAGATGGTTGGAGTATCTTAAGGACTTCGACTTTACTATCCAATATCATCTAGGGAAAGCAAATGCTGTAGCTGACGCTCTTAGTAGGAAACCAATGGCAACTCTAGCAAGCCTCAGGAAAGGTATAACTTGTCTTATTGAAGATTTTTCTCATTTAAATCTTGATATTGACAGATAAGGCGAAGGAGGTATGATTGCCAATATAAGGTCTCAACCTACCTTGATCAAGGACATAGTCCAATTGCAAGAAAATGACCCCACATTGATGGAGATTAAGGATAACATTGATCGGAGACTGGAATTTTCTATCTCAAATGATGGAAGACTATTATTTAAGGATCGAGTTTGTGTGCCGAATCATAATGACACTAAGAAATTGATCATTGAAGAGGCTCACAAATCAAGGTATACTATTCACACTGGTGCTACCAAGATATATCAAGATTTGAAAAGAAACTTTTGGTGGCCCAATATGAAAAAAGAAGTAGCAGATTTTGTATCCCGATGTCTCACTTGTAAGCAAGTAAAAGCAGAACATTTAAAATCCACTGGAAAATTACAACCCTTGAATATTCCCGAATGGAAATGGGAAAGTATAGGGATGGATTTTATCATGGGTTTACCTAAGACAAGAGGAGGACATGATGGTATATGGGTGATCATAGACCGATTGACTAAATCTGCACATTTTCTACCAATTAAAAGTCGATGGTGTGTGGATGTACTAGTAGTATTATACATGAAGGAGATTGTCAAATTACATGGTGTCCCTGTCACCATTATATCTAACCAAGATCCTCGGTTCACATCACAATTCTGGAAAGGTCTTCAACATTCATTAGGGACCCGACTTAATTTTAGCACTGCGTTTCATCCACAAACTGATGGTCAAACTGAAAGGACAAATCAGGTGGTGGAAGATATGCTCAGGGCATGTGCTATTGACTTTCGAGGAAGTTGGCACGACCATTTGCCTCTAGTGGAATTTTCATACAATAACAGTTACCAAGCTTGCATACAAATGGCACCATTCGAGGCTCTGTATGGTAGAAGCTGTCATTCGCCTATTTGCTGGAATGAAGTAGGAGAAAGGCAATTTCTTGGTCCCGATATCATTAGGGATACTACCGAGAAGATAAAGCTTATTCGAGAGAGACTCCAGATTACTCAAGACAGGCAGAAATCATATGTCGATAATCGAAGGCGCGACCTGGAAGTTCAAGTAGGAGACCAGGTATTTCTTAAAGCTTCTCCAGGTCGAGGTATTCGAATGTTCGGTATCAAAGACAAGCTTACTCCAAGTTTTATTGGCCCCTTTGAGATTCTCGACAAGATTGGTGAAGTCGCATATCGAATAGCTTTACTCCCTCAACTATCTGAAGTTCATGATGTATTTCACGTCTAAATGCTCAAGAAGTATGTACATGATCCATTCCATTTCATCACTTACGACAACTTGGAGATTAAAAAGGACTTGACATATAAGCAAAAGTCAGTCAAGATCATTGAACGAGAAGTACGTCAACTTCGGAATAAAACTATTCCTATGGTCAAGATCCAATGGACCAAATCACATCCACATGAAGCAACATCGAAAACTGAAGGAGTCATGTGCAAAAGATTTTCAGAAATATTTGAATGTAAGTACACTATCCATAAATCCATGTATTGAATTTGGGGACAAATTCTTTTTAAATGGGAGAGGGTGGAACGCCCGAGAAAAATTCTAAAATTTAGAATATAATCATATTAATTCTTAAGCTCTTAAAGGGCTATTTAAATGAATTATGGGCAAATAAAACTAATTATTATGACTCTACACTAATCCAAGAGGATTAGGCCCATCTAATAAACCCAATTGGCCCAAAAGATTGTTTTGGACCTTAGCCCATAGTGTAGAAGCTTAAAGAAGGTGTAATCTTGGAATTTAAGGGGATAATCACTCTTTAGTAAGATAAGTTAATGGATAATAATAGGGATAATATCAAAAGAGTTTGATACTAATCAAATTCGGTGCCTAGGTTTGAAAACGGTCTATAGCGAGACCGCAAGGGACCAAAAACGGTCTAATAGTAGACCGCTAGGCTCTGCAAGTTCCGTGAGTGGAAGAAAGCATGAAAAGCTTGGAAATTAGGCATCCAAATCACCTAGGATCGATGCTATCTACTAATTAGATAAGTCTAGAAGGCTTGAGGATCGAATTGAAGACCTAATTGGGACTCTAGAATCATTCTAATCCTCAAAACTCTAGCTAACCCTATAAATAGACCCCAAAACCAACGTGTGCGACCCTTACTTTTGGCTCACGTGGAACTAAGGTAAAGAGGTAGAATTAGAGATAAGTTCTTTAGAATATTTTGTTCATAATACTAAGGTCTAACGGCCCTCCGAATTTCGTTCTAGGAGATTAAGCCTACAAAGAGATAGAAGGCCGTAAAGACGCTGGTTCGGTGAAAGAAACTCAAGAACTAGTGCGACTGACCCAAGTTGATCAGAAAAATAGAAGCCCTAAATGAGGTAATTAGATAGAGGTTCTTTACGACAATTTGTTCCTTATTGTACCCTCTTCTTACCCTCAAAATTTCACGTCCTTAGGTCAAGAGAATCAAGAGATACAAGGGTGTGAAGTTGCTGGTTTAGTATAAGACAAACAGAGAACTAGGGTTGACTTACAGCCTTAAATTAGAAATCTAAAGTCCAAGACAGAGGTAGGTTATCTCATGAAAGGCTTAAACTCAAAGTCAGGAATAAAAGCCCTCTGATTTCATGCGATTTCATGCATTATACCTTGAGTATTTTATATTTTCATTAGGACTATGCATCTAGTAAAATCTTCATGCATGAACCTAGCCCTAATAGAGTAAAAAGGAAATTTTCTTGTCTATCACATAAACCTATGCATGTTGTTGGCCTATATTTATTCTATCATGATTATAGAAGTTTAATTATGTTGATTTCCAGGCATGATATGTCTTGGATTAGTATTTTGTCTTATTATTATTTAGTTTTCTGTAATACGGGAGGAAACAGTCTTCCTGTGGACCGCCAGACACTCTAGCGGTCGCCCGATAGACTGTTTGGCCTAGTGAAACGGTCCCCCACTAAACCGTTTTCATTTCATGATTTCTGTAATATTGTTAACCAGAAACATATTGCAGATTAGCCATAATTATTTTATGATAAGCCCAGTTAACTAAGTTTTATTCCTAGTTTGAGTATTGGTTTCATATACTTAGTCAATTTTCTTATTCATCATAGTAGATTTCATATTTTTATGCACATTGGTATTATTTTAACTTATGTTAATTCGTGACCAAAATCATATACTCTTGTAATAAATACATGTTTTAAATGATAGAGGATTCATGATTCAACTTGATCACTGTTTTACATGCTTCTCTCTCTTCTAGGGTCATATTCTTAAGTACATTGCACATATCCCGGTATGTTGTCATTAGTTACACTTTTTACACATTTAGTACACAATATTGAACTTGATAACCGCTCCATTAGATATTCCTTCCAACGGACTAGAAAATCTTATTTCAAGGCCTCCATAAGACTCCGCGAGCCTAGGATTCCCACTAGGACGCCGACCTGGTTGTACCATTAAAACCCATTATCTAGAAAGCACTTTTACCGGTGTTTTATGTATTCTAGACCTTAGCGGCCATATGAACAACCGTCTGATTTCTACTAGCGGCCATTTACTAGACCGCTAACGGATACCTAACGGTCATCCGCTAGACCGCTAACGCTCCAGATGGTTTTACTGCATCGATGTCGTTAATCTATGAAATGGTCCATATCTAGACCGCCAGGAGTGCTAAACGGTCCAGTAATAGACCACTTGGTTTATGAAATTGTCTAACCCGAGGTTTGACTTTGGGGTTGGTTTTCTTGAGTTCCTAGATGATCTTAGAATTATCTAGAGTCTCAAGCTTATATAAAATAAGTTCATGTTAAAGGTATAGAACGTAATGAATGTACCGTTATGCTGCCGAATTCCTTCCGTAGCATGATGTCCATTTAAGTCTTCCTTGAAGTCTCTTGTTCATAATTGAAGTATTCTTACCTTGGTTACCTTATTATGGAATTATTATTGAACTTGTACATTATTGGCCGCATTATTGTTATAAACGTGGAAGTAGCTTGATTTATACTTGAAGATACAGTTCGAGCACTGATTGTGTTTAAGGGCTCTATGCTAGTGCCCTCGGCAGATTGTCGGAAACATACTATAAACCATGGGGTATGATGCTACTGGCGTCGCATTGCGCTGGGAGTACTTTCTCTATAAATAAGTGAAATATCCACGGGATCCACGTAAATTCACGAAGTACTTGCTATTAAGCGAATAGTACTTTGTTGCTTGTTACATGACTTTCTAGTGCATAGCCTTCATGGTTATGAAAAGTACATTCTAGCTACATTCTTGTTCATGAAAAGGCCAAATTTACTTTCTTGATTGATAAAATCCTATTCTCATATCTCGTACTTGATTATATCTTGTTACTTGGTTATATATGTGTTTTACCGTATCTGCATGATTTATCTTATTCTTTAGAGCTAAAATACTAATCATTTAAATTGCCTTTATGTTGATACGAATATACCTACTAAGCATGTGTGCTCATTACCCTACTTTCCAATCTTTTTCAGAAAATTCTAGCGGGTCAGATTCGGGTTACTCAAGTGATGGATCCGAGAGTGATTGATGGTTCGAGAGAAGCCATAGCCATTAAGTCTAGTCGAGTCATGATGTATTTTATTTTATTGAGTCTAGTAAAGAGTCAAAGATCTTATGTACCTTGAGATTAGTTGGTAAAGGAATAAAGTTAAAGTTTTGAATGAATTATTGGTGCAATTACTTTTATGTGATTGTCTTGCGCTCTGATTATATTGCTTGCTCGAGGCATATTAGTCGACAGTTCACGTTCTCGAAATCGTCTTCCGATGTACTAAAAGCTCGGGGGGTGACACTCTTGAGACGACAGTTCACGTTCCTGAAATCATCTTCCGTTTTACTAAAAGCTCGGGGCATGACACTCTTGGCCGCCCAGAGGCCTGGGTGGCCACACTAGTGGCCCCCCAGCACCTGGGCTTCCCATGGCCTGGGCGGCCACACTCTTGGCCGCCGAGAAGGCTGGGCGGCCATCGGGCTGGCCGCCCAGTCCAAGGCCTTATAGGGTGAGGGAAGCCAGGGTGCTGGCCGCCCAACACCCTTGGGCGGCTAGACCTTTGGCAGCCCAGTGACCTGAGCGGCCAGGGTGTTGGCCGCCCACACCAGGGAGTAGATGGCCACTAAAGTGTCCGCCTCCTGCGTTTACATGCAGACGGACCGAGCTCCGCACCGAGCTCGATTCTATGCCCCATTCACCTCTAGGTGAAGGGGAAAAGAAAGGGGAACTCTTCCCCAACCCTCCTAGCATGATTCTATAACCGTAGATCGGTCAAAAACCCCGAGAAACGTGAGATCTGGCGCTCAAACCCCAAACATGGATTTTCCCTCCCCGACATGAAATATGCCCCTCTCGACCACTCCTTGGCCTAGAAATTACGGGGAAAGCAGGAAAGAGGGCAAGGATCCATCCCCCTACCTCAAAGAAGCTTGAAATCCTATGGATCGCCGCCGATCTCCAAATCTCGGCTGAACACGAACACCACGCCCCACGCCGCGAGAATAGAACCGTCACGATCACCTCGCCGCCGCCGTCACCACCGCGCCACTGCCTTGGCCTGTCGTCCGTCATCGGAGGAGGAAGGGCGCTACGAGCTTGGATGGGGGAGAGCTTGCAACGGTTGGGGAGCAGGGGTGCTCTCACGGGAAGAAGAAGAGAAAAGGAAGAAGAAAGAAAAAAAAGAAATAGAAAAAGGGGTTATTTATAGAAAATCCAAAAAAATATGAAAAATATAAAAAATTGAAAAAAATCATTTCCTCGATCCTCGGAACATGCTAGACGTACTGGTACCATCTCGGAATAAGAGAACACAATGGTTCACCCTATACGGGGTTCCGATAGCTCGTTAGAGAAAAACACGCGTAAACCACAAAACGCGCTCCGGGACCCCCGAAAGTGATCCGAAACCCACGGATCTTCATCCGAAAAATATCTGAAAAACCTGGGACATTACACAAGGCGCCTCGGGCGGTGGCAGGTGTCGTTGTTGCAATCATGACGCATGTCTTGTTCATCTGGGGGCACGGTGTCTGAACAGACGTCTAGCCTTGGTGACCATACCGTGATAGGGACAAACGCCTTTTCACCTGCCCTACGGCTCAAATGCGTCGGTCCATCATGGATGGTTATAAAGGTCACCGTGAGGTTTCCCCAAGGATTCCATCCTTGTCCTATCAGTTATCGTGCCTATCGTAGGCTTCTTCTTCCGCCGCCCGGTGAGGGTTTTCTTCCATCTACTGTGTTTCTTTATCTTCTGTAGTCATGCCACCTCGTAGGAGAGCTCGTCGCGTCAGACCCACATCTTCTGTCGAGGAGGTGGATCCGGTCATGGGGGCACCATGAGCACTTCGGGCACAGGCACTAGTCTTCCATGTTCCCCGCTGTTGGTAGCGCATATGGTGGTTCACCAGGAAGCTTTCCATATTCCCCCTGAATTTGACATCATCTTCCCGGACGTGGACAACGATATGTTGAGTTTGCCTCCGGGTGGTAGCAGGGTCTTCATAGCTTCTTTCCAAGTGGGTTTCCGTCTTTTGATTCATCCTTTCATCGATTATGTCCTTCACCACTATGGCCGGTAACCAGGGGATCTCTCCCCTAATTCTTCCCACATCCTTTGTGGTTTCATCTTCGTGTGCAAGAAGGCTTCAGTGGAGCCAACTGCTCACCTCTTCTGACAGTTCTACTATATCCAGAATTGTCCTTCTGATACTGCCATCACCTACTTCAAGGCTAGGCCTAAGTGACACCTCGTCAGTGTCTCCGAGACTGCGTCCAACCTCAAGCGTTGGGCGGAGCTTTTTGTATATGTCACCAGGACGGATGCTTGTGGTCCCTGGCGGTTCGCGGGTTTCCGCCGCATATGGGCTGACAGGAGGCCCTCGGCGACGCCCGAGAAGACTAAGAAGATAAAGGCTCTTCTCCGTTTGCCCCCTTACAACACCAATTATGAGATGACTCTGGCGGTTCTTCGGGAGTTGGGGATGAGCCCCCTATTGCCTCAGGGTACTAACTTCAATTTTCCCCAGTCTCACCCGTGGTGAACCGAACTAATATTCCTTGTGTTGCTTTTGCAGGGGCTCAGGAGTCGTCGGGGTTGCGGTATGAGATTGTCGAGTTGCCACGGAGTGCTCCTCACCCCATAGATCACGTCGAGCCGGGGGCCGACCAGGTGACCATCGCTGCCCCCCAGGCCGAGGTTGCATTCGCTCCGGGGCATCTTCAGTATCCAATCCCTCAGGTGTTCCCCTAGTGAGCCCATCTATAATATCCTGGATTCTTCGGATTGGAATCGGAGAGCTTTCAGATCGCTTTCATGGGTCCTGATACGTGTTTTACGATCCACGCAGATTTTTCCCTTTTATAACTTGTAGAACCCTGTGGAGAGTTGACCATTGAGTTTTGCGACTCAAGGACACTACAGGTGAGTTGTGCTCATTTCGAGAATCGTGAAGACTATTTTTTTTTGTATTTTTTGAATTTATGGATTTTTATGCAGAAAATCAGATTTTAGGAAATTTACTAATTTTCTATTTCCTTTTCCTTTTTATTCCTCTCACCTCTATCCTCTCTCTCTTCTCTTGCCGTTCACTCTCTCCCCCTTTGTTCTCTCTCCTCCTTCCCCCTCTGCCCCAATTGTAAATGGAGGAGGCCCGGGATGTCGTGGAGATGCCGTGGAGGTGACGAGGAGCGTGCTGGCATGAAGAATGGAGCGTGGCATTGGCGCGATCCCTCAGTGGATTCAAAGTCGATGTGCGGTTCGTGTGATTGTTTTTGGGGTTTTGTGGCCATTTTTGACACGTGATATCTTCAGTGGAGGTAGGGGGATAGATTCCCTACTCTTTTATTACGTTCCCTCTCAATTTTGAGCCAAACAGTGTGAGTTTAGGCAGGTTTTGCCTTGTTTGGGCAAAATGCATGTTTGGGGGTGTGAGCCGTGTACACCATTTAAGGCGACAGTTTGTAGTTTAAATGGTTTCATTTGAACCCCTGGCATGTTGCGATTCATTTCCCCCCAGTTTTACTGAATTTGGTTGAGAATCGGAGTCGGTATGAGCCTGACTGTCCATGTGAGTCGTTTTGGGTCGATTCGTGGGAATCACCCGTTTGATCATCATTTTGTGGTTTTTTGGCCCTTCCGGCTTGTGGAAGGTCGGCAATGTGATTGTGGATGTTTCCCCATCGTTTTGGCGACGATTGGGGCGTGGAAAATGGGTTTTTGTGCCGATTTTCTGATTTTCGCTCCGTGACAAGAACGCCCTGGTTGTGTGCACCACGTTTTCAGTGGAACGCGCTACAATGATGCACCGCATCTCGTGATAGGAGATGAATAGTTTGGCAGTTAGGAACGCGACCCAAGTGATGGGCGTGATCCTGTTTAACGCCACCCATGTGATGGGCATGATCTTTGTTAACGCGACCCATGTGGGGGGGCCGTCTATGTGTTATCGCGCTCGAGGTTCTAGTCGTGACTATTATCATGACCTGAGCAAGCGTCGCATCAATGTTGTTAATGTGACCCAGGAGATGGGCGCGTTCTATTTGGCATCGCGACCCTCTGCAGGGGCACGTTAATCATCGCGATGCAGGGTATAGGCGCGTTAATGTTTTACATTTTTCATGTCTTATTTGAGCTGTTTCGGGCTCCGGTGAACCCAAGATTCAATGCCTTCTTGGCCTTTGACTCGATGGATGCCTTGGGTGTCTTGTGAGAGTCATATGTGTGTTAAAGGATTTTGGAGGAACGATTTTATCCTAAGCAGTGTGTGGTGCTGTGTTCTTTCCGGTTATTGTCGCTTTGACCCCTTGGTTAGCCCATTGTTCTGTGGATGTCTTGGACATCCTATGAGGGCTGTGACCGTGTTATAGGGTGTCCGAGAGTGCCATCATATCGTGTAGTGCTTTGTATTATATCGAGGGTCATTATGGTTTCTGGTCAACTCGGTTGTGACCCAGTGGTTGACACGTGACCACGTGAGGATCGAGACATGGCTTGGATGCTTAGAGGTATCATCTTACCTCGATTTGCATGCCATGTGGTTCGAGGGCTTTTACTGATCCCTCGTGTTCCGTGTTTTGTGTTATACGGAATTGTGAGTCCGTTGTGCGGCTCGGAGGCCGAGGACTCATTGTTATTATTGCTGTTATGGATCCGGCTGTTCTGCATTGTCTTCCATAATGTGTTTTATCATGGATTTTGGCTTAGGGACAAGGCTGATTAACAGCGTGTTGTTGTGATGTGCGATGATCTTGGCTCGAGTCTTGTGACTCAAAGATCGTTATCAGCACGTCTAGTTGACTGTCCTGAGTCTGGTTGCAGTGGTGTACTATACTATGCTCCATAGTACGTGCGACAGGTGTGTGCTTATACTATCTGTACTTCGGCGTTCGCTATTTTGGAGTCTCTATGTCTAGTGAGCCTCCACTAGTCGTAGCCTGACGACACTTTCTGTGTGTCAGCCCACCTAGGAGTGGTGGCGGGGCAGTTCCCGACAGACGGTTTTTAGGCTAGTTTCCGTGGGTCCCCTTGCTTTGCGGTAGCATCCTACTGGGGGGAAAACTAGATAGAGGCCTGGCTCAAGGCATTGGGCTTGTGTGAGCACACGTGGTCAGGGGTAGTTGGACGAGCACTGAAGGGCGTGACCCTGACTAGTCACTCATTACTGTTGTCACTTGTACTTGATTCTTTGTGAGTGTCTCAGTTACCGTTGTTCTAGGTGTGTGTGAGATACTTGTGGCGTAGTGTAAGACGTCAGTAGACGCATCTGGCTGTTCTTCTAGTGAGGAGGTGCTTCTGTCACTTGACGCATGACTCTTGTGACTTGTGTTTTCGTGACTAGTTTCCGTCATAATTGACGTGACTTGTCGGGTAGTTTCCGTTGGCTTCACTCGCAGTCTAGTCTGGTCTATCGTGAACGACGGTGAGCTCGTGTATGTTTGTGCCTTTGGCTGTGCAGGTCTTCGACAGGCTTTTACCTGTTTCGATAGGCTTTACACGATATGGTTTCATGATTCGACAATGGATCGGTAACGCTCGACTTTATGAGATCGGGGTTCACCTTTCAATTGCAGTTTGGAGTATTTTAGAGGGCTGAGGTTTCTTTGGCTGCCGTGTTTCAGCTTTACGGCTTTCCTCTTTACTTTCACTGTTGTTACTCCTGTTGTTACTACTTTGCTTTAGTGTAGCACTGTTGTTACTGCATGTTTTCTGGTAGGGTTCTGTGGGATCCCTACTAAGCCAGTGACAAGAGACTCACCCCTGACTTTTTAGGTGTAGCAATTCTTCCTCCTGCTGGGCGGTGCCTGCTGCGTGGTTCTTAGTTGCCAACATTGCCAGTGTCGAATTTCCCCCGACTTGAGAGTACATTCTCCTTCCTGTTGGATTGTACTTGTCTTTCTGTTGGACTGGACTCTGTTAGTTTAATTGTTATAGAAAATGTAATTTTATTTCTACTACTTTAGCAATCCCGATCATTGAAATTTAATTGCTTACTGCTTTATCTGTAAGTTCAATGTACTATCACATACCTTTTATCCCTTTGGAGCTTTTTCGCTCTTGGGAGGCCTCGTAGGTTCCAAGTGGTATCGGGTTTACCCGATATCCAGAGTCTGGGTCGTCACAAGTGGTATCAGAGCAGAGTGCAGAGTTGTTCGGATTTTTTTTCTTAGCTAGCTGAGCTTTTTTTTTTGTGAAGTACATGGGAATTCGAGATATTACAGTGCTCAGAGTCCTTAAGGTCTAGTACAGTCGACATCTGGCATAGGTTTTGCGATTGTTTATTGCTTTGCTTTCGCGTGTGGTCTTGTGCGTGCCGTGTTGGCACTGTGCGAGATGGTTTTGCTCTTGTCAGATTCTGACGGAGTGTTCTTCTTTTTTCATGGTGTTTGTCTCGATTATGCTGTACTTGGAAGAGTTCGTCGGTAGGCGTGAATCTGTGGTGCGGTGTTCGAGATTTTTCTGTGGTTTGTTCAGGTGGCTGTTTGGAACTGTCATTGGTGTGATGGCCGTGCACATTTTTATGTTGTTTTGGCTATCCCAGCTTGAGTTTGTTCAGCCACTAAGGTGTTAAGTTTGCGTTGTGGTGGTCGCTTGGATGCCTTGATTAGAGAATGCTCGGGCGAACCTAGGATTTTCCTTCCTGGTGAGCTACTGTTAGTCGAGCTTGATTCTTCTCATCTTGTCTTGTGGTGTCTTTTCGAGGTAAGCTTTGGGAGTGTTATCTCGGTGAAGCCTTTGTCCTGTTTCTGCTTAAGTGTGGACTATGTTAGTTCTGAACCTGATTTGCTCTGGTTCAGCGGTTGCTTGGCTTTGAACCTAATTTGTGTTTGGGGGCCGTTGTGCACCGTGTCCGATGTGCCGTGTCTGGCGGCTGTTGTGCTGTGAAGGTTCAGTATCATTTCAGGACGTGAGGATAAGCTGAGATTAGTGTTCTGTGTGCTTTGTGCTGAAGCTAGTGCTCTTCCTGGTTTCCACTTTGGCGACTTGTGATCGGTTGTTAGCAGGATCGGTACATGAGGCATGGTATATTATAGTTGCGTAAATTGCGATGGTGCTGAGTGTGTGCTGAGATGCGGATGCCGAGTTATTTATGATGCCTTTGGGTGTTGTGTGAGTTCACAGCGGAAGCGTGTGGGCTTATAACCCACAGGTCGAGGATCGTTTGGTTGGAAGATTCTGGCCGGCCGAGAGGTTTGTTTCCTTGGTGTAATTATCATCTTGGATTTGTGTGCCCTGATGCTATTGGTTGTCATGCCATTGTTGGAGGCTTTATGATGGTTGGCACCGGCATGCGTGAGGATTGGGGAAATATGTCGACGTATATGTTGGTCGAGTACCTTTTCTTCTTCTATTTTTCTTGGGAGTTATGCTCTCGGGACGTGAGCGTGGTCCTTGAGATGCATTCTCTGAGATTGTTGTTGTTGTTGTTGAGGGTCCTTGTTGGTAAGCTGCTCGCAGTGTGGCTTGTATGTGTTAGCCATGTGTTCGGATGTAATTGTGCCTTGATGTGACCCAGCTTGCAGTTGTGTCCCATGGTTCTGTGTAAGAACGGAGCCGGGATTCTACAGGTGTTGTTGTTGTTGTTTGGTGGTTGTGTTCCGCTTGGGAGGAGTTCCCTGTGAGTCTAATTTGGCATTGAGTGGACTGAGCTCTTATCGGTTGATTTTGCTGTACTCTTCTGTTGTGGTAGAGTTGGCATGTGACTCGAATCAGATGTAATGTCTGAGTGAGAACTAACTTGATTGTGCTCGTGGTCCAGTGCCGCCGTTGGCGTTCTGCGTGCTAGTTTCGTTGTTATTATTGGCGCGGAAGCTGATGTTTTGGAGCAGTCAGCTGAGAGGACTGTGTTTCATTATTTAAGCTGATGCTTGTTGTGTCTGCCGAGTGTGTTATCGGTAGTTGTTTTGGTGGCATGGGCCGTGTCTCCTTTCCCTGTGAGACGTAAGCGATGTTGCCCTGTTTCGAAGGTGCCGAACTTGTGTTCAATGGTGTGCCATGCTCGTTCTGTGGATCGATGTGTCTTGAGATCCAGAGCATGTGCCTGTGATTGTGGTCTGGCAGTATCCCTCTGAATTGTATTTTTCAAGGATTGTGTTATCGTGCTTTGTGTTTTGAGGTTTGGCTGATGCTTGGAGAGCGTAGCCAGTGTTTGGGTTTGTTCTTCCCTTGTTCACTTGTAAGCTTCTTGAATTTCGAGGATGAAATTCCTTTAAGGGGGGAGGACTGTAATATCCTGGATTCTTCAGATCGGAATCGGAGAGCTTTCGGATCGCTTTCGTGGGTCCTGATACGTGTTTTACGATCCACGCGGGTTTTTCCCTTGTATAACTTGCGGAACACTGTGGAGAGTTGACCGTTGAGTTTTACGACTCAAGGACGCTACAAGTGAGTTGTGCTCGTTCCGAGGATCGCGAGAACTATTTTTTTGTATTTTTTTGAATTTACGGATTTTCATGTAGAAAATTGAATTTTAGGAAATTTGCTAATTTCCTATTTCCTTTTTCTTCCTCTCACCTCTCTCCTCTCTCTCTTCTCTTGCCGTTCACTCTCTCCCCCTTTGTTCTCTCTCCTCTTTCCCCCTCTACTCCGACTGTAGACGGAGGAGGCCCGGGGATGTCATGGAGATGCCGTGGAGGTGACGAAGAGCGTGCTAGCGTGAAGAATAGAGCGTGGCGTTGGTGCGATCCCTAGGTAGATTAAAAGCTGACGTATGGTTCGTGTGATTATTTTTGGCATTTTGTGGCCATTTCGGCACGTGAGATCTCCGGGGGAGGTAGGGGGACATATGCCCTACTCTTTTACTGCGTTCCCTCGCGATTTGGAGCTGAACGGTGTGAGTTTAAGCAGGTTTTGCCCTGTTTGGGCGAAATGCATGTTCGGGAGGTGTGAGCCGTGCTCATCATTTCAGGCGACGGTTTGTAGTTTAAATGGTTTCATTTGAACCCCTGGCATGTTGGGATTCATTTCCCACCAGTTTTACAGAATTTGGTTGAGAATCAGAGTTGGTATGGGCCCAACTGTCCATGTGAGTCGTTTTGGGTCGATTTGTGGGAATCGCCCGTTTGATCACTATTTTGTGGTTTGTTGGCCCCTTTCGGCTTGTGGAAGGTCGGCAATGTGATTGTGGGTGTTTTCCCGTCGTTCTGGCGACGATTGGGGCGTGGAAAATGGGTTTTTGTGCGGGTTTTCCAATTTTCGCTCCATGACGAGAACGTGCTGGTTGTGTGCGCCGCGTTCTCAGTGGAACGCGCTACAATGATGCACCGTGTCTCGTGATAGGAGATGAATAGTTTGGCAGTTAGGAACGCTACCCAAGTGATGGGAGCGATCCTGTTTAATGCGACCCATGTGATGGGCGCGATCTTTGTTAACGCAACCCAAGTGGGGGCGCGTCTATGTGTTATCGCGCTTGAGGTTCTAGTCGCGACTATTATCGTGACCTGAGTAAGCATCGCGTCAATGTTGTTAATGCGACCCAGGAGATGGGCGCGTTCTGTTTGGCATCGCGACCCTCTATAGGGGCGCGTTAATCATCCCGACGTAGGGTATAGGCGCATTAATATTTTTCATTTTTTGTGTCTTATTTGAGCTATTTCGGGCTCCCGTGAACCCAACATTCAATGCCTTCTTGGCCTTTGACTCGATGGATGCCTTGGATGTTCTGTGAGAGTCATATGTGTGTTAAGGTATTTTGGAGGAACACTTTTATCCCGAGTAGTGTGTGGTGCTGTGTTCTTTCCGGCCATTGTGGCTTCGACCCCTTGGTTAGCCCATTGTTTCGTGGTTGTCTTGGACGTCCTATGAGGACTGTGACCGTGTTATAGGGTGTCCGAGAGTGCCATCATATCGTGTAGTGCTTTGTATTATATCAAGGTTCATTATGGTTTCTGGTGAACCCGGTTGTGACCCAATGGTTGACACGTGACCTCGTGAGTGTCTCGTATATCCTGTGAGGATCGAGACATGGCTTGGACGCTTAGAGGTATCGTCTTATCTCGATTTGCATGTCATGTAGTTCGAGGGCTTTTGGTGATCCCTCGTGTTCCGTGTTTTGTGTTATGCGGAATTGTGAGTCCGTTGTGCGACTCGGAGGCCGAGGACTCATTGTTATTATTGCTGTTATGGATTCGGTTGTTCTGCGATGTCTTCCATAATGTGTTTTATCATGGATTTTGGCTTAGGGACTAGGCTGATTAATAGCATGTTGCTGTGATGTGCAACGATCTTTACCTGAGTCTTGTGACTCAAGGATCATTGTCAGTAGGTCTAGTTGATTGTCCTGAGTCTGGTTGCAGTGGTGTATTACACTGTGCTCCGTAGTACGTGCGATAGATGTGTGCTTACACTGTCTATACTTTGGTATTCATAGTTTTGGAGTCCCTATGACTAATGAGCCACCACTTGTCATAGTCTGACGACACTTTCCTGTGTGTCGGCCCACCTAGGAGTGGTGGCGGGGCAGTTCCCGACAGACGATTTTTAGGCTAGTTTCCGTGGGCCCCCTTGCTTTACGGTAGCATCCTATTGGGGGGAAAACTAGCTAGAGGCCTGGCTCAAGGCAATGGTCTTGTGTGTGCACACGTGGTCAGGGGCGGTTGGACGAGCGCCGACGGGCGTGACCCTGACTAATCACTCATTACTGTTGTCACTTGTACTTGGTTCTTTGTGAGTGTCTCAATTACCGTCGTTCTAGGCGTATGGGAGATACTTATGGCGCAGTATAAGACGTCAGTGGATGCATCTAGATGTTCTTCTAGTGATGAGGTTCTTCTGTCACTTGATGCATGACTCTTGTGACTTGTGTTTCCGTGACTAGTTTCCATCATAATTGACGTGACTTGTCGGGTAGTTTCCGTTGGCTTCACCCGCAGTCTAGTCTGGTCTATCGTGAACGACGGTGGGCTCGTGTATGTTTGTGCCTTTGACTGTGTAGGTCTTTGGCAGGCTTTTACCTGTTTTGGTAGGCTTTACACGATATGGTTTCATGATTCGACAATAGATCGGTAATGCTTGACTTTATGAGATCGGGGTTCACCTTTCTATTGCAGTTTGGAGTATTTTAGAGGGCCGAGGTTCTTTTGGCTGTCGTGTTTCAGCTTTACGGCTTTCCTCTTTACTTTTACTATTGTTACTCCTGTTGTTATGGCTTTGCTTTAGTGTAGCACTGCTACTATTGCATGTTTTCTAGTAGGGTTCTACGAGATCCCTACTGAGCCAGTGACATGAGGCTCACCCCAGACTTTTCAGGTGTAGCAATTCTTCCTCCTGCTGGGCGGTACCTACTGCGTGGTTCTTAGTTGCCAACGTTACCAGTGTCGAATTTCCCCCAACTTAAGAGTACGTTCTCCTTCCTGTTGGACTGTACTTATCTTTCTGTTGGACTGGACTCTATTAGTTTAATTGTTATAGAAAATGTAATTTTATTTCTGCTACTTTAGCGATCATGATCATTGAAATTTAATTGCTTACTACTTTATCTAGAAGTTCAATATACTATCACATACCTTTTATCCCTTTGAAACTTTTTCGCTCTTGGGAGGCCTCGCAGGTTCCAAGTGGTATCGGGTTTACCCGGTATCCAGAGTCTCGGTCGTCACATGGTCGGTGGCTCTTGGAGTCAGTGGCCGGTCGAGTGCTCGGAGGGATATCTTCGAGGGAGTCGCCAGCATCGCTAAAGGGGATCCCACCATGGCTGGTGGTGATCGTGTCCCACTGACCGTGGATGAGTTGGTGGTGCTGGATAGCCAGCGTCGCCCGAACAAGAGGAGCAAAGTTTCAGCTTTGTCCCGAGGTCCGGTTCCACCGCCGCCGTCGTTTGAGGCACCTCCTCCTCCTGAAGTCCCGCCGCTGCCGTCGGTTGAGGAGTCCATCCTTTCTCCCCTCGAGCCTGCCCCCGCTAGAGAGGGGCGTGATAAGGGCAAAGCCCCCATTGCTGACAAAGCTGATCCCCCTCTGCTGTCTGAGATCCCCTCGTGCGTCAAACATCTACCGTCTGAGGAGGCTACGATTGGGCATGCAGGATTTACGACGATAGTGGATCTCATGAATAAGAGTGTCAAATGGCACGAGCGCACCGGGGCATTTGGTCCCGGACCTGAGAAGAAGCTTATGGATCTGGCCGTGAAGAGTGTGTGCGGGGTCACCAGGGCCCTTGGTTTGTGGAGGCACTACTTTGGGGGCCTTGCTCGGGAGCTGGAGGCCAGTCAGGCCGTACAGACCGATCTGGCAGCCAACTGCAAGGTGCTCAAAGAGCACCCGAAGGTGACCGAGGTCAAGATAGCCGGGCTTCGGGGATAGCTAAGCCAGGTGGAGCGGGTGGTCGCCAGGATGGAGCTGGACCGTGACTTCTTCCGCGTCCTAGCCGAGACAGCTGAAACCCATGCGGCCAGGCTGGGGCTAAGGAGGTTGAAGCGGAGCTCGCTGAATTGAGCTTGTCCATGTCCTCTGCTGACAAGGAAGCGGTGGAGCGCTTCCGTTCGTCCTCACGCTATCAGGCCGAGTTGACCACGGTGGCCTTGGAGTTCTTCGGGCCAGCACGCGATCGTGGCTTCAGGGAAGGCTGGGCGGCTGTTGTCGTTGCCACGGCAGAGAAGCTTGGCGCCTTAGCACCCTCTCTTCCTCCTCCCTCGACACCTTATGGCCCTGAGGTCAGTGATGGCGAGGAGGAGCCTGGCGACAGGGAAGCCGAGACCGGAGAGTAGGCTCCGAAGCCGAGCACTGGCGGGCGAGCACCTACTGACGCCCTAACAATGGAGGAGTGCGTGGTTGATCTGGCTGAAGACCTGCCTCCCCCAGGAGCTACTGCTGTACGTGAGCCCAAGGAGGCCGAGTCACGTGATGTCACTGTCGGAGTGGACCCTTGAAGGGGTGCCCTCTTTTCCCTTCTTTTCATACTTTATTTGTTCTGTTAGGGCTACTGCCCTCGTCTTTGTAAGCTTTTTTGGCCTTGGAATAGAAGAGCTTCCTATCTCTCGCAAGTTCTGAGATCTTTACCGTGCATCTCCTTTCCCTCCGATTGCTATGAAATCTCTTGGGGATACGGAACGGCCCCTTCAAGAGTTACCTTGGAAGGGCGCGACTTTTGGGATCTGTCACTTCGGCTTCTACGGATTTGAAAGAGGGCGGCGAGAGTCCTCTAGCCTTCTGAGAACTACTCCCCCTCCTATAAATATTGACTTCCGTCCGGCCTTATGCTGTAGAGGTTTCGGCGGCCACCTGTTAGTATTGGTGTGCTATAGGCCAATTTTGGGTCGGGTAGGACCGATAGATGTATGATCTTGTTCATTATTAATAAAGTGGTATTTGAGCGTAAATATGTGATTGTATATTACTTTACGATGTCCCTAGGATATGTGGTTGTAAAGTCAACTCAGATGGGATCTCGATCATGAGACTGACTTTACATGGACACATACCTTAAACTATTCCTGGTTGGAGGGTAATCACTCGGAGACTTTGATTACCTATTAAACCAGTACACATGATGTGTTATGGACCAGTCTCATAGTCACTGATGCGGGATACCAACACATATGTGTAGGTGTACGTCCTGGGAGGAAGTGCACTGAACTTATCCGCTATTGGATCTTCAGATGGTTGATTATACCTAATATCAACTGAAGATCCAACGGTCTCAATAGCATCGTTGGTCCTTTGACCTGAGACATTGATCGGATCTTACACGAGGACTAGAATGGTTTAATTACTTGACTAAGTGACTTTAACCATAAGTCATGAATTGCCGAGTCATTAACCATTTCAGGAGACGTGTGAAGATCATCAATGGTCAAGAGGGGATCGATCACTATCGGATATATATCAGACAGTTAATGGGTCATGACATTGACGCTCCGTTAAATCCCTGGCCAGGGTCGTGTGAGTTCATTTAGAACGGGCGTCATACACTTTAGGGAGGTCATGGTCAAATAGCACGATCATGGGGTTTGACAGAAACCATACCCTCGATCGTACTAGACTCATAGAAGGAGCGAGGGATTATATCAATGCGGTAACTGTAGACTTACAGGTACGAGACATGCTAGTTTAAACCCGGTGTCCTCTAGGATCACGCGGATTTACTTGACCCAACGTGATCAAATGTTCAGAATGAATTAAACTATTATTCGGCTCTAGTAGAAGCGAATAATAAGTTTAATTTACTTCTAATTGGGAATTAGAAGTTAATGAGCCTTAAACTAGAGTGACTATGGGCCTAGAGGATCACACACAATTGATTCTTGGATGACGGATTATTATTGTACAAATGTATATATTAATTCCATTTAATTCTTTTTGGAAAGGTATATAAAAGGGGCTTAATATATATGTACAATAATGGGATGACATATATACGGTTTTGGTCCTTTGGAGATTTTTTAGAAATGGCCAAATCCTATATATATGGATGTTACGAGAGCTTCTCTCCCTCTTGGCCTAATCAAGCATTAAGGCAAGGGAAGAGAGATTAACTCTCCCCCCTTCCTCCCTCTTGCTCTCTCTCTCACCAGAAAGGGGTACCGTAGGGAAGATCGTGGTTGGGGGACGCCGTCGCTGCGCGAGGGTCCGTGTGGATCTGCTCTAGAGGCCGTGCATCTGTGCGGCTTAGTATTCGCGGTATTCTGCATCGGGCACTGCGGACAGCATCGTTCCGCGTAAGGTATAAATACGCAACCCGTAGTTAGGGGTTGGGGTTATTAATGCATCGATTAGAGCACAGATCTAGGATTCCATGAAGTCGGGTTCGGGCAAATAAATTTTTATTATCCGCTGCGTTGCCCGATGGTGCTGTGTGGAACCTTACAGTGGTATCAGAGCCAGGTTGACGCTCTGGTCGGTGTATTAGCGCCGTTTAGAACCATGTTTTAGGGGCAATCTAAAATCTTCAATTGTTATTCGTAGAAGGAGATGCTGGACATCTCTGTTCTTCCAGGATGCTGGGCATCTCTAGAGTAATTTTTTTTTTAAAAAAAAAAATCCGTTGGACGCACTGCGCCGCTCGGGCGCAGTGCGAATCTATTTTTATCTCAAAAATTAATTGTGTTATCTCAATAGTAAAATTCAAATGTTAAATTTTATTTAACCTTTTTGAATTTACTAAAGTGTGATAATTACTATTTACCTTGAGATAAAATGATAATAATTGAAGTTACTTCGGTAAAAATTTAATTTTTGATTTTTTAATTATTAGATAATTAGTAAAATCAGAATTTGAATTTTATTGAAGATTAAATGTATAAAATTCAAATATTTGAATTTTAATTATTAGATAATTATTAAATTCAAATTTTAAATTTAGAAAAATGATAATTGAAGATAATTACATTATTTAAATTTACTTTCAAACAAAATTATTAGATAATTAGTTTGAATTTAAATTTAAATAATTATCATGTTTAAATTTTTATTTTAAATTTGATTATTAGATAATTAAATTTAAATTTAAATAATTATCTCAATTATCCAACTTATTTGAATCAGATTCAAATATGCATGCCCCTATTATGAATGATGGTTCTTTACGTTGTTTGCTTAATTTACCTTGTATTGGCTTGCTTATGTGTTTAATTTTAGTTAATCCTACTTCGATTTTTAAAATTAAACAAAGCTAGCCTATTTTTGTTTGCACATCCCATTTTTAAATTCAAAAGTAAGGATTATTTTAGAAAATAACCCTTAATTGATTTTACATGAATGGGTTGGCAAGTGATCATGGACTTGGTTAATGTAATTAATTAGGGTCTGCGAACCTCCTTTCTCTCTCTGTTAAAATTCCTATGTACTTCTATCTCCCTTTACAGTTGTACTCGCCCTAAGGGCTGCTGGAATTTTAGTGACATGTAATTTATATTTTGCCGGCCTGCGTGCCATGTAAAAGTTGTAATTAATGCGGCGTGAGAGTTTGAAAGCGCGGAGCACACCCGACGAGGACGATCCAGCTGCTTCAGAAGTGGGCCGGATGTCTTAGTTACATTAGGAATAAAGTCCATGATCACTTGCGATTTATTTTGCATTGGATGCATTTACTTTGTGCAAACTACTAGGTACGATAAATATATTGGATATATTTATATTACCACTTAGGGTGAGATCAAGATAAAATCAAATTTCGTCGTGATTTAATTTTAGATCTGTAAGCGTGGCTCTAGGAGTCGTCATGGCCCTCCATCATTATGGAGTGAATGAACGTCTTCATTTCATGGATTTGTTGTACTTTCCACAAGGTCCATGTGTTTGGAGATAGGATAAAACTCCAAGGCTCGGCCTCAATGGGGTGAGGAATTGAACTCGGCCTTGTTGTGCTTTCCACAAGGGTCGGGTCATGAACTCATTGCTATGTAGTAATGATAGTTAGATCTAACCGAGAATATCCTTTGTTGTGCTTTCCACAAGGGGATGATTTCTCGGGGGCCGAATATCAGATATTGCATTAGATGCAAGTGCTTATTGACTGCCCTTGAGATGGTGTATGGCTTGTTGTGCTTTCCACAAGGTCGTACCTCAGTCTCGTTGGGATTCTGACCCACTAGGATGATCTCGCTGATCTCCCGTTCTATATACTGAGGGTTATATAGTTCGATCAAAAAATAGTGGGACTAACTAAGATAGAAAATCACATCTAAGTTAGAATTTGAACACATGCTAAGTTGTCTTTTATTTCTTATCTAGATTACAATGTCATCGTCCAACCCCCTCCGCGACATCTTAGATGCCAATAGACTGACTGGACCGAACTACTCGGATTGGCTGCGTAATCTACGCATAGTCCTCACCGCCGAAAAAATAGCCTACGTGTTGGACACAGTTCATTCTGAGCCAGCGCCCGATGCCGACGAGGGCGAGTTAATGACTTATGCCAAATAGTCTGAAGACTCTTCCCTTGCCCAATGTTACATGCTGGCCTCTATGGCTCTCGAGCTACAGAGGTAATTCGAAAAGACTGATTGTAGAAGTATACTTCTTAATCTACGCCAGCTCTTCGGGGAGCAGGGTAGGATTGAGAGGTATGACATCTCCAAGAAACTTTTCAGGACACGGATGTCAGAGGGTGCTTCAGTACAGCCTCATGTACTGAAAATGATGGAGTGGATTGAGAGACTCAATGCATTGGGGTTCAAGTTGGATCTTGAACTGTGCATTGATCGTATACTCCATTCATTGTCTGATTCCTTTTCTTCCTTCATCATAAACTTTAACATGAATAGAATTGATGTAACTCTCCCAAAGCTGCTCAACATGTTAAAGAGTGCTGAAGGAACTATGCAGAAAGATAAACCATCTTCTTCTATAATGATTGTTAAAAAGGGCCAACAAGAAAAGGAAGGTCACCCAGATATCCACCAAAGGTGACAAAGGGAAGGGAAAGAAGAAGGTCATTGGTAAGCAACTCGCCAAAGTTGACAAAGGGAAGGGCAAGAAGAATGAAAAAGAAGACAAGTGTTTTCGATGCGGGGAAACAGGGCATTGGAAAAGGAATTGCAAGGCAATTCTAAATGAAGGTATTTTTGTCATAAACATTAATTTGTCATATATGGAATCCACATCATGGGTATTGGATATTGGATGTGCATCTCATATGTGCAACTCTGTGCAGGTGCTGGCAAATAGAAGGCGGTTGGGTAAAAAGGAGATTGAACTGAGGATGGGCAATGGAGCTTTAGTTTCTGCTAAAGCTGTCGGGACTGCACGTCTCAGTTTACCTTCAAGAGTCATTCTGGAGCTGAATGATTGTTATTATGTTCCTAATATTATTAAGAACATTATTTCAATCTCTGGTTTGTATAACATTGGATATACATTGGCTTTTAATAGCACTGGGTGCTCTATAATGAATAATGGTTTGGTTCTAGCCAATGGTTCATTAGTCAATAGTCTTTATGTATTAGATACACGTTCTAATATTATGTAAGTTTCTAATGCTGATGAAGTGAATTCTGCATATCTATGGCATTGTAGGCTTGGTCATGTAGGTGAGAAAAGAGTATCTCACCTACACTCAAATGGGTATTTGAATACATTCGAATACAAGCCATTTGATACTTGTGAGCCATGTCTCATGGGGAAGATGACCAAGGCTCCCTTTAGTGGACATGGTCAGAGGGCTATTGACCTTCTCGAGCTCATACACTCGGATGTGTGTGGACCCATGTCCATGGAGGCAAAAGGGGGTCACCTCTATTTCATTTCTTTTATTGATGACTTCTCGAGATATGACTATGTGCATTTAATGAGACATAAATCACAAGCCTTTGAGAAGTTTAAAGAATACAAGAATGAAGTAGAGAAATAGACTGGCAAGAGTATTAAAGCTCTTCAATCGGATCGAGGAGGTGAATACCTTACCATGAATTCACTTCTTATCTTAAAGACAATGGAATTGTTTCTTAGTGGACTCCACCGTATACACCACAACACAATGGTATATCCGAAAGGAGAAACAGGACCTTGTTAGACATGGTCCGATCCATGATGTCTATGTCAGGACTACCCTTGTCTCTGTGGGGCTATGCATTAGAGACTGCGACTTATTTATTGAATAGGATCTCAAGTAAATCTATTCCTTCTATACCATATCAGATATGGAAGGATAGGAAATCAAATTTTAATCACATTAAAATTTGGGGGTGTCCTGCTCATGTAAAGAAGAACGATAGTGATAAGCTTGAGTCGAGAACCGATAAGTGTAGGTTTATGGGATATCCAAAGGAGACATTTGGATATTATTTCTATCACCCTTCTGAGCAAAGGGTCTTGGTGACTAAGAGAGATGTATTTATAGAAAGAGAATATCTTCTCCAGAAAGACAGTGGGAGCCAGATAGAATTGGACGAGGTCCAAGAGCCACAACCCATAGACACAAACTCATTAGATGAGACTGTATCGGTTGATCCTATTCAGAGTGAAACACAGACACTACGGAGATCTGGTAGACTACCAAGAGAACCTGACAGATATGTTGGACATGTCTCAGAGAGGTCCTCTAAGGTATGCATTGATGAGGATGAAGATCCTCAATCCTACCAGGAGGCGATCCGTAGTGCAGATTCTGAGAAATGGCAAGAGGCAATGGATTCAGAGATCCAGTCCATGTACACCAATAAATTTGGAACTTAGTTGATGTACCCGAAGGGAAAGTCCCTATCGGATGCAAATGGATTTTCAAAAGGAAAATTGGTGTAGATGGACAGATTGACACATACAAGGCTAGACTAGTGGCGAAAGGATATCATCAAAGGCAAGGTATTGACTATGACGAGACTTTTTCGCCGGTAGCCATGGTTAAGTCAATCAGAATCCTCCTTGCCATTGCTGCATACCTGGATTATGAGATTTGGCAAATGGATGTGAATATAGCTTTTCTGAATGGAAATCTATCAGAAGAGGTGTACATGGTATATCCTGAAGGATTCACTTCCATGCTTCATCCTAATAAGGTATGCAAACTTCAGAGGTCTATTTATGGATTGAAGCAGACATCTCGGAGCTGGAACTTTAGATTTGATGAGGCTATCAAAACTTTCAACTTCATTCGGAATGAAGATGAACCCTGTGTTTACAAGAAGGTCAGTGGGAGCTCAGTGACCTTCTTGGTCCTTTATGTTGATGACATCTTACTCATTGGGAATGATATAGAGATGTTGACATCAACTAAGTCTTGGTTGTCCAAGACCTTCTCCATGAAGGATTTGGGAGAAGCATCCTATGTGCTGGGTATAAGGATTTATCGAGATAGATCTAAAAGGATGTTAGGATTATCCAAATCCATGTACATCGACACTATCCTCAAAAGGTTTAGGATGAAAAATTCCAAGAGAGGTCTCATTCCCATGAGACATGGAATTTGCCTATCCAAGGGGATGAGTCCTAAAAACTTCTGAGGAGGTGGCACACATGAATAAGGTACCCTATGCTTCGGCGATAGGGTCAATCATGTATGCAATGCTATGTACCCGTCCTGATGTTGCCAATGCTTTGAGCATTGTCAGTAGATATCAGGCAAATCCAGGCGAAGAGCACTGGAAGGCAGAAAAGGGCATCCTTAAGTACTTGCGTAGGGCTAAGGATCTTTTCTGCTTTATGGAGGAGAGGACCTACAGCTTAGAGCTTACACAGACTCTAGTTTTCAGTCAGATCCAGATGACTGCAAATCCATGTCTGGATTTGTATTCATGTTGAATGGAGGGACAGTCAGTTGGAGAAGCTCTAAGCAAGATACGACTGCAGACTCGATGACGGAGGTTGAATATATTGCTACAGCTGAAGCTGCTAAGGAAGCCGTCTGGATGAAGAAATTCATCTTGGAACTTGGCGTAGTTCCCAAGATATCAGCTCCCATCCTATTATTTTGTGATAATAATGGGGCAATCGCCCAGGCGAAGGAACCGAGATCTCACCAAAGGTCGAAGCATATTCTGAGATACTTCCACCTTATTCGGGAGATTGTTGATCGTGAAGATGTGACAGTAGAGCGTGTACTGTCAAAAGATAATATAGCAGATCCACTAACTAAGCCTTTGACACAGAATATATTTGAGCGCCATCGGGATAAGATGGGCCTCAAAGTTGTGGGCAATTGGCTGTAGTTCAAGTAGGAGATTGTTAGTATTGGTGTGCTACAGGCCAATTTTGGGTCAGGTAGGCCCGATAGATGTACGATCTTATTCATTATTAATAAAGTGGTATTTGAGCGTAAATATGTGATTGTATATTACTTTACGATGTCCCTAGGATATGTGGTTGTAAAGTCAACTCGAGATGGGATCTCGATCATGAGACTGACTTTACATGGACACATACCTTAAACTGTTCCTGGTTGGAGGGTAATCACTCGGGGACTTTGATTACCTATTAAACCAGTACATATGATGTGTTAGGGACCAGTCTCATGGTCACTGGTGCGGGGCACCAACACATATGTGTAGGTGTACGTATTGGGAGGAAGTGCACTGAACTGATCCAATATTGGATCTTCAGATAGTTGATTATACCTAATGTCAACTGAAGATCCAACGGTCTCAGTAGCATCATTGGTCCTTTGACCTGAGACATTGATCGGATCTTACACGAGGACTGGAATAGTTTAATTACTTGGCTAAGTGACTTTAACCATAAGTCATGAATTATCGAGTCATTAACCATTTAAGGAGACGTGTGAAGATCATCAATGGTCAAGAGGGGATCGCTCACTGTCGGGTATATATTAGACAGTTAATGGGTCATGACATTGACGCTCCGTTAAATCCCTGGTCAGGGTCGTGTGAGTTCGTTTAGAACGGACGTCATACACTTTAGGGAGGTCGTGGTCAAATGGCATGATCATGGGGTTTGACAGAAATCATACCCTCGATCGTACCAGACTCATAGAAGGAGCGAGGGATTATATCGATGCGGTAACTGTGGACTTACAGGTACCAGACAGGCTGGTTTAAACCCGGTGTCCTCTAGGATCACGCGGATTTTCTTGACCCAACGTGATCAAAGGTTCGGAATGAATTAAACTATTATTCGGCTCTAGTAGAAGCGAATAATAAGTTTAATTTACTTCTAATTGGGAATTAGAAGTTAATGGGCCTTAAACTAGAGTGACTATGGGCCTAGAGAATCACACACAATGGATTCTTGGATGACGGATTATTATTGTACAAATATATATATTAATTCCCTTTAATTCCTTTTGAAAAGGTATATAAAAGGGGCTTAATATATATGTACAATAATGGGAAGGACATATATACAGTTTTGGTCCTTTGGAGATCTTTTGGAAATGGCCAAATCCTATATATATGGATGTTACGAGAGCTTCTCTCCCTCTTGGCCTAATCAAGCATTAAGGCAAGGGAAGAGAGATTAACTCTCCCCCCCTTCCTCCCTCTTGCTCTCTCTCTCACCAGAAAGGGGTACCGTAGGGAAGATCATGGTTGAGAGACGCCGTCACTGTGCGAGAGTCCGTGTGGATCTGCTCTAGAGGCCGTGCATCTGTGCGGCTTGGTATTCGTGGTATTCTGCATCGAGCACTGCGGATAGCATCGTTCCGCGCAAGGTATAAATACGCAACCCGTAGTTAGGGGTTGGGGTTATTAATGCATCGATTAGAGCACAGATCTAGGATTCCATGAAGCCGGGTTCGGGCAAATAAATTTTTGTTATCCACTGCGTTGCCCGATGGTGCTATGTGGAACCTTACACCACCCCTGTGAGATGTCGTCGGAGTAGTCTAGCACTTCATCGGACGACGAATCTTTGCAGGTTCATCATCAGCCCTGATCCTTCGGAGGGAGCCTCCGCCGACACCGTGGCTGCCGTGGCCGGAGCCGGGAGAGAATGGTCCCGTCTCTGAGCAATACCGGGTCAGATACTTGGACGGCTGGTGGGAGGCCTTGGATATGGTCAACCGCTTGTATGCTGGTAGGGGGGTTCTGTTCCTTGAACCGGAGAGGTTCCATCCCTAAGGGGACGGGAGATTTCCTTGCATTATTTCCCTCTACTTTTGAATGAGACTTCTTTTTTTCTCCATCTTCCCCCCATCTTCATGGCATGTGATTATTTTCTCCTTGCGTCTCTTGGTTTGCAAATGTGTGACGAGGCGCCTCTCCTACTTAAGGGAAGCGTTTCTATGCCCGTAGGTGATGGTGGGCGGGGCAGTCGGTTTCGCTTGCCAATTTGTAGGCATGGCCGGTGTGCTGTGTCGGCATCCGTAATGCGTGGGCCTTGTTGTTCCACTGCCCCCTATCGCTGGGTCTCCTCGTGGCTTTGAGCATGGAGGATTTAGCCCTCCTTCCTGGTGCAGGTCTCTTCGAGGGTGACTTCTTTAGTTGGTCTACTTCCTCAGAACAGACGGGCTGAGGGGTTGTCGCCTGCGGGAGTTACCCTCATGGCTGTTGGTGGTTGCCCCGACGGATGCGGTACCAGGTTGATGAAGCGTTGGGGACTAGATCACGTTTCCGTAGTCTCATTCTTTTGTATACTTGCACGTCGACCGTATGAGAGTGGCGTTTGTACTTTGGTAGCTTGTATTTTGACTAAAGAATAAAAAGTCCTTCAGTGTAGATTCTTATCAATGTGTACCTCTTGATAGGAGACTCTTGCGTGACGTGCTCCTGGTAGCTTTTCCATATGCATGCCCTTGCTTCGCAACGCTTGCGTCTTCCCTGGGGTCAGTTTGCCTGCTGCCATCATTTCTGAGGGGAGCGGTGCTCGCCTCTAGGGACCCGTAGGTTACCTAATCGTTTTCAAGGGGAGCGGTGCTTGCCTCTAGGGAACCCGTAAGTTACCTTCATTTTCAAGGGGAGCGGCGCTCGCCTCTAAAGAACCCGTAGGTTACTTTATCATTTTCAAGGGGAGCAGTGCTCGCCTCTATGGAACCCGTAGGTTACCTTCATTTCCGAGGGGAGCGGTGCTCACCTCTAGGGACCCCGTAGGTTACCTAATCATTTCCGAGGGGAGCAATGCTCGCCTCTAGGGAACCCATAGGTTACATTCATTTCCGAGGGGAGGGGTGCTCGCCTCTAGGGAACTCGTAGATTACCTAATCGTTTCCGAGGGGAGCGATGCTCCGCTCTAGGGAACCCGTAGGTTACCCAATCATTTCCGAAGGGAGCGGTGCTCGCCTCTTGGGAACCTGTAGGTTACCTTCTCATTTTCAAGGGGAGCGGGGCTTGCCTCTAGGGAACCCGTAAGTTACCTTGTCATTTTCAAGGGGAGCGGTGCTCACCTCTAGGGAGCCCATAAGTTACCTTCATTTTCAAGGGGAGCGGCGCTCGTATCTGGGGAACCCGTAGGTTATTTTATCATTTTCAAGGGGAGCAGTGCTTACCTCTATGGATCTCGTAGGTTACCTAATTATTTCCGAGGGGAGCGCTGCTCGCCTCTAGGGAACCCGTAGGTTACCTTCATTTCTGAGGGGAGGGGTGCTCGCCTCTAGGGAACCCATAAGTTACCTAATCGTTTCCAAGGGGAGCGGTGCTCGCCTCTAGGGAACCCGTAGGTTACCTTCATTTCCGAGGGAAGGGGTGCTCACCTCTAGGGAACCCATAGGTTACCTAATCATTTTCGAGGGGAGCGGTGCTCATCTCTAGGGAACCCGTAGGTTACCTTCTCATTTTCAAGGGGAGCGGTGCTCGTCTCTAGGGAACCCGTAGGCTACCTTCATTTTCAAGGGGAGCAGTGCCCGCCTCTCGGAAACCCGTAGGTTACCTTAGTTACAAACGGCTTATGACGCTTTTCTAGAAAAATTTTCTGACATTTACAGAGTTCCATGTCCTGGGAACCTCTTGCCCCCCAGTGTTGTCAGCCTGTATGCTCTTTTGCCGAGTGCTTCAGTTACCCTGTATGGGCCTTCCCAATTTGGCGCGAGTTTTCCAGTGGCTCCCCTGGGGTCTGCTACGCTTGCTCGCCTTAGTACCAAATCTCCGGGGAAGAAGTGTCGTTCTTTGACTCTAGTATTGTAGTATTGGGCCAGCTTTTGTTGATACGCTACGAGCTTCACTTGAGCACGTGCTCTACTTTCCTCGAGTAGATCCAAGTTTTCACATATTGCTTGGTTGTTCCTGGCCTCGTTGAAGTGTCCCACTCACAGTTGTAGATCTTAATTAAAATCCACACTTAAATATAAAGAGCAATAGATATGATGAAAGCAATAAAATAGCACGAGGTGCTAAAAGGAGGTTGTGATCGCCAGAGACACGAGGCCTCAAAAATATAACAATAAAAGCATGGGAGAGATGATCGCGAAAAATACCTCAAAAGCGCGGGATTGTGAGTGCTTTCCTTTCTCTTCCGATCGGCCGGCCGATGAAGAGAGTTCTTCTTTTTTGATTACCCTTGTGGGTGGTTGGCCCTTAAACCCCTATGCAATAGGGTATAATGATGTAATGATGAATGATATAGGAAATAATAACAACGAAAAAACGTGCAAGAGTTGCACTGCTGGAGGTTCTCAACGTGGTTGAGAATAGAAATTAACAGGATGAACAGGTATGATGCATGCATGCAAATAATGAAATAACAAAGAGAGACGGAGAAAGAAGAATCTGTTCTCTGGCTTTGATATTCAAGGGGGAGAGAGCCCCTGTTGGATGAAGATGATGAAACAAGAAACTCCTCCTTAGCCAGGAACGGCAGCAGCCTGCGTGAAGAAAGAAAAGAAAACAAAAAAACAAACAGAAAGCAACAGAGAAGAAGAACAACGGAGGGAGAAGAAAAAAAGATCCATCAACAGAGACGAAAGCCTCTATTAATAAGGTAGAAAAAGATAAGAAGGAAAGAGTCCAAAGTAGGAAGAGATAAGAACGGGCAAGAGCCCAAAATAGGAGAGGATTAGACTGGGCAAGAGCCCAAACGAAGCAGGAGTCTCTCTGGGAAAGGCTGCGTTCGTTCGAAGCACAAAAATGAAACACGACCTTGACAAAGGCGTCAATTCAAGAATTGACGACCTGCCAAAGGGCGTCTTTTAAAAACACGACTTAGATTAGGGCGTTAATTCAAAAATCAAATTTTAGAATTTATTTGAAAATTGTGAAACACGCCTGAGTCAAAGGCGTTAATTAAAACACGCCTTAACAAAGGACGTTAATTCAAAAAATTCGAAATAGGGCCATTTTCCATTTCTCAATATTATTTTCCCATTTTTTAGGTGGAGGTGCATCTCGTCGCCCTGATTCCAACGACTATTTTTGCGAATTTTTCTGACACCCGGAAGGCCACCAAATCACCTCTGGAAGAGAGTGGAAAATAATATTAAAAAAATCAATTTGAAAAAGTGACGACCGTGTGTAAGGCGTGAATTCAATTTTTCGATTTTTTTATTCTTTTCACATTCAAAGTAACGCCCATGGTCAAGTCGTTAATTCCCAAAAAAATCCGAAAAATTCCCAGAAAAATCCAGAAAAATGGAAATTTGAAATAATGGACGCCCTCCAGTATAGTCGTCAATTTTTTAAGAAACGCCCATGTATAAGTCGTTATTTAAAAGACGCCCCAGATCAAGTCGTTATTTCTAAAAAATAGAGAAAAAATGCCCAGAAAATCCAGAAAAATCCAGAAAAATCCAGAAAAATAGGAAAAAAAAGGAAAAGGGTGAAAAAAGGGAGAAATCTAAAAAAAGTGAGAAAAACCACTCAAATAGAACTAATTTGAGGGTCAAATTGGGACATTACAAGGCAATATGAGATGTACTCACAATAACGTCAATTTTGGCGTGTCTACAGCTGCCCCGCCTTGGCGTCTGCTTTGCAAGGGAGCGTAGCAAACTGAAAAGTAGATACCAAGGCGTGATGAGACACGCAATCAACATCACTTGATGAGAAACAAATCAAAAGCACGAGATGAAGCAAATCTCGGGAAATTCAAGGAAATCAACAATGTTTGGATAAAAGGGGAGATGCGCACGCGGTGCACGAAGGAGATAAAATAAATGATCAACTTCCAGCGCGGTGGAAGTACCCCAGGTCACAAACCTGAAGGTTTCACCATTGGGGAGCGGTTACCAGCCAGTGGACGTGCTGCAGCCAAGGTGGATCAAAGGGAAAGTGTTGAAATAAGATGATAGAAATCCAAACAAGGAGCTTTCGAGAAAAGACTCAAAACAGCAACAAAACGAACTGAGGACACAAATCGGCATGGAATATCTCATATCTGGAAAAGATTAAGATCAATTTGACCCACAAAAACAGCTTATCAGAATGATTTTTCAACAATTGTTTCAAATTCCTACATGAATGCATGCTGGGTTCAAAGGGAAAAAATAAATCAAATGAAAATATAGAATAATCAAGGATAATATTGTTAAACTGCCAAGACTGGGTCAAGAAACCAATTTCGCGAGCTGATACTAAGCCGAAGCCCGTTTATCCACGCACCAACTCGTAAAAAGGGAACCATCGTCCCCAGTCTTGGATGGCTCAACGGCCTATCCGTGTGACTAAGACTCCTCTGGAATCATCATTGTTTTTGATGAAGGGGAACTCAAATTCCAGATTTACCAAAGCCACAAGGTCCTTGATATAATCTAATAGCGTATGTAACATATAGTAGAATGCATACAGGGAGAGATGGTGGAGCAATAAGTATGGGGGAACTGAGAGATGAGGTGCAAGCACCGTGGGACTTTGATGATGATGCCCAGTCGGCGGGACCAAGAGCCTCTTCCTGCGCTCAAAAATTCATTAGCCAAGATATAACAAGCAATGAATAAGGCATTTAATCATAACAATCATCAAAGCATCAATCATAGCATGTATATGGCATGAATAGCATAAGTCAAATCATGGTATTGCAAATCGTCATTATTTGTTGTTTTATCATGAGGAGACGATCTGGCTAATCAAGATTTGGAGATGAATGATCAAGATCTGATATAATGCCCATCGGCGGAGTGATCAGATGAAATTAGCAGGAGTTGATTAAAAAAGATTTGGAGATGAATAATCATGAGATATGATAATCAGAATGATATAGGGAGATAGAACCAAAATGATATAAGGAAGTGATAACCAAAAATGCCCAGGGTGGTATGTCATGTGACTATCGGGAGGAATCAATAGATTGATAGCAATGAGTGGAGATAGGACTCATCCCGTACTTTTGGTCTCTGCAAAGCTGTTCCTGCAAAACACCATCAGAAAATACAATGCAAATTTTTGGATTTTGGAAATATGCAAATTTTTATGAGTTTTGAAAAATATATGAATTTTTATGTGGATTTTGAAAATATTTTGATTTTTTATGAATTTTTTTGAAAATATTCAATTTTTGTTGGATTTTGATCAGGAAATATTCAATTTTTGTTTGATTTTGGCTTAGACATTGTTAATGCAGCATCAAAGGGTGTTTTGAACCACTGGCTAGGGGTCCTTGTTCCTTCCTTTTTCGCTAAAACTGCCCAAAGCTGGACGTGCATTGAAAGTGACATCCTATAACCGACCGTCTTTGATCAACGGTGCCCCTACCAAGGCCATACCCGAGAAACATTCGGTCTTGGAGGGAGAAGAGAAGAATAATTGAGGATAAACTTTGTGCAGGATGGGAGATATCGGGACTTGAATTCCTTCCAAGGTGTTCCCTTCAAAGAGGTAGTCTGTTGTGCCGGGGCTTTGTGCCTTTAATTTTTAGACCCTTGACATGCATACGACCAGGGTTTTCCCTGCGGGGACTTTGCCACTCTTGACATGCCATAATTCATACTTTTGCTTTTATCAAAATTTTGACTTGATTTTCATAATAGCCCTTTTCGTGAAATATATATCATGAAAACTCATTTAATTTGGGTCAAGACTGCCCCTATTTGAGACTCCTCTCGTATTGGGGATTATCAAGGTTGGTCATCTCATCCGTCAACCTCTTGCCCCTGCATGCGGCCGAGTAAAGAAGAGAAAAGACTTTCAAATATACTCATGGCATGGCCAAGGTAGCAACGGTGTTTAACCAAAGGAGCCGGTTAAGGACGCCGTGAAGTGTGTGGAATGCCCAGCTAAGGGTTGCTCTTAACAAGCGGGGAGAGAATGTCGGATTCCCAGCGCGGATTTTTATTAACCAGAGGTGCTGCAAAAGCAAGCCTAAAGACTCTTTTGAGAGTGATTTAATTAAACAAAAGCCTAAGATAAAGGTTTAAAACACCACTCTTAATCTCGTTAAGAAGCACTTGATTTTGAAAATCATGCGTGAAGTAATGAGAAAATGATATCATTAAAATGCATACTTACGCCAATATGTTACCTTGCGACCTTTGTAGAAGCAGCTGCCGCGAGAAGCGATCTTGATCATCGTGAGATTTGTCCTCTTTGGCAGTCAAAAGAATTGGAAGCAAAGGATTTGAAAGTGGCTTAACAAGAGGGAGTGGTGCCAAGACCAGACTCAGACGAATAAGGAGAAAAAGGAAGAGAGGCGAGGGCTAGAACTCCCTCACTAAGGCGCGGAGACCCTGATCACATGGAACAGTCTACAGAAGAAGTGAAGAATTAGAAGGAGGAGTGAGGACTAAAGCCTCGAAAGCAATGGGAGAAAGGGCAAATGCCCAAGGCAGTGGATATGGAAGAAGTTGGGTCAGACCCAGAATTAGGAGGAATCAGATGAAGAAATTGGTAGATGGAAAGAGGTGGATCCGGAGGGTCCGGAGGCAGAGGAGGAGAATCATGATAGGAGGAATCCGGAGGCTCCGGAGGAATATTGAAAGAAGGGATGCGATGCCCTGGGGAGAAATAGGGAAAAAGATGATGGAAAAGGAAGAAGAAAATGAAGGATGTGATGTCCCGGAGGAGTAGAAAGATGAATCGGAAGAAAGATGGAGGGTCCGGAGGTTCCGGGGGAATGAAATCAGGAGGGTCACGATGCCCTGGAAGATGATAGAGAGAATAAGACGGAGAATTCGGAGGTTCCAGAGGAAGAATATAGAAAGGGGCGCGATACCCAAGAGAGAGGAATGAAGGAGGATCAGGAGGAAAATCCGGAGGTTTCGAAGGTAGCAAATGAGAAGGGGCGCGATGCCCAAGGGGAAAATCTGGAGGTTCCGGAGGAAGAAGGTGGAAAGGGGCGTGATGCCCGAGAGAAAGGTCCGGAGGTTCCGGAGGAGGAGAATGGAAAGGGGCGCGATGCCCGAGGGGAAAGTCCGGAGGTTCCGGAGGAGGAAAGTGGAAAGGGGCGCGATGCCCGAGAGAAAGGTCCGGAGGTTCCGGAGGAGGAAGATGAAAAGGGGCGCGATGCCCGAAGAGGAGGGATAAAATTCCTGGAGGTTCCAGGGAGATAGCAGGAGAAGGGATGCGATGCCCCAGGGATAGTGGATAAAAAGATGAAGATGAATAAGATGGGAAGTGCGGAATATCCGGAGGTGCCGGAAGGCGGGGAAGATACGGGTTTGGAAACCCGGGAAGCAGGAGGTGCAAATGTATGCAAAATGATGGATATAATGGATGCAATGAATGCATGAATGCAACAGAATGCATGAAATGCAAAGGATACGAAGAATGTGAAGGGCGAGAAGATGAGATCCTCCTCCTAACCCTGGGAATGGCCCATGAAAATGATGTGATAGAAATGGATGAATAAAAGGTGGAACAAATAGGGGACGGCCCCTTAGCACCAAGATAACTGCCCCTCCACGGCAGTGAAAGTGTATAGCCAATTGGCCCAATAAAAGGAGCTTCAATAAGTGGCAACCCCCTTTGAAGGCAAAGATCAACAATGTGAGGGAGTTGGAGAGTTGGAACGGGAAGCATCGTATTGCCCATTGAATGTGGTATATATGGAAAGTTGAGCAAAATGGGCATTCGCCCCTTGTAAGGAATAATGAATTCGGAATTCAGAAATTGGAACAAGGGGTGCCCTGCCCGGCTCTTAGATGGCATCAACGCCTGGCATGGCGGCGACTTGACTTCTTCGGCCGTGATTGGCACAATAACCCGGATTAGCATCCGGCAAACAAATTCTTGCGTCTTGAATAGCGCGGCCAAATCCTTGCTGCCCGGCTCTTGATCATTTTCGGCACAAATAGCTGCAGAAGCACGCCCCTTCCGAGTAGTAAAAGGAGGTGAAGCGGAGGCGGAAGGCTTTGTGAGTGGTGGAGGTATAATGGAAAGTGTTGGCGTAAGTGGAGACGGAGGTTCAAACACATCAAGTTTCTCCCTTTGCTTGCAAGCGGTCGGGGTTAGCTCGAGTGCAAAAAGTGGTGGGTCCTGCTCAGGATTAGCCATTGGTAAAGGTGGAGGGTTATGTGGTGGAATAGGCAAAGTGGGTTTTAAAGGGATAATGGAAGACCGAGGTGGCGGTAATGGGAGGCTAATTGGGGAAGGTTTAATGGTGTAATTAATGGAGGCCGATGGTGTGGAGGTAGATGGCTTAATGGGTGGTGGTTTAATAGTGGAAGGCTTGGGGGAGGCCAGTGTTGCGGAGGTTAATGGTGTAACTGGAGGAGGTGTAATGGGTGGAGGGTTAATGGGTGAAGGTTTGGTGCGTAGGAAATGCCGAATGGGGCGAGCGGTGTTTGGAGTGGTGAAAAACTCAAGATGCGTCGGCGCGGGTGATTGGAGTATCGACCCATCGTCGTAACACCAAGAAGTCTCGGAAATAGGGGTTGGATCGGGGATGGTGGCTTCATCCTGAGCGAGGGGTTCATCGAATGAAAGTGGGGGAAGTGGAAAGTTAAGGAAACTCGAAAGGGGTGCCTGCGGAGCTTCATCATCATACACCGGCTCGGATTCTTCAATTGCCGGTTCTTGCTCGCTTGGAATATCAACGCCGTAGTCGTCCATCCTATCCTTCCATTCTCTCTCCATTCTTGTAATGTCATCCAAAGCCGCATAGAGAGGATTGACCGGAGTAGGAGGAACCGTGACCCTCTTTAATTGTTCCTCCATGGAAGTAATCTTATCAAAAAGAGATTGTTGGAGGGGTGTGACTTGAACAATAGAGGGCTGGCAGGGCCTTGAAGGAGGAGGGGCCGCATAAAAAGGCCGTGGAGGGGAGTTGACGGTATGACCCGTAAAAGAACCCGGAAGGGCCGGATTGCAATGAATAAATGGGCCTCGGGGCCGTGAGGGAGGAGGAATAGAAGGAGGCGGGTGTCGGACCACCCGAGTAGAATGAATAGGGGGAGATGGGTAATGGGCTACCCGAATATGATTGGAAGGAGGAGGTGGGTGATGGGCCACCCGTGTAGAATTGGAGGGAGATGGGTGATGGGTCACCCGAATAGAATTGGAAGGAGGTAGGTGATGGGCCACCCGTATAGAATTGGAAAGAGGGGGAGATGCATGAGATGTACCCTCAACGGCAGCCTTAAGGGCTTGGATCTGTTGAGGGGTAAGATGATCTAATGCATGGATGATTCGAGAGACCTTCTCGTCATTGGGAGGAGACGGTCCCGAGGGAATAGTGGCTTGAAATTGAGTAGGTGGACCATGAGAATGGACATTGCCCATGGGTTGGGTATGACCATGAGAATAAGGACGTGGTCCCTTGAAAGAATGGTGAGAATTATGATGATTAACATGTTGAAATTGAGGATATGAAGTGCTAGGTTGTGCATCCTCATGAATTGAATTGAACATGTTTCTATCATGGTAAGCCATTATATAGTCAAAAATTCTCAATAATTATGCAAATAAGCACACAAGTTGGAATGGTTACCGTGATTTTTGATTGTTTTATCCTTGGTGAATTAAGGATTTTAATAAAGTTTGGAAAGATTCACACAAGGAGAGTCCTAGTTTCAAATGAGATTTGAACTCCAATGCCAACTAGGAACTCTCACTCACCACGTATTAGGCCAACTATATCGGGACTCCAAAAGGGTACAACCTGCCCGGCGTCCGTGAGGGAATCCACGGGTGCGGGGACTTACGGAGGCTTGGTTTAGGAATTTCCAATCCAAAGAGACGGAATGCTCAATGGAGGGTCGTTCCTTCACCAAGGGGGTGTGTGGAATCCTAATGAAGAGAGAGGAGGTCTCTCAAACCAATGCAATATTAATGAATGCAACAGATATAATCAAAAAAAAAAATATAATACAGTGATGAAGAAGGAGTGCGGTAAAAACACAGGCAAAAGACGCCCTGTGGCAGGGCGCTATAAATCAAAAGACGCCCTGGGGCAGGGCGCTACCAATGGAAAAGACGCCCTGGGGCAGGGCGTGAAACACTATGGGGGGCCCACAGGCAAGGTAAAACGCGCCCTGGATCAAGGCGCTAAAACTAAAATAAACGCCTCTGGCGAGGACGTTAAAATGCAATAGATGCCAACCAAGTCAAAGAAACGCCCTGGGGAGAGGCGTTACAAAGGAAAGGACGCCCTTGGGGTAGGGCGTCAAATTATAAAACGCACCTTGATGTGGGGCGCTATGCAACAAAGAAACGCCCTGCTCTAGGGCGTGAATTCTCAGTGTAGGAGATATGAATAAAAACGCCCTGTCAGAAGGCGTTACTCATGAAAGAGACGCCCTTGGAGGAGGGCGTTAAACGAAAACACGCCTCTGACAGGGGCGTGAATCGGCTTCCTTCAGAAACTCCTTCACGGCCAGAAATGACAGAAGCACTCACAGCAGCAAGGCAATCAACAGATTAAAAGAATCATGCTCATCAAAATTTTAAATAAGTGGAAATTTTAAAACAAATCTATTCAATTGACAAATCACTTAGGGGAGAGTGCAAAGAACAATGGAGGGTGCCCGAGGGGCACAAAGGAAAGGGTACCGAGGGTACCAATGGGAAAGGGCACACGTGGGTGCCAAAGGGAAAGGGGTAATCAAAATAAAAACAAGAAAGTGTCCCACCGTGATCGCCAATTTGTAGATCTTAATTAAAATCCACACTTAAATATAAAGAGCAATAGATATGATGAAAGCAATAAAATAGCACGAGGTGCTAAAAGGAGGTTGTGATCGCCAGAGACACGAGGCCTCAAAAATATAACAATAAAAGCATGGGAGAGATGATTGCGAAAAATACCTCAAAAGCGCGGGATTGTGAGTGCTTTCCTTTCTCTTCCGATCGGCCGGCCGATGAAGAGAGTTCTTCTTTTTTGATTACCCTTGTGGGTGGTTGGCCCTTAAACCCCTATGCAATAGGGTATAATGATGTAATGATGAATGATATAGGAAATAATAACAACGAAAAAACGTGCAAGAGTTGCACTGCTGGAGGTTCTCAACGTGGTTGAGAATAGAAATTAACAGGATGAACAGGTATGATGCATGCATGCAAATAATGAAATAACAAAGAGAGACGGAGAAAGAAGAATCTGTTCTCTGGCTTTGATATTCAAGGGGGAGAGAGCCCCTGTTGGATGAAGATGATGAAACAAGAAACTCCTCCTTAGCCAGGAACGGCAGCAGCCTGCGTGAAGAAAGAAAAGAAAACAAAAAAACAAACAGAAAGCAACAGAGAAGAAGAACAACGGAGGGAGAAGAAAAAAAGATCCATCAACAGAGACGAAAGCCTCTATTAATAAGGTAGAAAAAGATAAGAAGGAAAGAGTCCAAAGTAGGAAGAGATAAGAACGGGCAAGAGCCCAAAATAGGAGAGGATTAGACTGGGCAAGAGCCCAAACGAAGCAGGAGTCTCTCTGGGAAAGGCTGCGTTCGTTCGAAGCACAAAAATGAAACACGACCTTGACAAAGGCGTCAATTCAAGAATTGACGACCTGCCAAAGGGCGTCTTTTAAAAACACGACTTAGATTAGGGCGTTAATTCAAAAATCAAATTTTAGAATTTATTTGAAAATTGTGAAACACGCCTGAGTCAAAGGCGTTAATTAAAACACGCCTTAACAAAGGACGTTAATTCAAAAAATTCGAAATAGGGCCATTTTCCATTTCTCAATATTATTTTCCCATTTTTTAGGTGGAGGTGCATCTCGTCGCCCTGATTCCAACGACTATTTTTGCGAATTTTTCTGACACCCGGAAGGCCACCAAATCACCTCTGGAAGAGAGTGGAAAATAATATTAAAAAAATCAATTTGAAAAAGTGACGACCGTGTGTAAGGCGTGAATTCAATTTTTCGATTTTTTTATTCTTTTCACATTCAAAGTAACGCCCATGGTCAAGTCGTTAATTCCCAAAAAAATCCGAAAAATTCCCAGAAAAATCCAGAAAAATGGAAATTTGAAATAATGGACGCCCTCCAGTATAGTCGTCAATTTTTTAAGAAACGCCCATGTATAAGTCGTTATTTAAAAGACGCCCCAGATCAAGTCGTTATTTCTAAAAAATAGAGAAAAAATGCCCAGAAAATCCAGAAAAATCCAGAAAAATCCAGAAAAATAGGAAAAAAAAGGAAAAGGGTGAAAAAAGGGAGAAATCTAAAAAAAGTGAGAAAAACCACTCAAATAGAACTAATTTGAGGGTCAAATTGGGACATTACAAGGCAATATGAGATGTACTCACAATAACGTCAATTTTGGCGTGTCTACAACAGTGAGGGGTTGGATATCTCCACTGGAACCACTGCCTCTGCTCCGTATGCCAGGTGGAAGGGTGTTTCACCCGTGGCGACTCTGGCGGTGGTCCGGTGGGCCCACAGAATGCTCGAAATTGAGTCTATCCATGGGTCGCCAGCCTGGTCTAGCCGGGTTTTGATGCCATGGAGGAGTGTTCTGTTGACGTTTTCCACCAACCCATTGGCTTGGGGATATCCTACTAAAGTATAGTGATACCACATCCCCAACTCCGAGCACTTCTCCTGGAAGGCAGTGCTTGTGAATTGTCTGCCATTATCGATGGTGAGAACCCTCGGGATCTTGAACCGGCAGATGATGTTTCTTAGTACAAACTTCTTGGTTGCTTCGCTCGTAATTTTTCCTAATGGTTCTGCCTCGACCCATTTAGTGAAGTAGTCAATGGCGACTATGAGGAATTTCTTCCTCCCTTGGGCTTCGGGGAAGGGGCCCAGTATATCTATCCCCTACTGAGCAAATGGGCTAGGCTCTATTAGGGTATGCAGCTGCGTAGCCGATTGGTGGTGCAGATGGGAGAATTTTTGACATTGAGGACACCTCCTGACGTGCTCGAGGCAGTCATGCTGTAGAGTAGGTCACCAGTACCCTTGCCAGATCAGTGTCTGTGCGAGTGCTCGCCCCCCCACGTGGCTTCTGCAGAGTCCTTCGTGGACCTCCTGGACGGTCTGCTTGGCTTCCGTGGGGAACAAGCATTTTAGCAGTGGAGCTGAGAGGGATCGACGATATAGCCGACTGTTGACCACTGTGAAGTGGGCCGCTTGTGCTCGCATGCAGCGGGCCTCGGCGCGGTCGCTCAAGAGTTGTTGTCGCAATAAGAAGTATAGGAGGGGGTCCATCCACGAAGGCTTATAGTCGATGGCGTTTACCTAGGGTACTAGTTCTTCAATGCTTGGTGCTGACTGCTCCTCGATCAAGACTGATCTAGAGTTGGAGACTGTGGTCATCGACGCCAGGCGAGATAGAGCGTCTGCTCGGACGTTCTCCTCCCTGGGGACGTGGACCATCTCAAAATGGGAGAACTCTTTCGTTACGGTCATGGCCTTCTCCAGGTACTTGATCATGGAGGACTCTCATGCCTCGAATTCTCCTTTGACTTGGTTGGCGACGAGCATGGAATCGTTGTATGCTCGTAGACTAGTCGCCCTTAGGTGTTTCGCCATACGCAGCCGTGAGAGAAGCGCTTCATACTCGACCACGTTATTCGTGGTCAGGAAGTTGAAACGCAGGGTATACTGAAGTTTTAACCCCACTGGTGATAGTAGGACTAACACCGCTCCGCTACCAGCGGCGCAGGATGATCCATCGATGTGCAGCTCCCATGTGGGCCCTGAGGACTACTTGGACGACTCTTCGGCAGGTATCGTGCATTCGGCGACAAAGTCGACGAGAGCCTGGGCCTTGATTGCAGTCCTTGGGCGGAATTTGATGTCAAACTCACCCAACTCGATAACCCATTTGATGAACCTCCCTGATGCGTCAGGGTTCTGAAGGATCTGTCGTAATGGTTGGTTGGTGAGGATGACGATTGGGTGAGCGAATAAGTACGGTCGCAGCTTGCGGGCGACCGTGATTAAGGCTAGGGTGAACTTTTTAGTCTGTGAGTACCGGAATTCCAGCCCTTGTAATGCCTGACTTATGTAGTAGACGGGCTTCAAGGTACTACTCTCGTCCTGGGCGAGCACTATGGTCATCGTGCTTGGCGTCACTGACAGGTACAGAAGCAATTGTTCACCTTTCTATGGTTTTGAGAGGACGGGAGGAGATGCCAGACATTGCTTTAGCTCTTCAAATGCCTGCTCGCATTCCCGATCCCAGTCGATCTGCCTTTTCTTCTCCAGCGCCTTGTTGGCTTCCTTGATTAGTCGAAAGAAAGGACGGCACCTCTCAGTCGCTCGGGATAAGAACCGAGTCAAGGCGGCAATGCGTCCGGTGAGGCATTGCACGTCTCTCATTCATCCCAGACATTTCATTTCTAGTACCATCCGGATTTGATAAGGATTAGCCTCTATCCCTCTATAGGTGATGAGGAACCCGAGGAATTTTCCTGATTTTACTCCGAACGTGCATTTATTTGGGTTGAGTTTCATATTGTACCTTCTGAGTGTCGCGAAGGTCTCCGCCAAGTCTCCCAGGTGCTCGGAAACTTGGAGGCTCTTCACGAGAATGTCGTCGATATAGACTTCCATGTTGTGGCCGATCTGCGAGTCGAACATATGGTTGACGAGGCGCTGATAAGTTGCTCCTGCGTTCTTCAATCCGAATGTCATGCGGGTGTAGCAATACAAGCCATGGTCAGTGACGAACGCTGTCTTGTCTTGGTCGGGCTCATGCATGCTAATTTGGTGGTACCCAGAGTAGGCATCTAGGAAACTCAGCATCTTGTGCCCGACCGTAGTGTCGACGAGTTGATCGATTCATGGCATGGGGAAGCTATCTTTAGGTGTAGCTTTGTTGAGGTTGGTGTAGTCTACACACATTTGCCACTTCCCATTGCTCTTGGGAACCAGGACCATATTTTCCACCAAGTCTAGGTACTGGGTGGGCCTGAGTAGCCATGAGCGTAGCTTCTCGCTTACTTGTTCCCTGATAATGGTCTATCACTCGGGGTTACAACGCCTTTGGTGTTGCTGGACCAGGTGGCAGGTTGGATCCAACCTAAGTTGGTGCGTAATGACCTCTGGTGGGATTCCGGGGAGTTCATCCTCGGACCAAGCCAACAGGTCCTAGCTGGCTGTGAGGAAGCTCACGTAGGCTTCTTTATAGTGCTCGGATAGAGTAGCCCCGATCCTTAGCGTTCTGCTCGGGTCTTCTCCCACTTGGATGAGGTATAAGTCTTCCGCTGGAGTGCTCGCACTCGGACCTGGATCTTCGATTCTTGCCCTCTTCCCAGGTGACGTCTCCTCGGGCTGCTGGTCACGTGTTGAGATGAGGTAGCACCTTTTGGACTCCCGCTGATCCCCTCGGACCTCTCCTATTCTCTGAGGAGTAGGAAACTTGAGCTTCTGGTGATAAGAGGAGGGGACGTCGCAAAGTGTGCTGAGGATCCCTCGCCCGATGATGGCATTATACCTGGTCATTGCGCGAACGACCGTGAAGTCTGCGAGGAAGGTTACATCTTTCGACGCAGTTTCGAATGTAATCGGGAGCGATATGCATCCTTTCGGGCCGACTGTAGTGCCAGAGAATCCGTACAACGGTGTGTACAACGGTGTGAGTCTAGACAAATCCACACCCATAAGTACAAGGCAGTCGTACCCAATAACATCAGGACTACTTCCATTATCTACTAAATGCGATGCACGGTACACTGATTGATGGTGACCAAGACCACCAACGCATCAGAATGGGGAGTGGTTACACCGTCTAGGTCATCCTCCGAGAAGACAATTGGATCTTTTAGGCATCCCGGGGCGATGGTTCCCTATCGGGTGTCGTCGCTTCGTTCCTCGGTGTTGATGGCCGACGCATACCATCGTCGCCTGCTCGCACTATCTCCGCCCACGATCGGCCCCCCAGAGATCATCATGATCTCCTTCACGTTGGGTCGACTGTCGAGGGGTGGAGGTTTCCATTGTCGCTTCTCTGCGGCCTTGGCGAGGAACTTATCGAGGAGTCCTCTGCGGACGAGGTCCTCAACAGCGTCCTTTAGGTTGATGCACTCGGCGGTATCGTGGTTATGGTCGCAGTGGCAGTGGCAGTACTTCTTTTTGCTCCTCGAGTTCAGATCCGACTTCATCCGGGGAGGCCATTTGAGAAACGGCTCTTCACGGATCTCCATCAGGATCTGGTCGGGAGGAGCCGTCAGGGGCGTGTAGTTGCAGTAATTGCCCCTTTCCTTTTCTACGTGGTCGCGGTGGTCTCGGTCACTTCGCTCCTGCTTATTCTGCTCTTCTCATGGTGAGTCGGCGGATCTCTTCCGGTTGGTCCGATCGGTTCCGACCGCATGGCCCAAGGCCGTAGTGTTCTCCTCGCAACGCGCATGCTTCTGTGCCAGGGCGAGGATATCAATGAGGGTTGCCGGGGCTTTGACTCTGAGAGCGCGTCGGAGGATGTGGTCTCGCGACCCCTCGGTGAGTGTGGTAGTGGCGATGTTGACGTCGAGATGTGGGATCCGGAGCGCCTCCGTACAAAAGCAGGAGACGAAGTCCCACATCATTTCTTCTTTTCCCTGCCTGAGAGCGAGCAGGGTCACCGCCGACTTAGCCACCTTTTGGCAGCCAATGAAGTTCTCCTTAAATAGCTTTTTGAGCTGCTGGAAGGAGGAGATGGTCCCGACAGGTAGGGACTCAAACCAGGCACGGGTGTTCTCCCGAAGAGTCGTGACGAATGCCAGGCATTTCACAGTGTCGGAGGCCTGGTGAAATACCAGGTGGGACTCAAAACTGTGCATGTGGTCGGCCGAGTCGGTGGTGCCGTCGTAGGAGGTGAATGACGGCAACTAGAGCTTTTGCGGGATGGGGGCTTCCATGATCTCCTTGGAGAAGGGAGCATGAAAGTCATGGTCGTCGTCGATAAGATCGTGGTTCTTGGCGACTAGGAGGACGTCATCCAAGTAACGGACTTTGTCTTCTATCTCATCAATGCGCTGGAGTCGACGATCCATCTCCGGGTTGGAGTGCAATAGGCTGCGCACCCTTTGTGTGAGTGAACAGCGTGATCATCAGGTCCTTGCAACGGAGGCATGGGATGCCTAATGCACTTGGCGAGAGTTCTCCCTTGTTCGGACCCTCTCGTCCTGCCGCTGTTTGGGCGGGACGTGTTGGGGGTCCGCAAGCCAGCGTAGAAGTTCCTGACATAACCCGGTGAGGGCTTTGTTGAGTCCCAAATGTGGCAATCAAGAGGGGAGGGGTGAATTGATTGGCTAATAAATTTTTGCTCCTCTTAAGAAAATAATGCTGATTAAACAAACAACCACTAATACTCGCACGAACAGGATCACACTCGTGAATGTGTGCGGAATGTGTTTGAATAGCTGGTGTGGTGATCTCTCAACTCACCGTGAAGCCCACTCGACAAGAATCGGAAAAAACACAGCACATGAGACACACGGATTTTTTAGGTGGTTCGGTTACACATCCGTGTCCCCTACGTCCAACCCTCACACTTGAGGATTAAAGCTTCACTAACGAGTGAATCACACACACACGCTGTTTAGAACAGCAAACACACACACACACACACATGGCTTCCGATCTGGTAGCCAAACGCGCACAAGCGCACATACACACACACGTTCGTGTTTCCGAACACGAACACCACACACAAATATCTGATATGATGATTACAAACGTATGCTCAAGTTTAAACTAAATGATTCAGAATGGAAAGAGTGAAGAAATATTGATTTATCCTGATTGGAGCTCCCCCTTTCTCTTCTGCGAATTTTATCAAGCACTTGTGCAGCACGACGACCGTTCTTGACGATCTTGGCTCGGATGGTGGCTGAATCTTGATTTCGCTCACAGCTAGCAGTAGAAGCTTGATTGGAACCTTGATTCCTCCTTCTTCCCTTCACATTCACAGACACACCAAGGTGGAACAAGGGCTGGAGGTGGCTGCTGCGACCTGCACACACAAGTGTTAGAAAGAAACCCAAAAATTAGGAGATACGAATTCTTCTTAGGGTTTTCATCCCAATAGGATTATATATATGCTAAGGGCGGTCAAGGGATGTCTAGGAGATAAGATCCGCACATCAAGGAGTGGTTTAGGGACAGCCACACAAGTGTGGTTGGACCATTTGGTCGAAACTGCAAAAGTCTTCATTCACGGCGCCGCCCAGACCAGAAAGGGTCGACCCTTGGGGTCGACCCTCGTGAGGGGCCAGATGCCCCTAGCAGCATGGGTCGACCCTTAGGGTCGACCCTTTCAGGAACCGTTGCTATCTTCAAAAAATGGCCTTCTGGAGTTTACAGGGGTCGACCCTTTCTGGAGCCTAAACAATTTGAGGGAAAAGGGTCGACCCTTGGGGTCGACCCATGATGAAACCAGTTCTGGAATTTAATTCCACAAGCAGGGGTCGACCCTTGGGGTCGACCCATTCAAATGGGAATCTGCCTGGCAGCAATGGGTCGACCCTTGGGGTCGACTCTTTTTCCTGCACTTTCTAAAAAATGAAGATAAAACAAGGCTAAGTGCAGGGGGTTCAAGTTGGGGTTTTAAAACAAGAATGCTCCACATCTAGACATAAGTTCTAACAGTGTAATGGAGGAGATTAGGATCGATCTCACCAATCGTCCTTCAGTCGTTTAAGAGCTTTGGCCTGTCAAGAACAAAGTTTGAATTAGTTCCACATGTTGCACATTGAAACCAAAATACTTACAATGAGTTGTTGTGCTTGAGCCTCCTCAAATACCAAGTCTTCAAGTGATGTGTTCATTTCCAGAGCATAGTTATGCTCATTTTCAGTTCATACAGCACATTTGATCATCATCAAAAAAAAATCATAAGTCATATACATGAGGAGGGGGTTCAACAATCTCCCCCTTTTTGATGATGACAAAATAATAGAGACCACATTGTAAAGCATCCACCATTCCATATACATGAATCAATCCAACAGTTTAAGGACATGGTCAACCAGAAATGCAAATATAAGATTGATCATAATGTGGCATATTTCCAAAGCTTTCTTGCCGACAATTAGTGGAAAAGGAACAAGGTTTGTAATGCAAATGACAAGATGCAATGCATGAAAACTCAAAGGAAATGCAACAGAACTAATGAACTAGAAACATGATAAAAGCACACATTCATGCAAGCACACATCACACACTAACATATAATAGCCGGGGCACATATAGGCCAAGAGTTCTCCCCCTTTGACATCATCAAAAAGGAGGGGGTGAAATAAGGATGCCAAGTGAAAGGAGCAACATAGCCTAATCAGCACGATCATCCGGAGTGGAGGGACGCCTAATATATGCCGAAATTTCGTCCAACATGTGGGTTTGGTGGGCCAAAGCGTCAGTGACATAGCGAGAGTGCTCCTGATGAGAGAGTTTCAGATCTGATAGTTCAAGTTGCATAGCTGCCATGGTCTCCCCATACTCGTCTAACCGATCATCAATAGAATCCAAACGGTCCATGATTAGTTGTGCCTCCTCAGAAGGCATTCCTGCTGCAGGAACATGAGCATCTTCAGCCTGCTCTTCATTGTCATTCTCATCATCTTCAGAACTGTCCGTTGGTACTGCCCTTTTCATTTGACGAACTAACACGCCATCTTTCTCTTCAAATCCCATGTGGTGACAAATAGATTGATAGGTGTAGATGTTCGCGTCATGGATAGTTTGAGATGCTTCTTTTGACAAATTAATATCCATATAAGTAAAGATGGATGTCAAGGCCGCAGCATATGGCAGAGTACGGTGCTTGTGCATCATGCTAGAACATATGTGATCAAGAATAAGCTGTGGAAATTTAATGGGAATTCCACCGAATAAGCAGTAAAACAAGAACATATGTTTCTCCGTAACCTTGTCATGGCCTCCTCCACGTGGTAATAACATTGTGGTAATCATTCGGTGCAATATACGTTGCATAGGAGGGAAATGGTTTGCATTTAATCCGGCGACCGATCGGTCACCCATTTCTTCAGAAGTCATAAAATTGTAAACAGTGGCATCCGAAACGTCTACATCACCAAATGCATATCCTTCATTGGGCAAGTCAAGGGCAAGTCCCAACAAGTGTGGTGATAAAACAATTTCCCGACCATTAACCGTTGTAACTGGAACATCACCTGAAATACCCAAATTACTGTAAAATTGGTGTACCAAATTGGGGTAAATGCGGCGATGTGCAGACATGAAAATGTGCAAGTTTGGCTGGCTGCATATTAGATCAACTAATCCACGTAGATGGCGACTAAGATTTTCAAAGTTTACCGCCCGTGGACGTAGAACGGTCCGATCCAAGATTTTGCTTGCGGGCTGTGATGCGGCGGTTTGAGATCGACGCCCTTGCCTGGAGCTCGATGCCTCACCTCTGCGAGAAGCACGCTTCTTCGGGGCCATCTAAAACACAAACCGAAAGAACCCACCGATGTGGTATAGATCTTGATGGTTCAACCAAGGAGAAATGCGAGAAGTGTGAATCTATGATCCTCCACAGACATCAGAAGCTTACCTCAAGGGAATGAAGATCAAAGGATGACGCTTTAAGCCACAAAGAGAAGTGTTCGCGCGGATGCCACCCGGAGAACCGCGGCTATGGCTTGAGATCTTGGATGCCAAGGAAAGGTTGTTTTAGGGCTTGCAAAGAGTGGTGGCAAATCTAAGAGGGGGGCAAGAGAGGTTTTATATCCATGGGAGGGTTCCAACTTAGGGTTGAAACCCTTGTTAGATCGGTTTGGGGGCGGGTGAGCCACCCCGCCGGTTTGGGTCGACCCAATGGGTCGACCCGTTGGGTCCCTTACCCCCTGGCCGAACCGGGTGCGCGAGGGTCGACCCTTGGGGTCGACCCATTTTCTGGGTTTGCAAGGGGTCGACCCTATGGGTCGACCCTTTTACTGGTTTTCAGCAATATGAAGGAGTAACCCGATGAAAAATTCAAGGAATGTTTGGCTCGAGTCCCCAATTGTAAAAATGTATGAAATCAAGGAATTTTTGGATAAAATGGGATGTATGCAATTGGGGTGTTGGTAGTCAAAGTTTGGAAATATATGAGACGTGTAATGTCCTTTTTATCCGGATTTCTGACTTTGAACAAATGAGCTCCTTTGTGGGCATAAAATTGTATCCAAGGTGATTTTGGCCATAGAAGTAACAATGAATATGGGTGAATACAATATACATAGTAGAAACGCAGAAGCACACCAAAATGATTTTTCACACAATTTGATTTTTCTTTTGTTTTTCACACAACATGATGCATATGCATGACAAGTGAATTACTATATGCATGAAACTAATGCAATTACATGTAATGAAGTGACATGTATATACATGATGCACATGGTTATGAATCACTCTTCTATCCTACAAACCCCTAGTTCTCTTCTAAATGTAGTGAACTTGTCTTCACTTAGAGGTTTGGTGAAAATGTCGGCAATTTGACGATCGGTCTCAATGAAACTAATTTCTACATGACCCTTACTCACATGATCTCTAATGAAATGATGTCGAATTTCAATATGCTTGGTTCTAGAGTGATGAACATGGTTTTTGGACAAGTTTATGGCAGAGGTGTTGTCACAAAGAATTGAGGTGTTTTTAAAAGATATGCCATAATCAATCAATTGTTGTTGGATCCATAACACCTGGGCTACACAACTACCGACAGCCACATATTCGGCTTCGGCAGTAGACAATGCCACTGAATTTTGTTTCTTGGAGGCCCATGAAACCACGCAGCCCCCAAGAAATTGGCAATACCCACTAGTGCTTTTCCGATCCACTTTGCAACCCGCATAATCGGCGTCAGAATAAGCAATTAAATCAAGACTCGAATTGCGTGGAAACCATAGTCCGAAATTAACTGAACCAGCAACATATCTGAAAATTCGTTTAACGGCCGACATGTGTGATTCTTTTGGGTTTGACTGAAATCTAGCACACATGCAAATAGCAAACTGTATGTCGGGCCTGCTGGCAGTTAAATACAATAGAGAACCTATCATGCTTCTAAAGAGTTTTTGGTCCACTGATTTACCTGTCTCATCTTGATCAATTTTTATTGAGGTAGACATAGGAGTTGGTTGTGGTTTTGTTGATGTTAAATTGAACTTTTTCAGCAACTCCATTGCATACTTCTTTTGATGTATGAACATCCCATCAACAGTCTGGTTTACCTGCAATCCCAAGAAGAAAGTCAGCTCTCCCATAAGACTCATTTCAAACTCACTTTGCATCAATTTGGCGAAGTCTTTGCTGAGACCATCTTTAGTGGAGCCAAAAATAATGTCATCAACGTAAACTTGAACAATTAAGATATCCTTGCCATTCAACTTTGTAAAGAGGGTTTGATCAACATTACCTCGTTTGAATTCATGTTGAATGAGGAATTCACTTAACCTTTCATACCATGCACGGGGTGCTTGTTTCAGACCGTAAAGTGCCTTGTCCAGCTTGTACACATGGTCTATATGCTTTGTATCTTCAAACCCCGGTGGTTGCTCCACATACACGTCCTCCTGGATATAGCCATTCAAAAATGCACTCTTAACATCCATTTGAAATAATTTGATATTATGACAACATGCAAATGCTAAGAGAACCCTCACTGCCTCAAGTCTTGCTACTGGAGCAAAAGACTCATCAAAGTCAACTCCTAATTCTTGGCTATAGCCCTTGGCTACTAGCCTGGCCTTGTTCCTAATTACCACTCCTTGATCATTTGTTTTATTTCGAAACACCCATTTGGTCCCGATCACGGAGTGATTCTTAGGAAATGGTACGAGAAACCACACTTTGTTCCTTTAGAACTGGTGTAGTTCTTCTTGCATGGCCATGATCCATGACTCATCTTTCAAGGCCTCTTCAATGGAGTGAGGTTCAGATTGAGAGAGCAAGGCTAATAAATCATGAGTTTCAACTTCCCTGAAGGAGGCTCGTGTCCTTATCCCTTCTTGTACATTGCCCAATACATTCTCCGGCGGATGGTCCTTTGCAAATGTCCATTGTATTGGTAGCTCCTGTTCAAGTTAAGTTTCCTGATTTTCATCCTCTTCTTTTAGTTCTTCCTCTTCTTGTTTTTCTGAATTTTCTTCCTTCTTCTTGATATTGTCATCTATCAACTCATCATCCTGCAAGATAGATTTTTCATCAGTTCTAGATGGAGATGATTCATCAATAATAACATGTGGGCTTTCTTCAACTACGAGAGTTCTCAAGTTATACACTCGATATGCTCTCGAATTGAGAGAGTACCCAAGCAATATGCCTTTGTCACTTTTAGGATCAAATTTAGCCATGTCCTTCTTACCATTGTTATGAATGTAGCATATTGAGCCAAACGGTCTCAAGTATGAAATGTTTGGATTCTTACCTCGGTATAGCTCATACGGAGTTTTCTTCAACAATGGTCTTACCATGGCTCGATTTATAATGTAGTAGGTCGTGTTCACTGCTTCAGCCCAAAAGTACCTCAGTATTTTATTCTCGTTCAGCATGGTTCTTGCCATCTCAACTAGCGTTTGTTCTTCCTTTCCACAACTCCATTTTGTTCCGGAGTTCTTGGTGCGGAGAAGTCATGCATAGAGCCTTGAGCCCTGCAAAAATTGCTGAACTCATAGTTATCAAATTCTCGGCCGTGATCACTCCGCACAGCTTTGATGCAATACCCTTTATCATTTTGAACAAATCTGTAAAATGCTTCAAATTCTGTCAGGGCATCATTTTTATGAGAAAGGAAATACACCCAACAGAATCTTGAATAATCATCCACAATCACAAATCCATATAGTTTACCACCCAAGCTGTGAGTTCTACTTGGTCCGAAGAGATCAATGTGGATGAGTTCAAGAGGTCTTGATGTGGTCACATCTTGTTTGGACTTGAATGATGTCCTTGTTTGTTTGCCCATGCTGCAAGCTCCACAAACTCCATCATCGACGGCCTTCAACTTGGGCAATCCAATTACCAAATCATTTCTTGATAATTTCAGCAATACATTGAAACTAGCAAGCCCAAGCCGGCGATCTTAGAGCCAAGCATCATCATTGTTCCTTGCAATTAAACATAAATTCTCATGAGAGGAATCATTCAAGTATATCATATAAACATTGTTATACCTGAAACCAATGAACTTTATCTCATGAGTATTCCTATTCAAAACAGTGCAGTGGTTAGAATCAAAAATCACATTGCATCCCTTATCATAAAGTTGGCTTATGCTTAAGAGATTATGTTGCAAACCCTTTACAAGCAATACATTTTCAATGGTATGATTTTGATTCTTACCTATCTTACCTTCTCCGATGATTTTACCTTTTTCCTTACCACCGAATACTACCGTCCCACCATCCTTTTCATGCAGGTCCACAAACCATTCCTTGTTTCCCGTCATATGTCGAGAGCAGCCACTGTCCAAATACCATTTGTTCCTTTGAGCTCTCGAGTAGACCTGCAATTCAACCAAAGTTCTTATGAAGATTTTGGTACCCAAGCTAGCTTGGGTCCATGATGGTTAGAGGCATGATGCATATATGATCTATTTCTGAATCCAACAGAATTTTCTTCATCATATTTCAGAATTCTACAATCATACATATCATGACCCATTTTTCCACAATAGAAACAAGTGATGGCTCTATCTCTTTTTCTCCTTCTACCAACATTTGAAAAGGAGTTATGCATATGTTTCTTTGATTTGAAGGATGCTGAACTTATGGGTGCCCAATGGGTTGTTTGAGCTTTTGATTTTTCAAGGATGGCAAGGGCATCCTTTAGCTCTTTTATTTGAGCCATTTGAGATTGGCTTTGTTCTTCAGCCTTTATTTTAGCTTTATTGCAAGCAATGCTTTCAAGCTTTTCTTCTTCCATATCATTTTTCAATTCTTCATGTATTTTTAGAAACGTAGATTGTTCTTCTCTCATGCATGAAATCTCTTCTTCAAACAGTTCAATTTTGGATGCTAGAATTTCATTTTCATGCTTCATGTTTTCATTTTCTGATTTTAAAGCATGGCACTCTTCACATGATTTTTAAGCATGCACAAAATGATCAAATTTCTTTTTCAAATTTCTGTTTTCAGATTTGAATCTTTTACATTTTTCATATAAAGATTAATATGCAATTTGCCATTGTTCACAAGTGAGAGTTTCTGGTTCAGAATCTACCTTATCTCCTTCGTCATCATTTGCCATGAGACATAGATTCTGGACTAGCTCATCTAGTCCATCTTCATTTCTGGATTCCTCCTGACCTTCGTCGCTCCATGTGGCCACCATGGCCTTGGGCTTTCTGAACTTGCCTTTCTTCACCTTCTTGATGAGATCGGGGCACTCACCCCGCATATGGTCGGGTTTCTTGCATTCATAGCAAATCACTTCTTCTTTCCTGCTACTTTCTCCTATGTTTGGTCCTTGCCTTCTTGGTCCCTTTCTGAACTGACCACCAAAGTTTCTTGTTCTTCTGACGAACCTTCTTGCTCTTTGTGTGATCATGGCAACTAATTCCTCATCTTCAGTGTTGCCAATTGAATCATTTTCACTGCCCTCTGAATCGTGTGGATTCACCTTTAGGGCCATTGTGGTGACAGCTTTCTTTTTCTTGTGATCCTCCTCGCTCCTTTTGATGTTTATCTCGTAAGTCATCAATGAGCCAATTAACTCATCCGGAGTTAAAGTGCTTAGATCCTTGGAGTCTTCAATTACAGTGGCCTTTGTATGCCACTGTGGACAAAGGGATCTTAGGACTTTTCGGACGAGTTCCTTGTTGGAATATTCCTTGCCAAGTCCCTTTAGTCCATTGGTAATTTCTGTTAGCCTTGCAAACATATCAGAAATTGATTCTTCTGGCTTCATTACGAACAGCTCATAGTCCCGAACTAAGAGGTTGGCCTTTGTTTCCTTGACTTCCGATGCTCCTTCATATATAAGCCGCAGCTTAATCCACATCTCCTACGCAGAGGAACACGTAGATATTCGTGAGTATTCGTTAGGATGAACAGCACATTGAATTATATTCATAGCCTTAATATTCGTTGAACACTTCTCTATATCTTCTTCATCCCACTCATTTTCATTTTCAGATAAAACATATGGACCCTTACTTATGACATGCCATACATCGTAGTCCTGGGCACGTAGAAAAACATACATTCTGTTTTTCCAATAGGGGTAGTTTGATCCATCAAAGAACGGAGGTCTTTGAATGGAATGCCCTTCGGGCATCATCCCTTTGTTTGCCATATGAACGGGATCAAACTCTGCGACCGTGTGGTCGAGACTAAATAGAGACTAGCGCTCTGATACCAATTGTTGAGTCCCAAATGTGGCAATCAAGAGGGGAGGGGTGAATTGATTGGCTAATAAAATTTTGCTCCTCTTAAGAAAACAATGCTGATTAAACAAACAACCACTAATACTCGCACGAACAGGATCACACTCGTGAATGCGTGCGGAATGTGTTTGAATAGCTGGTGTGGTGATCTCTCAACTCACCGTGAAGCCCACTCGACAAGAATTGGAAAAAACACAGCACATGAGACACACGGATTTTTTAGGTGGTTCGGTTACACATCCGTGTCCCCTACGTCCACCCCTCACACTTGAGGATTAAAGCTTCACTAACGAGTGAATCACTCACACACGCTGTTTAGAACAACAAACATACACACACACACACACATGGCTTCCGATCTGGTAGCCAAACGCGCACAAGCGCACATACACACACACGTTCGTGTTTCCGAACACGAACACCACACACAAATATCTGATATGATGATTACAAACGTATGCTCAAGTTTAAACTAAATGATTCAGAATGGAAACAGTGAAGAAATATTGATTTATCCTAATTGGAGCTCCCCCTTTCTCTTCTGTGAATTTTATCAAGCACTTGTGCAGCACGACGACCGTTCTTGACAATCTTGGCTCGGATGGTGGCTGAATCTTGATTTCACTCACAGCTAACAGTAGAAGCTTGATTGGAACCTTGATTCCTCCTTCTTCCCTTCACATTCACGGACACACCAAGGTGGAACAAGGGCTGGAGGTGGCTGCTGCGACCTGCACACATAAGTGTTAGAAAGAAACCCAAAAATTAGGAGATACGAATTCTTCTTAGGGTTTTCATCCCAATAGGATTATATATATGCTAAGGGCGGTCAAGGGATGTCTAGGAGACAATATCCGCACATCAAGGAGTGGTTTAGGGACAGCCACACAAGTGTGGTTGGACCATTTGGTCGAAATCGCAAAAGTCTTCATTCACGGCGCCACCCAGACCAGAAAGGGTCGACCCTTGGGGTCGACCCTCATGAGGGGCCAGATGCCCCTGGCAGCATGGGTCGACCCTTAGGGTCGACCCTTTCAGGAACCGTTGCTGTCTTCAAAAAATGGCCTTCTGGAGTTTACAGGGGTCGACCCTTTCTGGAGCCTAAACAATTTGAGGGAAAAGGGTCGACCCTTGGGGTCGACCCATGATGAAACCAGTTCTGGAATTTAATTCCACAAGCAGGGGTCGACCCTTGGGGTCTACCCATTCAAATGGGAATCTGCCTGGCAGCAATGGGTCGACCCTTGGGGTCGACTCTTTTTCCTGCACTTTCTAAAAAATGAAGATAAAACAAGGCTAAGTGCAGGGGGTTCAAGTTGGGGTTTTAAAACAAGAATGCTCCACATCTAGACATAAGTTCTAACAGTGTAATGGAGGAGATTAGGATCGATCTCACCAATCGTCCTTCAGTCGTTTAAGAGCTTTGGCCTGTCAAGAACAAAGTTTGAATTAGTTCCACATGTTGCACATTGAAACCAAAATACTTACAATGAGTTGTTGTGCTTGAGCCTCCTCAAATACCAAGTCTTCAAGTGATGTGTTCATTTCCAGAGCATAGTTATGCTCATTTTCAGTTCATACAACACATTTGATCATCATCAAAAAAAAAACCATAAGTCATATACATGAGGAGGGGGGTCAACAGGCTTGGATTTGCTGGCCGATCTGCTCAAGGTCGCCCGACGTAACTTCTTGTCGTGGGTGGGCAGAGGATGCCTCCTGTGATCCACGGCGGGAGCTGGGTCCCTGATGAGATCCGCCACCTCGGTTTCTAGCGTTGCGGAGACTCCCACGGGGTGCCATGGCCTTTCGCTCGAGGTTCACACAAACGGTGCAAAGAAGTGTAGAGGCAGAAATATGGTTTCTATGCAATGTACCACCTTCTCTATTTATTGAATGGGGAAACTCGTCCGGCACCCGTGGAAGCCTGTAAGCACCAAAAGACAAGGGGCGTTAGAAGGAGTCCCGGGTGTTACCCCAGGGGACAACCCTCCGATGAAGAGTAGATAAGAGCAAGAGGGAGAGAGAGAGAGGTCGTGTAGATCCTCCAGAAGAGTGCTCCTCGCTCCCAGCATTCACTCGGTGAGTGCTCGCTGGGTGGTAAGGTCGCACAGGAGGAATCCTTCCTCTAGTCATGGACTGTCGTCGCTTCTCTCTTTCTGTAGCAGGGCTAGTAGCTCTATTCTCTTGTGTAGCGATTTGGCAGAATGATCCCCTGTGTCTCCTCTTCTCTGTCGATGTCCCTTTTATAGGGGGTTGTCTTGGAGCAAGGAGCCTATCCCTTAGCAGGGAAGGGTGTAAGTGGTGGAGTAATGCTTCTCACGATTGTGGCGGGAGCTTCCCGTTGGAGGGCGATTACCCCGACGTCGGCTGGTCCCTGTGCAAGTCTTACGGCACTCGTGAGACGTGCTCGCCCGTCATGGGGTCAAGGCCGACTTCGGGGGGGGGGGGGGTAACGGTCGGTCGTCGGAGGGTTCTATGGCAGTCATTGCGCAGGGCCGTAGCCTTTGTGTGCTGTCGAATCTGATGCCAAGTTGAATTGGGCCGCTCCCTTATGGCCTGCGACTGTCGGGCATCTTTGGGATGCGTTTGTCGTTCGTATGTCGACCTGGGCTTGTTGGTGATGGGCCGATAATGGGCCGAGCTAGATCTACGCTCCTCAGTTATGAAAAGTACATTCTTGTTACATGCTAGTATATTCTCGTCACATGAAAGGCCACTTTATATTCTTGCTTGATCATGCTCTCATTCTATATGAACGTTCATATCTCTATACATATTCTTGTGCTTTATGGTTATTTTGGCTTATTCGCATGTTTTATCGTATTTCATTATCTTACCTTCTAGAGCTAAATTGCTAATTACTTAAAGTTGCCTTCATATTGATACGAAGATACCTACTGGGCAGGTGTGCTCATTCCCTACTTTTTCAATCTTTTCAGGAAACTCTAGTGGATCGGATTCCGACTACTCGAATGACGGATCCGAAGGTGAGAGCGAATGAGGAACAAGAGAAGCCCTAGAATGTTAGAGTGTCATGAGTCAGTTATGTAATTTTTATTTTTCTTGAGTCTAGAATGTAAAGGGTCAAAGTCAAAGAGTTAATTGTAAACAATGATTTATTATTCAATAAAAGTGAATTTTTAGTACATTATCTTGTGCATTCCTGTTGTTAAGTTTCCCTGTGGTTTTGATGATGTCAACCACTATGAGTCATCTATGAGTTAGTATACTTTCATATATGGGTCTTAATACATACATGCATAATCTATGAGAAGTCAGATTTGATGAAGATTCATGCATAAATATTTCATATGATTCTGATGAAAATTCATGTTTTCATATATACATGTATTTCTTCATGAGTTCTGTGAAGGCAAGATTTGCTTTGGATGAAGCAATGGCAAGAAATGGTCTGAAGTGTGAGAATCTGGAAGCAGATATCATAGCAGATATACCGCTAACAAATAGGATGATAGTTCTGACAAATAGGTCCATATGGGTGAAAAATAACTTCTATGGCTATAATATGGATGACAGTAGCTCAAGACGGCAAGGCAGATGGACTAAGTCTTTAGCTATGGTTTAGTGGTGAAAAATAGATAGCTTGTGGTGAAAAATGAGCGATAAGGTTAACATATACCACGGTAAGGGTGGAAAATGGGCACTAGCCATGAAAGAAGCAGAAGGAAAAGTAGAAATGTGTTCTGTTTGCTAAGCTTTTGGTGACCACAGTCAACCCAGCGACACTCAAATGCTGACTGGTCAAAGTTAACATTAGTCAAAGAAGACTCCAATGAAGCTTAACTTTATGTTGACCCAAGTCAAGAAGACCCAATCAAAGTCAACTCCATAGCTACAGTGATCCAGTCATGGTCAAAAGTCCGCCAAGTTCAAACAAAGTCAAGCCCAAGCCTTTCGTCAGTGGAAGAAGCTAAGTGGTGACAAATAGCCACACAGGGGTGAAACATACAAGGCTAAGGGCGACAAATAGATTTTGGCGATGGCTGAAGGTAAAGAGGAAAACAAGCAAAGGCGACGGCTCAAACTTGGACAACGGTGACAAATGGCAGACAAGGGTGACATATACATGATAAGAGTGAAAAATACTCAGTAAGGCCGATAAATGGGTGAGAAGGCTGAAGACAACCAAAATCCAACACGCTGCGTCGACGCAGCATCCTGTGTGCGTCAACGCAGTCAGGCTGAAATGCCAAAGGTAGAGAGAAGAGCTTTAGCAACGATATAAGGGTGACAAATGGCTTATAAGGCTGTCAAATAGGCTACTAAGGGTGTAAAATGCCTATTAAGGGTGACAAATGGATTTGTTCGTGGAAAGCATGTGAGAAGGTCACGCTAATAGTGTGTTCGCATCTGCCACACGCTTGAGGATAAAATGTAATCATTTGGCACGTGAACCCAGGTACGATGTAAGAAGATTATTCTCTCTACAGGACATGTGGACCAATGGGAAAATGGAAGAATTTTTTTCTTATCCAAAACATTTTCGGAGCCCCTGTTCCATATAAGAAAAGGTGCTTGCAGTAGAAGAAGGTGCTGCTGCGAAGGGCTGAGAAGAAGAGAAAAGTGAGAGGGCTGAGGAGAGCTGAAGAGTGAGAAGAACTGTGAAGTCAAAAGAGAAAAGAGAGTTATGCATGAGAAGAGAAGAGAGTTTGTGAAGAAGAAGAAGAAGAGAAAAAGAAAGAGAGAGCCTGTGAGATGGAAGCTTGAGTGCAGCCAGTGCTTTATTGAAGACCTATTTGTGTGTAGCCTTTGGATCATATCCAAGCTATCTTTGCTCCTTGAGAGCTACATGTTTTTCATTTTCTTCTTTCATTTTCTATCTTGTTCCCTGGTTTCTTCATCAAGCTGTTAGTCAGCGGAGCAAGCTGTGAGGCTCAGCTATTGTGAGGATTTGTTCCTCGTGAAGCTGTGTATTTGCAGAAGCAAGCCGTGTCGCTCAGTAGATAGCAAGCTGTGTTGCTCAGCGGATAGCAAGCTATGTTGCTCAACGGAAGCAAGCTGTGTTGCTCAGCGGATAGAAAGCTGTGTTGCTCAGCAGTTCTAGGGATTTGTTCCCCAAAGCTGTGGATCAGCTGTTCAAGTTGTTAGTCAGTGGAAGCCTCACTCTGGTAGAGTGAGGGGTGGATGTAGGACTGCTTAGTGTGGACTGAACCACTTAAAAATCCTTTATGTCATGTGGTTTGGTTGTGGTGTGATTGCCTTAGTTTATTATTCTGCACTTACAGTTTATACACATTTGGATCAGTACTCGCACACTACAAAGTGCTTGCTGCTTTGCTTGTGCAGCTTATTTTCACAAATGTTTGCTTAGGCGTGCTTCACTCGTTCTAGTTCAGCATAGCAATCTTTATCATCCGCCAAGTGCTCGAGAGGAGTTCTGAGTAGGGCTAGCTAGTCATTGTTCTATCACTTATTTGAATGTGTGTTGGTTTCGTTCATTGTTTAGCATTGGGACACCATCAATAGTTTGTCATTGGTTCTATCTGAACATTTAACTGTATGGGTACTTTTTAGTTTCGATGAGTGAAATAGTGCAGCGGTTTTAACTTCAGCTCAGTTATATTTGGTTTGCTATTTTAATTGAGCACATTTTTAATAGGGGATCTATTCACCCCCCTCTAGATCCTAGTCTTGCACCCAACATATGTCTCACCAATCTACACTCCTTCAGTTCCTCCATAAAATAACTATTAATGAGGATCTCCCTACTGGTGGCATCTACGATGCCATCTTGTCTTTAACACAATGCTCGTCCATTTCTTTCTATGAGAAAGATTTGGCCGCTCCGGAGAGCAGGTCACTCCCACTATGCCTCATGATCACTCTCAATGGAGTCAAGGTAGATTCTACCTTGATCGACACGGGAGCCTCCATCAATGACTCCCCCATGAAGACTATCAAGAAAGTGGGATTAGGGTAGGAAAGCCTACAAGAAATCTGCACCACTATCTCAGCTTATGATAATTCCAAGAGATGTAGCACCCCTGGTAATTATCTAGATTTTTTTGGTATTTTTTAAATATTAAATAAATTATTTACGCATTTAATAGGCTTAAAAGGGCCTAAATGGGATGATTAATGGATTATCAGATTATTTAGCTTTTATTTAAAAGCCCAACTCATTATAGACCATTAAGCACACTTAAAATGGGCCTTAAACCCTAAAACTTAGCCTTTTGGCCCAAGCCCAAACCCTAGAGACGTAATAGGGTATATTTCCCTAATTAAAGGAGATAAGTAGGGAATAATTAGAAGTGGAATTTAGGTAAATTTCAAATTTCAAAAAGTCAGGTAAGTCGCGGTCAGTCACGTGACCGCGACCTGGTGATAGCGGTCCTGGCCCGACCGCGACCTAGTTCCGTAAACGGAAAGAGATAAACCTAGGAAAGTTTGGATTTTTATCCACCCAATTGCCATGAATCGATATGATTTGGCATGACAACTTGCCTAGGACTCTGAGGGGATCAAATTGACGCCCCATAGGACTCCTAATTCGACCTAAAACCCTAACTCTAGGCCAATCCCTATAAATAGGTCTCAGGTTTGTCCTGTGGAACCCTAATTTTGGATCGAGTGGTTCGAAGGTATAGTATCATCTTCCCTAATTTGTCCTTTAGAACTTTCTGTTCTCCTTGGTGTTGTCTAACTCCCTTTCGATTTACATGTTAGGAGATCAAGAGCTCAAAGAGGTACAACGCTTGGAAGTCGCTGGTTCCACCCAGGACGCACAGTAACGGGGGTGTTCTTCCGGCGAAAAATTCGAGGTTTAAGGACAATACCACAGGTAGATGATCTCATGATCGGATTAAACATCAAGTTAGGATTAAAAACCCTCTGGTCTTGCTTAATTTCATGCTTTCCACATGGAGAATTTCATGTTTTTCCATGCATAATTTTTCTCTTCATGTTGTCCCCACAATACCTAATGAAAAGATAATAATTCTTGGTTGATTTACACTTTTCCATGCATTAGGTCCATGCTAGAATACTTTTCTTTCAGTTTTATACTCGTATCATGATGATTAGCCATAGATACAAACTCTGCAAAATGGGATTTTGCTTCTGTCTGGTGACGGACAGATAGCGGTCCTTTAGAGACCGCTACCATCAAATAGCGATCTTCGACAAACCACGACCAAGTTTCTGTAACCAGATCAACCCTGTTCTATTCCTATTATATATAATAGTAATCGTGTCCTATCTCGTTTATTTATGTTCCCTGATCATGTCATGATCTCATGTTTAAATGTTAGTATGTTTTAAAAGCTTAATTTCACTGTATGTTAACTTCATGCCAAACTTTGTATAGTCTGTATATAAAGGAATTTCAATTGACTACACAGAGATTTTAGCATGTTCCCTTCTCATCTTATTTCTGATTTCTGTTACTTACACATAGCCCGTACTCCGGTACAAAGCTATTAGTCTCTGCACTTTATAGGCAAACTTTCTTAAACTTGAGCGCCTCTTCATTGGATATTCCTTCTGCCGAACTAGGTTATCATGTTTCAAGCCCTCCGTAACACTCCGCGAGCCTGAGATTCTCACTAGGACGCTGAGCTGGTTGTACCCTAAAAACCCAAAGTCTAGAAGGGCAATTGAGTTTTCTGCATTTTCTGCACTCTGATCGCAGCTTTAACTCGATCGCTACCTCCTGATAGCGATTCTATCACAACCACGTTATGCCAGTGGTGTTGATTGAGTCGACCCACTTCTTTCCTGAGTCGACGCAGTCTGATAGCGGATCCCACTTGACTGCTACCTCAAGATAGCGGTCCTCATTGAATAGCGTTCTGTCAACCTTCTTTCCAACCCGAGGTTCGACCAAAGGGTTGATTTTGCTCTGTTCTCAGGTGATCTTCTGATGGTCTGGAACCCAAACCTTATTTAATAAGTCATTAATGAATTATGAAAAGTGATCAATATACAGTTATGCTGCCAGAATTCCTCTGTAGCATAATGTCCTATTAAATCTTTCTTGATCTCTCATGATCATTTTGGCATGTTCTCACCTTGTTTATTTTTGCCATAAAAGTATTGTTTGAACCTGATATTATTGGCCTACTTTTATATATCTATGGAAGTAGCTTAATTTATAACTTGAAGATGCAAGGGAGGGCATGGACGGTGTCCAAGGGTTCCAGTCTAGTCCCCTCGGTAGACGGTCGAAAACATACTATTAACCAAGGGGTATGATGATTACTGGCGTCACATTACTCTGGGAATACTTTTTTTATAAACAGGTGAAATCCACGAGGCAATCTCATGAAATTATACTTACTTGTTACATGACTTTCTAGTGCATAGCCTTTCCAAGGTTATGAAAGTACATTATATTGTGTGCCTTGCATATGTTTTTTGATGATACCAAACTTTGTGTATGCTTGCATATGATTTTTTTAAACACTCATGATATTTGCTATGCTTGCATATTGTGAGATGATACCAAACTTTGTGTATGTTTGCATATGATTTTGTTGAATCACTTATAAGCAGCTGTGTGCTTGATGTTCAAAAATGGTCGAGATTGTAAAGTGTTTGAGATCTAGCTCATGCTTTGATTGAACCTTGAGAAGAATGATCAAATTGTTAATGTGATTCACATGCATTTCTTTCATGCATTTTAAGGCTCATACATGTTGTCTAAATGCATGGCTATAGCAAGTTGTTTGCTAAATGCATGGCTATAAGAAGATGTTTTTGGTTAAGAAAACTTGAGTTGACAAAAAGGTTTTAAGGCCTTTAATGAATGAAATAAGATGAGCATACATTACCTTGTTCATTTGGATATGCTTTGCTGGGCTAACAACTTTGTTTTGTAGGAATTATAGAGTTCGGTCGACCTATGGGACCATTTCGGTCAACCTAATTTTCCAACAACCAATGGACTGAACTATGAGAAAGTTCGGTCGACCTAACTTTCCAGCACCGAAAACCCTAAAAATTTTCAGAGTTCGGTCGACCGACCGTCTTGACCGGTCGACCGAACCCTTCGAGGCAGCAATTGTTGACTTCTTTCATGGACGTGTTAAAAGCCCCTATCTTGGACTTTTTGATCTTAAAGTCTCTCAACTTGCCTAAAATCGTGGATCTGGTTCCTAGCTTATCCCTTGACCATCCTAGGTCTTATAAAAATAACTCTTGAGCCAAGGAACCCTAATGACTCAAGAGGATTCAAAGGAGGCTATCAAGGGAGAAAGAAGGCTGCTGCAAACACTCCATGAACAATACTTCGTCTAGCCATTCTTCATCAAACCTCAAGCATTTGAAGATCATTCTGAAGCCAATCAAGTGGGGATTCAAGCTTCATTCAAGATCTACATTATATACTAAGGGGGAGCCTAAATCAAAAGTATTTCTTTTGTGTTTCATTCTCTTAAGTGTCTTGTGCTTCAAAGTTGTGTTCCTTGTAATCCGTAAACATTCGTGTGTGTGTGGATCGGTTCAGATCCGTAGTTGTGTGTGGATCGATTCATATCCGTAGTTGTTTAGGTTGTCTCGTTTAGATTCATGGTTGTGCGTGGATCTCTTCAGATATGCGTGTGTGTTGTGGATCTATCTAGATCCGAGTGTTTGTATGTTTAGAGTACTACATCTGTGGTAGTGTGTATGTGTGTGTGTGTTGTTGATCCGGTCGTCAGATTATGTTAGAAACACCATTTCCGTGTGTGTGTGTGTGTTAGGGTTTGTTCCCCGTGTGTGTGCAGGCGTCAACCTGCGTGTTGTTGGAGTTTTATCTCCGTGTTGGGGATTTAACCCCGTGCTGGTTTTCCAGCAGTGAAGCCTCACTGGGTTTTGGTGAGGGGTGGATGTAGGTTGCTGTCGTTGCATCTAAACCACCTTAAAATTTCTTGTGTCTTGTGGTTTGAGATGTGTGGTTTGATTCATTTAATCTACTCCCACTCTGTGTGAATGATATTGCATATTATCTCTTCCGCGTTTGATCTTCAGATCTAGCATAATTGGTCTTTACGATAAATAGATCTTTGGTATATTGAAATGTGTTTTGAATTGACAAGGCCAGTCTTGTCAAGAAGACAACATCTTGCATGAGCAGAATCCTTGGATTCATACCTCCGCCTAGTACCGAAGAACTATCGTGGTGATAGATTTTGATAGATATAATTTGTAATTTAACAGATCTGAATTTCTAATTGCTACTTTATCACATTTGTTTTAAATTAGATAAAATTTTCTTATATTTTGTTATCACCCAATTCACCCCCACTCTTGGGTGTCATTGATCTCGGGACTTGAATTGGTATCAGAGCTGAGGCTCTATTTTTCATAGATCTAATGATCTAGAGCAAGATCCAGATCAATGGCTACCAAAGTGTTTTCTATGGATTCTCCACCTATATTTGATGGTTCTAACTTCGATCTCTGGTCAGGAAGAATGTGCAGTCTTGTCAACTCATATGACCCTAAGCTATGGAAGCTTATCTCACATGGTCCTTATGAGTTACCTAAAGATGAATCAGTCTGGACTGCAGATTATGAGTCTGAATATGATCAAAATTGCTTAGTTCTAAGTTTGTTCACCGCTGAAGTTGATGCTAATAGTTTTTCTTTTGCTTCCAGCTGCAGCTCCGCAAAGGACATACTGGATGGATTGGTTGGCTTCCATGAGGAGAAGGAGGACAGTTGTCTCATAGCAAGTACAAGTGATCATGGCAGTGATCAGCAGAATGGATCACCCTCGGAGGTAAATTCAAATTCTGAAAATATATCTCTTGATGAGCTATTGGATGCATATAGTGAGCTTGCAAGTAAATATAAGAAGTTAAAATCTGAGAATAAAAAATTGAAAAAGAAGGTTGAATAAAATAATTGTGATTCCTCCTGTAAAAAATGCTCACATTTACAGGAATTGATTGAGGCTCATGTGTTTGACATTGAATTTCATAAAGATCAAATTTGCTCCTTAAGAAATGAAAACAAACAGATGAAAGAAAAAGTAAATTCAATGGTCAATGATCAAACCTTGATAAATGAACTCATTCATGATGAAAAGCTTAAAAAAGAAAATGAGAAACTGAAGGAATTGAACACGACCATTTCTGAAAGATTGTTGGTTCTTGAAAAATGAAAATTTGTGGCTGTAAGTGAAAGTGAAAATGTGGATGAATTAAGACAAGAAGTTGAATGCCTTAAGACTACCAATGCAGTGTTAAATGTCAGCCTTGCTACTTGTGAAGAAGAACTTGCTAATACTGAACTGCATATCACATCTTTAGAAAGTGAAATCCAGGACTTGCATAATTCATTGTCTAGATTCGTGGATGGTCAAAACAATCTGGATAAACTTTTGGGCATGAAAGTTAATTTTCAAAGGGAAGGGCTTGGCTACAATCCTGTAAAGAAGGAGTCCTTTAAGAGTAAGGTAACTATCTCCTTTGCTCATAGTTCAAATTTAGCCAGTACCTCTACTTCACCTCCAAAGTAGTCTTCTATCCAAGTGATTCAAAATGAAAATAAAAATTATAAAATCAATTTACATCAAAAATCTATGAATACTGCTAGCATCACTATGCATGTTAAACATACTTCTGCCACACACACACATCCACCTAGAAAGAAATCTCATGCTTTTATGGGGGAAGACATAGACATGCCATGCATGATTGTTTTACTATGTAGAATGATGATTTGGAAACATGCAGGAATAGAGTGAATAATGGAAGAGGCAAGGATAGGTTGACGCACCCCAAGGCTAAACAACACCACCAACCTATGGTGTCAACACATCCTGTGTTCTGGACCTATTATCCTCAACCAAAATCAAGGGAAGGTTGAACTAGGATCTCTAATATGTTAATCACACCTCTTGCCAATTGGAAATAATATTGGAATAAAAAGTCACATACTTCAAATAATCTTCACACTTTTAAGTATTCAAAGCCATGTTGTGATTATTGTGACAAATCTGGGCATATGATGCATGATTGTTTCTTTACAAAAACTAATGATTTTAACATTGTCAAAAATGGAAGCCACGTGCCAAGAGTGCCGCTAACCCACAAGGACCCAAGATGGCTTGGGTACCTAAGAATGTAAAATGAGAAATCTATTTTGCAGGTGTGTCTTGGAATATGAATCTTGAAACATGTTTTCAGTCAAGAAGGCAAGGCACACGGGCCAAGCGACATAAGTCGGGTTAAAAGAAAAATCAAAACTGAAATCTGAACACTCAAGTGATATCCCTCTCATTTCTCTAGAAAAGGTGCTATGTCTTGATTTGCTTTGTGCTGAATCTTGTGATAATGCATATGTCTGTACATGCATTCCATCTATAGTTGTTTGCATATCTTTGTGTATATCACTTGTCATATAGCATCTTGTTGAAGGGGAGCTTGAAGATTCTTCAAATCATGATTTCACTACATACATTGAGTTTGCATACACCTTCACATGTTGTCATGCACAAAAGTTGAAGAATCTATTTTCCAACTAGATGAATTCATGTCATAATGCATTGCAACCCTCCTGCCTTTATCATATCAATGACTACATGGTATATTAAATAGTGACATGTGGAAGGGCAGGTTAAGCTTGTCTGGAAACTATCACTACATGGGAGGAGATCTTCAGATCTAAGTCCTCCGCCTGGTACTATGAGTCAATTTTTCATAGGCTGCATATGGCATTAAAATTTCACTTAATATTTCAGATTCTTGCATACATTAAGGGGGAATTGTTAGATTAGTCATGTGAACTTGAGGCTTAGGATCATTTCTAGGGAAATAACCTCTGTGCATTTGTTATTACATCAAGATTAGATCAATCTAAATTATCACTAACAAATCAATTTTTTTTTTGAATGCAGATCACACTCCCAAAAATCCAAGTGATGTTAGGCCAGACATGGCCAAGTTTGAATCGACTGAGGGAATATCTTGCAAGGATGAAGATGATGAGAATTCCCTCAATTGCCATCAGGAGATAGGCAGTGATTTTGATGAGTTCCTTGTACCGGTTGCTAGATTAGAAGTAGTCCGGACTCGAATGTCCTATGCTTACTCTCTCAATTTCAAATTATTTCAAATCGATGTTAAATCTAATTTTCTCAAATGGTATATCAAAGAGGATTTTTTTGTAGAACAACCTCTAGGTCTTGAAGACCCAAAACATCCACAGCACGTGTACAAGCTGCAGAAGGCCTTGTACGGATTGAAGTAAGCACCAAGGGCATGGTGAAGCAAAACTCATGTCCACTCCGATGGCCACAACCACGAAGTTAGATAAAGATAAAAAGGGTAAAACAGTAGATCCTACACTGTTTCAAGGTATTTCGTGTTTCAATTGTGAAAAGTATGGACACAAGATGCATGAATGTAACATCATGAAAAAGGATAGATTTCATGCATACATAAATGAGAATGTGTTTAGCAAACAAAAAGAAATGCTTCTCATCACTGTCACTCATGTGGAAAGCTAGTACACCATGTGTCACAATGTTGGAAAGAAAATAGGACATAGTTCTATGCTAAAAATGATAACAATTCTGTGAACCCATAAAAAATTCCATGCTCACCTTTACAAGAAAAATCTGAATTCTTCGATTTGCTATCATTATTGTGGTGAATTTGGTTATGTCATGGACGATTGATCTTAGATGAAATTTAAGGAAATGAATACTTTAATAAATTTTCATGATATGCATGCCCAAAGAATGTTGAGAGCACCCACTAGAGGTGTAACTAATCATCCGGGACCCAAGAAGGTTTGGATACTCAAAACTGTTGGATGAGAACTTTATTGCAGGGTTGCCTTGAGGCCAAGTGGAAGGCTTGGAAGATGATGGATGCTCAAGGCACAGGTATTGAAAATAAAATTTTGAATTCTTTTTGAAAAACTCAAATTTGCTTCAACTGAAAATCCGTCTTTAAAATCAAAAAAAAAAGAAAAAATATGTTTTTCTCATGAGTTTGCATTGCATCTTTCATGAATCACCATTGGATGATTACATTTCATGAAATTGAACATTCATCTATCTGATCATGAAGCATATTGTAATTCTCCGTTGTGTGTTTGCTTGCTAGTATCTTTCATCAATGCATAATTCCACCTCATGCATATTGTAAAACTTGCTTCTCATATTAGAATGCATATCCATTCTCATGCATATACATTGTTGATAAAACTTGATATTTGCATGTGTGAGACTGTAGAAGGCACTTCTCAAAGGTGCTGCTAAACCCCAAGGATCCAAGAAAGCTTGGACACCGAAATCTGTAAAATGAGAACTTTGATTACAGGAGTGACTTGAGGGCAATGAAGAAATTGAGAAAAATAAGGGATTCTCAAGGTAAAGGTAAGAAAATAAAAATCTGAAATACTAACCTTCATGAGGTTAGTGATTTTGGTGCTTGAAGACATATGGTATTGTCTGCTTAACTAAGGTAACTCAACCTTTTGCTATGGAAATGAAATTTCATGCATTAGGTTATGGCATTAGGTGGTATTGTTCTTATGACAGGAATTGAGTCTAAAAAAAAATATTGAACTGTTGTTCCTCTACTATGTTGTCCCGAAAGTGTCCAAATGATTATTTGAACAATTCTTGATTGGAACTGCATGTCTTGGATCACATTTAAGCTTAACTGCGTATCTGGTGTCTAAAATGGTGTGTAGTGGAAAGGTGGATTACGTCCACCTGAAAACTCTCACTATGCATGAGTTTGGCCTTCGGACCTTCCCCTCTGCCTCGTACCAGCACTTCAAATTTGAATGGCTTATGAATGATTTTTGAAACTTCTGAAATGCAACTGAAAATCTATCTTTGAACAATTTCTGAAAAGTCATAGCAAATCTGTTTTTGAACATTTCTAAAAAATTGTAGTGCCCCAGAAATTTTAATAATTTTCTAAAGGCCTAAATAAATTTTAAAATGGTTTATTTGATTTTCAAGTCATTATAAGGCCAAAATAGTGTTAACCAATTAACCCAACCCACTTAAGTGAAGTCCAAAAGGTTTCTACCTCTGGCCCATTAAGTTAGGCCCATATTCTAGAAGGTATTTAAGCCTACCCACGGATATTAAGGATAAATACTAATAATATAAGATAGTTATTTAGATAATTAACAAAAGAGTTTTTATAATTTGAAACTCTAAGCTATGAAGACTGTAACGATCTATCGTAAGACCGCCACAGCCATGTAATGCATGGGCACTCGACCGTTACATTCCTGTTAGTTCCGTGAGTGAAGGAACTCATGAAAAGATTGGAACTTGATGTTCCTATCCACTAGGGATCGACTTGGGAAGGATTGTAAAGACTCTAAGGACTCTTAGAGATTAGGAGTTGATGAAATAAGGACTCTAAAATCGATCTAATCCTCAAACCCTTGCCTAAACTCTATAAATAGGGCATAGTTCTGAACTGTGCGACCCCTACTTTTGGGACGTAAAGAAGCAAGGTAAGGAGTCATTATCTCAGGTAAGTTCTTTAGATATATTTGTCTACAATATTTTAGACTAACTCCCCTCCGAATTTCACATCTTTAGGTCAAGAGGGCGTGGAGTTAGAGCCTAAAGAAGTTGCTGAAAAAGTCACAAGAGAAGGAAGGGATCTAGGGCAAGGTTCTCAACCAAATTCAGAAACTACAGTCTAAGTAAGAGGTAGGTTATCTCATGAACGGCAAAAATAGCTTGATAGGACTAAGAGCCTCTGGTTTAATTGATTTTCATGCATGGTAGATCATTGATTTCATGTTTTGATAGTTCAATGCATACCATGCACCTCTTAGCCAAATTGAGAACTTAAACCATGACTATTCATCTATTCATGATTACCTATGCATGTAGATGGCCTGTACTTCGTTAACATATCTGGAAACTCATGATGTTTTGATCAAAGACATGATGTGAGTTGATCTCTTAGTTTCAATAGTTGTTTTCTGTTAGTAGATACTGTAACGCACTGGCATAGGACCGTCACCTTTAAGTAACGGCCCAACGACAGACCGTTAAAAACTCTGTAGTATTTGGATTGCACTGTTGGTTATAACGCGCTTGGACAGACGCATTACATGCAAGTAACGGCTGGATCATGACCGTCACTTTCACTATGACGCCCCCTCCCAAGACCGTTATATCCTGAGTTCTGTCAACCCTTGACAGAATATGAGTTGCCGATATTATGATTGTTAAAGCCTAATTACCTAAGTTTTAACCTAACCATGTGAATTAAGGGTATTTTGATCATTCATGATAGGTAGGGCATGTTTTATTATCACACTTATACTTGAGTTATGCCAAATTATATAGTTTTGTACTATAAAGCATGACTTTTAAACGTTGTATTGACGGAGTTCCACCACGATTTTCATCTTGATTATACATGTCTCTCTCTGTCAATAGAGTCAATTCCACAAGTACATGGCACATATTCCGGTATGTTGTCATTAGTTCACACTTTGCACTATAGGAACACAATCTTGGACATAAGGACCTCTCTATTGGATATTCCTTCCAATGGACTAGGAAATCGTTGTTTCAAGGCCTCCGTAATTCTCCGCGAGCCTGGGATTCCCACTAGGACGTCGAGTTGGTTATACCAATGAAAGCCCATTAATTAGAACACTCTATCGATGTTTTGATTCATGTAATATAACGGCCTTGAACTGGACCGTCAGGTTCATGTAACGGCCCAGTGCCAGACCATCACATTCCTCTGAGTCTATTTGATCTTTCTGGACTCTGGTTACTGTAACGGCCCAGTATGGACGCGTTACATAATATAACAGCCCAGCAGATGACCGTTACATAGCTTGCATATGTTAACCCAAGGTTTGACCAAGGGTTGATATTTCAATGATTCTAGATGACCTTTGATAATCTAGAACTTGTCACATTACCTAATAGACTTAAAATAATGAAGGAAAGTCAAGGAAAAATACTGTTATGCTGCCGATTTATTTCCATAAGCATAGCATAGTTTAAGTCATTCTTGATCTCATATATTCAAAGTTGAAGCATTCATTCATTGATTATTATTATCATGGCATTATTGAACTTATTACATTCTTGGCCATACTTTGTTAATATACTGCGTGGAAGTAGCTTAATTTATAACTGAAGATGCGATCGAGCACTGATTGTGTTCAAGGGCTCTATGCTAGTCCCCTCGGCTGATTGCCGAAACATACTATTTTATAAACCATGGGGTATGATGCTACTAGCGTCGCATTACGCTGGGAGTACTATTTCTATAAATAAGTGAAGATCCACGGCACTACATGACATTCTCATACATGACATTCTTGCTTGATATTCCACAGAAATTCATGAACTACGTACTCAAAAGAGACTAGCGTGATGAATATGTGGCTTGCTCGTACTTGCTCGTTACATGCTTGCTCGTGAAAAGGCCAAATATCATGTTCTTGTTACATTCTTGCTAGTTCATTCTTGATCATTCTATCTTTCATGATTATCTTTTTACTTTGGTTTAATCGCGTGATTGGTTCGCATTCGCATGCTTTTATCTTATTCTTAGAGCAAAATTGTTAATTACTTTAATAGTGCCTTCATGTTGATGTGAAGATACCTACTGGGCAAGTGTGCTCATGACCTATTTTCCAATGTTTTCAGGAGATGGAACTAGTTCGGATTCGGATTCGGGCTATACTAGTAGCGGGTCTGGAAGCGAGTGAAAGTGTTATCAAGATACGAGTGAAGACATAGAAAGTTTATATTGTCTAGATCGAGTCCATGTAATTTTCCTATTTCTTGAGTCATTAGATGAAGAAGTTGAAGATTGTATTATGAATATTGATCATTTCTGCACCCTTGCTCATAAAAGTCATGACATGGAAAATTCTTGTGGTCCATCTTTTAAAACTGAATGCCTTCTTGTGGAATCTGTCAAATGGTCTGAAAAATAAACTTTTGCATCTTGCTCTTGCATCTTGCACTTCATTCTCATGCTATTATAGGTTGCATACATTAGAGTTCATGCATTAGGTGCATTTAGAACATTCAAGTGAAAACCTGAAATTTGCATCCATATTTCATTCTGCATTACATTTTGCATGTTTACCCATTGTGTGCTTGCATGTTATATATGCTATTCACCCTCATCCTTGGAATTTTTATGACCTCATATTTCTTGCTAAATAATGTTGCAATTGAGTCATTTCTAGAGTGCTTCATGTCATACACTCAGGGAAAGTAAATTTTTGATAAGTGCATCTAGATAGGGGGAGCTGCACTGTTATGTGTTCATCTATTTTCGGTATACATATTGAATCAAATTCATACACTTCATGCACAAAATGTGAAAATAAGTGTTAATATAAGGATGTTGGAATTTCCTTTCAACACTCTAGAGAAATTGATTTTGCTGCATGAATGTTAAAGAGACAGTTGAGAAAAAAGTTGCATGCCGACCTTTTCTTTAGAAAGAATCTGAAATGAATGGCAGAGCAATGCTCAGTCTCATTGAGTAAATTGGATACACGTCACCTGAGACGTGATTTGGTTCATTTCTGAAAGGTGGTGTACTAAGTACCTCTGCTCAAAATAAGGTGAAATGGTTAATATTTTGAGGAACGAGGAGTCTGGCATGAGCTCCATGTGTCTCCTCACGTAAAAAGAAATTATTTGAACCTGATCACTCATGAAAAATTCTATTTGTGAATGAGAAATTGCTTGAGTTAAAACAAAATTCTTGTGAAAAAATTCTTATGGCAGAGCGTAGCTTCCAATACACTATTATCATAAATTGAAGTGCAGTCTGTAAAATATCTCATTATGTTGATCTGAAAATCTGAATATCCATATTGTAACAATCTATTTTCATGTTATTCACTTAAACACTTGAAAATTTGATTTAATATGTATTCATAAAATTGATTGACTGCATTGACTATTGCATAACTATTCTGTATGATTGCACAATCTCTAGGTGTTATACATGAACATTCTGAAGTTTTTTCTCTCATGCACTTTCTTATACCTATTCCTTTCTTAAATAAGTAAGGGAGATGTCACGCCCCGAGCCTTTATTACAGCGGAAGACTCGCTCGAGAAACGTAAACAGCTGGCATGGTAAGCCTCTTGCAAGCAAGAATAATCAGAGCGCAAGACAATCACACACATAAATGTAATTGCACAATATTTTAATTAAAACTCTAACTTTATTTCATTGATAATCAAGTATTCAAGTACAATAACCTTCTTATCTCTTTCCATTCCACTAGACTCAAGAAATAGGAAAATTACACAGACTCAATCTAAACATTGTAGACTTTCCTAAGTCTTCACACTCAATTTGATATGACTTTCATTCGCTCTCAGACTCGCTACTTGTATAACCCGAATCCGAATTCGAATCACTTCTATCTCCTGAAAAGATTGGAAATAGGTAATGAACACACTTACCTAGAAGGTATCTTCGCATCAACATGATTAGCACTATTAAAGTAATTAACATTTTAGCTCTAAATAATTTAGGTCAAATCATGCGAACGTGATCAATCATGCGAATAACCAAAGTAACAAAGATGATCGTTTAAGATAGAATGAGAATAAGTATGAACTATCAAGAATGTAACAAGAACATGATATGGCCTTTCATGAACAAGAATATATCGAGAATGTACTAGCAAGACCACGTAATCATCACTCTAGTATCTTTTGCTTATGAGCAAGTACTTCGTGAATTTCTGTGGAATATCAACCAAGAAAGTCATGTACAAGTATCAATCATGTAGTATCGTGGATTTTCACTTATTTATAAAGAAAGTACTCCTAGCGCAATGCGATGCCAGTAGCATCATATCCCATGGTTTATTATAGTATGTTTCCGACAATCAACTGAGGGGACTAGCATAGAGCCCTTGATCACAATCAGTGCTCGATCGCATCTTCAAGTATAAATCAAGCTATTTCCACGCATGTAACAAAAAAGTATGGCCAAGAATGTAATAAATTCAATAAGTTCATGATAACAATAATCAATGAATGAATGCTTCAATTTTAGAATATGAGAGATCAAGAATGATTTTAACCAATGTTATGCTCATGAAATAAATTGGCCGCATAACGGTACATTTCTTTAACTTCCATTCATTATATTAAGTCTCTTGATCATTATGACAAGTCCTAGAACATCAATGATCCACCTAGGAACTTTAGAATATCAACCCTTTGGTCAAACCTCAGGTTAACTAGCTCAAGCATTGTGACGGTCTTGTACTGGGCCGTTACGTTCACATGACGCTCCAGTATTGGGCCGTTACAATGATCTGAATCCAGAACAATAGAATAGACTCAGTGAAATGTGACGGTCATATATTGGGCAGTTATATGGGCCTGACGGTCCAATATAGATCTGTTACATTACTAGAACTAGAAAACATCGTTAGTGCTTTCTAATCAATTGAGTTTTAATGGTACAACCAACTTGACGTCCTAGTGGGAATCCCAGGCTTGCAGAGAATTACGGAGGCCTTGAAACAAGATTTCCTAGTCCATTGGAAGGAATATCCAATAGAGAGGTCCCATGTCCAAGAATAATGTTCCTATAGTGTAAAGTGTGAACTAATGGACAACATATTGGAATATGCGCCATGTACTTAAAGAAAATAACTTTATTGATAGAAAGAGAATGTGTAGCACGTGAAACCAAGATAAAACTCCGTCCATACATCTTTGAAAAATCATGATTTAGATACAAAACTATAGAATTTTGGCACATGAAATTAACATAACTTAAAATAATTAAGATACCTTAATCATGCAATTTCTATTATGAATCAGTAACTAAACTTAAAGTCATGATAACATGTCCAAACTTAGCTATCTAAACTTATTTATAAGTAAACTTAACTGGTTACCATTCTGCCTCGGGCTGACAGAACACAGAGGTCTGACGGTCTAACAAGAGCGCGTTACAGTGATTGTGACGATTTATCGAGGGGCCGTTACAGTAGTGTAACGCTCCTGTTATGGTGCGTCAGAGACAACAAAGTAATTAAAATGCAACAGAGGGTGTGACGGCTCATCGTAAGACCGTTACATGTTGTGACGGTCCTATCCTGATCCGTTAGAGATTCTACTGACAATAATAGATAAAAAGATCTAAGGTTTCAACTTACATCATGTTTGGAAATCATATATAAACTTCCACATGATAGAATGAAGGCTAAGCTAATAGTATGCATGGGTTTTCTGTGAATTTGACAAGAAAGTTCCTTTTTACTTAGTTAGGGCTAAGAATACACATATATGCATGACTCTACTAAAACATGAAATTCATGATCTATAGTGCATGAAATCAAACACAATCAGAGGGCTTTTATCCTGAACAAGATGTTTTTGCCAATCATAAGATAACCTACCGCTTAACTGAGCTTTAAACTTCTAATTTGAGTCTGAAAGATGTGCCCTAGTTCTCCCTTTCCAGTGAGTTTCCAGCAACTTCACGCTGCTCTAGCTCCTCAGCCTCTTGACCTAAGGACGTGAAATTTTGAGGGTGATAAGATGAAACTAAGGTGAACAAAAAGTTCTAAATAACCGAACTCTAATTACCTCGTTTAGATGTCCTAATGTTTTGATCTTCAGGGGACTTGCGTTCAGTTTCCTTGGTTGCTAAGGTCGAACCAGCAACTTTGGAAGCTTCTATCTCCTTGGTTGGTTTATCTCCTAGCACGAAATTTGGAGAGATATTAGTTTAATGTATTATAAACAAAATCTTCTAAATAACTTACCCGAAATTGTGACTCCTTACCTTGATTCTTCACGAGCCAAAAGTAAGGGTCGCTCAGTTCAGAACTGGGTTCTATTTATAGGGTTTTGACTAGGGTTTGAAGATTAGATCGATTCTAGAGTCCTTAATTTACCAGATCCTGATCCCTAAGAGCCCCTAGTATCCTTACATGTTCTCCTAATTAGGTCTCTTGCAGATAGGATCCCAAAGATCCAATCTTTTTGCTCGTTCTTTCATTCACGAAATTGACAGGGTGTAACACATCAAGACTAGTGTGTTACATGCTGTAGCGGTCACCCGATAGACCGTTACATCAGACGTGTACAGAGTTTTAGTTTATTAAAACTCTTTTATTCATTTTATCTATATAATTATCTATAAAAATAGTATTTATCCTTAAAATATGTGAATATGCTACATAACCTTCTAGAATATGGGCCAAACTTAATGGGCTTGGTCCTTAAACCTTTTGGGTCTTAATTGAATAGGCTAGGCTAATTATCTAACATAATTGGGCCTCATAATCACTTATAAATTCAATAATCCATTTATTAATCTATTTAGCCTTTATAAATTCCTAATAAATTCCAAGAAATTTCATAAATAACCAGAAATTATTTATATAAATTCTGGGGCACTACACCCTCCCCCACTTAAAAGAATTTGATCCCCAAATTCAATACATGGATTTGTGGAGAGTGTACTTACAGTTGAATAATTCTAGGAATTTCTTCCGCATAGCTTCTTCGATTTCCCATGTTGCTTCATATGGCCATGTTTTCTTCAATTGTATCTTGACCATAGGAATGACTTTATCCCTTAGTTGACACACTTCCCGTTCCAGAATCTTTATTGGTGTTTGCTCGTACGTCATATCCTTCTGAATTTCCAAATTATCATAAGTGATAACATGGTCAGATCATATACATACTTTTTCAGCATAGAGACATGAAATACGTCATGAACTCCTGCTAATTGTGGAGGTAAAGCCAGTTTGTAAGCCACTTCACCGACCCTTTCAAAAATTTCAAATGGGCCAATGAATCTTGGAGTTAGCTTTCCTTTAATGCCAAATCTTCGAATACCACGACCTGGAGAAACTTTCAGATATACATGATCTCCCACTGGAAACTCCAAGTTACGTCTTCGATTGTCGGCATAAGATTTCTACCTATCTTGCGCCATCTTCATTCTTTCTTGAATGAGCTTGATCTTCTCTGAAGAATCCCTTATAAGATCGGGGCCTAGAAATTACCTTTCCCCTACTTCATTCCAACATATTGGTGATCTACAGCTTTTCCCATATAACGCTTCAAAGGGTGCCATTTGTATGCTAGCTTGATAACTGTTGTTATATGCAAATTCTACCAGAGGCAAGTGATCATGCCAACTCCCTCCGAAATCAATAGCACAAGCCCTTAGAATATCTTCTACCACTTGATTTGTTCTTTCAGTTTGACCATCAATTTGTGGGTGAAATGATGTACTAAAATTCAATCTAGTCCCTAGTGAGTTTTGTAGACATTTCCAGAAATATGATGTGAATCGAGGATCTCTATCAGATATAATAGTGATGGGGATACCATGTAATTTGATAATTTCCTTTATGTATAATGCTGCTAGAATATCCACACACCATCGACTTTTTATTGGTATGAAATGTGCATACTTAGTCAATCGATCTATGATTACCCATATACCATCGTGTCCTCCTCTAGTCTTAGGTAAACCGAGGATGAAATTCATCCCTATACTCTCCCACTTCCATTCGGGAATATTCAAGGGATGCAATTTACCTGCGGGTCTAACATGCTCTGCCTTTACTTGTTGGCAAGTGAGACAGCGAGACACGAAATTGGCTATTTCCCTTTTCATATTGGGCCACCAGAAGTTTCTTTTAAGATCTTGATACATTTTTTTACCACCTGGGTGAATGGTGTACTTGGAATTATGTGCTTCTTCTAAGATCAATTTCTTCGTATCTTCATGATCCGGTACACACACTCGGCCCTTGAATAGCAATCTTCCGTCATTGGAAACATAGAAATCCAATTTTTGTTCAATATTGGCTTTAATCTCCAGTAGTACGGGATCATCATTTTGCAGCTTGGCCAGATCCTCTATAATGTAGGTTGAGCTCGGATAGTAGCTATGAAATAATCTTCTTCCTTCATGTCAACATCTAGATTTAACTGAGCAAATTGAGGAATAAGATTAGTCATACTAATCATAAGACTTGATAGCATTCCCATTGGTTTCCTGCTGAGTGCATCTGCTACAGCATTAGTCTTGCCAGGATGATATTGAATAGCAAAATCAAAGTCTTTGAGATATTCTAACCACCTCCTCTACCTCATATTTAGTTCCTTTTGAGAAAATAAGTATTTCAAGCTCTTGTAGTCTGAGTAGACCGTGAATTTTTCTCCATAGAGATAATGACGCCAGATTTTCAAGGCAAAAATAACTGCCGCTAGTTCTAAATCATGCACGGGATAATTTTCCTCGTGACGTTTCAATTGTCTTGAAGAATAGCAGATTACCTTTCCATTCTACATGAGGACACATCCTAAGCCAATACCTGATGCATCCGTATATACTTCGAATCTACCACCTTCCATTGGTAGTGATAAAATAGGAGCTGTAGTAAGATGTTTCTTAAGAGTTTGAAAACTCTCTTCACATTCCTATGACCAGACAAAAGGATTTTCTTTTCTTGTGAGTCTAGTTAAAGGAACTGCGATCTTTGAGAAGTTCTCAATGAATCTTCTATAATAACCAGCTAGACCCAGAAAGCTTCGTACTTCCGATACGGTCGTTGGCTGACTCCAATTTCTGACAGCTTCTACCTTAGAAGGATCTACAGCGATATCTTCCTTTTAAATAATATGGCCTAGGAATGAAACTTCATTGAGCCAGAACTCACACTATTTAAGTTTGGCATAAAGTTTATGTTCTCTAAGTATTTGCAAAGCTATCCTCAAATGTTCTTCATGCTCTTCCTTTGTCTTGGAATATATCAAGATGTCATCGATAAAGACGATGATGAGTTGGTCTAGATATGGTTGAAAAACACTGTTCATAAGTTGCATAAACGCTGCTGGGGCATTGGTTAACCCGAATGGCATTACCACGAATTCATAGTGGCCATAACGACTCCAAAAAGCTGATTTATAGATGTCTTCTTCTTTAATTCTAAGCTGATGATAACCTGATCTGAGGTCAATCTTGGAGAAATACTCTGCTCCCGAAAGCTGATCAAAGAGCTCATCGATACGCGGCAATGGATACTTATTCTTGATTGTGAGTTGATTCAGCTGTCGGTAGTCGATGCATAGCCTGCGAGAGCCATCCTTCTTCTTGACAAATAGAACTGGTGCACCCCAAGGGGATGTGCTAGGTCTATCTAGTAGTTCCTGCAACTACCTCTTTAGTTCCTTGAGTTCTGTGGGGGACATCTTGTCAGGGGCTATAGAAACAGGTGTTGCTCCTGAAATGAGTTCACTAGTGAAGTTTACTTCCCTTTCAGGCGGTAAACCGGGTAATTCGGATGGGAATACATCCGAAAACTCATTTACAATAAGAATGTCTGCTATGATGATTTCCTTGGATTCCGTAACAATGACAGAAGCAAGAAAAGCTTCACATCCTTGCGAAATGAGTTTGCAAGCGTGAAGAGAAGATATGATAGTGGGGTGTTTCTTGTATTTGATGCCAAGGAAAGAGAATCTTGGAAGATCAGGTTTTTGAAAGGATATAATTCTATTTTGGCAGTTGATATAAGCATCATGATCTACAAGCTAATCTACCCCTAAAATGGCATCATAACCTTTCATGTCAAGGCATACTAAATTTACGGGGAGATTATGACCTTCTACTATTACTTCGCTATCAGGATAATAGTCGGTAAGCTTTGTTCTAGAACCTATGGGTGTGGTAATAGCAAGATCTGAAGGTAAGGGAACTGATGCAATTGATAATATTTTTACAAAAGTAGTGGAGATAAAAGAATGAGAGGCACCAGTATCAAATAGCACAAATGCAGGACGAGAATAAATTTGAAGAGTACCTTCCATAAGCCCACCATCCCTGGGCGCTTCTTCTTCATCTAAAACGGCATTGAGGCGAGCCTGCCTCCTACGTCCACCACCAGATGACTGGTCCTTCATAAGGGGGCAATCTGGCATGCGATGCTCCCTGCTTCCACAACGTAAACATGCGCCAAGGTGCTTCCAGCATTCCTCAGCCGAATGACCAAATTTTTCGCAAAACGTGCAGGCTGTGGCGACTTGCTCCATTTCTTCTTTGACTTTCTTTTGCTTATGGGAACTTCCACCATTCCCATTCCTGGATCTTTTCTTACTATCACGGCTTTTGTAGGGCTCCGTGATGCTGAATTTCTCCTTCTTATAACGCTGATCTGAGCGTCGGCTAGACTCCTCTCCTTTGCCTTTCAATTTCTCAACCTTCTCTAAGGTCCTTTCACATAAATATGCCCGCTGAACCATCTCCGCATAAGTTCAGATATTTTGGGTTCCGAGCTGCTGAATAAAACTGGGACGTAACCTGTCCATAAACCGATTTGCCTTCAATAGATCAGTATTGATTAGATGCGGTGCATAAGGTGCTAGCCTTGAGAATTGTAGTTCGTATTCTGCAACCGTCATCATTCCTTGTCGGAGAGAGGCAAACTCCATAGCCTTTCGTTCCTTTACGTGCTCAGAGAAATACTTAGCACGGAACAAGGTGAGAAAACCATCCCATGTATGAGGTGCATCGGTCGGAGGCGCCGGAACCGACTTCCACCATGTACGGGCATCCTTGTTAAGTTGGAAAGTTGCAAGACACACGTTCTCTTCATTGGTGCATTGGATGACGTCAAATATATGATTCATCTCATCAATCCAGTTCTCTGCCTCGTTTGGATTGGAAGAACCATAGAAACGCGGAGGATTTAAACTCTGAAAATTACAATGTAAGTCACCAGCCCTTGCCCCTGCGCCAGCTTGCGCCATGGTTTGTAATGCCTGAGTAAGGCCGGCAATAGTTTGTTGCATGCCATTCCAGTCTACGCGATGAGCCATGGTAACAATAGGGTACCTGAGAGAAATACAACAACTTGTTATTTCTCGTGAAATTGGAAGAAAATTAATCTTAAAGCTAATTGATTATCTTATCCTGGGCTCTACCCAATTCTCACATGGGTATGGAAATTGCTTCCTTAGTTTATAGGTAGGGGTCCTTAACCTAGGACTTATCCTACGACATGACTCTTCTCCCTAAGTCCTTAGACTTAGGCTCTGATATAAACTTGACTATCACACCTCGAGCCTTTATTACAGTGGAAGACTCGCTCGAGAAACGTGAACAGTTGGCATGGTAAGCCTCTTGAAAGCAAGAATAATCAGAGCGCAAGATAATCACACACATAAATGTAATTGCACAATATTTTAATTAAAACTCTAACTTTATTTCATTGATAATCAAGTATTCAAGTACAATAACCTTCTTATCTCTTTCCATTCCACTAGACTCAAGAAATAGAAAAATTACACAGACTCAATCTAAACAATGTAGACTTTCCTATAAGTCTTCACACTCAATTTGATATGACTTTCATTCACTCTCGGACCCGCTACTTGTATAATTCGAATCCGAATTCGAATCACTTCCATCTCCTGAAAAGATTGGAAATAGGTAATGAGCATACTTGCCCAGTAGGTATCTTCGCATCAACATGATTAACACTATTAAAGTAATTAACATTTTAGCTCTAAATAATTTAGGTCAAATCATGCGAACGCGATCAATCATGCGAATAACCAAAGTAACAAAGATGATCGTTTAAGATAGAATGAGAATAAGTATGAACTATCAAGAATGTAACAAGAACATGATATGGCCTTTCATGAACAAGAATATATCGAGAATGTACTAGCAAGATCACGTAATCATCACTCCAGTATCTTTTGCTTATGAGCAAGTACTTCGTGAATTTCTATGGAATATCAAGCAAGAAAGTCATGTACAAGTATCAATCATGCAGTATCGTGGATTTTCACTTATTTATAAAGAAAGTACTCCTAGCGCAATGCGACGTCAGTAGCATCATACCCCATGATTTATTATAGTATGTTTCGACAATCAGCCGAGGGGACTAGCATAGAGCCCTTGAACACAATCAGTGCTCGATCGCATCTTCAAGTATAAATCAAGCTATTTCCACGCATGTAACAATAAAGTATGGCCAAGAATGTAATAAATTCAATAAGCTCATGATAACAATAATCAATGAATGAATGCTTCAATTTTAGAATATGACAGATCAAGAATGATTTTAACCAATGTTATGCTCATGGAAATAAATTGGCAGCATAACAATACATTTCTTTAACTTCCATTCATTATATTAAGTCTCTTGATCATTATGACAAGTCCTAGAACATCAATGATCCATCTAGGAACTTTAGAATATGAACCCTTTGGTCAAACCTCGGGTTAACTAGCTCAAGCATTGTGACGGTCTTGTACTGGGCCGTTACGTTCACGTGACGCTCCAGTATTGGGCCGTTACAACGATTTGAATCCAGAACAATAGAATAGACTCAGTGAAATGTGACGGCCATATATTGGGCCGTTATATGGGCCTGACGGTCCAATATAGATCCGTTACATTACTAGAACCAGAAAACATCGATAGTGCTTTCTAATCAATTGGGTTTTCATGGTACAACCAACTCGGCGTCCTAGTGGGAATCCCAGGCTTGCAGAGAATTACGAAGGCCTTGAAACAAGATTTCCTAGTCCATTGGAAGGAATATCCAATAGAGAGGTCCTCATGTCTAAGAATAATGTTCCTATAGTGTAAAGTGTGAACTAATGGATAACATACCGGAATATGCGCCATGTACTTAAAGAAAATGACTCTATTGATAGAAAGAGAATGTGTAGCACGTGAAACCAAGATAAAACTCCGTCCATACATCTTTGAAAAATCATGATTTAGATACAAAACTATAGAATTTTGGCACATGAAATTAACATAACTTAAAATAACTGAAGATACCTTAATCATGTAATTTCTATTATGAATCAGTAACTAAACTTAAAGTCATGATAACATGTCGAAACTTAGCTACCTAAGCTTATTTATAAGTAAACTTAACTGGTTACCATTCTGTCTCGGGCTGACAGAAACACAGGGGTCTGACGGTCTAACAAGAGCGCGTTACAGTGATTGTGACGGTTTATCGAGGGGCCGTTACAGTAGTGTAACGCTCCTGTTATGGTGCGTCAGAGACAATAAAGTAATTAAACTGCAACAGAGGGTGTGACGGCTCATCGTAAGGCCGTTATATGTTGTGACGGTCCTATCCTGATCCGTCAGAGATTCTGCTGCCAGCAATAGATAAAAAGATCTAAGGTTTCAACTTACATCATGTCTGGAAATCATATATAAACTTCCACATGATAGAATGAAGGCTAAGCTAATAGTATGCATGGGTTTTCTGTGAATTTGACAAGAAAGTTCCTTTTTACCTAGTTAGGGCTAAGAATACACATGTATGCATGACTCTACTAAAACATGAAATTCATGATCTATAGTGCATGAAATCAAACACAATCAGAGGGATTTTATCCTTAACAAGATGTTTTTCCAATCATGAGATAACCTACCGCTTAACTGAGCTTTAAACTTCTAATTTGAGTCTGAAAGACGTGCCCTAGTTCTCCCTTTCTAGTGAGTTTCCAGCAACTTCACGCTGCTCTAGCTCCTCAGCCTCTTGACCTAAGGACGTGAAATTTTGAGGGTGAGAAGATGAAACTAAGGTGAACAAAAAGTTCTAAATAACCAAACTCTAATTACCTCATTTAGATGTCCTAATCTCTTGATCTTCAGGGGACTTGCCTTCAGTTTCCTGGGTTGCTAAGGTCGAACCTGCAACTTTGGAAGCATCTATCTCCTTGGTTGGTTGATCTCCTAGCACGAAATTTGGAGAGCTATTAGTTTAATATATTATAAATAAAATCTTCTAAAGAACTTACCCGAAATTGTGACTCCTTACCTCGATTCTTCACGAGCCAAAAGTAAGGGTCGCTCAGTTCAGAACTGGATTCTATTTATAGGGTTTTGGCTAGGGTTTGAAGATGAGATCGATTATAGAGTCCTTAATTTGCTAGATCCTGATTCCTAAGAGTCCCTAGTAACCTTACATGTTCTCCCAATTAGGTCTCTTACAGATAGGATCCCAAAGATCCAATCTTTTTGCTCGTTCTTTCATTCACGGAATTGACAGGGTGTAACGCATCAAGACTAGTGCGTTACATGCTCTAGCGGTCGCCCGATAGACCGTTACATCAGACGTGTACAGATTTTTAGTTTATTAAAACTCTTTTATTCATTTTATCTATATAATTATCTATAAAAATAGTATTTATCCTTAAAATACGTGAATAGGCTACATAACCTTCAAGAATATGGGCCAAACTTAATGGGCTTGGTCCTTAAATCTTTTGGGTCATAATTGAATAGGCTAGGCTAATTATCTAACATAATTGGGCCTCATAATGACTTATAAATTCAATAATCTATTTATTAATCTATTTAGCCTTTATAAATTCCTAATAAATTCTAGGAAATTTCATAAATAACCAGAAATTATTTATATAAATTCTGGGGCACTACAGGGGAGCTGTATTACATGTATATATACGTATCTGTCTGGTTGCATAGTGTGCATGTCATAGTGTCATCATTTGTATGCATTGAGCTTCATGCATTACAAAAGATAATTTAAAAAAATCTAAAAATCAATGAAAATCTAGAAATTGAATGGACTTCAAATGCATCACATTTGCTACATGGGCTTTACGCATTGAATGGGCTTCAAATGCTGTGATTGTTGGAATGTTATTGACTTGTTCATATCAAGTCTGCTCATCTTCCTATCTCGCAATACTCAACAATCGATATCACATAGAATCAACATGTCTTGGTCATCTTGTTATTGCTTTGCTATTGCAATCATCTGAACTTCTGAAGTGGGCTCCTATTGGTTCATGAATCTGTTTTCCTGTAATTTGAACTTCATTGACTTCCTCCCACTTTTTGATCGTGTCAAAGGGGGAGAAGTATATGATCTGTTAAGTTATAAGTCAAAGTATATGATGTAGCAACCCTAGTAAAAAGTTTGAATAAATTGAAAATAATAATTAAGCAAGGCTCAGGCCTTGAACATATCCCTCTTGCAAACTGAAAAGTCTTACAAAAAAAGGACTCATAAACCTTACCATGATATTAGAATAAATTAAAGAATAACATGTTATTTTTAAATAACCATTTGATGCAAAAAATAATTTTAAGTGAATTAAGAATCATTAAATCTTAAAGAAAATGTCAATTTATATTTTATTACTAATTTAGAAAATTTAATATTCCACATTTACTATATTATAACTTTATTAGATGGGAGAAGGATATATATATAAGATTTAAATACATATAAAAGATAAAAGAATGGACATATATACAATTTCGATCTTTTCAAGGGCAATGAGAAATGACCAAAACTTAAATGACGCCTCTTTGTATAGGCGTATATAACATGAAAAACGACTTAATATAAGTCGTTATTTCTAAATTAGTAAAAGTCAAATAAAATATATGGTTAAGGATATTATAAAAGAATAGGGGTATATATACGATATCGATCTTTTGGAGGTCAAATAGAAAAGTCAAAAATCAATTGACGCCAACATCTACTAGCGTCAATTTCATAGAACATGACTTAGAATAAGTCGTCATTTCAAAAATAATGAATAGTGCCATTTTTTTGACTAAAGCATTTTGGAAAAATAATTATATGGAAAAATATAGAAAAATGGAAAATTAATATCCTTAAAATTTTCCATCTAGATCACATCCATAAAAAAAGATAAAAATCCCGGAAGATTCTAACACTTAAGTTATTACGTGTTTCGAACTGTTAATAAAGGAAATTCTAATACTATTAGGATAGGTACTAGAGAGTTAAGTCCCAATTGAACTCCAACCCTATAGGGTCTCCAAAACCCTATAAATACCAACCCCTTCGAGCCAATCTATTAGCTTTTTCTTCATCAAACATACGGTTGTGTTTCCTCTCCCAACAACCTGCTGCTGTTGCAAAGTGCTTCAAAGTATCGTAGGAGCCTTCTGCTTCTTTGGGCCAAAGGGGGGCTGCGCTACTATCTTCTTCATACGGAAACGTGGGAGAACTATCTTCTTCTTCCTCTTCCTTCTGCGGGTTGTCGGCGACAAGAAGGGGCTGCTTCAGACCTTGGACGCATCGTAGAGAGACTAAAGTTTCTCTCTGCTATTGCTTCTTCCATCTTCTTCCTCATCATAGGAGCTGCTGCTTGCCTTCTTCAGCCGCTAGAATCCGAACAAGCTGCTGTTCAGTACGTGAAGAACATAGCAGTTCTTCATCAGCGTCTTCTTCCTCTTCTTCTTCCTTGCTGCGAAAAGGGGATCCCTGCTATTATCTTCATTTTTCTGTCTGGTGACTCTGTTCTTCACGTTCCAGCCACCAAAACATCAAAAGGTAGGTTTTCTCAAGGGTTATGCCAAATTGAGTTAGTAATAAAACCTCGCATGCATTTAGGTTGATAAAGATCAATAGGGAGGTTTCTGCTTTACTGATTTCTACATTTACAGTAAGAGACGCCTTTGCTTAAGGCGTTATTTTGATTTAACGCCCTTGCAAATAGTCGTCAATTGCACTAGTCAATTAATAATTACGCATGATCAAAATTTCATAACTATGAATCCTGATGAGTTAACTCATGCATGGTTATATTAGTAAATTCTTGCTATTTTTCTCTATCTGTCCATATCTCTAGATTCTTGATTGAAAATACCCCAAAATCCATGTTATTGACATATGACTATAAATAACGACCATGCTGATGCCGTCAATTGAATGGACGCCCTCACCCACAGGCGTCAACTTAGTGAGATATCCCATAGATTTTCACATTGTGAAATCTACTTAACTATTGAAATGACGACATATACCATGCCGTCAGTTGTATATAAGACGCCTGTAACTAAGGCGTTATTCACTGAATTAAAGACTTAACCTAAGTCGTCATTTATATAATATCTGAAATTTTTGAATGTTTTAAAAATTATTATGGATATAACGACGGCGTGAATAGTCGTCATATTTGGAACTCACGACCTAGCCAAAGGCGTCAATTCTTGAAATAAAGACTTAATCAGAGGCGTCAATTTATTGATTTACTGATTTCACGGATTCCTATAACCCACTGTGAGTGAGTTAATTGCTAAGCACTATATTCCATTCCGTGAATATAGTCCCACGTTTCACGTGGTTTTTATCGATTACCCACTATCTCTCGGTGATAGATGAACCCTCCGCGGGACATTCCGTTCCTTCGGACTGGTGACTTTATCATAGAGACCTCCGTAAGACTCCGCTAACTTTGGATTCCCTCAAAGCAGCCGAGCTGGTTGTACCCTTAAAACCCATGACACTTCTTAATTGCCATGTCACTCTAAAGAAACATGGTGTACCGGCCCTCATGACATGCTATTTGTATGCCATGAGAATATTCTTGAAATAATGGGATGGGTAATCCATACCATTTATATCTTTTAAGAATAGTGTACCGTACTTGTGTACACTAATTCTATCTACCTTATCATGTACAAGAACAAGCGACCATGTTCATGTGGGCGCTTACTCTTATTGACATGGCACCCAAGTTAGGCAGCCCATTCCACCTAGTTTATCGATAATCGTGATTATACCGTTATTATCATTATTTTACCACATGTTCAAATCCTTGAAATGCTATTCCCCAAGATCTACCTTAAAAGTTCATACAAGTTTATTCTTGAAATTCCATATTGGCTATAACTATAGTGGATGTCAAAAAAATACATGAACAATGCCTGCGCATATAGGGCCCGATCAGGTCCTAGGAGGAGCACCCGAAAGTACTTGTGCCCATGGGAGTTGTAATGATCACGGTATGACATTGTACCGAAGTGCATGACTAGCTTGATTAGACATTCCACAATCTTATACTCGACTTGACATGACATGACTTGTGTGACCCGGAAAGGGTATTTATATTCTTGCTTGAAACGTGATAGCCAATTCCCGACATGACATGATGAATATACTTGCTTGAATATCTTGACATCCATTGATATAAGTCCTTGAAAGACATCCTAGTTCACTCAATTATCTCTTGTTAAACTCTCTCTCTTGTCATTTTACGCAAACATGCATAGCTTTATTGCATTCATGTAACATGTAATTTACTTAAAGCAAGCTAGCTCTTGAGATATAATTTCTACTGAGCATTCGCTCATCTAGTATTTTTCCTTATTTTTCAGGTAAGTCCGATGATGAGACTCAATCGGATGGGGAAGGTCAAGAGTGAAGAGATTAGAGCTACTCCGTCTATCCAAGCGTCTACTAATCTTATCTTTCTAATTTCTTGAGTCAACCATTGTACTTTTCTTTTTATTGGGTCTTAGCACTTTCCTTAAGTGCATTGTAATAGAAGTACTTTTGAGGTTGTGATTGAATAAAGGATTGGGTTATCTTTACTTTTACGCGCTCTGTCTTTGTGTCGAATACACTAACGCTCTGATTGACATGATCGATATAAACTCGTCACGCATCTCCGGGTTCCTTCCGCGCTCGGGGCGTGATAGTTTTTGTGGTATCAGAGCCTAGGATATTCAATTCCTAGGAAACCCAAGTCCAAGGATCGGTTTAAACCTTTAACCGGTGAGATTGGTTAGAACCAAGGGTTAAGTTAACTTAGAATCAAAACCTTTGAACCTAATCACATATTAATATAGTTATTGTAATTGTAGGGCAATGGCTGTCGAACGTGCCCAGTGGCGTAACATGTAACGCACTCTGCAAGGCATGACTCAGGCACTTCAATAGGTGGCACAAGGAGGTGCACATCATGGAGCAGGAAATCTCCATCAAAGCTTCAAGAACATGAACCCTCCTAAGTTCATAGGATCCACTGATCCGGATGACGCCGAGCACTGGATCTGGGAGACCGAACGTATTTTTCGGGTTATGCAATGCACGGGCCAAGAGAAGGTCTTGTTAGCAACATTTCAATTAGAAAGGGACGCCCGCTGTTGGTGGGAGTCGGTAGAAGCCACATTAGATCAAGGACAAGTTACTTGGGAAGAGTTTGTTGAACATTTCAACAATAAATATTTTTCGGACCGAGTCCAGGAGAAGAAGGCCTCTGAGTTCGCCGCACTTAAACAACGCTCATTATCAGTGGCCGAGTATGAGGCACTATTCTCGAGGTTATCCCGGTACGCTAAGCATTTAGTCAGTACCGAGAAAATGAAAGCTAGAAGGTTTCTAAACGGGCTCAGGCCCCAGTTTATCACACAACTGGCCCCGATGGACATACAAGTCTATTCGGAGATGGTATGACGAGCCCAGCTACTGGAGGATGCCACGGAACTATCTGATAGGATCCGTGGGAGAGACAAGAAGGAGAATGTTACTAGCTCCGGCACTTTCAAACCTAATTTCAACAAGAAAAGGCCAAGTAATGGAGGAGAGTCTTCTCAGGAGAAGAAAGTCAAAAAGATTAACAAGCCATTCTCCATCACCACCACACCTTCTAAAGTGGTGTGTAGACACTGTGACAAGGCCGGACATAAGGCCGAAGAATGTTGGAGGAAACTTGGAGCGTGTCTCCATTATGGGAGCCGTGATCATCGGATTCCCGACTATCCCCTACTCAATGATCAAGCCGGTGACGGAAAGCGCCCAGTGACAAAGAATGCGCGTCTTCAAGCTATAAAGGAGGCGGAACAAGACGAAGGCGGACTGGTAGAAGGTACACTGAAAGTTTGTTCCAAGTCTGCACATGCCTTATTTGATACTGGTGCATCACATTCTTTTATTTCCAAGAGGTTTGCTGATCCATTACCTATGGAACCGAATGGATAAAAATAGTTTTATCTACCCCTCTCAGAAACGAAACCGATATTACTCATCATTATCAAAACTGTGAAGTCTTGGTAAAGGGTAGAAATTTTCCTATCAACCTAATATGCCTAGATTTAAAGGAATATGATGTCATATTAGGAGCAGATTGGTTATCCATGTATCAGGCAACTGTGGATTGCCGTAATAGCAATGTTACTTTCAAGGAATTCCCGGAACTAGTGTATACTTGTCCAAAGAGTCGGTGCAAGTCGCCTCTTATTTAAGCTCTCCGAGCCAGCAAGCTAATAAGGAAAGGATGCGTATCTTTCCTTGCGTTTGTCACCATTAAGGAGACTAAGGAGACTAAGCTAGAAGACATCCCAGTCGTGCAAGAATTTCTAGACGTGTTCTCGGAAGATTTGCCTGGATTACCCCCACAAAGAGAAGTGGCCTTCACCATCGACTTGATCCCTGGTGCTGCTCCAGTTTCTAGGGCACCTTATAGGATGTTCCCTGCCGAACTCAAGGAACTAAAGGAGCAATTGATGGAACTTCTCAAGACAGGATTTATCAGACCAAGCACTTCCCCGTGGGGAGCACCTGTGCTATTTGTAAAGAAGAAAGATGGATCCATGAGGTTATGCATCGACTATCGACAGTTGAATCATCTCACTATCAAGAACAAGTATCCACTGCCGAGAATCGATGAGTTATTTGATCAATTATCTAGATCCAGGTATTTTTTGAAGATTGATCTCAGGTCGGGATATCACCAACTAAGGATCAAGGATGAGGACATTTATAAGACCGCATTCAGAAGCAGGTATGGGCACTATGAATTTGTTGTTATGCCTTTTGGACTAACAAATGCCCATGCTGCCTTTATGCAGTTGATGAATAGTATATTCAGGCCTCATCTAGATCAATTCATAGTGATTTTTATTGATGATATATTGATTTATTCCAAGACCAAGGAAGAGCACGAGGAGCATTTGAGGATTGCATTACAGATATTAAGGATGAATCAGTTATATGCAAAGCTCAGTAAATGTGAGTTCTGGTTAGCAGAAGTATCTTTCTTGGGGCATGTTATATCAAAAGATGGTTTATCTGTTGATCCATCAAAGGTTGAAGCTGTAAAGGATTGGGAAAGACCGACCAATGCTAGCGAGATCTGTAGTTTCTTGGGTCTTGCGGGCTACTACCGGCGATTCATCAAGGATTTCTCCAAGATCGCCGTACCACTCACTAGGCTAACTCGCAAGGAGATCCGTTACAAATGGAGTAAGGAATGTGAAAAAAGCTTCCAAGCTCTCAAGGATCACCTAACTACAGCCCCGGTCTTAGCTCTACCAGTCGAAGGAGAGAAGTTCGAGGTATACACTGATGCATCTGGCATTGGCCTCAGATGTGTCTTAATGCAACAAGGAAGAGTTATAGCTTACTCTTCTCGCCAATTGAAGAAGCACGAGGAGAACTACCCAGTCCATGACTTAGAATTGGCTGCGGTAGTGTTTGCACTGAAGATATGGAGACCTGGTGATTCAAAGGGATCTCACTTATGAACAAAAGCCCATGAAGATCCTCGATCGTGAGGTACGAACATTAAGGAACAAAGTTATTCCCATGGTTAAGGTGCAATGGAGTAAATGTTCAGAACACGAAGCCACATGGGAGACCGAGGAGTCTATGAGGAAACGGTTCCCAGACTTATTCTAAAAGGTATGCACCCTGCACTCTCCACATTTATATGCGATTGAATTTGGGGACCAAATTCTTTTAAGTGGGGGAGGGTGTAGCAACCCTAGTAAAAAGTTTGAATACATTGAAAATAATAATTAAGCAAGGCTCAAGCCTTGAACATATCCCTCTTGCAAACTGAAAAGTCTTACAAAAAAGGACTCATAAACCTTACCATGATATTAGAATAAATTAAAGAATAACATGTTATTTTTAAATAACCATTTGATGCACAAAATAATTTTAATTGAATTAAGAATCATTAAATCTTGAAGAAAATGTCAATTTATATTTTATTACTAATTTAGAAATTTTAATATTCCACATTTACTATATTATAACTTTATTAGAAGGGAGAAGGATATATATATAAGATTTAAATACATATAAAGGATAAAAGAATGGACATATATACAATTTCGATCTTTTCAAGGGCAATGAGAAATGACCAAAATTTAAATGACGCCTCTTTGTATAGGCGTATATAACGTGAAAAACGACTTAATATAAGTCGTTATTTCTAAATTAGTAAAAGTCAAATAAAGTATATGGTTAAGGATATTATAAAAGAATAGGAGTATATATACGATATCAGTCTTTCGGAGGTCAAATAGAAAAGTCAAAAATCAATTGACGCCAACATCTACGAGCATCAATTTCATAGAACATGACTTAGAATAAGTCGTCATTTCAAAAATAATGAATAGTGCCGTTTTTTCGACTAAAGCATTTTGGAAAAATAATTATATGGAAAAATAGAGAAAAATGGAAAATTAATACCCTTAAAATTTTCCATCTAGATCACATCCATAAAAAAAGATAAAAATCCCGGAAGATTCTAACACTTAAGTTATTACGTGTTTCGAACTGTTAATAAAAGAAATTCTAATACTATTAGGATAGGTACTAGAGAGTTAAGTCCCAATTGAACTCCAACCCTATAGGGTCTCCAAAACCCTATAAATACCAACCCCTTCTAGCCAATCTATTAGCTTTTTCTTCATCAAACATACGGTTGTGTTTCCTCTCCCAACAACCTGCTGCTGTTGTAAAGTTCTTCAAAGTATCGTAGGAGCCTTCTGCTTCTTTGGGCCAAAGGGGGGCTGCGCTACTATCTTCTTCATACGGAAACGTGGGAGAACTATCTTCTTCTCCCTCTTCCTTCTGCGGGTTGTCGGCGACAAGAAGGGGCTGCTTCAGACCGTGGACACATCGTAGAGAGACTAAAGTTTCTCTCTGCTATTGCTTCTTCCATCTTCTTCCTCATTATAGGAGCTACTGCTTGCCTTCTTCAGCCGCTAGAATCCGAACAAGCTGCTGTTCAGTACGTGAAGAACATAGCAGTTCTTCATCAGCGTCTTCTTCCTCTTCTTCTTCCTTCCTGCGAAAAGGGGATTGCTGCTATTATCTTCCTTTTTCTGTATGGTGACTCTGTTCTTCACGTTCCAGCCACCAAAACATCAAAAGGTAGGTTTTCTCAAGGGTTATGCCAAATTGAGTTAGTAATAAATCCTCGCATGCATTTAGTTTGATAAAGATCAATAGGGAGGTTTCTGTTTTACTGATTTCTACATTTACAGTAAGAGACGCCCTTGCTTAAGGCGTTATTTTGATTTAACGCCCTTGCAAATAGTCGTCAATTGCACTAGTCAATTAATAATTACGCATGATCAAAATTTCATAACTATGAATCCTGATGAGTTAACTCATGCATGGTTATATTAGTAAATTCTTGCTATTTTTCTCTATCTGTCCATATCTCTAGATTCTTGATTGAAAATACCCCAAAATCCATGTTATTGACATATGACTATAAATAACGACCATGCTGATGCCGTCAATTGAATGGACGCCCTCACCCACAGGCGTCAACTTAGTGAGATATCCCATAGATTTTCACATTGTGAAATCTACTTAACTATTGAAATGACGACATATACCATGCCGTCAGTTGTATATAAGACGCCTGTAACTAAGGCGTTATTCACTGAATTAAAGACTTAACCTAAGTCGTCATTTATATAATATCTGAAATTTTTGAATGTTTTAAAAATTATTATGGATATAACGACGGCGTGAATAGTCGTCATATTTGGAACTCACGACCTAGCCAAAGGCGTCAATTCTTGAAATAAAGACTTAATCAGAGGCGTCAATTTATTGATTTACTGATTTCACGGATTCCTATAACCCACTGTGAGTGAGTTAATTGCTAAAGCACTATATTCCATTCCGTGAATATAGTCCCACGTTTCACGTGGTTTTTATCGATTACCCACTATCTCTCGGTGATAGATGAACCCTCCGCGTGACATTCCGTTCCTTCGGACTGGTGACTTTATCATAGAGACCTCCGTAAGACTCCGCTAGCTTTGGATTCCCTCAAAGCAGCCGAGCTGGTTGTACCCTTAAAACCCATGACACTTCTTAATTGTCATGTCACTCTAAAGAAACATGGTGTACCGGCCCTCACGACATGCTATTTGTATGCCATGAGAATATTCTTGAAATAATTGGATGGGTAATCCATACCATTTATATCTTTTTAAAATAGTGTACCGTACTTGTGTACACTAATTCTATCTACCTTATCATGTACAAGAACAAGCGACCATGTTCATGTGGGCGCTTACTCTTATTGACATGGCACCCAAGTTAGGCAGCCCATTCCACCTAGTTTATCGATAATCATGATTATACCGTTATTATCATCGTTTTACCACATGTTCAAATCCTTGAAATGCTATTCCCCAAGATCTACCTTATAAGTTCATACAAATTTATTCCTTGAAATTCCATATTGGCTATAACTATAGTGGATGTCAAAAACATACATGATCAATGCTTGCGCATATAGGGCCCGATCAGGTCCTGGGAGGAGCACCCAAAAGTACTTGTGCCCATGGGAGTTGTAATGATCACGGTATGACATTGTACCGAAGTGCATGACTAGCTTGATTAGACATTCCACAATCTTGTACTCGACTTGACATGACATGACTTGTGTGACCCGGAAAGGGTATTTATATACTTGCTTGAAACGTGATAGCCAATTCCCGACATGACATGATGAATATACTTGCTTGAAATATCTTGACATCCATTGATATAAGTCCTTGAAAGACATGCTAGTGCACTCAATTATCTCTTGTTATACTCTCTCTCTTGTCATTTTACGCAAACATGCATAGCTTTATTGCATTCATGTAACATGTAATTTACTTAAAGCAAGCTAGCTCTTGAGATATAATTCCTACTGAGCATTCGCTCATCTAGTGTTTTTCCTTATTTTTCAGGTAAGTCCGATGATGAGACTCAATCGGATGGGGAAGGTCAAGAGTGAAGAGATTAGAGCTACTTCGTCTATCCAAGCATCTACTAATCTTATCTTTCTAATTTCTTGTGTCAACCATTGTACTTTTCTTTTTATTGGGTCTTAGCACTTTCCTTAAGTGGATTGTAATAGAAGTACTTTTGAGGTTGTGATTGAATAAAGGATTGGGTTATCTTTACTTTTGCGCGCCCTGTCTTTGTGTCGAATACACTAACGCTCTGATTGACATGATCGATATAAACTCGTCACGCATCTCCGGGTTCCTTCCGCGCTCGGGGCGTGACATATGATCTGTTAAGTCATAAGTCATAAAGTTTGTCATCATCAAAAAGGGAGAGATTGTAGTGTGCCTTGCATATATTTTTTGATGATACCAAACTTTGTGTATGCTTGCATATGATTTTGTTAAACACTCATGATATTTGCTATGCTTGAATATTGTGAGATGATACCAAACTTTGTGTATGCTTGCATATGATTTTGTTAAATCACTTATGAGCAACTGTGCTCTTAATGTTCAAAAATGGTCGAGATTGTAAAGTGTTTGAGATCTAGCTCATGCTTTGATTAACCTTGAGAAGAATGATCAAATTGTTAATGTGATTCACATGCATTTATTTCATGCATTTTAAGGTTCATATATGTTGTCTAAATGCATGGCTATAGCAAGTTGTTTGCTAAATGCATGGCTATAAGAAGATGTTTTTGGTTGAGAAAACTTGAGTTGACAAAAAGGTTTTAAGCCCTTTAATGAATGAAACAAGATGAGCATACATTACCTTGTACATTTGGATATGCTTTGTTGGGCTAACAACTTTGTTTTGCAGGAATTCCAGAGATCGGTCGACCTATGGGACCATTTCGGTCGACCTAATTTTCCAGCAACCAATGGACTGAACTCTGAGAAAGTTCGGTTGAACTAAAGGGGCAGTTCGGTCGACCTAAAGGGGCAGTTCGGTCGACATAACTTTCCAGCACTGAAAACCCTAAAAATTTTCAGAGTTCGGTCGACCGACCGTCTTGACCGGTCGACCAAACCCTTCGAGGTAGCAATTGTTGACTTCTTTCATGGACGTGTTAAAAGCCCCTATCTTGGACTTTTTGATCTTAAAGTCTCCCAACTTGCCTAAAATCGTGGATCTGGTTCCTAGCTTGTCCCTTGACCATCCTAGGTCTTATAAAAACAACTCTTAGGCCAAGGAACCCTAATGACTCAAGAGGATTCAAAGGAGGCTATCAAGGGAGAAAGAAGGCTGCTGCAAACACTCCGTGAACAATACTTCGTCCAGCCATTCTTCATCAAACCTCAAGCATTTAAAGATCATTCTGAAGTCAATCAAGTGGAGATTCAAATTTCATTCAAGATCTGCAGTATATACTAAGGGGGAGCCTAAATCAAAAGTCTTTCTTTTGTGTTTCTTGTGCTTCAAAGTTGTGTTCCTTGTAATCCGTAAACATTCATGTGTGTGTGGATCGGTTCAGATCCATAGTTGTGTGTTGATCGATTTAGATCTGTAGTTGTGTAGGTTGTCTCGTTCAGATTCATGGTTGTGTGTGGATCTCTTCAGATCTGCGTGTGTGTTGTGGATCCATCTAGATCTGGGTGTTTGTGTGTTTAGAGTACCACATCTATGGTAGTGTGTGTGTGTGTGTTGTTGATGGGAATCAACACTAGGCACTAACATTTTATTTTTGCATTTGTATCTTTTTGTTTACATTTATATCCTTTGGTTAATCGGGTTGCAATTGTAAGGCATTATAAGCCAATGGGTTAGTCTTTAGAAATCATTGGGTTTCTTTGCAAAAAGGCCGCGTAGGCCCGGCGAGACCCCCACCCTCTCTCCCATTGGGCCACCTAGGCTCTCTAGGACCCATGTGGGGCTGGTCTATGGTCCAAGTTAGACTCTTGACCAAGCCCCCCATGTTGACTCCATGAAGGGGGCGCCCCCTCCTTTGTCCCCATTTTGGATTAAACAATTCCCCCCCTTTTTCCACCCTTTTATTTATATTTGTTGTATTTGACCACATGGGAGAAAATTCTTCTCTTCCCTAATTACCCCTTTTTAACCCTAGATCTGAGGTTAGTTTAGGTCATTTACATTTCATATAAAACCCATGTATTTTTCATATTTTGACAGATTAATGAGAAGAAAAGTTGGAAAATTCCAAGAGCCCAAGGGCGCCCCTCTCTCCCTCTCCCCTTGCAGCTATGAAGGTTGCCCTAATCTATGGTGTGAAGCCATATTCTGGGAGTGATTCCCACCTCTAGCACCTTCGCTGGATGCGACTTCTAGCCACCGCCGTCGCCGCCTCCGTTCGTGCCGCCGTCGAGCCGCCACAACCATTTCTTAACCCTGCTGTCCAGGATTCTGAGATCCAGGACAGAAGCTGAAAAAAAAGGTTGGTCCTCCAAATCCGTGAGTCTGATGATCTTGAAATTTTGAGAGATCATCCCCCTATAGACATCCCCAATTTAAATTTCGTGTCAATCCGCAACCGTTTGATATTTTTCCCAGTATTTTAGTTCCACCCCTGACAGTCTGCCAATCAGCAAATCTGCGGGACAGTGTCTTGTTGTTGTATTTTTCCCGCCCCCTTAGTCAACGCCAAAAATTCCCAAAACAATCATACGTGTTTCTCACATCCCCCTCTTCCACCCATAATTTTCCCAGAGTCTAGATCCATCGTTTGTATGTCGGTCAAAATTCAGTCTCAGGCAGATTTTGTTCTGTCCTGATTGTCTGTAATCCGAGCCAGTAGAAATACCTGGGGAATAGTCATTTTCATTTCTAATCCGTCTACTAGATGGACCTGAAATAATTCTATGTTGTAGCCCTTTAAGTCCTCTATCCAACGGCGTGAATCTCGCCTCCATCCGACATCGGATCTGGGCACAAAAATTCTTTTTGCCAGGTTGCGCAAACTTGTTCCGTGGACAGGCCAGCAAAGGCAGCAGCAAGTTAATCCTTGCAAAATTACTTTGGCGTCGATTCCGCCGCCGCCGAGTTCAGAGATCGAAGAGGAGTCTTCCACTGATGTCCCAACAAGCCGCCGTGATCAGGAGGTGACCGGAAGCTGCCGTCCCACAAGCCGAGTTTGGTTGTTGTCCAACGAGTCAGAACAGTACCGAGTCAGACTAGCAGCCCGCCTCCAGTCCGAGAACCCTTCCGACTTGCTGCCCGTCAACCCGAGACCGCTACTCCCGAGTCCCACTGTAGCCCTTTACCTCCCTGCGTAGAGTGGGCATAGAAATTCACTTCTGAAATTAATTACATTTCCTGTACCGGGAGTTACGGTCTTGGTCGGGGTCATCTTCCCCACGCCCGGAGCATGGGGGTACACTCGCCACCCTCCTTATTGGGCATTTTGCTTATCTCGTATATTTTCATATGCCACTGCATGAGTGATAGGAACGTAGCTTCTTATAATTTTATCACCGCTACGAGAGTGACTGAGTGGAACCCGTCCCGTGTCTCGATCTGAGCACGCGGAAAGTCGATACCCGAGACTCATTGCCGGTTCCTCAACCGCACAGATCCACACGTTTCCCTCACTTAGGGACGTCCCCGAGTTAGTGTCCCAGGTTCGCGTCCCGTCCCGCATCAGTTGTTGATCCGGTCGTCGGATCGTGTTGGAAACTCTGTTTCTCTCTCTCTCTCTCTCTGTGTGTGTGTTGGGGTTTGTTCCCCGTGTGTATGCAGGCGTCGACCTGCGTGTTGTTGGAGTTTTTTCTCCGTGTTGGGGATTTATCCCCGTGCTGATTTTTCAGCAGTGAAGCCTCACCGGGTTTTGGTGAGGGGTGGATGTAGGTTGCCGTCGTTGCATCCAAACCACCTTAAAATTCCTTGTGTCTTGTGGTTTGACCTGTGTGGTTTGATTCATTTCATCTACCCCCATTCTGTGTGAGTGATATTGCATATTATCTCTTCCGCGTTTGATCTTCAGATCTAGCATAATTGATCTTTACGATAAATAGATCTTTGGTATATTGAAAGGTGTTTTGAATTGACAAGGCCAGTCTTGTCAAGACGACAACATCTTGCACGAGCAGAATCCTTGGATTCATACCTCCGCCTAGTACCGAATAACTATCATGGCGATAAATTTTGATAGATCTAATTTGTAATTTAACAGATCTGAATTTCTAATTGGTACTTTATCACATCTGTTTTAAATCAGGTAAAATTTTCTTATATTTTGTAATCACCCAATTCACCCCCCTCTTGGATGTCATTGATCTTGGGACTTAACATTCTCGTTACATGATAGTACATTCTTGTTATTGAAAGGCCATATTATAATCTTGCTTGATCATGTTCTCATATCTCTATAGATCATATCTTGTTACCTATTGTTACTATGGTTTTTTATTTGCATGTTTTTATCGCACTCTCGTTATCGTACCTTCTAGAGCTAAAATGTTAATCATGTAAACATTGCCATCATGTTGATACGAAGATACCTACTGGGCGAGTGCGCTCATTCCCTACTTTTCCTAATCTTTTCAGGAGACTCTAGCAGGTCAGAATCAGACTACTCAAGTGGCGAGTCCAAGAGTGAATGAAGACCGAGAGAAGCCTAGAGTGTCATGAGTCTGGTTATGTTAGTTAAAAGCCATGTCGATGTAATTTTCCACTTTATTGAGCCTAGGGAGTTATTATGTTAAAGAGAGTCAAGTGTCAGTTGTAAACTTGATTTATTAATAAAGTTGAGTTTTTGAGCATATATTGTGCATCCATTCTTTTGTGTGAATGTGTATAGTGCTCTGATCGTCTTGCTAGCTAGAGGCTTATTTTGCCGGCTATTCATGTTCCCGACTTATTCCGCTGCATTATCTCGGGGCGTGACAGTTAAGGTGGTATTAGAGCCTAGGATTATGAAGTCCTAGGAAAATGTCAAGTCATAGGTTAAGTCTAAGGTTTAAGGATTTCCAACCTCTGAACTAAGAAGAAATTCCCGAACCCATGTGAGATCGGGTAGAGCCCGAGATGAGATAGTTCTCTAGTAAAAATTAACTTCTAGGATTAAACCTTATAAATTCCAAAGAGAATGACAAATTGATTATTTTCTCAGGAACCCTACTTTCCAAATGGCTGGCAATTGTGCGAACTGGGAAGCCATGCATCAAATCGTTGTGGGTCTCACCCAGGCCCTTCAGACGGTAGCTCAAGCGAGCGCGCGAGCTGGCGCGGGTGATCTACACGGAAACTTTCAGAGTATGAACCCTCCTCGATTCTCAGGATTGTCAAACCCCGATAAGGCCGAGAACTGGATAGATGAAATGGACAAAATCTTCAATGTGATGCAATACACTGACCAAGAGAAGGTCCTGCTAGCTACATTTCAACTCAACAATGATGCTCGCACATGGTGGAAGGCCACCTCGGCTCATCTTCAAAATGCAAAACTCATGTCACGCCCCGAGCTTTCATTACAGCGGAAGACAATCTCGAGAAACGTAAACAGCCGACATGGTAAGTCTCGAGCAAGAAATATAACCAGAGCACAATAACAACCACACAAAGTAATTGCACAATAAATTTACTCAAACTTCATCTTTATTTCATATCAAATGATCATAATTCAAAGACACTATATTCCACTTTCTCTCTAGACTCAATAAAAATGAAAATTACATGGACTCAATCTAGACATCATTAACTTCCTAAGTCTTCTCTCAATCTTATGTGACTTTCATTCGCTCTCGGACCCATCACTTGAATAACTCGAATCCGAATCCGAACTACTTGCATCTCCTGAAAAGATTAAAAAATAGGTAATGAGCACACTTGCCCAGTAGGTATCTTCACATCAACTTGTAGGCAATATTAATGTGATTAGCGATTTAGCTCTAAAGAATAAGGTAAAATCATGCATATACGATAAATCATGCGAATAAAACCAAAGTAACAAGATATTATCAAGCTTGAGATATGAGAACATGAATTGAGCATGTATAATCAAGCAAGAATGTAATTATGGCCTTTCATGAACAAGAATGTACTAGAAAGTCATGTAACAAGCAAGAATGTACTCTTCACTTAGTAACAAGTACTTCATGAATTTCTATGGATCTTTCCTTTACGAGCTGTTAATATTTCACTTATTTATAAAGAAAGTACTCCCAGCGCAATGCGACACCAGTAGCATCAAACCCCATGGTTTAAAATAGTATGTTTTCGATAATCAGCCGAGGGGACTAGCATAGAGCCCTTGAACACAATCAGTGCTCGAACCACATGTGCAAGTACAAATCAAGCTACTTCCTCGTTTATAAAAATAATGTGGCCAAGATTGTACAATTTCAAATGATAATTCCATGATAAAGTAACCAACAATAAGAATGCTACTATTAAGAAACAAAGGATTTCAATCAATGCATTTAATATCTAGGTTATACTTATGGAAATAAATCGGCAGCATAATGGTACATTCTTTAACTTTCAAAGTTCACTTAGGTAGCTTTGGAATAATGTGAAACATGCTAGATAATCAATTGGACTATCTAGGAACTTAGGTTAATCAACCCATGAGTGAAACCCCGGGTTAACAGAATTCAGAGAACAAATGGTCATATACTGGGCCATTACATGAATATAGCGGTCTAGTTCTGGACCGTTAAGTACTAGACTGTTCGGTATTTGAAAATAGGTTCTCTGGAGTCTTTAGCGGTCAAAGATAGATCCATCAAGGTTCTGTTAGCGGTCTAGATAAGGCTCGCTAGCAGACCCTGGCGGTCAATTATTGGGCCGCTATGTTTCAGAAACAAAAAACATCGGTATAAGTGCATTCTAGACCATTGGGCTTTAACGGTACAACCAACTTGACGTCCTAGTGGGAATCCCGAGCTCGCGGAGAATTACGGAGGCCCTGAAACAAGATTTCCTAGTCCATTGGAAGGAATATCCAAGGGAGAGGTTATCAAGTCCAAGATTATGTTCCTAATGTGTAAAGTGTAACTAATGGTCATATACCGGGATATATGCCATGGACTTATGAAAATGATTCTATAGTTGAGAAAGAGATCATTTAAAACAACGATCAAGATAAACCATGAATTATCTAACTCTAGAAACATGTATTTAATTACAAAAGTATATGATTTTGACATAAATTAACTTATGTTAAAAATAACTTCAAGTATAATAACGAATATTAACTCACTATTATAAATAAATAAAACTCAGGATAGTGAATAACATTAAAACAGGTTAGAGCATAGTTAACTAGGCTTAATTATAAGCTAAATGGGTTGTTCTTGAACCCGTCTCGGGTTGACAAGAAATAGAACACTGGTGGTCTATTATAGAGCCGTTATAGGAATTTGGTGATTTATCGTAAGGCCGCCAGAGAGACATAAACGGTCTATTACTAGTCCACCATAGGTTTTGTAAAAATCGAGTTTACAGAGTGTCTAGCGGTTTATCGTAGGGCCGCCGCACAAGGTTGGCTATCGAAGACAAGGCCACTAGAGCACGTCTGACAGTAAACTTAAATAAGAAGAAACCAATGTCTAAAACACATCATGTCTGGAAATCAACATGTATAAACTTCCATATCATGATAGAACGAAGAATAGGCTACAATATGCATGGGGTTCATGTATTATGACAAGAGAACCAATTTAGTTCATTAGGGCTAAGATATATGCATGAATGATGTACCAAGTGCATAGATCCTATTAAAACATGAAATTCTCCGTACACAATGCATGAAATCAAATGCAACAAGAGGGCTTTTAATCCTAGAATGATGTTTAGCCGTTCATGAGATGACCTACCTTTGTCCTGGGCTTTCAACTTCAAATTTAAGACTAGATGCTACCCCTAGTTCCCTGCACTTCCTTGTGGTAAATCAGAAACTTCACGTTGCTCTAGCTCCTTACTCTCTTGACCTAATGACATGAAATTTGGAGGGTAAGAAGTAGATACTAATGGGAACAAAAAGTTATAAAGGCACAAATGCTAAATACCTTGATTTGGTTCCCTAATTCCCTGATCTTCATCGAACTTTTGCTCAGTTTCCTGGGTCGCTAACATGGAACTAGTAACTTTACAGGCTTCTATTTCCTTATGTGCTTGATCTCCTAACATGAAATTTTGGGAGATGTTAGTCCTATGTATTAGGAATAAAAACTTCTAAAGAACTTACCCGAAATAAAGTCTCCTTACCTTAGTTCCACGCGAGCAAATGTAGGGGTCGCGCAAGTGAAACTTAGGGTCTATTTATAGGGTTAGGCTAGGGTTTCATGGATTAGATCTATCATAGAGTCCTTATTAAACCTTAGGTCGACTTCTGAGAGTCCTTAAGATGTCACTAGTCCTCCCATCTCGATCTCTAAGAGATAAACTATCAAAAATCCAATCTTTTTACTCTTTCTCCAATTCACGGAATTGATAGTAAGTAGCGGTCCAATATTGGTCCGCCAAATGCCCTTTAGCGGTTTTATGATAGACCGCCAAGATCATTAGGCGCCGAATTTAAAATTAGTTCAAACTCTATTTTCGTTTTACGCACTTAACTATCTCTATAAGGAATATTTATCCTTAAATTCCGTGAATAGACTAATTAACCTTCAAGAATATGGGCCAAACTTCATGGGCTTGGTCCTTGAGTCCTTTGGGCTTTATTTAAATAGGCTAGGTTTATTGTTTATCATAATTGGGCCTTAATAATGATTTATTTACCCAAAAATTTATTTATTGATCTATTTTGACCTTTAAAAATTCCCAAAAAATATTTAAATATCTCAGAAATATTTTATAAATTCTTCGGATCATTACACCCTCCCCAACTTAAGAGAATTTGGTCCCCAAATTCAATGTATGGATTATATGGATAGTGCACTTACAGTTAAATAATTCTGAAAATCTTTTCCGCATAGCTTCTTCGGTTTCCCATGTTTCTCCTAACTTTGTCCACTGGATTTTGACCACAGGAATAGTCTTATTCCGAAGTTGACGTACCTCCCATTCGAGGATCCTGATTGGCTTTGTTCGTATGTCAAATCCTTCTTAATCTCCAAATTGTCGTATGTGATGACATGGAAGGGATCAAGTACATACTTCTTGAGTATCGAGATGTGAAATACATCATGTACTTCAGATAATTGAGGAGGTAAAGCAATTCAATAAGCCACTTCACCAACTCTTTCCAGAATTTTAAAAGGACCATTAAATCTTGGAGTAAGCTTGCCCTTAATATCAAATCTTCGAATACCTCGACCTGAAGAAATCCTAAGAAATACATGATCTCCTACTTGAAACTCCAAGTCACGCCTTCGATTATCCGCATAAGATTTCTGCCTGTCTTGTGCCATATGTAATCTTTCTCAAATGAGCTTAATCTTTTCAGTCGTATCCCTAATAATGTCGGGACAAAGAAATTATCTTTCTCCTACTTCATTCCAACAAATAGGTGATCGACAGCTTCTTCCATATAGAGCTTCAAACGGTGCCATTTGAATACTAGCCTGGTAGCTATTGTTGTATGCAAACTCCACTAGAGGCAAGTGATCATGCCAACTTCCTCCAAAGTCAATAGCATAAGCCCTAAGCATATCCTCAACTACCTGGTTTGTCCTTTCTGTTTGACCATCTGTTTGTGGGTGTAATGCCGTGCTAAAGTTGAGTCGGGTCTCTAATGAATGTTGTAGACCCTTCTAGAATTGAGATGTAAATCGAGGATCTCGATCAGATATGATAGTCACAGGGACACCATGTAATTTGAAAATTTCCTATATGTACATTGCTGCTAGAATATCCACAGACCATCGACTTTTAATCAGTAGAAAATGTGCCGACTTAGTCAATCGGTCTATGATTACCCATATACCATCGTGTCCTCCTCTTGTCTTAGGTAAACCTATGATGAAATCCATCCCTACACTTTCCCATTTCCATTCGGGAATATTTAAGGGGTGTAATTTACCTGCGGGTTTTAGATGTTCTACCATTACTTGCTGACAAGTGAGACAGCGGGACACAAATTCTACTATTTCTCTCTTCATATTAGGCAACCAGAAATTCCTCTTGAGATCTTGATACATTTTAGTACCACCTGGATGAATGGTGTACTTGGAATTATGGGCTTCTTCCAGATCAATTTCTTAGTATCAACATGATTCGGTACACAAATTCGATTCTTGAATAGCAACCTTCCATCATTGGCAATAGAGAAATCCGGCCTTAGCTCAATATTGGCTTTAATCTCTAGCAATATTGGATCATTATCTTGTAGCTTGACCAGATCTTCTATTAATGTAGGTTGATTTCGGATATTGGCTATAAAACAATCTTCCTTCTTTATGTCAACATCTAAATTCAACTGAGTAAATTGAGGAATGAGATTAGTCATACTAATCATAAGACTTGATAGCTTTCCCATTGGTTTTCTGCTGAGTGCATCAGCAACAGCATTAGCCTTGCCAGGATGATATTGGATAGCAAAATCAAAATCCTTTAGGTATTCCAACCACCTACTTTGTCTCATATTCAGCTCCTTTTGGGAGAACAAATATTTCAAACTTTTGTGTTCTGAATAGACCGTGAATTTTTCTCCGTAAAGGTAGTGATGTCAGATTTTTAAGACAAATACAATAGCTGCCAATTCTAAATCATGCACAGGATAGTTTTCTTCGTGATGCTTCAACTGTCTTGAAGAATAGCAAATCACTTTCCCATTTTGTATAAAAACGCACCTTAGGCCAATGCCAGATGCATCCGTATAGACTTCAAATCCAATACCCTCAACGGGCAATGATAATATAGGGGCTGCCGTGAGATGTTCCTTAAGAGTTGAAAAACACTCTTCACATTCTTTTGACCATACAAAAGGATTTTCTTTTCTTGTAAGTCTAGTCAAAGGAACAACGATCTTAGAGAAATCCTTAATAAATCACCTATAGTAGCCAGCTAGTCTTAGAAAACTTCTTACTTCTGACACAGTTGTTGGCTGGCTCCAGTTCTTGACAGCTTCCACTTTAAAAGGATCCACCGCGATACCCTCTTTTGAAATAATGTGACTAAGAAATGAGACTTCCTTAAGCTAGAACTCACACTTACTAAGTTTGGCATAGAGTTTGTGTTCTCTTAGAGTCTACAAGGCTATCTTCAAATGTTCTTCATGTTCCTCCTTTATCTTGGAATATATATAAGAATGTCATCAATAAATACGACCATAAATATTGCCGAGATATGCCCTGAAGACGTTATTCATAAGTTGCATGAATACTGTCGGGGTATTGGTTAACCCGAACGACATTACTACAAATTCACAATGACCATAACGGCTTCGAAAAGTAGTGTTGTATATGTCTTCGTCTTTAATTCTGAGCTGGTGGTAACCTGACCTGAGGTTTATCTTGGAAAAATACCATGCTCCCAAAAGTTGATCAAAGAGCTCATCAATACGCGGCAACGGATACTTGTTCTTAATTGTGAGTTGATTCAGTCGCCGGTAGTCGATACAGAGCCTGAGCGATCCATCCTTCTTCTTGACAAAAAGAACTGGCACACCCCAAGGGTATGTGCTAGGTCGAATAAAACCCTTGTCTAGTAACTCCTGGAGTTGTCTCTTTAATTCCTTAAGTTCCGTGGGGGACATCCTGTAGGGAGCGATTGAAACAGGTGTTGCTCTGGGAATGAGTTCAATGGAGTAGTTTACTTCCCTTTCAGGCGGTAAATCAGGTAAATCTGACAGAAATACATCCAGAAACTCATTGACAATTGGGATATCTTTTAAGATAATCTCCTTGGATTCAGTGAGGGTTACGGAAGCAAGAAAAGCTACACATCCTTGCGAAATTAGTTTACAAGAGTGTAGAGATGAAATAATGGCAGGATGCTTCCTATATTTGACACCAAGGAAGAAAAATCTTGGGAGACCAGGTTTCTGAAAAGAGATAATCCAGTTTCGACAATTTATGTAGGCATCATGGTCTATAAGCCAATCTATACCCAGAATGGCATCGTAGCCCTTCATATCAAGGCACACAAGGTTTGCAGGAAGATTGTGTCCTTCTACCCTTACCTCACTATTTGGATAGTAGTTTGCGAGTTTGGTTCCAGGGCCTAAAGGTGTAGTGATAGCAAGGTCCGAAGGTAAAGGGACTGACGAAATAGGTAAAGTTTTTGCGAAGGAAGTCGATATAAAAGAAAGAGAGGCACCCGTATCGAATAGTACAAAAGTAGGATGGGAACAAATGTGAATAGTACCTTCCATAAGCCCATCATCCTTGGGCGCTTCATCGCCATTCAGGACGACATTAAGACGAGCCTGCCATTTACGTCCACTTCCAGAAGATAGGTCCTTCATAAGGGGGCAATCCGGCATGCGGTGCTCCCTGCTGCCACAATGTAGACAAGCGGCAAGGCGTTTCCAGCATTCTTTGGCCGAATAATCAAACTTCTCACAGAAGATACAGGCTGTGGTGACCTGCTTGTCTTCTTCCTTGATTTTCTTATTTTTTATGGTAGCCACTACCACTCCCATTACAGGATCTCTTCTTGCTTTCACGGGATTTGTAGGGTTCCGTGATGCTGAACTTCTTCCTCTTATCATGCCGATCAGACCTTCAGCTTGGTTCTTCGCCCTTACCTTTTAACCTTTCGACCTTTTCCAAGGTCCTCTCGCATAGGTGTGCCCGTTGGACCATCTCTGCGTATGTACGGATATTCTGGGTCCTCAATTGCTGAATATAATCGGTCCTTAATCCATCCATAAACTGATTAGCATTTAACAAACCGGTGCTAATCAAGTGAGGAGCATACGGCGCCAGCCTGGAAAATTGAAGTTCATACTCCACCACCGACATCATGCCTTGGCGTAGAGAGGCAAACTCCATGGCCTTCCGCTCCTTGATATGCTCGAAAAAATATTTGGCTTGGAAGAGCGTAAGAAAGCCTTCCCATGTATGAGGTGCATCAGCTGGAGGAGTAGGAACTGACTTCCACCATGTACGGGCATCTTTTTTTAGTTGAAAAGTAGCAAGGTGAACCTTTTCTTGATCCGCACATTGCATAACTTCGAAAATATGGTTCATCTCGTCTATCCAATTTTTAGCCTCGTCTGGATTTGAAGAACCAGAAAATCTCAGAGGATTCAAACTCCGGAAGTTACGATGTAGGTCTCCAGCCCTCGCTCCCGTGCCAGCTTGCGCCATAGTTTACAAAGCCTGAGTCAGACCCGCGACGATCTCTTGCATGCCATTCCAGTCCACGCGATGAGCCATTATGATTAAAACAAGGTACCTGAGAAGAATAATGAATTGTGTTAACTCTGATGGAATGATTGGGGTAAGTCTTAGAAATAATTCTAATAACTATCTCATCCCAGGTTCTACCCATTTCCTCTCATAGGTTGGGAATTTTCTTTCCTAGTTTTCATAGGTATGGGTCCTTAAACCTTGGACTTAGCCTATGACATGACATTTTCCTAGGACTTCTAGTCCTAATGCTCTGATACCACCTTAACTGTCACGCCCCGAGCATTCATTACAGCGGAAGATGGTCTCGAGAAACGTGAACACCTGACATGGTAAATCTCGAGCAAGAAATATAACTAGAGCGCAATAACAACCACACAAAGTAATTGCACAATAAATTTACTCAAACTTCATCTTTATTTCATATCAAATGATCATAATTCAAAGACACTATATTCCACTTTCTCTCTAGACTCAATAAAAAATAAAATTACATGGACTCAATCTAGACATCATTAACTTCCTAAGTCTTCTCTCAATCTTATGTAACTTTCATTCGCTCTCGGACCCATCACTTGAATAACTCGAATCCGAATCCGAACTACTTGCATCTCCTAAAAAGATTGAGAAATAGGTAATGAGCACACTTACCCAGTAGGTATCTTCGTATCAACATGTAGGCAATATTAAAGTGATTAGTGATTTAGCTCTAAAGAATAAGGTAAAATCATGCAGATATGATAAATCACGCGAATAAAACCAAAGATACAAGATATGATCAAGCTTGAGATATGAGAACATGAACTGAGCATGTATAATCAAGCAAGAATGTAAGTATGGCCTTTCATGAACAAGAATGTACTAGAAAGTCATGTAACAAGCAAGAATGTACTCTTCACTTAGTAACAAGTACTTCGTGAATTTCTGTGGATCTTTCCTTTATGAGCCGTGGATATTTCACTTATTTATAAAGAAAGTACTCCCAGCGCAATGCGACGCCAGTAGCATTATACCCCATGGTTTAAAATAGTATGTTTTCGACAATCAGCCGAGGGGACTAGCATAGAGCCCTTGAATACAATCAGTGCTCGAACTGCATCTTCAAGTATAAATCAAGCTACTTCCACGTTTATAAAAATAATGTGGCCAAGATTGTACAATTTCAAATGATAATTCCATGATAAAGTAACCAACAATAAGAATGCTACTATTAAGAAACAAAGGATTTCAATAAATGCATTTAATATCTAGGTTATGCTTATGGAAATAAATCGGCAGCGTAACGATACATTCTTTAACTTTCAAAGTTCACTTAGGTAGCTTTGGAATAATGTAAAACATTCTAGATAATCAACTGAACTATCTAGGAACTTAGGTTAATCAACCCATGAGTCAAACCCCGGGTTAACAGAATTCAGAGAACAAATGGTCATATACTAGGCCGTTACATGAATATAGCGGTCTAGTTCTGGACCGTTAAGTACCAGACTGTTCGGTATTTGAAAACAGGTTCTCTAGAGTCTTTAGCGGTCAAAGATAGATCCGTCAAGGTTCTGTTAGCGGTCTAGATAAGGCTCGCTAGCAGACTCTGGCAGTCAATTATTAGGCTGCTATGTTCCAGAAACATAAACATCGATATACGTGCATTCTAGACCACTGGGCTTTAACAGTACAACCAACTCGGCGTCCTAGTGGGAATCCCAGGCTCGCGGAGAATTACGGAGGCCTTGAAACAAGATTTCCTAGTCCATTGGAAGGAATGTCCAAGGGAGAGGTTATCAAGTCCAAGATTATGTTCCTAATGTGAAAAGTGTAACTAATGGTCATATACCGGGATATATGCCATGTACTTATTAAAATTATTCTATAGTTAAGAAAGAGATCATTTAAAACAACGATCAAGATAAACCATGAATTATCTAACTCTTTTTTTTAATCAAAAGGGATACAGGATCCAGCAGCTGGTCAAGTGCACCTATCCTCAAGGAGGATAGATGGAATCACTCCCCCAGGCGAAACTTGTACCCTAAAAATTTTATTAATATTTAAGAAATTTACAAGAGCAGCGGGGCATAACCCTGAGAAATAGAAACAAAAGAAAACTAAGAGATCTAAGAGGATCTTTAAGATCCTAGAAAAAACAATAAATCTAGAAGACTAAAATCTGGAGGAGGGACAGCCAAGTATATCCAAGACAATCGCCCCCCTGGTGCTAGGTGGCAAGTCTTTTTGAGACTCAAATATGATGTTTTGACGCATTCTACAAGCATATGAAGCCAAAGAATCAGCCACTTGATTCCCTTCTCTAAAGACATGGGTGATGCTGTGAGGGTTGTTGTTGAACAAAGGCATGATCTTACGCCACCAGTAAAGGATTTGCCAAGAGGGGCAAATGCTCTTATGAATAGCCTGAACAAGGACAGCTGAGTAAGAATAAGTGGCTGTGATCGGGTAACCTCTATGCGTAGCCTGAAGGAGACCATCAAGTAACGCCCTGGCTTCAGCAATTAAGCTATTTCCAATGCCATAATAATGAGAAAAACCAAACATAAACTTTCCTTCCCTATTGCGAACACAACCACCACCTCCATAGTGGCCCGGATTATCTAACTCTAGAAACATGTATTTAATTACAAAAGTATATGATTTTGGCATAAATTAACTTATGTTAAAAATAATTTCAAGTACAATAACGAACATTAACTCACTGTTATGAATAAATAAAACTCAGGATAGTGAATAACATTAAAATAGGTTCGAACATAGTTAACTAGGCTTAATTATAAGCTAAATGGGCTATTCTTGAACCTGTTCGGGTTGACAAGAAATAGAACACTGGCGGTCTATTATAGAGCCGTTACAGGAATTTGGCGGTTTATCGTAAGGCCGCTAGAGAGACATAAATGGTATATTACTGGTCCGCCATAGGTTTCGTAAAAATCAAGTTTACAGAGTGTCTAGCGGTTTATCGTAGGGCCGCTGCACAAGGTTGGCGGTCGAAGACAAGGCCGCTAGAGCACGTCTGACAGTAAACTTAAATAAGAAGAAACCAATGTCTAAAACACATCATGTCTAAAAATCAACATGTATAAACTTCCCTATCATGATAGAACGAAGAATAGGCTATAATATGCATGGGGTTCATGTATTATGACAAGATAACCAATTTAGTTCATTAGGGCTAAGATATATGCATGAATGATGTACCAAGTGCATAGATCCTATTAAAACATGAAATTCTCCGTACACAATGCATGAAATCAAATGCAACAAGAGGGTTTTTAATCCTAGAATGATGTTTAACCGTTCATGAGATGACCTACCTTTGTCCTGGGCTTTCAACTTCAAATTTAAGACTAGATGCTACCCCTAGTTCCCTGCACTTCCTTGTGGTAAATCAGAAACTTCACATTGCCCTAGCTCCTTACTCTCTTGACCTAATGACGTGAACTTTGGAGGGTAAGAAGTATATACTAAGGGGAACAAAAAGTTCTAAAGGCACAAATGCTAAATACCTCGATTTGGATCCCTAATTCCTTGATCTTCGTCGGACTTTTGCTTAGTTTCCTGGGTCACTAATATAGAACCAGCAACTTTACAGGCTTCTATTTCCTTGTGTGCTTGATCTCCTAGCACGAAATTTTGGGAGATGTTACTCCTATGTATTAGGAATAAAAACTTCTAAAGAACTTACCCGAAACAAAGTATCCTTACCTTAGTTCCACGCGAGCAAACGTAGGGGTCGCGCAAGTGAAACTTAGGGTCTATTTATAGGGTTAGGCTAGGGTTTCATGGATTAGATCGATCCTAGAGTCCTTATTAAACCATAGGTCGACTTCTAAGAGTCCTTAAGATGTCTACTAGTCCTCCCATCTATATCTCTAAGGATAAACTATCAAAAATCTAATCTTTTTGCTCTTTCTCCAATTCACAGAACTGACAGTAAGTAGCGGCCCAATACTGGTCCGCCAAATGCCCTTTAGCAGTTTTACGATACACCGCCAAGTTCATTAGGTGCCTAATTTAAAATTAGTTCAAACTCTATTTTCATTTTACCCACTTAACTATCTCCATAAGGCGTATTTATCCTTAAATTCCGTGAATAGACTAATTAACCTTCTAGAATATGGGCCAAACTTCATGGGCTTGGTCCTTGAGTCCTTTGGGATTTATTTAAATAGGCTAGGTTTATTGTTTATCATAATTGGGCCTTAATAATGATTTATTTAACCCATAAATTTATTTATTGATCCATTTCGGCCTTTAAAAATTCTTAAAAAATATTTAAATACTTCAGAAATATTTTATAAATTCTCCGGGTCATTACAACTCACATGGGAGGAGTTTCTTGAGCTCTTCCATGAGAAATATTTCTCGGAGCATGTCTGAGAAAGGAAAGCAGCCGAGTTTGCCTCCCTTAGGCAAGGCATGATGACGATGGCGGAATACGAGCTACAATTATCAAGACTAGCCCCTCATGCTCCACACCTTGTCAGTATGGAGCTTTTAAAGGTCAATCGCTTTATGGATGGATTAAGGCATGTCTTCGTCAAACAACTTGGCCCGTAAAATATTCGAACTTATTCGGAGATGGTGCATAGGGCCCATTTGTGCGAGAGGACCCTTGAAAAGGTGGAGAAATACAAGGGAAAAGATGAGGAGCCAAGCCGAAAACATGATAGGTGAGAGGAGAAGGGAGATAAATTTAGCATTGCGGGAACTCATAACTCCCGGGATAACAAGAAGAGGCCACACAATGGAAATGGAAATGGTAAAAATAAAAGGAAAAAGGAAAAAGATAAGCAAGTCATGGTGACTTGCACATCCTGTAAGAAGTTCGATCATTCGGCCGAAGAGCTGGAAGCTTCTCGGCGCTTGTCTACGCTGCGGTAGCCGAGAGCATAGAATGCCCGATTGTCTGCTTATGAAGGAACAACCCTCCAAGAATGTTGGTGGGCGCAGGCGGCAGGCTCGTCTAAACCCCGTAATGGAGGAGGAACCTACAAAGGAAGGAGATATGATCGAAGGTACTATCCTAACCTATTTTGCATCTGATTTTTGTCATTTGATACCCGGAGCTGTTTAATTGTAAGTATACTGCACCTTCACAATCCCATGCAATAAATTTGGGGACCAAATTCTTTTTAAGTGGGGGAGGGCGTAGCACCCCTGGTAATATCTAGAATTTTTTGGGATTTTTTAGAGATTAAATAAATTATTTATGCATTTAATAAGCTTAAAAGGGCCTAAATGGGATGATTAATGGATTAGTGGATTATTTATCTTTTATTTAAAAGCTCAACTAATTATATACCATTAAGCCCACTTAAAATGGGCCTTAAACCCTAAAACTTAGCCTTTTGGCCAAAGCCCAAACCCTAGAGACGTAATAAGGTATATTTCCTTAATTAAAGGAGATAAGTGGGGGATAATTAGAAGTGGAATTTAGGTAAAATTCAAATTTCAAAAAGCTAGGTAAGTTGCGGTCAGACGTGTGACTGCGACTTGGTGATAGCGGTCCTGGCCCGACCGCGACCTAGATCTGTAAACGGAAAGGGATAAACCCAGGAAAGTTTAGATTTTTATCCACCCAATCGCCATGGATCGATGTGATCTGGCATGGGAACTTGCCTAAGACTCTTAGGGGATCGAATTGACGCCCCATAGGACTCCTAATTTGACTTAAAACTCAAACTCTAGGTCAATCCCTATAAATATGTCTCAGGTTTATCCTACACAAACCCTAATTTTGGATCGCGTGGTTTGAAGGTATAGTATCATCTTCCCTAATTCGTCCTTTAGAACTTTCTGTTCTCCTTTGTGTTGTCTAACTCCCTTCTGATTTGCATGTTAAGAGATCAAGAGGTCAAAGAGGTACAACGCTTGGAAGTCGCTGTTCCATGCAGGACGCACAAGAACAGGGGTGTTCTTTCGATGAGAAATTCAAGGTTTAGGGACAATACCAAAGGTAGGTTATCTCATGATCGGCTTAAACATCAAGTTAGGATTAAAAGCCCTCTGGTCTTGCTTAATTTCATGCTTTCTACATGAAGAATTTCATGTTTTTCCATGACTGCGTAACTAGTTTTTCTCTACATGTTGTCCCCACAATACCTAATGAATCTTGGTTGATTTGCACTTTTCCATGCATTAGGTCCATGCTAGTATACTTTCCTTTTAGTTTTATACTCGTATCATGATGATTAGCCATAGATACAAACTCTGCAAAACGAGATTTTGCTTCTATCTTGTGACGGACAGATAGCGGTCCTACAGAGACCGCTACCATCAAATAGCAGTCTTCGACAAACCGCGATCTGGTTTCTATAACCAGATCAAACCTTGTTCATTTCCTATTATATATAATAGTAATCGTGTCCTATCCCGTTTATTTATGTTCCCTGATCATGTCATGATCTCATGTTTAAATGTTAGTATGTTTTAAAAGTTTAATGTCATTGTATGTTAATTTCATTCCAAACTTTGTATAGTTTGTATATAAAGGAATTTCAATTGACTACACGGAGATTTTAGCACGTTCCCTACTCATCTTGTTTCTGATTTCCGTTACTTAGACATAGCCCATACTCCGGTACGACGCTATTAGTCACTGCACTTTATAGGCAAACTTTCTTGAACTTGAGCACCTCTCCGTCAGATATTCCTTCTGTCGGACTAGGTTATCTTATTTCAAGGCTTCCGTAAGACTCTGCGAGCCTGAGATTCTCACTAGGATGCCTAGCTTGTTGTACACTAAAAACCCAAAGTCTAGAAAAGCACTTGAGTTTTCTACATTTTCTGCACTCTGGTCGCGGCTTTAACTCGACCGCTACCTCCTGATAGCGATTCTGTCACAACCACGTTCTGCCAGTAGTGTTGATTGAGTCAACCCACTTCTTTCCTGAGTCAACGTAGTCTGATAGCGGATCCCACTTGACCGCTACCTCAAGATAGCGGTCCTCATTGAACAGCGTTCTATCAACCTTCTGTCCAACCCGAGGTTCGACCAAAGGGTTGATTTTGCTCTGTTCTCAGGTGATCTTCTGATGGTCTGGAACCCAAACCTTATTCAATAAGTCATTAATGAATTATGAAAATTGATCAATATACAGTTATGCTGCCAGAATTCCTCTGTAGCATAATGTCCTATTAAATCTTTCTTGATCTCTCATGATCATTTTGGCACGTTCTCACCTTGTTTATTTTCGCCATAAAAGTATTGTTTGAACCTGATATTATTGGCCTACTTTTATATATCTCGTGGAAGTAGCTTAATTTATAACTTGAAGATGCAAGGGCGGGCACAGACGGTGTCCAAGAGTTCTAGTCTAGTCCCCTCGACAGATGGCTGGAAACATACTATTAACCATGGGGTATGATGATTACTGGCGTCGCATTGTGCTGGGAATACTTTTTTTATAAACAGGTGAAATCCACGAGGCAATCTCATGAAATTATACTTGCTTGTTACATGACTTTCTAGTGCATTGCCTTTCCAAGGTTATGAAAGTACATTCTCGTTACATGATAGTACATTCTCGTTATTGAAAGGCCATATTATAATCTTGCTTGATAATGTTCTAATATCTCTATAGATCATATCTTGTTACTTGTTGTTACTATGGTTTTTTATTTGCATGTTTTTATCACACTCTCGTTATCGTACCTTCTAGAGCTAAAATGTTAATCATGTAAACATTGCCATCATGTTGATACGAAGATACCTACTGGGCGAGTGGGCTCATTCCCTACTTTTCCTAATCTTTTCAGGAGACTCTAGCAGGTCAGAATCGGACTACTCATGTAATGCCCCGGATTTTTCGGATCCTTGTTTGTGGGTCCCATATCTGGTTTCTTGGAGTGTCCGACTCCGTTGTGTCTGAAATTTCGTTTTGGACATCTTTTGTGTTCGGATCAGCGCGATCCGGAGTTATTTTGGAGGTCCGGAAGCGTTCCGCGACTTTTACGCGTGTGTTTTCCGATTCCCGATGTGTGTTTCGGTAATTCCTTCGGAACCTCGTTGCGGATGAACCGGGCCGTTCACCTAGGCGAGTGTGGTACCATTGCGATCGGTGCGTTCCGAGGATTGCGGAAACGTGATTTTCCTATTTTTGATATTTTTCAGAATTTTTGGATTTTCCTATATATATATAACCCTTTTCTCTCTCTCCCCCTCTCATTTCTCTCTTCTCTCCCTCTCTCTTCTCACGCTCTCTCCTCTCTCCCTCTCTCTCCGGCAGCCGATGGGGTGGAGCGTGGGTGAGGTGGGAACGGCGCGGGCGAGGCATGGGCGAGGATGGGTGAGGATCGAGGCGGTGGAGGCGCGGTGAAGCTCGGCCGTGGGTTCGTGGAACGGCGAGGCTTCAACAACGTTTTCTTTGTGGATTGGCGTCCACGGTGCGTCGAATCTTCGGTGGAGGTAGGGAGATGGACCCTCAACCCGCGTACTTCATTTCCCGCGAGTTTTGTAGGCCGTGGTGAGCCGAGCGGGCTTATTTGAGGGATTTGAGGAAAATGCATGTTTTTGGGTGTGTGAGCCGAATCTTGTGTTTTGATCATGTTTTTAGGGTTTAAATGGGTCTTCTTGGTGCTAGAGAGGTTGGGGAATATTTTCCCCTTTTGTTTCCCCTTCACCTGGGGGTGGATGGGGCGTGGAATGGATTTCCCACCATTTTCCCGTTCTTCCGATTTCGGACTGAGAACGCGGTAGTCTCAGGTAGCGCGTTCTTGAGGGTCGCGCCACCCCGATAGGGCGCGTTCATCAAAGAAGATGAACAGTTAGGCGGTTCCTATCGCGCTATAGAGTCCTAGCGCGTTTTGCCTTGTCGCGCTAGGGGGTCCTAGCGCGATCTATCTTATCGCGCTAGGGGATCCTAGCGCGTTCTGTCTTGTCGTGCTAGGTGATCCTAGCATGATCTGTCCTGTTGTCTTGTCGCGCTATTAGTGTATAGCGCGTTATGTTCTGAACGCGCTATGCGAGGGTAGCGCGATCTTGGGGTGACCAGTCGGGCCGCCCAGGGTGGGCAATCTATGGCGGATTGTTCTCCCCTTGGGCCGTGTGTGTCCCGGACACCCCGTGGAGTTCCATGACGGTGTCTTTGGGTGTTCAGAGGTTCCGTTTACCTCGATTAGTGTTCCTGTGGGTTTAAGGGTCTGGGTTACCTTCTAGCATTCTGATTGTGTTGTGTTGGTCTCCAGTCGACCCGGTTGTGACCCAATGGTTGACCTTTGGCCACGTGAGTGTCCCGGACACCCCGTGGGTTTCGTTACCATATTTTTGGGGTGTCTGGAGGTACCGTGTTACCTCGATAAGCGTGCCCATGGGCTTGGTGGGTCCAGGTGACCCCAGGTGTTCCGAGCTTCCGTGTTCTTGCTAGATCGAGTCACCGTGTGCTGGTGTGAGTGCGGTGAGGTTTCCTCGCAAGTCGTTGCTTCTCTGGAAGGTGGCTTCCGAGTGGGCCAAGCGTGTGGCCTTGGACGGTGAGTCCAGTCTCCCAGCCTGGGGCTGGAGATTTCTTAAGTTCCCTCCTCGAGGGATGGGTCTCGGCAGTTGCGAACTACCTCGTGAGTTATCGCATTGTGGTTTTGGACCTAGGGATTAGGCCAGATTGACGGCTCAGTGCTATCGTGTGCAACGGTCTTGACCCCGAGTCTTGTGACTCAAAGGCCGTTGGGTTTAGTAGGTCTAGTGGACCATCTAGAGTCTGGTGGCGTCGTGCCACTTGTTACTCCGTGTTACTCGCAATGCGTGCGTGCGTGGTTTTCAGTGTTCACGTTCTGTGACACATCCACTAGTCGTAGCCTTCTTAGGGCATGCGTGTGCTGACCCACCAGGGAGTGGTGGAGCGGCTGACCCGAGAGAGACGGTGAGTAGGCTGGTTACCGTAGGGCCCCCACGTACAGCCGAGTCCAGGCTTAGGGGGAATTACCAGCTAGAGGACAGGTCTAGGGCGTATGGTCTGAGTGTGCACACGAGGTTGGGGGCGTCGGACGGCGTCGGCAGGCGCGACCCTAACTAGTCCTTGTTCTGTGGTACTGGTTACTGAGTGTGTCTGAGTCTCCGCCTGGGGCGTAGTAGCTAGACACTTGTGACGCGATGTAATACGTCAGGGGACGCATCCGGTCGTTCTTCTAGTGGGTGGTGCTCCTGTCACGTGACGTGAGTTGTCGTGTACCGGGTTCTGTTTCCATCCGCGAGATGGGACTTCGTGAGTGGTTTTGGGAGTGTTCCCGGAGTCAAGGTCTGGGGTCCCCGGTGAGCGTCACCGAGGGCCTTTCCCCAGATAGCGTTGTGTTCACGACGGTGAGGTCGTGACCGTGTTCCCTGACCGTGTGGTTTTGGCTCGGGCCCTTTTCGTGAGGGCATGCCTCCGCTACGAAGGTATAGTGGTGTTTTCCTAGTAGTGTGGCTAGGGTGGTTCGTGTCTGGTGGTCCCCGATCGTGGAATCAGGTGGTCGGGTGCATGGCTTAGTTGTCCCCCGACGGGAGACTAGGTCGTGTTTTCTGGTACAGTAGGAGTAGCTGTAGAGCAGTGGTTTTACCAGCCACCGTAGTTACTTTCCTACTTTCGTAGTTACTTCTTTCCGTACCGCCGTTGTTTCTCAGTTGGGGTTCCGCGGGATCCCTACTGGGCCAATGACAGGAGGCTCACCCCTGCTTTTCAGGTGCGGCGATTCTCTCTCGAGGTTCGAGGGCGTTGCACGGAGGTTCTTAGTTGCCAGCTTGCCGGGCCGAGTGTTCACTTGGCATGTGGTACGTTTTACTGCTTTAGACTGTGCTTTCTGTTGGACTGGACTCTGTTGTAGTTATTTATCTATGTCTGTTAATTGTTGAATTGTCCTACTTTATTTCCTATTTCTTTGTACCTCCACACTCCTTTTTAGCCCTTCCGAGCCTCCTGCTCATGGGCGGCGGGCCAGGATTCGAATGGTATCGGGCTCCTCCCGGTATCCAGATCTCGGGTCGTTACAGTTGGTATCAGAGCATGGTTGTGGATGTACATAGGAATTCGAGATATTGTAGTTATCAGAGTCCGTAAGGTCCAGTACAGTCGGTAGCTGGCATAGGGTTTCGTGCATGTTTTCCTCTTTGTTTCTCGCTTGAGAGCTTGAGTGCGCTATGTGGCGCGGTGAGGGTGGTTGCTGTTCGTGGCTTTCGTGCCGGCGTGGGGTCTGCGGATCGAGGTCGAGAGCTTTCTCCCTTGGGTGGTGGCCCCGATTGTGCTGTGTTGGGCAGAGGTTGCTGACGGGTGTGTTTCTGCGGTGTTGCGTTCGAGGAGTTTGCAGCTAGGTCAGGTGGCTGGTGAGGATTGTTCATCGTAAAGTGGCCGTGAGCGTGCTCTGAGGGAGTTGTCATAGAGTTGGCCACTCCAGCATGAGGTTTACCCAGCCCCTGCGGTGTTAAGGCTGTGGTTTGAGGTGTTGGAGCAGGTGATCTGGTCGAGAATTATGCTCTGGTGAGCATAGGATCTTGTGTTGAGCTACTGATTTGTCGAGCCTGGTGTCCTTGTCATGCTCTGTGGCGTCAGAAGTGATGTTTTGATCCCGATTATCTTTACGAATTTCGAGGCACGATTGGGCTGTGGTGTCCCAGTAAGTCTTGCTCCTGTGCTCTTGTGTGCGAATGGGTTGTGTTCGCCCATGATTTGGCTCGAGATGTGAAGGTTCCGTGGCGAGTTAGGGGCTCGATGATGAACGTTGACGGTTGTCGATTATGGCTCGCGTTGCGGCTCTTGGCATGGCGTGTTGTAGTTCGGGGAATTGCAGCGGTGGTGCATCGAGATGTCGTGATCGTGGTCCGACAGGACACTTGTCGAGTGTGTCGAAGGAGTTGACCTGACGGAAGTGATGGTTTTTCTTGGTGCTGGAAGGTGCTGTTCCCAGCATGCGCGAGGCTTGAGGTCAGGTCGAGTGTGGAGTTTTCCTTCCGTTGGTCGGAAGTGTATTGAGTTCTTCCCTTGGTTGGAGGAGATCGTGGTTGGTTAAGGATCATCGTCTTGCATTGTGCGTCCGGATAGGTTGGCCTTTGTCTGCCAGGAAATCCATGTGAGACATGTTCCATGTTTTTGGCAAGGTGGTTACCTGTGAGAAGCGTTGCCCGTTCCCTGATGTGTAAGGGTGTTGGCGTTGTTCTAGAAGGACGAGTGCCGGCTGGGCGGTGTTTTCGAGATTTGCGGTTGGCGTTGCAGTTTTCGATGTGCGGAGGATCAGAGTCGGCGGGGTTGCAGATGGTTGTCGGGATGGTGGGTCTCGAGTTGTCGATGTGGTGGCTGTGTGTGTGGATCAGAGTGCGTGGATCGTAGCGTTGGTTGCTGTGTGTAGATTTTTGAGGACGTGTAGAGCAGCGGAGGGTTGGTTCATCGGTGTGTGTTGTCTCCGACGGCGTGAGACGTGTTGTTGCCATGCCGTTGCTTGAGATATTGTGGTTTATGGCACTAGCAGGTGGAGAGTTGGGGAAATATGCTGGCAAGGTTGCCGCATGAGTACCCTGTTCTTGCGGTGGAGGTTGCATTCGCGGATGAGATCGTGTTTTGGAGAAGTGATCTCTGAGAAATTATGGGTTCGGATTGGTGGCCGTGGGTGGCTGGTTAGGTTGACCGAGTGGTCGACCGTGGTAAGGCGTGTATTATCTGCGGACCCGTGTGCATTGGTCGTGGCGTCGTCGACCTGCTTGCTGTGGTGGCAGGCGGCACTTGTCGATTTTAGAGAAGTGTGTCGTAGATTGTAAGAGGTTGTGTGTCCCGTGGCTCTGTGATAAGAGCGGGAGTCAGGATTGGCAGGCGTCCTCTTGGATTAATTGAGATGGGGGTTTCGATGAGATAGGATTCGATGAGATAGGACGGTGGTCGATGCCTGTGTGTGGAGGTCTCTGATGAGACATTGGCGTTGGATATTGATCCTCAGTCTGCGGCCAGCAAGGGAGGATTCCCCGTAAGTCTGAGTCGAGTGACGTGAAGACCGAGGGGAGATGGAGTCATTGGGTCCCGTCGTGCTCCCCTGAAGGGTAGAGTTGGCGCGAGGATCCATCTGGATGTGGTGGTGGTCTGTGCGAGAGTCAACGGATGGACTACCGTGAGTCAGATCGTGCCTGTTGGGCCGGTGGAGGTTTCCCGTTGACGAATGTCTGGTGAGTAGAGGATGGTCTTTCATGGACAGAAGATGCTGGTTGTAGGGGCTTGAGAATGGAGAGAGCCGCGTGCCAGCGAGGCCTTTTGGTGGCCGTTTCTGAGGTGTGTTTTCCCAGATGGGATCTGAGCTTTGTCGAAGTTTGAGTTCTGACAGAGTTGGTCCTGTGATGTTGTGGCGTTCGGCCTACCGAGTGTGGAGTGGTCCTTGGCGTGGAGCCGACAAATTTGTGGTGGTCAGCTGGCAGAGAAGCTGGTGTTTGGTTGGTCCGCCGAGCGTGGGCGTTGACCAGTGGATTGGTTCTTGTGGCGAGGATTGCGTTCCCTCAGTGAGTGAGAGGGTGGCAGTGATGCCATGAGTGGTTTCCGTTGTGTCTGAGGTGATACCAGACTTGTGTCTTTGTATTATGCCTGCTCTGGTGGCTGATGTGTGTGCGGTGTGCGGAGCGTAGGCGTCGTTCATGATTATGGTCCGGCCGTATCCCCATGATCGTGGTTTTTGTGAGAATCAAGATTTTTCTGTGCTGGGGCCCTGACAGCGTTGTCAGTTGGTTGAGGCATTCTTCCCCAATGGCTGGGTGCTAGTCCTAATTTTGAGGACGAAATTTCTTTAAGGGGGGAGGGCTGTAATTCCCCAGATTTTTGGGATCCTTGTTCGTGGGTCCTGGATCTGGTTTCTTGGAATGACCGACTCCGTTGTGTCCGAAATTTTGTTTCGGACATCTTTCGTGTTTGGATCGGCGCGATCCGGAGTTGTTTCAGAGGCCCGGAAGCGTTCCGCGACTTTTTCGCGTGTGTTTTCCGATTCTCGGTGTGTGTTTTGGTAATTCCTTCGGAACCTTGTTGCGGGTGAACTGGGCCGTTCACCTAGGCGAGTGTGGTACCGTTGCAATCGGTGCGTTCTGAGGATCACGGAAACGTGATTTTCCTATTTTTGGTATTTTCTGGATTTTTTGGATTTTCCTATATATATATAACCCTTTTCTCTCTCTCCCCTCTCATTTCTCTCTTCTCTCCCTCTCTCTTCTCACGCTCTCTCCTCTCTCCCTCTCTCTCCGGCGGCCGACGGGGTAGAGCGTGGGTGAGGTGGGGACGGCGCGGGCGAGGCACGGGCGAGGATGGGTGAGGATCGAGGCGGTGGTAGCGCGGTGAAGCTCGGCCATGGGTTCGTGGAACGGCGAGGCTTCAACGGTGTTTTCTTTGTGGATCGGCATCCAGGGTGCGTCGAATCTTCGGTGGAGGTAAGGAGATGGACCCTCAACCCACGTACTTCATTTCCCGCGAGTTTTGTAGGCCGTGGTGAGCGGAGCGGGCTTATTCGAGGGATTTGGGGAAAATGCATGTTTTGGGGTGTGTGAGCCGAATTATGTGTCTTGATCATGTTTTTGGGGTTTAAATGGGTCTTCTCGGTACTAGAGAGGTTGGGGAATGTTTTCCCCTTTTGTTTCCCCTTCACTTGGGGGTGGATGGGGCATGGAATGGATTTCCCACCATTTTTCCGTTCTTCCGGTTTCGGACTGAGAACGCGCTAGTCTCAGGTAGCGCGTTCTTGAGGGTCGTGCCACCCCAATAGGGCGCGTTCATCGGAGAAGATGAACAGTTAGGCAGTTCCTGTCGCGCTATAGGGTCCTAGCGCGTTCTGCCTTGTCGCGCTAGGGGGTCCTAGCACATTCTGTCTTGTCGTGCTAGCGGGTCCTAGCATGATCTGTCTTGTCGCGCTAGGGGATCCTAGCACTTTCTATCTTGTCGCGTTAGGTGATCCTAGCGTGATCTATCCTGCTATCTTGTCGCGCTACTAGTGTATAGCGTGTTCTGTTCTGAACGCACTATGCGAGGGTACCGCGATCTTGGGGTGACCAATCGGGCCGCCTAGGGCGGGCAGTCTACGGCTGATTATTCTCCCCTTGGGCTGTGTGTGTCCCGGACACCCCGTGGAGTTCCATGACGGTGTCTTTGGGTGTTCGGAGGTTCCGTTTACCTCGATTAGTGTTCCCGTGGGTTTAAGAGTCTGGGTGACCTTCTAGCATTTCGATTGTGTTGTGTTGGTCTCTGGTCGACCAGGTTGTGACCCAGTGGTCGACCTTTGGCCTCATGAGTGTCCCGGACATCCTGTGGGTTTCGTTACCGTATTTTTGGGGTGTCTGGAGGTACCGTGTTACCTCGATAAGCGTACCCGTGGGCTTGGCGAGTCCCGGTGACCCCAGGTGTTCCGGGCTTCCGTGTTCTTGCTAGATCGAGTAACCGTGTACCGGCGGTGAGGTTTCCCCGCAAGTCGTTGCTTCTCTGGAAGGTGGCTTCCGAGTGGGCCAAGCGTGTGGCCTTGGACGGTGAGTCCAGTCTCCCAACCTGGGGCTGGAGGTTTCTTAAGTTCCCTCCTCGAGGGATGGGTCTCGGCAGTTGTAAACTACCTCGTGAGTTATCGCATTATGGTTTTGGACCTAGGGATTAGGCCAGATTGACGGCTCAGTGTGTCGTATGCAACGGTCTTCACCCCGAGTCTTGTGACTCAAAGGCCGTTGGGTTTAGTAGGTCTAGTGGACCATATAGAGTCTGGTGGCGTCGTGCCACCTGTTACTCCGTGTTACTCGCAATGGGTGCGTGCGTGATTTTCAGTGTTCACGTTCTGTGACACGTCCACTAGTCGTAGCCTTCTTACGGCACGCGTGTGCTGACCCACCTGGGAGTGGTGGAGTGGCTGACCCGAGAGAGACGGTGAGTAGGCTGGTTACCGTAGGGCCCCCACGTACAGCCGAGTCCGGGCTTAGGGGGAATTACCAGCTAGAGGACAGGCCTAGGGCGTATGGTCTGAGTGTGCACACAAGGTTGGGGGCATCGGACGGCACCGGTAGGCACGACCCCAACTAGTCCTTGTTATGTGGTACTGGTTACTGAGTGTGTCTGAGTCTCCGCCTGGGGCATAGTAGCTAGACACTTGTGACGCGGTATAAGACATCAGGGGACGCATCCGGTCATTCTTCTAGTGGGTGGTGCTCCTGTCACGTGATGTGAGTTGTCGTGTATCGGGTTCTGTTTCCGTCTGCGAGATGGGACTTCGTGAGTGGTTTCGGGAGTGTTCCCGGAGTCAAGGTCTGGGGTCCCCGGTGAGCGTCACCGAGGGCCTTTCCCCAGACAGTGTTGTGTTCATGACGGTGAGGTCGTGACCGTGTTCCCTGACCGTGTGGTTTTGGCTCGGGCCCTTTTTGTGAGGGCAGGCCTCCGCTACGAATGTATCGTGGTATTTTCCTAATAGCGTGGCTAGGGTGGTTCATGTCTGGTGGTCCCCGATCGTGGAATTGGGTGGTCGGGTGCATGGCTTAGTTATCCCCCGATGGGAGACTAGGTCGTGTTTTCTGGTACCGTAGGAGTAGCTATAGAGCCAAGGTTTTACCGGCCACCGTAGTTACTTTCCTACTTTCGTAGTTACTTCTTTCCGTGCCGCCGTTGTTTCTCAGTTGGGGTTCCGCGAGATCCCTACTGGGCCAGTGACAGGAGGCTCACCCCTACTTTTCAGGTGCGGCGGTTCTCTCTCGAGGTTTGACGGTGTTGCGCGGAGGTTCTTAGTTGCCAGCTTGCCGGGTCGAGTGTTCACTTGGCATGTGGTACGTTTTACTGCTTTAGACTGTACTTTCTATTGGACTAGACTCGGTTGTAGTTGTTTATCTATGTCTGTTAATTGTTGAATTATCCTGCTTTATTTCCTATTTCTTTGGACCTTCACACTCCTTTTTAGCCCTTCTGAGCCTCCTACTCGTGGGCGGCGGGCCAGGATTCGAATGGTATCGGGCTCCTCCCGGTATCCGGATCTCGGGTCGTTACAACTCAAGTGGCGAGTCCGAGAGTGAATGAAGACCGAGAGAAGCCTAGAGTGTCATGAGTCTAATTATGTTAGTTAAAAGTCATGTCGATGTAATTTTTCACTTTATTGAGCCTAGTGATTTATTATGTTAAAGAGAGTCAAGTGTCAGTTGTAAACTTGATTTACTAATAAAGTTGAGTTTTTGAGCATATATTGTGCATCCATTCTTTTGTGTGAATGTGTATAGTGCTCTGATCATCTTGCTAGCTAGAGGCTTATTTTATCGGTTGTTCATGTTCCCGACTTATTCTGTTGCGTTATCTCGGGGTGTGACAAGAGATGTGCCAAAGGAAAAGTCACCCTACCGCTTGGGATAGGTCCTGTGGTTATGCCCTTAAAATTCATTGTCCTCGATATAGATCCGGCATACAAGGCCTTCCTAAGGCGACCTTGGATAGAACAAACCCTAAAGATCTCTTTCACAGCACACCAATGCTTCAAGTTCCCCTACAATGGGAGGGTCGTCAAAATCAAAATCATTCTCATGGTGGAAACCTTAAACTCCATCACATCTGAACAAATCCCTTTCATGACTATCCGAGACAAAGGGAAGAAACTTATTTTATCTATCATGGAAGTTGTGGGTCCATCTGCATTGAGTCAACCAATTCATACTGTCTCTCCTAGGCCACCCATTCACTCCAATGTTTCACTCGAAAAAGATTGAGAGATGATGGTTAAGATGGGTTTCGAAAGTAGGTTACGATGGAATGAGCAAGGACTAACCCGAAGAGCTAGGTTAAAGGTTTCCAATAGCCAATTAGGATTAGGCTACTCCACAAGGCAAACATCCAACTCCCCACCCCTCATGAGCCAATCAGAACATTCTAAGCCAGTTGTTGACTATATCGGACTCTCTGGACTGTTAAACACTACATTTATTCTACATTCCTATACACTGTCGTAACCTCTCTCCGATACCACCTATAACGACCCAGGATCCAGATACCGAGTCAAACCCGATATCATTCGGATCCTATGCCACCACCCACGAGCTGGGAAGCTCAGAAGAGTTCAAATTGGTGTCTCGGGAGTGTATAGAAATCTAAAATAAATGCAGTAATTAAAGTGTTGAAATTAAAGTTTACCTTTATAAATAGATTTATACAATTTTACACATATTTTAGCCTAGATGTACAAGTCCAACATGTACAGCTCAACAATAGAAAAGTACAAAGCCTTGGGACATACCCCGACTGGTAGAAGCTGGTGACGCTAAGACTCTTGGGCACTGCTCAAGGCCTCCGGACAACAAGGAGGCACACTGAACATAAAAAGAAAAGGGGTGAGCCTCATCTCATTGGCTCAGCAGGGGTCCTGCGGATCCCCACCACAACAAAACTTATCAAACAGAGCAACAAATAATAAGGCATAAGAACAGTAAAGCAGGAAGGACAGTAAGGTAGAAGGAACGACAATGTAAACATAAAATAACCATGCTAAGCCACTAACTGCCGAAAGCCTGCACAACAATGGGATACCTTGAGTATCAAACATAAACCACGCTGAACCGAATTCTCGTAACCTGGGCTACGAAGGCTGGATCACAATAACCTGTCTCAGAGTATCTTTCCTAAAGTACAAATGTTAGAATCTAGGCTACCAGGTAGACCCTCAATCGGTCAATGAATGAATACGGCTACACTGCCAGAATAGGGCTCTCGAAGAGAGCAAGGAACCATGTCTCGATCATGTATAACAAGGGCACCGAGCCGCCAAAACATTGAACCTCGTCAAAAGGAAACCTGAGCCGCTACCTCTCAAGTGACAGGAGAACAACCCACTAGAAGCAAGGCCGGATGCATCCACCGACGTCTTACTCTGCAGTCTCAGGTGTCACCCTACTCGCCTCAGGCAGAAACTGAGACACCGTAAGTAAGTAAGTAACCACATAATAGAATAAGGACTAGTTGGGGTGGCACTCGTCAGTGTGTGTCCGAAGCCCCCAACCACATGTGCGCCCATAGACCATCCGCTCTAGTTGGGTCCTCTATCTAGTTTTTCCCCCAGTCTGGACTCAGGCTGCAAAGGCGAGGGGCCCTACGGTAACCAGCCTAAAACCATCTCATCGGGAAAGCTCTGCACCACTCCCAAGTGAGTCCTTACATGCATGCGCGGGAAAGCTACGATCAGTGGGGAAGGTCACTGAAGGCAAGAACTCACTGAAGAAGCGAAAACCACCAGAGTACCACCGGTTCGTGCTAATCCAACTATACACATGTAACGCGTCGCAAGGGAGATTGACAACACGAAAACCCAAGAACATCTGACTATGGTCACCATGTCGTCAAAATCAAAGCACGCATGTACCTCTATCCACACTTGCAGCAGGTAAAGTCTCCCCATCATGCTACCTCCCATGCTCATTTGCGTCAACCACAGTACAAATGAGCAAGCACGGCTTGAGAGATGGAGTAACCTCGCCACAAAAGGGACATCAGTCTGACATTATCTTGCACCAACGTATCCCCTGACATCGGGAAGAGCAGTGCCCCACTGAGACACACAGTCAATCCTCGCATTAGTCTTTCAGCACTGGAAGATATGTTCTTGATCTTGTCAAGTGTCCACCTAGACAAACGATCAACTAGGATTCCATGTTGATCCGCCATTCGATGAATCTCGCATTTGTCGTGTACGATATCGACTAGAATTTTGTCCCATGGTGGAAGGACCGATATGTCACGCCCCGATGCGGAATATCGAGGCGCAACGAGTCATAAACATTCATGTCGATCAAGAGCATGTATAATAGGGTCCAACCATAATGGGACACAAGAAGAAAAGGATACTTTTATTTCATTGAAATAAAGTTTCACAACATTCTTAAGCCTTAAGAGGCATAATACAACTTCCAAGTACATAATTCTAGCAAGAGTACTACTCATAAATCTAGGTAACTAAGATAAACTTGATCCCTCGTTTCACTCTTGTCTGTCCCCAAGTGTTTGGGGTTCATCGTCGGAACTACCTGCAAAGTTAACCGAAAACGTAGGGTGAGCGAAACGCTCAGTAGAATTTATATCTCTATACCAGGCAACTTAAAGTAATTAACATTTTTGGATACAGTTACTATGCTATGTCGAGAAACATAAATAAAACAAGGAACATGAATAGGAGAGAGAGTAAAGAATGGAATCGCAAGTAGACAAGATATCAAGAGTAAAGTTCAAGTAGAGGACTATCATGTAGAAAGTATTACTATGGAATTGGCCATTTCATGCCAGTATGTACAAGTCAAGTATTTCACGTAATTCAAGTACTTCATGTATTCAAGAAAGTCAAGTAATTCACGAATTGTGAAATGTCATAAATCAATCTAGCAAGTCAAGCACTTCGGTGTAATGCCACACCAGGTCATTCAACTCTCACGGGCACAAGTACTTTCGGGCGCTCCCCCCAAGACCAGACCGTGCCCCATTAACGCCAGGCATTAGGGTTATGGATCATAGATCCCAAGTATATTTAGACATCCACATAATATGTATGGCCAAATAATTTCAAGGTAAAGGTTACTAAATAAAGTACAGATCTAGCAAAATTTATCATTCGAGGTATGAGTAGTACAAGAATTACAGGTAGTTGAAAGAGAAGTTCAAAAAGGATTTGAGATATCATGTTTAATGACATTAAGTCAATAAAAGATTGAATTGTCGAACAAGGCACAATCAGCCCTTGTGGAAATCTCATAAAATGGGTTTAGATTAAGTTTTTCACAGTCGGGTGTTTAGCTAGAAAATCGAGGAATTATGGCCAGGTAAGAGGTGAGACAGTGGGAGGCTCCCCTCGCATTCGCGAGATCCTAATTAAGAAACCACTTATCCACTTAAAGCGTTTTCCCAAGGACCTCTTTCCTTAGGCACCATTTTTCCTTAGGAATCTTGCTAATTACACGACTTGTTGGAAATGAGGAACAATTCTAGTGAAAATTCTATCCCATTTTTCGCAGTCATGGCTTAACTAGGAAATCGAAGAATCACGGCCAGGTAAGAGGTGGGACAGTGGGAGGATCCCCTTGTATTCCCGAGGACCTAATTAAGTAACCACTTAAAGCATTTGCCCATGGACCTCTTTCCTTAGACACCGTTCTTCTTTAGAAATCTAGCGAACTACGCGACTTGTCGAAAACACGGTAACACAATAACATGGAAATCGTTAAACTCGTATTGATCACGATCATGCGACTAAGCCTATGTAATTTTAACAGATAATATCGATTTTATTTAACATGCTAGAAAGGTAATATAGTCATGGAGATCAAAGATATCGTGATGGTAACAAAAACTATGACAGAAATATAAGCTCATAGAATAGAACTATTATCTTCCATATCCTTAACTTAATTGTGTGTGAATTGAATGATATGTAACTTAACATGACATAGTTCAATTATAACCTGAAGACATCACGATTGGGGCAGAGATCGCGCATCCGGGACACGGTCTTAGAAAGACACCGTGATCCGAGACGGATCTTCCGACGATTAAAAATCTCAGTTAGAATCTTATGTCCAGTTGTATGGACAACATTCTAAATACTCAATAAAAATTATGGAAAATGGTATAGAATCAAAGTAAACATACATCTACATCTAATTTATGCATCAATTTGAGTTTAGCCTGAGAGAATACCTACCTAGTGGAAGATCGAAGAGGAAGAACAATAAGAACGAAGAAAACTTCGAACACTCCTCCAAACTTCAAGATTTTCTCCTCTTTACAACTAGCACTTCCCCTAGTGGAAGAACAATACAGTCCCATAATTATTTTATTATTAATTTAATTTCATCTTCCACCTAATTTCCTATGTCACCCACCCATGTTACTATTACACCAACTTATGTTAGCAATAATTTCCAACATGTGGATGTTGAAATAAATCTCCCATTATGACATAATCAATTATCTCATTTATTCAATGATGTTTTATTACTAATTTAATTCTAAGTCAATTTTCACCCAATTTTTCTATTTCACTCACTCATGTTACTATTACACCAACTTATGTTGACATTAATTTCCAACATGTAAATATTGAAATAAATCCCCCTTTATGACATAATCCATGAACTCATTTATTCAATTAGGTAATAAATTACATCATCCACTAATTAGGATTTAATTAGAGCTAATAATTCTCTCTTAAATCGGATGCTATAGTGCGGCTATAGTACCGACGTCTTCACCTTCTCAGAATCGTGTCGCGAATCTCGCCGTTCGTGTTAACACGTGGGATATGATTCATGTTTATATATTCTACACTTTAAAGACATAAAGAAAAATATTTATCATTTTTTTATTTTCATCTTTCATTATTTTTTCACAAATAAATGTATATATAAAATTTTGAGTTGCTACATCCTCCCCCACTTAAAAAGAATTTGGTCCTTCAAATTCACATGATTCATACAATTGTAATTTAAAATTTCAATAGAGGGGTAAAAATTCTAACCTGAGATCAAATATGGATACTTCTTCTTTATTGATTCCTCCAATTCCCAGGTAGCTTCCTTGAATCCACGCTTGCTCCATTAGACTTCTACCATTGGTATAGCCCTATTCCTCAGCTGGTGTAACTTCCGATCTAATATCTTGATCGGTCTTTCTTCATAAGATAAATTCTTTTGTAGCTTCAAGTCATACAATTGAATTACATGCCAAGGATCATACACATATTTCATCAGCATGGATATATGAAATACATCATGGATACCAACCAATTGTGGAGGCAAAGCTAGCTTGTATGCCACTTCCCCGATTCTTTCCAGAATCTCAAAAGTGCCAATAAATCTTGGACTCAGCTTTCCTTTGATACCAAACCTTTTAATTCCTCGCATGGGTGAAATTTTTAAGAAGACGTGCTCTCCCACTTGAAATTCAAGGTCTCTTCTTCGATTATCGGCATAACTCTTTTACCGTGATTGAGCAATTTTTAGCCTTTTACGGATTAACTGAATATTGGGAGTTGTATCTTGAATAATATCGGGGCCAATCAATCCTTTATCTCCAACTTCACTCCAACATAGAGATGATCTACAACTCCTATCATGCAGTGCTTCAAAAGGCGCCATTTGTATGCTAGACTGATAGTTAATATTATATGTAAATTCAGTCAAGGACAAGTGTTCATGCCAACTTCCATCAAAATCTATCATATAAGCTCTCAACACATCTTTGATAATCTGATTCGTCCTCTCAGTTTGTCCATCTGTCTGAGGGTGGAAAATCGTACTAAAATTCAGCCTAGTACCCAAAAATGATTGTAAACCTTTCCAGAAGTGAGAGGTGAATCTCGGATCTCTATCCGAAATAATAGAAGTTAGAATACCATGTAGCGTTACAACCTCCTTGATATATAGGGCAGCTAGAACATTCATGATCCATTTGGTTTTGATGGGCAAGAAATGAGCAGACTTAGTTAGTCGGTCCACAATCACACATATAGCATCAAATCCACTTCGGGTCTTCGGCAATCCAACAATAAAATCCATGCCAATACTATCCCATTTCTATTCTGGTATTTCGAGATGTTTTAGCTTACCAGTCGGCTTAAGATGTTCGACTTTAACTTGTTGGTAAACCAAGCATCGGCTCACGAACTTGGCTACCTCTCTTTTCATGTTAGGCCACCAAAAGGTTCTTTTGAGATCTTGATACATTTTTGAGGCACCAGGATGAATAGTGTATCTCGATCGATGTGCCTCCTCCAAGATTTTACTATTGATGGTAGAACAATCGAGTACACAAGTTCTTCCTCAGAAAAGTAACCTTCCATCATCCTCCAAAATAAAATCCGGTCGTTGATCTAATTTCTCTTTAATTTCAACAATCAACGGATCATCGTCTTGTAACTCTTTAATTTTCGAGTGTAACTTGGGTTGGAGTCTAATATTTGCAATCAAGACTCCTTCTCCCTTCTCTTCCACATTGAGGTCTAAGTTTGCCATTTGCTCTAACAATTGTCATTCTTTAATCATTAGGTTCGACAATAATGCCATCGGCTTCTGACTAAGAGCATCTGCTACGGCATTACCTTTTCCTGGATGGTATTGTATAAAGAAATCAAAATCCTTCAAGTATTCCAGCCACCTTCTTTGTCTCATATTGAGTTCTTTTTGAGAGAATAAGTACTTGAGGCTCTTGTGGTCGGAATACACAATGAAAGTCTCACCATAGAGATAATGCCGCCAAATCTTCAAGGTAAAGACTACAGCCCCCAGTTCTAAGTCATGCACGGGATAATTCTCCTCGTGCTTTTTCAATTGCCTTAAGAAATAAGCGATTAGCTTGCCATGTTGCATCAATACACAGCCTAAGCCTTTCTGGATGCATTAGTATAAACTTTAAATCCTCCTCCTTCTGTAGGCAACGTGAGTATAGGGGCAGTAGTCAGATAATCTTTTAGAGTCTAAAAGCTTTTCTCACATTCCTTAGACCATAAATAAGGGGTCTCCTTCCTTGTTAATCTTGTTAAAGATACCGCGATCTTGGAGAAGTCCTTAATAAATCTTCTATAATATCTTGCCAATCCCAAGAAGCTTCAAATTTCGGTCATGCTAGTAGGTCTCTCCCAATTCTTTACAGCTTCGACCTTTGAAGGGTCGACCACAATACCCTTCTAAGAAATTATGTGACCTAGAAAAGAAACTTCTTCTAGCCAGAAATCACACTTGCTAAGCTTAGCATATAGTTGGTGATCTCTTAATAACTGTAAGGCTTTCTTGAGATGTTCTTCATGCTCCATCTTTGACATGGAATAGATCAAAATGTCATCAATAAAGACCACAACAAATTGATCAAGGTATGGCCTGAATGCATTGTTCATCAATTGCATAAATGCGACAGGCGCATTAGTTAGGCCAGAAGGCATAACAGTGAACTCATAGTGTCCATACCTACTCCTGAATGCCGTTTTATGAATATCCCCTTCCTTGATCTTCAATTGATGATAACCAGATCTGAGATCAAGTTTTGAAAAATATCGAGCTCCCGAAATCTGGTCAAATAGTTCATTAATCTTTGGCAATGGATATTTATTCTTGATTGAGAGTTGGTTCAATTGCCTATAGTCAACACACAATCCCATTGACCCATCCTTCTTTTTGACAAATAAGACAGGGGCTCCCCATGGTGAAGTACTCGATCGGATGAATCCCTTCTAAAATAACTCCATCAGTTGTTCTTTTAACTCCTTCATTTCGATAGGGGACATCTAATACGGAGCCTTAGAAATAGGTGCAGCTCCCGGAATTAAATCAATAGAGAAGACCACTTCTCTCTCCGGAGGAATACCAGGCAACTCATCCGGGAATACATCAGAATAATCCTGAACAATAGGAATATCCTCCAGATTGGGTTCCTTATGTTGGATTAGGTGGAAGGTCAAACTAGAGGGGAGGGGTGAATAGGTTGACCCTTTGAAAAAATAATGCATGAAAACACTCGCTATATAGATCAGAATGCTAATTAGAAGATCAGTAAATAGAGTATATGGAGATCGTGCCTAATCAATCATCTAACGATAGATGGATAATGTGAGAATAGCAAACCACAAAGGGAACATAGATTTTTATGGTGGTTCGGTCTCCCTGTGGAGACCTACGTCCACCCCTCACTGAACCAGTGAGGATCCCTGCTGAGCTTTACAGCTTAACTACACCGAGGAACAACTTCCTCACACACCGCTGAGCATTACAGCTTGGCTTAAACAGAGGAACAGATCCTCTATACCGCTGACAAATAGCTTGCGGGCAACACGCCCAACTTCCCTTGATCCAAGCACAGTCTGCTGATCAATCCCCTCCCTGTACTCAAACCAGTACGAGGGAGAAACAATTTAACAGAATTCAAATTAAAAAGACAATCAATAAACAAAAACACTCAGTAATGAGAGAATAAACTCAGATCTGTGGGGCAGCCAGATCTCGGGCTTGAGTTCAGAAATCTGGGAGAAACAGCTTCAACGATCAGCTAATCTTCTTTTTCTAAAATGTAGATGAACTTGCGATGGATCACTGCTCCTTCAGCAGATCGCCATCAGGAAGAAGATGAGCTCCCAATTCCTCTTGTGAGCTTCTCTTGCTCAGCCTCGTCCGCAGCAGCTTCGAAAAACTCAAAAACCTTCTTCGATGATCAAGTTCCCACGCTCACTTCCAGATTCATGTATTATATACGTCTAGTGGGCCCCATCCAGATTTTTTGGTTAGCCCAATGATTGCTCTGCATAGAGCCTTCTGGAATCGCGAGAGAAAGCCAGATCACAAGCGCTTTTGGCTGATGTGGCCTTTTACGTCACTTACGATTGGGGTCCACCCAACTAATCTCGTAAGTGGTTCAGATGGCGTCAACCCATTGAATTCACGGGGTTGACGTAGCATTGATATCCCTCATATGGCTTTGAATGTGATGCTGGATGCGTTGACGCGTGGGGTCACTGCGTCGACCCACTGAACTGACCCAGAGCCAACTTCTCCTCAGATTGAACTACTGCATCGATGCTATCATGCTGTAGCGTTGACGCACTAGGGTATTCCAGTGAACCATTAACTCAGCCTTTTTAACTGCTGCGTCGACGCTGCTCTATAGATGCGTTGACGCAGTGAAGTAGATCTGTAAATGCCTCTGCTTCTTAAGCTGATGAGTTGATGCTGCAATAGCGTGGAGTTGACACAGTGAAGTAGATCTGTGAATGCCTCTTCAACTAATGCGTGGACGCCTTGAACTCCCAGCGTCGACCCTGTTCCTTTCTTGCATCAAAAGGAAATCAAATGGAAGCGTTACTGAATCAAGATTTAATTTATCATTTTGGGTTAAATACTACATTCACATCTCATGGTTGTCATCATCGAAATCAGGGGCACAATAATCTCCCGCTTTTTGATGATGGCAATTATGAGGTGAATGCCATTGCATCTAAATAAAAATGTATCATTCAGATCAACCAAGAAGGTTCAGATCAACAAGGAATTCAATTCAGTGACTGACACAAACACCAATTTTTGTCATTCATTTAAGTCCAGGGTTTTACGGCATAGAGAAAGACAAAAAGAAGGAAACATCAGTCAATTAACACATTTGATGCAGATGCAATGCAGTTCTAGTCTAGACTCCAACTTGAGTTCATGTCTCTCCCCCTTTGACATCATCAGGAAGGGGAGTAGATGAAGAAGACTGAAGTACAGTTGCAGACACAATATCCAGCTGTTGTTGAAGCTGAGCAATAGATGCTGCCATAGTGTCCATCCTTTCAGAAAGCAGCTGATCTCTGTTCACCACAAACTTGTGGTATTCTTTGACCTTAGTAGAAATACCATCAAACCAGTTGTGCAGTATATCAAACAGATAGTCCACCTGAGCTTTCTGCTAAGATCCCCATTCAGGTGCAGAGGAGGATGCTTCTGTTGGTGGAGGGCAGTACACATCACGCTGATCTTCAATTGTGGGTGGGAAGTTTTCTTTTAGAATGTGCAATACATCCACAACCTCATCACCGACTAGAGTGGTTCGTTCAAACAGTTTAGCAATGTCCTGACCAAAAGATGTAATCTTTTCAAACAAGGTTTGAACCTTTTCACTGAACTCATTATTCTTGTCAATCAGGGTGGAATATTTCAAGTTCAACTTGGATTGGTTTTCCCTGACATCATAGTTGTATGTCTGTACACTCTATATCCTGTGCAGACATTGTTGATGCATGTTTTGTAAGTTACGCATGACTGAACCAGCTTTCTGACATGCTTGAAGAAGAGATTCCATAAACTCATGAAGCTTCTTGTCTGACTTGAATTTATCACGTGTAAACTTTTCCCATCTGCTGTCTAATTTCTGTTCAAGGTGTGACAGCCTCATATCCGTTGTTGAACTTAGGTGCATTATGGAAGAGCCAATGCCCTTGAATTTCATTTCCAAAAATTGAATGAGTGTAGGATTAATGCCAGAATACTCATTCTGAAAATTAGCTGGAATTTCCTCAGAAGTACATGCATGTCCCCTTGGTGGAGAGGGTTCTGGAAGAGGACCTTGTACTATGGCAATCTCTCTGGAAGCAACAGAACACACAGGAGTATCATCTTGTACATTATAATCATCTTGGATATTGCTGAAGTCTTGGTAGTCCATTCTAGCTGAACTAGCTTCAGGTCTATCTGCCCTAGCCTCTGATATTTGCATTCTGTTTAGACTGGCCTCTTGCTGAGTTTGTGTTTCAGTTCTTGCTTCATGACCAGTTTCCACTGAGGTAGTCATTGGTTTCTGACTTGGCAGAACCCTGACAGGCTGTCCATTTATAACTTTAAATCCCATGAATTTCTGAATGTAGGAAAGAGAGTATATGTTCCCTTTAGGAATAGCCAGTTTCTTCTCATTTCCAAAATCTACTCCAACTTTTCAAAATATGGCAGTTAATGGAGCAACATAGGGGAGTGTCCTAGATTGTGTTAAGCAAGATCCCATAGTCTGAATGACTACATCTGACAGTGAAATGTTTATCTTTTTCAGCATGCAATACAGTAAAAATCTCTACATCTCAGTGACACATTCCCTACCACTGCTCTGAGGTGTTATCACTGATGTGCAAATATGGTGGAGCAGTCTATTGAATGGAGGGAACTGATTTGCTTTAAGACTAGATAAGAAAGTCTCCCTAATGACTGTAGGATCACTGGGTTTGTCAGTCAAAAGAGCATAAGCTGCATGTTCATCAAACTGAAAACTGTGTAATTGAACCCCATTCATTGGAATTTTCCAAGCTCTGGCAAACAGTTTGTTTGTCAATTCGAAACTAACATTCCTGACAGTTGAAGAGATTTTGGGGATCTGAGGTTCATACTTCAAATTGTGGTAAAATTCCCTAACTAGGGTGGGGTAATAAATCTTATGATTTGTAACAAAAGACCACCAACCCTGATAATCCAAAGTAGGGAATAGCTGCGGAAAAACATCAAGCATCTCAACGTCGGAAGCAACAATATACTGTGGAATAAGGACTTTCAGAGGTTCTTCCACATTGATGGTGAGAGAGGGATCAGAAGACCTTGCATGAGAGCTGTCCGCACCTTTCTTCCTCTTCGCAGCACCTGAAGATGTAACCTGCTCCTCAGTCCTGACGGTAGATAGCTTTCTCTTTTTGGTTGGCGGGATTGGATGAAGATGGCGTTTCCAAAGAGATAACTCTATCTCTTTGCCTTTCTGTTTCCTTGGAGCTGAAGGAGACGGTATCTCCTCTGAACGATCTGCCACGTCCTTGTCTTTGCCCTTCTGCTTTGCTACCCTTGTCTTCCCCTTCTCTTTTCCTTTATCTTTCCGTGGAGCTGACTGAGACGGCGACTTTTCTTGAGTAGGTTGAAATTTTGTTCGAGGCTCAATCCTGCCCGTAGCAAAGATGGGATCTCTTCTCTTTAGACCCTTTTTTCTCTTCCCCTTCTTCACTTGTTCCGGAGGTGCCATGGCAGCGAGAATCAAGCGGGAACAATCGAAAAAAAAATTGAGAGAAGGAGTTGAGGAGGAAAAAATCGAGAGGCAGAGACCCACTAGGTCTTGGAATGAGCTGAGTAGATGGCAGCATTTACGCTGTGGGGTTTTAAAGAAGGTGACGACTCAAGTTCAATTCAAAGGATTGAACCGGTTTACTGTTCTGAACCGGACTGGGAAGAAATGGGAGTTATTGAATGACTGTGTTTACGCAGTGAGGCATTGCGTCGACGCCACCAAGGCGAGTCATGAATGTAGTGTGAAGTAGACAGGAAATAGTTAAGATCCATAGTATGTAGGCATTCTAAAGATATTGAAATTATGAAGAGATGAGATTACATTCAGGGATTTTTAATCGATAAAATTCAAGTTCCCTTATGAGATATATGATGAGAAATTATGAGAGCCCCTAATTCAGTTAATGATGTGGAGTAAAACAATCTTAAGACTTTGAGATAAATCCTTGAACAAGAAGGGCATGATTATGGAATAAGGATTGAACAATTTTCACACTTGGAACTTTCTCAAAACTTATCCCTAGAATGTTCAATTTCAAGAGACCCTTATAGTAGTAAATTTAACTCGAATTGAGGATGAACTCTAAAGGGTGTTATATTTGAGCAACAGGTCAACCCCATATAAATATTGACATTTTTCATTTTTCATCAATTGCAATCAAGTATAGCTAGCCTTTTGACACGAGTGCACATGTTTATCAGACACCAGAGTCCCCGGTTACTTAGCATAGCTAACTATTCTGCGCAACTGAAACAGAGTTAGCAACTTACATCATGACATGCCTTGTAGCACTTCATTGGTGCATGAAGGTAGTTTCTCAGTGGAAAGTTACCATTACTCTGCACTGAATTAATTTTTTCTTATAAATCAGAGGTAACAGCCCACATCATGACATGCTCATTTGCACTTCTTTGGTGCATAGAGACAGTTTCTCAGTGAAAGCTTACCATTGCTCTACAATTTATTATATGCATATTTGTATATATAGGGTATGTTTCTACAGCTCTTATTAACCCTATGCTGAGTTTAAAGTCAATACAGATATTAAATTCATTTGCACAAAGGTCTCTTTACTTTTGATCATCATAGTTCAAGAAATGATGAGGCCTTCGTTTTATCAAATAGTTCTGAAACTATTCCATATGCACAGCACTCTTGTGTTCATGAATTTTAGCATTCAAAGAACAGAGGATTTAGAGAACTCCAATCATTAATACAGCATAGAGACAGTCAATAAAAATCACCACCTCTTATAAGGGAATTATCATTTTAGCTTCCCCTGAAACTATGACATCAATTCACATTTCAGATCTCAAGAAACTTCCCTCATACTCAAGATTGAGTGGTTCTTCACTACAAGTTGAAAAACTGAATGTAGAAGAAACAAGGTTGATGAGGGGTTGAAAAGACGACACCAAGTTTCAGACAAACTGAGGTACTCGAAGATTTCAACAAGAAAAAGGATATGTGAGATCCAAACTTCAGAGCTTCGGTAACCCTTCTGAAGTAATTAATTCCAGAACTCATTTGCATCAGGTTTATATCAGTGCGTCAACTCAACCAAGTGACTACGTTAACTCATTCAACCAGTCAGTTCAGCTTTCAGCCTGTTTCCAGAAGGTTTCTGTCAGTGCGTTGACTCAACCAGGTGACTGCGTTAACTCACTCAACCAGACAGTTCAGTTTCCAGCCTATTTCCTGAATGTTTCTTTCAGTGGTGACTCAGTCTCATAAACCACTCTTCAGATACCCAAATAACTGAATCTAACAGGACAGAATTTCCCTCCATTTATTCATGACTAAAAATATGAATGAAGATGCAATTGTTGACATGATGGCTTTTTATTTGTCATGAGTTATTAAACAGATATGCTCAAAACTAAACTCCCCCTAAATCTGTGACTTATTAGAAATCAGTCATTTGCAATTCAAGCAAGAATTGTAATCAATTTATTTCTAGGCAAAGTTAATCAGACAAGTTTCAAGGAAGAAATCAAGTAATCAATTTAGGCAACAAGATGAGGATTGCACAAACCAAGCTCTCTCCTAAGACAAGAGAATCTTTCATTATTCAGTGGCTTGGTGAAAATGTCAGCTAGTTGATGTTCAGAGTCTACAAAAATCAATTTAAAGCTACCTTTATTAACTTCATCTCGCAAGAAGTGATGCCTTATTTCGATATGTTTGGTCCTAGAGTGCTGGATGGGATTCTTTGCCAGGTTAATGGCACTTGTGTTATCACACAATATTGGGACACATCCAAGATCAGTTTAATAATCTTGGAGTTGGTGTTTGATCCACAACACTTGAGTGCCACAACTCCCTACAGTGACATATTCTGCCTCTGCAGTGGATAGTGCCACTGAGTGTTGTTTCTTGGATGCCCAAGAAACCAAACACTCTCCCAAAAATTGACAATAGCCACTTGTGCTTTTCCTGTCAAGTTTGCATCCAGCATAGTCTGCATCTGAGTATGATACTAGATCAAAAGTGCAAGATGCAGGATACCAAATCCCTAAGTCTCGAGTTCCAGCAAGGTATCGAAAGATACGCTTGACAGAAATCAAGTGGGATTCTTTAGGATCAGATTGAAAATGAGCACACATACATACACAAAATTGGATATCTGGCCTAGATGCAGTAAGATAGAGGAGTGATCCGATCATACCTCGATAAGTCTTTGCATCTACTGATTTACCTTTCAGATCTACATCCAAACTTGTATTGGTGCTCATGGGAGTGCTGATTGCCTTAAGATTCTCCATTTGATATTTCTTCAATAGTTCAGAGACGTACTTTGCCTGGTTGATGAAGCATCCATCCTTGCTTTGAGTGATTTGTAGACCTAGAAAAAATTTAAGCTCACCCATGAGACTCATCTCAAATTCTGTGGTCATCAAATTTACAAATTCCTCACACATGCTTGGTTTAGTGGATCCAAATACTATATCATCAACATATATTTGAACCAGAATAATGTCATTATTTCTCACATTGGTGAATAGGGTTTGGTCCACTTTACCTCTTGAATATCATTTCTCAGTGAGGTATGAGCTGAGTCTATCATACCATGCTCGAGGTGCCTGTTTGAGCCCATAGAGAGCTTTGTCTAATCTGTAAACATGGTCAGGGCAATCTATAGATTCAAAAATAGGGGGTTGTTCAACATACATCTCTTCTTTTATTAAACCATTGAGAAATGCACTTTTTACATCCATTTGATGGAGTTTTATTCCATGACAACATGCATATGCAAGTAATAATCTAATAGCTTCTAATCTAGCTACTGGTGCAAAGGATTCTTCAAAATCAATGCCAAATTCTTGGTTATATCCTTGTGCAACCAGTCTTGCTTTATTTCTTATCACAATTCCATTTTTATTTTATTTATTTCTGAAGACCCACTTAGTTCCAATTATTGAAAGTTCATTGGGTCTTGGCACAAGGTGCCACACTTTATTTCTTTTGAATTGATTTAATTCCTCATGCATTGCATTTATCCAGCAATCATCTTTCAGGGCTTCAGTTACATTTTTTGGTTCAATTTGAGATATAAGAGCCAAATTATCCATTTCTTCAATTGTTCTGAAATGAGATCTAGTTCTGGTAGGGTCATGCAGATTACCAATAATGCTTGATAGAGGATGGTCTTTTAGCATTCTAACATTGGTCAAGGAGTTACCTTCATTAGCATCTGCATTACCTCTAGTACTTGATTCTTCTAGATTCTCATTTGACCTTGGCTCTTCCTCTTGAGTGTATTGTTCTTCCTTTTCTTCAAGAAACTCTCCATCATCTTTGTCCCTGCAAGATTGTTCATTTTCAGACCTGATATTCATTTCATCGAAGACAATATGTGGAGATTCTTCAACAGACTGAGTTTTGACATTTAGGACTCTATAGGCCCTAGAGTGATTTGAATAACCTAGAAGTATGGCTGGTTCACTCTTAGGTTCAAATTTATCTAAGTCCTGTTTATGATTATTTTGAACAAAACATTTAGATCCAAAAACTCTGAAATGCATAACAGAAGGCTTCTTACCTTTCAATAATTCATATGGAGTCTTTTTGGACAAAGGTCTTACCATTGCCCGGTTTACAATGTAGCAAGCTATATTTACCGCCTCTGCCCAGAACTTCCTTGGGAGTTGACCTTCGATCAACATAGTTCTAGCCATCTCGACAAGGGTTCTGTTTCTTCTTTCCACCACTCCATTTTGTTCAGGAGTTCTTGGAGATGAGAATTTGTGAGTTATTCCCATTGCCCTGCAAAAACCATCGAATTCTGAATTTTCAAATTCTCCTCCATGATCTGACATGATAGATGAAATAGTATACTTACCATCCTGCTGAACTTTCCTGAAGAATGCCTGAAATTCTTCAAATGCATCATTCTTATGAGTTAAAAAGAACACCTAAGTAAACCTAGAAAAGTCATCTACCAAAATAAATCCATATGTATTGCCACTCAAACTTGTTGTTCTAGTGGATCCAAACAAATCCATGTAAACAAGTTCAAGAGGTCTAGAAGATTGGTTTTCAATTCTGGATTTAAATGACTTCCTAGTATGCTTGCCTTGAGTGCATGCATTACAAATTTTGTCATTTTGCTTAAATGAAACATCAGGCAGACCATTCACCATGTTGAATTTGGCTAACTTATGCATGACACTATAGCTAGCATGACCTAGTCTATGATGCCACAGCCAAGTCAGTTCACTTTTATTCACAGCTAGACAAAGATTGTTATGAGCAGGATCATCTAAATCTACCATGTACATGTTATTTATTCTTTTTCCAGAGAAGTTGACACTTTCAGACTGCTTTTCAATAATGGTGCATGCATGGGAATCAAACACAACTTTGTGCCCCCTATCACACAGTTGGCTTATACTAAGAAGATTGTATTCTAATCCGTCAACAAGTAACACATCATCAATAGAGTTCAGGGGAGTTTTGCCAACTTCACCTTTTCCGATTATTTTACCTTTATTGTTTCCCCCAAACGTAACATGTCCTCCTTCTGTCTCAACTAGGAGACAGAATTTAGCCTTATCGCCCGTCATGTGCCTTGAGCAGCCGCTGTCAAGGTATCATCTATTGTGTACAGCTGTAAGGCACTCCTGCAAGTCACATCAAACAAGAGATTTTGAAACCCAAATACACTTGGGTCCCATCAGACCATATGATTGTGTCAAGTAAGACAGCATACTTTTGGGAATCCAAATCTGTTGTTTTGAGGGTTTTTGAGATGTGGGAGTCATAGATTTGAAATTTTTCTGATTGGGTTGAGGTACCCTTTGGAATGACATTTTTGAACCATTTTTGTAGTTAGAGAAGTGTGAAGTTTTATTCTTGTTCTCATTCCAATAGTTATTGTGACTCCAAGAAGCATTGGGGAACCTAGGATGAGAGGTTCTGGAGGAATATTGAATTTTTGAAGGAATGAAGGTTCGCTGCGTAGACCCTATCACATGATTGCGTTGACTCATCCACCTAACCTTTCTGTCATATGTGTTCTTGTACATAGGGCACGTAGACGCACTGTAGTGGCTGCGTCGACTCATTCTCGTGTTTCTGAAGGAGTATCCACCCGGGAAGGGTGTATGCGTTGACGCAGTGTGGACACTGCGTTGACGCGCCCAATGGTTTGTTCTAGCATTTTTTCTGTAGAACCCCTGGGACATGGAATGAGTGGACGCAGGATACTCAGTGCGTTGACGCAACTATCGTGTACCAGTCCTATAACTTCCTGAATTTCTATATTCTTGATGTTGGGTTGATGAGCTAGGGTCTATAGGCTGACCTGAGGATTTACTTCTGAACTTAGGCAGATTCTTATGATGATTGGCATTAAAGGTATCATCTATTTTCTCTTTGCCCTTTTCTTTTCTGATTTCATCTGTCTGTTTTCCTTCTTCCTGATTTTCCTCACAAGACTTCTTTTTAGCCATTTGGCTGTGCTCAGACTTACCTTGTTCAGAAACAAATGTTATGAATCTGGTTCCTAAATCCTTCTTCTTGGTTGGATTATAACCAAGTCCTTCTTTTCCAAAATTACTTCTTATTCCCATGACAGCTTCAAGATTGTTTTTACCTTGTATTAGTTTCTCAAGAGAGGTTTGATTGCTTGAATTCTCATCTTCCAGTTTCTTCAAATTTTCTTGGAGTTCCTGATTTACTCCTTGAATGGCTTCATACTTTTCTTCAGCAATTTTTACATCACTCTCCAATTTTTGCATTTTGAGTTTCAGGTCATCCAGAATTTTCAGTAAGTATTCATTTTCTCTATTCCTCTCTATCAATTGATCTCTATATTGGTCACTTTCATCAAGAGATTTTCTTAAATTGGTAATTTCAGCTTCTAGACACTTGATTTTATCATTCAATGAATTTTCTTGACTAGTCAGATTTTTCTTTTTCTCGAGTGATTTATTTTCTTTCTTTACATGATCATACTTATCTAACAATTCATTAAATGCTTCTTCCCAATTACTACAAGAAAAGTCTTCAGAAGAGGAAGTTACCTCATCCTTATCATCTCCCTTAGCCATGAAGCATATCTTAACATCACTCTCTTCTTCAGAAGTGCTTTCTTCTTCATCTTCATCTTTCTCCTCGTCACTCCACGTACTTATCATGGCCTTTGGCTTCTTGTTCTTCCATTTCGGTTGGACTTTCTTCACATTCTCTGGACATTCGGATTTAATATGACCTTGTTTCCTGCATTGGTAACATACAACCTTGTCAGATTTCCTAGAGTCTTCTGATTTGAATCTTGAACTTTTGCTTACCTCTGGTCTTCTGTTGTTTCTAAATTTACCTTCCTTCCTTAGAAACTTCCTGAATTTCCTGGTGAGCATTGCTATCTCACCTGAGTCATCATCTGAGGTAGATGAATGACGGTCATCTGAACTCTCCTTGCTGCTTGGTCCTGCCTTTAATGCAAGAGATTTTTTGTTTTTGACATCCTCATCTGTCCTTTTGAGGTTCAGCTCATAAGCCATCAAAGATCCGATAAGCTCATCAGGGGTAGTGGTAGGAGATTCCTAGATTCCTCAACAACAGTGGCCTTGGTGTGTCAAACTGAAGTTAGGGATCTAAGAATTTTCCTGACCAGTTCGTAATCTGTGTAATCCTTTCCCAGACCTTTAAGACCATTCACTAATAGGGTTAGTCTAGCATACATTTCAGATATATTTTCCTCTGGCTTCATTCTAAAAGCTTCATATTCAGAAATTAACATATTGGCTTTTGTCTCTCTTACCTCTGGCGTACCTTCATATATGACTTGAAGTCTGTCCTACATTTCCTTGGCACTGGCACATGAGGATACTCATGAAAACTCCATAGGGTGCAATGAGCATTGCATGATGTTCATAGCTTGCCAATTGGCATTGGACTTCCGAATCTGCTCCTTCACCCACAGTTCTTCATCTCCTTCTAACTGATATGGTCCCTTGCTCACGACTCTCCAAATCTCATGCACCTGAGCTCTCAGAAATACCTGCATCTGATTTTTCCAGTAAGCATAGTTAGTGCCATCAAAGAAGGGTGGCCTATTCACTGCATACCCTTCAGGCACGAGCCCCTTGTTTTCCATTCCACTAAATCTCTCTGGGTTGTGAGACCCTTGACAAGAGAGCCGAGCTCTGATACCACGTGTTGGATTAGGTGGAAGGTCAAACTAGAGGGGAGGGGTGAATAGGTTGACCCTTTGAAAAAATAATGCACGAAAACACTCGCTATATAGATCAGAATGCTAATTAGAAGATCAGTAAATAGAGTATATGGAGATCGTGCCTAATCAATCATCTAACGATAGATGGATAATGTGAGAATAGCAAACCACAAAGGGAACATAGATTTTTATGGTGGTTCGGTCTCCCTGTGGAGACCTACGTCCACCCCTCACTGAACCAGTGAGGATCCCTGCTGAGCTTTACAGCTTAACTACACCGAGGAACAACTTCCTCACACACCGCTGAGCATTACAGCTTGGCTTAAACAGAGGAACAGATCCTCTATACCGCTGACAAATAGCTTGCGGGCAACACGCCCAACTTCCCTTAATCCAAGCACAGTCTGCTGGATCAATCCCCTCCCTGTACTCAAACCAGTACGAGGGAGAAACAATTTAACATAATTCAAATTGAAAAGATAATCAATAAACAAAAACACTCAGTAATGAGAGAATAAACTCAGATCTGTGGGGTAGCCAGATTTCAGGCTTGAGTTCAGAAATCTGGGAGAAACAGCTTCAACGATCAGCTAATCTTCTTTTTCTAAAATGTAGATGAACTTGCGATGGATCGCTGCTCCTTCTTCAGCAGATCGCCATCAGGAAGAAGATGAGCTCCCAATTCCTCTCGTGAGCTTCTCTTGCTCAGCCTCGTCCGCAGCAGCTTCGAAAAACTCAAAAACCTTTTTCGATGATCAAGTTCCCACGCTCACTTCCAGATTCATGTATTATATACGTCTAGTGGGCCCCATCCAGATTTTCTGGTTAGCCCAATGATTGCTCTGCATAGAGCCTTCTGGAATCGCGAGAGAAAGCCAGATCGCAAGCGCTTTTGGCTGATGTGGCCTTTTACGTCACTTACGATTAGGGTCCACCCAACTAATCTCGTAAGTGGTTCAGATGGCATCAACCCATTGAATTCACGGGGTTGACGCAGCCTTGAGATCCCTCATATGGCTTTGAATGCGATGTTGGATGCGTTGACGCGTGGGGTCACTACGTCGACCCACTGAACTGACCCAGAGCCAACTTCACCTCAGATTGAACTACTGCGTCGACGCTATCATGCTCGTTGATGCACTGGGGTATTCCAGTGAACCATTAACTAAGCCTTTTTAACTGTTGCGTCGACGCTGCTCTACAGTGGCATTGACGCAGTGAAGTAGATCTGTGAATGCCTCTGCTTCTTAAGCTGATGAGTTGACGCTGCAATAGCGTGGAGTTGATGCAGTGAAGTAGATATGTGAATGCCTCTTCAACTGATGCGTGGACGCCTTGAACTCCCAGCGTCGACCCTGTTCCTTTCTTGCATCACAAGGAAATCAAATGGAAGCGTTACTGAATCAAGATTTAATTTATCATTTTGGGTTGAATACTACATTCACATCTCATGGTTGTCATCATCAAAACCAGGGGCACAACACCTTATGCTTGGCCATAGTCATAGAAACTAAGAAAGTTGCACAACCCTTCTTCAATAATTTATCGGCTTTAAGGGCCGAAATAAGGGATAGGTGTCTAGAATGCCTGACACTAGAAAATAAGAGGTTGGGGTACCCACTAAAGCTCACCGTACCCAATTTACAGTTAACACTAGCACCATATGTAGATAATCAGTCACCTCCCAAAATAATATCATATCCTTCCATCTCCATGCATACTAAGTCAGCCGGTAGGTTGTAACCGTTGACTAGAACTTCACTAGTAGGGTAGAAATATTTAATCTTTGATCCCGCTCCAATAGGAGTAGTAATAGTAAGTTTTGGTTTTAACGAGACAGGCCTCATCGGCAAAGTATCAACAAAGCTCTTAGATATAAATGAATGTGTGGCTCCAGTGTCAAATAAAACAGAGGCGGGCTTTGAGCAAAAAGAAAGAGTACCTTCCACAATGCCTCCTTCTTCGGTAAGTTTCGAATCTCTAAGAGCTTGAAGTCTACCTTACTTTTTGATAGCAATTGAATGTTTTTCCAGCGGAGCTTGCTCGTTGAGGAGTGGATAATTTGGGATTCTATGATCCCGACTCCCACAGCGAAGACAGGCACCAAGTCTTCGCTAGCACTCTTCCACCTTATGTCCGGGCTTTTCATAATGCTTGCATAGTTCCTTTGATGGGGTAACAAAATGGACAATTTGTTTATCATTCCATCTTGGCTTCTTGTCCTTTTGGAAGTTACTCCCATCTTTAAGAGAGTTACGCCCATCATTGGGCCTCTTCTTCTCAAAGGAGGGCTTGAAGTTACCAGAGCTAGTTATTGGCTCCTTCTTGGCATCTCTTCCTCGGATGCGATCAGACATCTCCGTTGCATCTTCTAGGAGTTGGGCTCTTCTCACCGCATTGACATATACTTGGATATATCCATCGGGGCGAGTTGAGTAATATACTGGGGCTTTAAGCCATTTAAGAATCTCCTCGCCTTCATCTTTTTGATACCCACAAGGTGTGGTGCGTATTGGGACAATCTTGCAAATTGAGCTTCGTACTCCGCCACTGTCAAACTCCTTTGCTTTACGGAAGCAAATTTGACAGCTTTCCTCTCTTGAACTCGGTCGGAGAGGTACTTGTTGTTAAAGTGTTCCACAAACTCTTCCCACAACACCTGGTCGTGCAGTAGAGTTGCTTCGACCGACTCCCACCAAGTACGGGCATCCCTTTCTTGCTGAAAGGTAGCGAGTAGGACCTTCTCATCATTAGCACATTGCATGACTCAAAAAATCCTCTCAATTTCCTTCACCCAATGTTCTGCCTCATCCAGGTCCGTGGACCCAGCGAACTTGGGAGGGTTCATACTTTTGAAGTTCCTATGTAAATCCCTTGCTCCACGGTCAGCTCCTCCTTGAGCTATTTGTTGTAGCGCTTGGGTCAGTCCTTGGACCGTCCTTTGCATCTCGCGCCATTGAGCTCTCTCGACAGCCATTGGGAAAATTAAGCCTTCAACCACAACTACCAAACTTAAGTGTTTTGTGTATTTCCTTGATTTATCCTACTTAAAGTTTAGCCCATGGCTCTACCCAATCTCACCGGAAAGGTTTAAGACTCCATCTGAAATTCTATATCAACATCTAGAATCTATATCAAGGGAAACCTAGGGTTTATGAAACCTAGGCTCTGATACCACAAAGACTGTCACACCCCGACGCGGAATATCGAGGTGCGACGAGTCGTAAACATTCGTGTCGATCAAGAGCATGTATAATAGGGTCCAAACATAATGGGACACAAGAAGAAAAGGATACTTTTATTTCATCGAAATTAGTTTTACAATATTCTTAAGCTTTAATAGGCATAATACAACTTCCAAGTACATAATTCTAGCAAGAGTACTAGTCATAAATCTAGGTAACTAAGATAAACTTGATCCCTCGTTTCACTCTTGCCCGTCCCCATGTGTTTGGGGTTCATCGTCGGAACTACCTGCAAAGTTAACCGAAAACGTAGGGTGAGCGAAATGCTCAGTAGGATTTATATCTCTATACCAAGCAACTTAAAGTAATTAACATTTTTGGATAAAGTTGTTGTGCTATGTCGAGAAAAATAAATAAAATATTGAGCATGAATAGGAGAGAGAGTAAAGAATGGAATCGCAAGTAGACAAGATATCAAGAGTAAAGTTCAAGAAGAGGACGATCATGTAGAAAGTATTACTATGGAATTGGCCATTTCATGCAAGTATGTACAAGTCAAGTATTTCGCGTAATTCAAGTACTTCATGTATTCAAGCAAGTCAAGTAATTCACGAACTATGGAATGTCATAAATCAATCTAGCAAGTCAAGCACGTTGGTGCAATGCCACACCGGTCATTCAACTCCCATGGGCACAAGTACTTTCAGGGGCTCCCCCTAGGACCAGACCGGGCCCTATTAATGCCAGACATTGGGGTTATAGGTCATAGATCCCAAGTATATTTAGACATCCACATAATATGTATGCCCAAAGAATTTCAAGGTAACGGTTACTAAATAAAGTATAGATCTAGCAAAATTTATCATTCGAGGTATGAGTAGTGCAAGAATTACAAGTAGTTGAAAGAGAAGTTCAAAAAGGATTTAAGGCATCATGTTTAACGATATTAAGTCGATAAAAGATTGGATTATCAAACAAGGCACAATCAGTCCTTGCGAAAATCTCGTAAAATGGGTTTAGATCAAGTTTTTCACAGTCGGGTATTTAGCTAGAAAATAGGGAAATTACGGCCAGGTAAGAGGCGGGACAGTGGGAGGCTCCTCTCGCATTCGCGAGGTCCTAATTAAGAAACCACTTATCCACTTAAAGCATTTGCCCAAGGACATCTTTTCTTAGACACCCTTTTTCCTTGAGAATCTTGCTAATTACACGACTTGTTGTAAATGGGGAACAATTCTAGCGGAAATTCTATCCCGTTTTTTGCAGTCAGAGCTTAACTAGGAAATCGAAGAATCACGGCAAGGTAAGAGGTGGGACAGTGGGAGGCTTCCCTCGTATTCCCGAGGACCTAATTAAGTAACCACTTATCCACTTAAAGTATTTTCCCGTGGACCTCTTTCCTTAGACACTGTTCTTCTTTGGAAATCTAGCGAACTACGCGACTTGTCGAAAACACGGTAACACAATAACATGGAAATCGTTAAACTCGTATTGATCACGATCATGCGACTGAGCCCATGTAATTTTAATAGATAATATCGATTCCATTTAACATTCTAGAAAGATAATATAGTCATGGAGATCAAAGATATCATGAAGGTAATAAGAACTATGACGGAAATATAAGCTCATAGAATAGAATTATTATCTTCCATATCCTTAACTTAATTGTGTATGAATTTGAATGATATGTAACTTAACATGACATATTTAACATGCTAGATGATATATTGTGTAATGCCCTGGATCCTTGGTAGATCTTTGCTGGATCCTTTGCATTGTGGGATCTTTGTTGGATCTTTCGGATCTATTTTGGATTGGTTTCGTTGAGTTTCGGTTCGCTTTTGTGGCTTCCGAGTTGAGTTGACGAGCCGTGTGGGTTTTTCTCACGTACTAGTTACGGAACCCTACGATGAGTTTGTTTGTCGATTCTCGAACTCGTGGATGCTACAGCGACGATGTACTCTTCGAGCCGGTCGTTTCGGCTATTTTTGCGTATTTTTCTGAAATTATGCGTTTTCGGCGCATTTTTGGAATTTTCAGAAATTAGGAAAATTTCCTAATTTCTTTTCTATTTCTTTTCTTTTCCTCTCTCCTCCTTCTCATTCGCCGCCGTCGCCTCTCTCTCTCCCATTTTCTCTCCCGTTCGCCTACTCGGCTCCAGCTGCAGACGGAGGACCTAGAGGCACGTGTTGGGGACGTGATGGAGCTGGCTGGGTGCGCGATGGAGCAAGGATCGGATCGATTCTGGCGCGATCCCGAATGGTGGATTCAAAGTCGGTGAAATCGGTTCACGAGTGGATTTCGGCGTGGTTTAGTCCCTTCGGGGCACGATTTCTTCGGTGGAGGTAGGGTGACTGATCCTCACTTCTTCCTCTCCGTTTTCCCTGCCATTGCACGGCGTTCGGCAAGGAAACGACCGAGTTTGGGCTTGTTTTACCTAAACCGTGATTTTCGTAGTTTTTAGGGTCGGCCGGTAAACGGCGACCATTTGCGGCGTAGTTAGTTTCTAACTGACCGCTGGGATGTCAGGATCCCATCCACGTTGATTTCGTGTGATTTGGTGTTCATTCGAGGCCGGTAGAAGCCCGGGAACCTCGGTGACCCGCTTAGGGTCGATTTGTCTAAATCGCCCGGATCTTGCATTTTTGAGCTTGCATGTGGGGTTTTGAGTCCCCTGAGGTTGTTATTTGTCGTTATGGTTTGTTTCCCCGGCGTTTCGGCGTGAATGGGGCGTGGAACGGGCAGGTTTGGCCGTTCCTCTGTTTTCCCGCCGTATGGGAAGTAGCGGTCGTCCCAGTGGCCGTTACTTGCTTCTGACGGTCCTACAATAGACCGTTACTTCGTTTGGTGTTTTTGAGCGTTCTGGCTTTTGGGTGAGTGACGGCCCTAGGGTGGCGCGTCGCTTCCTTGTAACGCGCCTAGGCTAGCGCGTTACTTCGCTTGTTGTTGTTTTGTGTTGGGGTTGAGTCGGTTGGTCTAACACGCTTGACCCAGCGCGTTAGATGAAAGTGACGCGCCTGATCCTGGCCGTTACTTGCTGTTTGACCGATGTTTGACCTGTGAGGCGATGCCTCCAGCGGTCGTGCCCCCGTGCGTTGTTTGAGTGTAACGCGCCTGCCCCCGGTCGTTACATTCTGTTGGGCCGAGCTTGGGTGGCTGTGCTCGTTGGATATAACGGATATGCCCCCATGCGTCGTTATGTTATAACGCGCCTGGCTCTGGCCGTTGTTTGCTGTTTTGTGCTGGGTTGAGGGTGGCTGGGCACGTTGATAGTAACGCGCCTTCCCCCGCGCGTCGTTTAGCTCTGACGCGTCTCCCTTGCCGCGTTGTTTGTTTGTAACGCGCCTGGTGTTGATATGTTATTCCTCCTCGAGTTAAATAATATTGAAGAGATAAAAAAACAACAGGAGGAAAGATGAAGCTGTTGACCGTGATCGCCACCCGGTGAAAGCGCCGGGACTCGGAAGCTACGGGAGAATGCGGGTCCGTTCCTCCACTCCTCCTGGCCGGCCAGAAGGTGCGGGCCTCGTGCTTTTGGTTGCTGACCTGAAAGCAAACGGTGAAACACACAGATAAACGGAGATTAGCTAAATGATAGTGTAGTAGGTGTACTAATTGAAATAAAGCAAAGGAAGAACATGGCCCGGCGATACCTGGAGGTTTTGAAACCCCGTTTAGGGCGCCGGAAACAGTAGGAAAGATAAGAAATGCCAACTAAATGATGTATGTGATGTGTGATGCAGTGAAGAAAAGGCGTGTGTGGTGAGCAAACAGAGAAGGAAACACAAAGACATGAAGCGTGAGGTTCCCTGCACCGGGGGCCTGCGAGGGATGTAGAAGGCCCCCACTCCCTGACGAACGGGCCTATGCTGTATGAGATTTGGCGATGGAATTCGACAGCACTTCGTGATGGTCCCCCCCCTTTTTGCTTTCTGTCAGAACCCGTGAGCTATATATAGAGCCCACGGCTTCGAGCTTAATCAGGGGTTAAGGGGAATGATGGTCGGTCAAAGGCCGGTGAATGAGAGCATCGTGTCAATATTGCCAACGACATTCTCCTCTTAATCCGCCTGGAATCACGGGGGTCTAATCTGGGTGGCCTTAAAAATGACGGTCTTACGAAGGCCGCCAAACATATATGACGGTCTTGGGGGGACCGTTCAATATACATGACGGTCCTAGAAAAACCGTTATACTTAAAGAGGAGTCAACGCCCGGACAAACAACTTTTCGTGAAGCACGTGGCTATGACCGACTGTCGGGCCTCTGAACCCTTTTCTTGTCGGCAAATAATGACGGCCCAGGGACGACCGCTATATTTACTATAACGGTTGGCATTGAGCCGCTATAAAAAGCGTATCACGAGATACAAATAACCCGGGGCAGCGGAACACAACGGCCAAGTGGGGACCGTTATATTGATAAAAACGGTTCATAACAGACCGTTAAATACAATGAGAGGGAGGGAGGCCTTCTTCGCTGGGAAGAGCCCAAAATACTGCCAGAGGAATAATCTTTCATGTGATTGACTGTTCGGGACATCAATAACTGAGACGCAGGAACTGATTCGATTCATCGGTAAAAAACGGGTGTCAACAGATGCCCCTCCTTAACGTCCGCCTTGCAAGGGAACGAGCGGAGGTGTAGTGGAGGCGTCATGGAACATGGAGTTGTAGCGGAGATGAAGCGGAGTGGACTGCAAAAGCGAGCGTTAAGGCAATACGACACCCGTTTCATACCAATAAGCCATAGAAATCTTCCGCCAACCTTCGAACCAATTTGCAAGGTACTGTGGGACTGAGTGTTAAACCTGAATCTAGAGGAACTAAGGTAAAAGAGCAAGGAGCGGCCTCGTCGGCGGACAAGCTGTGGTCCTAAATGAGGCGATATAGAAGCTGGCAATAGCGAAATTAAAAGGATTTTAAAACTCCAGACGAGGGAAACACTTAATTCATCAGAACCGAACAATTAGGTCTAAAGAAATACCTTCTAATTTTGGAGTGGAATTATTCCTTCGGTGGGACATGGAACACAGAAAACAGTCAATCATACGCAAGATCATTTCTCAGGCAGACCGTAGGTCGTGAATGCTCAAAAGGTGCTTGTGATGCATGCTGGGCTAAAAGAAAGAAACATGTAAAATCGAATGCAAACAAAGGATAAAAATATAAAATACTCGAGAATATTATTGCAGAACTGAATGAGTCAGGGTCAGGACACTTCTTGCAACCACAGCGTGCAAGAGAGAACCGTCGTCCCCTGACTTCTTCCAACTTAGCGGCCTTTCCGAAGATTAGACACGCATACCTAGATCATCATGTGTTTTTGTTGACGGGGAACGTCAGATCCTAGAATGCGTGAAGAATCGACTGGTTCTCGAGATAGATGTTTATTACCATATAGTAATGCAATAAGAGTTTTGAGGGATTGAGGGCCATACCTGACTTACCTGTGCAGGCGTAACGGCGGGACATTGATGTTGTTTAGCTTTAACTGCAATCAAAACTCATTGGCACATGAATTTCACAATAATGATACATTCAACAGTTAAACGGCTCATATGGGACCGTTCTTAAGTTGAGGAGCGGGTGTATGTACTGGCATGGGATTTTGGTGGATCCCTAAGTTTGGCTGCTGCTGCTGTTGCTGTGGCTGCTGTGGCTGGAATTGCTGAGGTTGTTGCTGAAACTGCTGTTGCTGTGGTGCTGCCTGTTGCGGCCTTGCTGGCCCTCTTCTCAGATCTTCAATCAGCTTCCTCATCTGAGCCCAATCGATCCTGTGACCTTCGTGCAGGTCGTATACCAGGTCCCTAAAATGATAACACCTCTCAATGGTGTGCCCCGGCTGCCGGTGATATACACAATATCGGGACAGATCGGCGGCCGGATTCATGTTCGGGCGCTCAGGTGGCAATTGTAAATCGCCAGTATGCATCAGCGCTGCAAAGACATTAGTGAGCGTCTCTGGGAGAGGAGGATAGTTGGCTCTTTTAGCAACCGGACGAGCAGGTGCGTAGGTAGCAGGCGGGGGAGTGTTATGGTATTGCAGTGGTTGCTGGGGCTGTTGTGGTGGTGGCGGAGATTGTTGTTGAGGGTGTTGCTGCGTGGGAAAGGAAGGGCGAGGTGATGCGGAGAAATGGGGGTTGCTTTGCTGGGGGAAGTGGGAGGTGGCAGTCTGGCTAACTACCTGCACCTGCTCGTTTGTTTGGACTCCCTCGGTAACAGGGCCCTGTGATTTTCTGGAACTCTTGGGCTTCTGGGCTTCGAAGAGAGAATGAATGGGGGAGTCCTTAAACTGGGTCTGGATAAACCGGGCCCGACTGTACAGTTGATGCATACTGGTGATGTCATTCAACATTAGGACATTCCGGAAGAGAGGGGTTGCATTAGAAATGAGCAGTTTGATCTTTTCTTCTTCCGGAATCTGCCCGGGCACACGGGAGGCTATCTGCCTCCACCTATCAGCATAGGTAGCGAAGTCTTCATCAGCTTTCATCTTCTCGGCCACTAAGTCCGTGAATGAGTATTCGGGTCCGACCCGATCTTGGAATCTTTGCACGAATTTCTCCTTGATCGTCTTGAAGCTCCCAACCTCCTCCAGTGGCAGAGCGTAAAACCATTCGAGTGCCACCCCGTCCAGGGATCGCCGGAATAGATATGCAAGGAGGTGATCGTCATGCTGGTATGGTCCCGACTCGTACAGGAATTCCTTGACGTGGATGAACGGGTTGCCGTTCCCATTGTACTTTCGGTATGCCGGGAGCTCTGACTGAGAAGGGAATCGGATGTCCCGGAAATTAGGAGTGAGAGCATCTGCGAAGGATGGTGGGCCAACCCTCTTATTGAGGAGATCGATCTGCTGTTGGAGAACTGCCAAGCGATCGTCACTTCCTTGTTGAGGTAGAGGGACTTGAGGTGGAACTGAAGGGTAGTGAGAGGCAGCTGGATGGACAGTAGAAGCCGAGGGATAATGGGAGACAGCCGGATGGATAGTGGGGGCCATGAGCCCGTAAGATGGATGTTGAGTCCAAAAAGGACCCACATCAGCGTAAGCGAGTTGAGCTATTCCGGGCTGTAGTCGAGTAGAATCCACTTGGGCCAGAGGGGCCGGTGGTGCTGATGAGACGGCCGCGTGGGCACTAGCACGAGGAGATAAGGGAATTTGACTCTTCCCTTTGTCTGCAGGAGGGTGGGCTGAGGTAGAAGCCTGGCCAGATTGATATATTGGAAACTGGAGGACCTGTGGGCGAAGAGGGGTATGGTCCACTGGGGCAACAGACGGTGCTCCGGACCTCTCAGCAGGATGGGTGGAAGAGACAGGAAGGGTTACAGCGGGCGGGACCTCTGCCCCGAGGGCTTGCTTGAATATCTGGAGTTGATCCTGGTCAAGTTGGGACATGAGTTGGAGTAGTTGGCTCGCCGACGGGGAGCCAAACTGAGGGAGCGTGGGTGGCGCAACCTCAGCGATGGAGGAAGGGGGAACAAAGACGAACCCCTCCCCATTCAGGGAGGAGGCAACCCCGGAGACGTCCTCGAGGAGCCCCTGAGGAAGAGAATCCTCGCGGGCGGGGATGGACCCGAAAGAAGACATGCTGGATGATGATGAGTTGAATAAAGGGTTGCAATAGAGGGAGAGTAGAGAATCGCCCCTAGGAGATGATCCCGAGGGAGGGGAGCAATGCTGCATGCAATGGGATGCACAGACTAGAGAGACTTAAGACCAAAGTACACAAGTAGAAGCAAAGCAACCACACAATGAAAGGTGGAGACGAGAAGGGAGTCAACCAAGTATGCACACACTTTGAATGATACCGCAAGTTTTCAGAATTCTTTTCTCTGAGGCTTAGTGTTTTGATTAAGATGTAGAGTTCACTCGGACACTTGGGAGCCTAATAACGGCATGATGGGGGAACTGGCTGACTTTAAGGGGAAGCACTCTCCACGTATGCAGAACCTAGACACGGTGTGGCGATGGTACAACCGGCCCGGCGTCCGTGTGGGAATCCACGGCTCACGGGGGCTTACGGAGGTCCTCGGCAAGATTCCCTAGTCGGCTCCAAGGAATATGGAGACGAGAGGAAATCCTACTTCGGTAGGAAATGCAACTACAGTATGAAGTGAATGATCCTAGGTGCACCGGAGTGCATGCAAAGCCTAGCCTAGAAATCTAGCAATCACATATGAAATCAAATGGTAGAATCATGAAGCAATCAATAATATGATAGAAAATAACAAGTGGACAGCAGGGGGACCAATGCTGGGAATAACAATCAGGGATAACAAGTGCCAGCCGTAGACTCTACACCAAAATAACGGTCTACAGGGGACCGCTGAATTGATTATAACGGCTCTGGAAGAACCGCTAAAGTGCAGAGCTCAAAACGCGAATGGCGGCCTGATGATGACCGCCATACGAGTATGACGGCTCAATTGAAGCCGTTAAATGAGCAGAGCACGGCAGTGATAATTGCGGAGAATACCAGACAACGACGGCTGAAAGAGAACCGTTTTACACAGAACGACGGCTGTTCCAGAACCGCTGAACTTCACAGAGACAGAGATTGGTCAGCAAACCAGAAGCACGATGGGCATCAGATGTCCCACCGTGATCGCCAAAAAAAGGAGAGGTGTTGATATGTTATTCCTCCTCGAGTTAAATAATATTGAAGAGATAAAAAAACAACAGGAGGAAAGATGAAGCTGTTGACCGTGATCGCCACCCGGTGAAAGCGCCGGGACTCGGAAGCTACGGGAGAATGCGGGTCCGTTCCTCCACTCCTCCTGGCCGGCCAGAAGGTGCGGGCCTCGTGCTTTTGGTTGCTGACCTGAAAGCAAACGGTGAAACACACAGATAAACGGAGATTAGCTAAATGATAGTGTAGTAGGTGTACTAATTGAAATAAAGCAAAGGAAGAACATGGCCCGGCGATACCTGGAGGTTTTGAAACCCCGTTTAGGGCGCCGGAAACAGTAGGAAAGATAAGAAATGCCAACTAAATGATGTATGTGATGTGTGATGCAGTGAAGAAAAGGCGTGTGTGGTGAGCAAACAGAGAAGGAAACACAAAGACATGAAGCGTGAGGTTCCCTGCACCGGGGGCCTGCGAGGGATGTAGAAGGCCCCCACTCCCTGACGAACGGGCCTATGCTGTATGAGATTTGGCGATGGAATTCGACAGCACTTCGTGATGGTCCCCCCCCTTTTTGCTTTCTGTCAGAACCCGTGAGCTATATATAGAGCCCACGGCTTCGAGCTTAATCAGGGGTTAAGGGGAATGATGGTCGGTCAAAGGCCGGTGAATGAGAGCATCGTGTCAATATTGCCAACGACATTCTCCTCTTAATCCGCCTGGAATCACGGGGGTCTAATCTGGGTGGCCTTAAAAATGACGGTCTTACGAAGGCCGCCAAACATATATGACGGTCTTGGGGGGACCGTTCAATATACATGACGGTCCTAGAAAAACCGTTATACTTAAAGAGGAGTCAACGCCCGGACAAACAACTTTTCGTGAAGCACGTGGCTATGACCGACTGTCGGGCCTCTGAACCCTTTTCTTGTCGGCAAATAATGACGGCCCAGGGACGACCGCTATATTTACTATAACGGTTGGCATTGAGCCGCTATAAAAAGCGTATCACGAGATACAAATAACCCGGGGCAGCGGAACACAACGGCCAAGTGGGGACCGTTATATTGATAAAAACGGTTCATAACAGACCGTTAAATACAATGAGAGGGAGGGAGGCCTTCTTCGCTGGGAAGAGCCCAAAATACTGCCAGAGGAATAATCTTTCATGTGATTGACTGTTCGGGACATCAATAACTGAGACGCAGGAACTGATTCGATTCATCGGTAAAAAACGGGTGTCAACAGATGCCCCTCCTTAACGTCCGCCTTGCAAGGGAACGAGCGGAGGTGTAGTGGAGGCGTCATGGAACATGGAGTTGTAGCGGAGATGAAGCGGAGTGGACTGCAAAAGCGAGCGTTAAGGCAATACGACACCCGTTTCATACCAATAAGCCATAGAAATCTTCCGGCAACCTTCGAACCAATTTGCAAGGTACTGTGGGACTGAGTGTTAAACCTGAATCTGGAGGAACTAAGGTAAAAGAGCAAGGAGCGGCCTCGTCGGCGGACAAGCTGTGGTCCTAAATGAGGCGATATAGAAGCTGGCAATAGCGAAATTAAAAGGATTTTAAAACTCCAGACGAGGGAAACACTTAATTCATCAGAACCGAACAATTAGGTCTAAAGAAATACCTTCTAATTTTGGAGTGGAATTATTCCTTCGGTGGGACATGGAACACAGAAAATAGTCAATCATACGCAAGATCATTTCTCAGGCAGACCGTAGGTCGTGAATGCTCAAAAGGTGCTTGTGATGCATGCTGGGCTAAAAGAAAGAAACATGTAAAATCGAATGCAAACAAAGGATAAAAATATAAAATACTCGAGAATATTATTGCAGAACTGAATGAGTCAGGGTCAGGACACTTCTTGCAACCACAGCGTGCAAGAGAGAACCGTCGTCCCCTGACTTCTTCCAACTTAGCGGCCTTTCCGAAGATTAGACACGCATACCTAGATCATCATGTGTTTTTGTTGACGGGGAACGTCAGATCCTAGAATGCGTGAAGAATCGACTGGTTCTCGAGATAGATGTTTATTACCATATAGTAATGCAATAAGAGTTTTGAGGGATTGAGGGCCATACCTGACTTACCTGTGCAGGCGTAACGGCGGGACATTGATGTTGTTTAGCTTTAACTGCAATCAAAACTCATTGGCACATGAATTTCACAATAATGATACATTCAACAGTTAAACGGCTCATATGGGACCGTTCTTAAGTTGAGGAGCGGGTGTATGTACTGGCATGGGATTTTGGTGGATCCCTAAGTTTGGCTGCTGCTACTGTTGCTGTGGCTGCTGTGGCTGGAATTGCTGAGGTTGTTGCTGAAACTGCTGTTGCTGTGGTGCTGCCTGTTGCGGCCTTGCTGGCCCTCTTCTCAGATCTTCAATCAGCTTCCTCATCTGAGCCCAATCGATCCTGTGACCTTCGTGCAGGTCGTATACCAGGTCCCTAAAATGATAACACCTCTCAATGGTGTGCCCCGGCTGCCGGTGATATACACAATATCGGGACAGATCGGCGGCCGGATTCATGTTCGGGCGCTCAGGTGGCAATTGTAAATCGCCAGTATGCATCAGCGCTGCAAAGACATTAGTGAGCGTCTCTGGGAGAGGAGGATAGTTGGCTCTTTTAGCAACCGGACGAGCAGGTGCGTAGGTAGCAGGCGGGGGAGTGTTATGGTATTGCAGTGGTTGCTGGGGCTGTTGTGGTGGTGGCGGAGATTGTTGTTGAGGGTGTTGCTGCGTGGGAAAGGAAGGGCGAGGTGATGCGGAGAAATGGGGGTTGCTTTGCTGGGGGAAGTGGGAGGTGGCAGTCTGGCTAACTACCTGCACCTGCTCGTTTGTTTGGACTCCCTCGGTAACAGGGCCCTGTGATTTTCTGGAACTCTTGGGCTTCTGGGCTTCGAAGAGAGAATGAATGGGGGAGTCCTTAAACTGGGTCTGGATAAACCGGGCCCGACTGTACAGTTGATGCATACTGGTGATGTCATTCAACATTAGGACATTCCGGAAGAGAGGGGTTGCATTAGAAATGAGCAGTTTGATCTTTTCTTCTTCCGGAATCTGCCCGGGCACACGGGAGGCTATCTGCCTCCACCTATCAGCATAGGTAGCGAAGTCTTCATCAGCTTTCATCTTCTCGGCCACTAAGTCCGTGAATGAGTATTCGGGTCCGACCCGATCTTGGAATCTTTGCACGAATTTCTCCTTGATCGTCTTGAAGCTCCCAACCTCCTCCAGTGGCAGAGCGTAAAACCATTCGAGTGCCACCCCGTCCAGGGATCGCCGGAATAGATATGCAAGGAGGTGATCGTCATGCTGGTATGGTCCCGACTCGTACAGGAATTCCTTGACGTGGATGAACGGGTTGCCGTTCCCATTGTACTTTCGGTATGCCGGGAGCTCTGACTGAGAAGGGAATCGGATGTCCCGGAAATTAGGAGTGAGAGCATCTGCGAAGGATGGTGGGCCAACCCTCTTATTGAGGAGATCGATCTGCTGTTGGAGAACTGCCAAGCGATCGTCACTTCCTTGTTGAGGTAGAGGGACTTGAGGTGGAACTGAAGGGTAGTGAGAGGCAGCTGGATGGACAGTAGAAGCCGAGGGATAATGGGAGACAGCCGGATGGATAGTGGGGGCCATGAGCCCGTAAGATGGATGTTGAGTCCAAAAAGGACCCACATCAGCGTAAGCGAGTTGAGCTATTCCGGGCTGTAGTCGAGTAGAATCCACTTGGGCCAGAGGGGCCGGTGGTGCTGATGAGACGGCCGCGTGGGCACTAGCACGAGGAGATAAGGGAATTTGACTCTTCCCTTTGTCTGCAGGAGGGTGGGCTGAGGTAGAAGCCTGGCCAGATTGATATATTGGAAACTGGAGGACCTGTGGGCGAAGAGGGGTATGGTCCACTGGGGCAACAGACGGTGCTCCGGACCTCTCAGCAGGATGGGTGGAAGAGACAGGAAGGGTTACAGCGGGCGGGACCTCTGCCCCGAGGGCTTGCTTGAATATCTGGAGTTGATCCTGGTCAAGTTGGGACATGAGTTGGAGTAGTTGGCTCGCCGACGGGGAGCCAAACTGAGGGAGCGTGGGTGGCGCAACCTCAGCGATGGAGGAAGGGGGAACAAAGACGAACCCCTCCCCATTCAGGGAGGAGGCAACCCCGGAGACGTCCTCGAGGAGCCCCTGAGGAAGAGAATCCTCGCGGGCGGGGATGGACCCGAAAGAAGACATGCTGGATGATGATGAGTTGAATAAAGGGTTGCAATAGAGGGAGAGTAGAGAATCGCCCCTAGGAGATGATCCCGAGGGAGGGGAGCAATGCTGCATGCAATGGGATGCACAGACTAGAGAGACTTAAGACCAAAGTACACAAGTAGAAGCAAAGCAACCACACAATGAAAGGTGGAGACGAGAAGGGAGTCAACCAAGTATGCACACACTTTGAATGATACCGCAAGTTTTCAGAATTCTTTTCTCTGAGGCTTAGTGTTTTGATTAAGATGTAGAGTTCACTCGGACACTTGGGAGCCTAATAACGGCATGATGGGGGAACTGGCTGACTTTAAGGGGAAGCACTCTCCACGTATGCAGAACCTAGACACGGTGTGGCGATGGTACAACCGGCCCGGCGTCCGTGTGGGAATCCACGGCTCACGGGGGCTTACGGAGGTCCTCGGCAAGATTCCCTAGTCGGCTCCAAGGAATATGGAGACGAGAGGAAATCCTACTTCGGTAGGAAATGCAACTACAGTATGAAGTGAATGATCCTAGGTGCACCGGAGTGCATGCAAAGCCTAGCCTAGAAATCTAGCAATCACATATGAAATCAAATGGTAGAATCATGAAGCAATCAATAATATGATAGAAAATAACAAGTGGACAGCAGGGGGACCAATGCTGGGAATAACAATCAGGGATAACAAGTGCCAGCCGTAGACTCTACACCAAAATAACGGTCTACAGGGGACCGCTGAATTGATTATAACGGCTCTGGAAGAACCGCTAAAGTGCAGAGCTCAAAACGCGAATGGCGGCCTGATGATGACCGCCATACGAGTATGACGGCTCAATTGAAGCCGTTAAATGAGCAGAGCACGGCAGTGATAATTGCGGAGAATACCAGACAACGACGGCTGAAAGAGAACCGTTTTACACAGAACGACGGCTGTTCCAGAACCGCTGAACTTCACAGAGACAGAGATTGGTCAGCAAACCAGAAGCACGATGGGCATCAGATGTCCCACCGTGATCGCCAAAAAAAGGAGAGGTGTTGATATGTTATTCCTCCTCGAGTTAAATAATATTGAAGAGATAAAAAAACAACAGGAGGAAAGATGAAGCTGTTGACCGTGATCGCCACCCGGTGAAAGCGCCGGGACTCGGAAGCTACGGGAGAATGCGGGTCCGTTCCTCCACTCCTCCTGGCCGGCCAGAAGGTGCGGGCCTCGTGCTTTTGGTTGCTGACCTGAAAGCAAACGGTGAAACACACAGATAAACGGAGATTAGCTAAATGATAGTGTAGTAGGTGTACTAATTGAAATAAAGCAAAGGAAGAACATGGCCCGGCGATACCTGGAGGTTTTGAAACCCTGTTTAGGGCGCCGGAAACAGTAGGAAAGATAAGAAATGCCAACTAAATGATGTATGTGATGTGTGATGCAGTGAAGAAAAGGCGTGTGTGGTGAGCAAACAGAGAAGGAAACACAAAGACATGAAGCGTGAGGTTCCCTGCACCGGGGGCCTGCGAGGGATGTAGAAGGCCCCCACTCCCTGACGAACGGGCCTATGCTGTATGAGATTTGGCGATGGAATTCGACAGCACTTCGTGATGGTCCCCCCCCTTTTTGCTTTCTGTCAGAACCCGTGAGCTATATATAGAGCCCACGGCTTCGAGCTTAATCAGGGGTTAAGGGGAATGATGGTCGGTCAAAGGCCGGTGAATGAGAGCATCGTGTCAATATTGCCAACGACATTCTCCTCTTAATCCGCCTGGAATCACGGGGGTCTAATCTGGGTGGCCTTAAAAATGACGGTCTTACAAAGGCCGCCAAACATATATGACGGTCTTGGGGGGACCGTTCAATATACATGACGGTCCTAGAAAAACCGTTATACTTAAAGAGGAGTCAACGCCCGGACAAACAACTTTTCGTGAAGCACGTGGCTATGACCGACTGTCGGGCCTCTGAACCCTTTTCTTGTCGGCAAATAATGACGGCCCAGGGACGACCGCTATATTTACTATAACGGTTGGCATTAAGCCGCTATAAAAAGCGTATCACGAGATACAAATAACCCGGGGCAGCGGAACACAACGGCCAAGTGGGGACCGTTATATTGATAAAAACGGTTCATAACAGACCGTTAAATACAATGAGAGGGAGGGAGGCCTTCTTCGCTGGGAAGAGCCCAAAATACTGCCAGAGGAATAATCTTTCATGTGATTGACTGTTCGGGACATCAATAACTGAGACGCAGGAACTGATTCGATTCATCGGTAAAAAACGGGTGTCAACAGATGCCCCTCCTTAACGTCCGCCTTGCAAGGGAACGAGCGGAGGTGTAGTGGAGGCGTCATGGAACATGGAGTTGTAGCGGAGATGAAGCGGAGTGGACTGCAAAAGCGAGCGTTAAGGCAATACGACACCCGTTTCATACCAATAAGCCATAGAAATCTTCCGGCAACCTTCGAACCAATTTGCAAGGTACTGTGGGACTGAGTGTTAAACCTGAATCTGGAGGAACTAAGGTAAAAGAGCAAGGAGCGGCCTCGTCGGCGGACAAGCTGTGGTCCTAAATGAGGCGATATAGAAGCTGGCAATAGCGAAATTAAAAGGATTTTAAAACTCCAGACGAGGGAAACACTTAATTCATCAGAACCGAACAATTAGGTCTAAAGAAATACCTTCTAATTTTGGAGTGGAATTATTCCTTCGGTGGGACATGGAACACAGAAAACAGTCAATCATACGCAAGATCATTTCTCAGGCAGACCGTAGGTCGTGAATGCTCAAAAGGTGCTTGTGATGCATGCTGGGCTAAAAGAAAGAAACATGTAAAATCGAATGCAAACAAAGGATAAAAATATAAAATACTCGAGAATATTATTGCAGAACTGAATGAGTCAGGGTCAGGACACTTCTTGCAACCACAGCGTGCAAGAGAGAACCGTCGTCCCCTGACTTCTTCCAACTTAGCGGCCTTTCCGAAGATTAGACACGCATACCTAGATCATCATGTGTTTTTGTTGACGGGGAACGTCAGATCCTAGAATGCGTGAAGAATCGACTGGTTCTCGAGATAGATGTTTATTACCATATAGTAATGCAATAAGAGTTTTGAGGGATTGAGGGCCATACCTGACTTACCTGTGCAGGCGTAACGGCGGGACATTGATGTTGTTTAGCTTTAACTGCAATCAAAACTCATTGGCACATGAATTTCACAATAATGATACATTCAACAGTTAAACGGCTCATATGGGACCGTTCTTAAGTTGAGGAGCGGGTGTATGTACTGGCATGGGATTTTGGTGGATCCCTAAGTTTGGCTGCTGCTGCTGTTGCTGTGGCTGCTGTGGCTGGAATTGCTGAGGTTGTTGCTGAAACTGCTGTTGCTGTGGTGCTGCCTGTTGCGGCCTTGCTGGCCCTCTTCTCAGATCTTCAATCAGCTTCCTCATCTGAGCCCAATCGATCCTGTGACCTTCGTGCAGGTCGTATACCAGGTCCCTAAAATGATAACACCTCTCAATGGTGTGCCCCGGCTGCCGGTGATATACACAATATCGGGACAGATCGGCGGCCGGATTCATGTTCGGGCGCTCAGGTGGCAATTGTAAATCGCCAGTATGCATCAGCGCTGCAAAGACATTAGTGAGCGTCTCTGGGAGAGGAGGATAGTTGGCTCTTTTAGCAACCGGACGAGCAGGTGCGTAGGTAGCAGGCGGGGGAGTGTTATGGTATTGCAGTGGTTGCTGGGGCTGTTGTGGTGGTGGCGGAGATTGTTGTTGAGGGTGTTGCTGCGTGGGAAAGGAAGGGCGAGGTGATGCGGAGAAATGGGGGTTGCTTTGCTGGGGGAAGTGGGAGGTGGCAGTCTGGCTAACTACCTGCACCTGCTCGTTTGTTTGGACTCCCTCGGTAACAGGGCCCTGTGATTTTCTGGAACTCTTGGGCTTCTGGGCTTCGAAGAGAGAATGAATGGGGGAGTCCTTAAACTGGGTCTGGATAAACCGGGCCCGACTGTACAGTTGATGCATACTGGTGATGTCATTCAACATTAGGACATTCCGGAAGAGAGGGGTTGCATTAGAAATGAGCAGTTTGATCTTTTCTTCTTCCGGAATCTGCCCGGGCACACGGGAGGCTATCTGCCTCCACCTATCAGCATAGGTAGCGAAGTCTTCATCAGCTTTCATCTTCTCGGCCACTAAGTCCGTGAATGAGTATTCGGGTCCGACCCGATCTTGGAATCTTTGCACGAATTTCTCCTTGATCGTCTTGAAGCTCCCAACCTCCTCCAGTGGCAGAGCGTAAAACCATTCGAGTGCCACCCCGTCCAGGGATCGCCGGAATAGATATGCAAGGAGGTGATCGTCATGCTGGTATGGTCCCGACTCGTACAGGAATTCCTTGACGTGGATGAACGGGTTGCCGTTCCCATTGTACTTTCGGTATGCCGGGAGCTCTGACTGAGAAGGGAATCGGATGTCCCGGAAATTAGGAGTGAGAGCATCTGCGAAGGATGGTGGGCCAACCCTCTTATTGAGGAGATCGATCTGCTGTTGGAGAACTGCCAAGCGATCGTCACTTCCTTGTTGAGGTAGAGGGACTTGAGGTGGAACTGAAGGGTAGTGAGAGGCAGCTGGATGGACAGTAGAAGCCGAGGGATAATGGGAGACAGCCGGATGGATAGTGGGGGCCATGAGCCCGTAAGATGGATGTTGAGTCCAAAAAGGACCCACATCAGCGTAAGCGAGTTGAGCTATTCCGGGCTGTAGTCGAGTAGAATCCACTTGGGCCAGAGGGGCCGGTGGTGCTGATGAGACGGCCGCGTGGGCACTAGCACGAGGAGATAAGGGAATTTGACTCTTCCCTTTGTCTGCAGGAGGGTGGGCTGAGGTAGAAGCCTGGCCAGATTGATATATTGGAAACTGGAGGACCTGTGGGCGAAGAGGGGTATGGTCCACTGGGGCAACAGACGGTGCTCCGGACCTCTCAGCAGGATGGGTGGAAGAGACAGGAAGGGTTACAGCGGGCGGGACCTCTGCCCCGAGGGCTTGCTTGAATATCTGGAGTTGATCCTGGTCAAGTTGGGACATGAGTTGGAGTAGTTGGCTCGCCGACGGGGAGCCAAACTGAGGGAGCGTGGGTGGCGCAACCTCAGCGATGGAGGAAGGGGGAACAAAGACGAACCCCTCCCCATTCAAGGAGGAGGCAACCCCGGAGACGTCCTCGAGGAGCCCCTGAGGAAGAGAATCCTCGCGGGCGGGGATGGACCCGAAAGAAGACATGCTGGATGATGATGAGTTGAATAAAGGGTTGCAATAGAGGGAGAGTAGAGAATCGCCCCTAGGAGATGATCCCGAGGGAGGGGAGCAATGCTGCATGCAATGGGATGCACAGACTAGAGAGACTTAAGACCAAAGTACACAAGTAGAAGCAAAGCAACCACACAATGAAAGGTGGAGACGAGAAGGGAGTCAACCAAGTATGCACACACTTTGAATGATACCGCAAGTTTTCAGAATTCTTTTCTCTGAGGCTTAGTGTTTTGATTAAGATGTAGAGTTCACTCGGACACTTGGGAGCCTAATAACGGCATGATGGGGGAACTGGCTGACTTTAAGGGGAAGCACTCTCCACGTATGCAGAACCTAGACACGGTGTGGCGATGGTACAACCGGCCCGGCGTCCGTGTGGGAATCCACGGCTCACGGGGGCTTACGGAGGTCCTCGGCAAGATTCCCTAGTCGGCTCCAAGGAATATGGAGACGAGAGGAAATCCTACTTCGGTAGGAAATGCAACTACAGTATGAAGTGAATGATCCTAGGTGCACCGGAGTGCATGCAAAGCCTAGCCTAGAAATCTAGCAATCACATATGAAATCAAATGGTAGAATCATGAAGCAATCAATAATATGATAGAAAATAACAAGTGGACAGCAGGGGGACCAATGCTGGGAATAACAATCAGGGATAACAAGTGCCAGCCGTAGACTCTACACCAAAATAACGGTCTACAGGGGACCGCTGAATTGATTATAACGGCTCTGGAAGAACCGCTAAAGTGCAGAGCTCAAAACACGAATGGCGGCCTGATGATGACCGCCATACGAGTATGACGGCTCAATTGAAGCCGTTAAATGAGCAGAGCACGGCAGTGATAATTGCGGAGAATACCAGACAACGACGGCTGAAAGAGAACCGTTTTACACAGAACGACGGCTGTTCCAGAACCGCTGAACTTCACAGAGACAGAGATTGGTCAGCAAACCAGAAGCACGATGGGCATCAGATGTCCCACCGTGATCGCCAAAAAAAGGAGAGGTGTTGATATGTTATTCCTCCTCGAGTTAAATAATATTGAAGAGATAAAAAAACAACAGGAGGAAAGATGAAGCTGTTGACCGTGATCGCCACCCGGTGAAAGCGCCGGGACTCGGAAGCTACGGGAGAATGCGGGTCCGTTCCTCCACTCCTCCTGGCCGGCCAGAAGGTGCGGGCCTCGTGCTTTTGGTTGCTGACCTGAAAGCAAACGGTGAAACACACAGATAAACGGAGATTAGCTAAATGATAGTGTAGTAGGTGTACTAATTGAAATAAAGCAAAGGAAGAACATGGCCCGGCGATACCTGGAGGTTTTGAAACCCCGTTTAGGGCGCCGGAAACAGTAGGAAAGATAAGAAATGCCAACTAAATGATGTATGTGATGTGTGATGCAGTGAAGAAAAGGCGTGTGTGGTGAGCAAACAGAGAAGGAAACACAAAGACATGAAGCGTGAGGTTCCCTGCACCGGGGGCCTGCGAGGGATGTAGAAGGCCCCCACTCCCTGACGAACGGGCCTATGCTGTATGAGATTTGGCGATGGAATTCGACAGCACTTCGTGATGGTCCCCCCCCTTTTTGCTTTCTGTCAGAACCCGTGAGCTATATATAGAGCCCACGGCTTCGAGCTTAATCAGGGGTTAATGGGAATGATGGTCGGTCAAAGGCCGGTGAATGAGAGCATCGTGTCAATATTGCCAACGACATTCTCCTCTTAATCCGCCTGGAATCACGGGGGTCTAATCTGGGTGGCCTTAAAAATGACGGTCTTACGAAGGCCGCCAAACATATATGACGGTCTTGGGGGGACCGTTCAATATACATGACGGTCCTAGAAAAACCGTTATACTTAAAGAGGAGTCAACGCCCGGACAAACAACTTTTCGTGAAGCACGTGGCTATGACCGACTGTCGGGCCTCTGAACCCTTTTCTTGTCGGCAAATAATGACGGCCCAGGGACGACCGCTATATTTACTATAACGGTTGGCATTGAGCCGCTATAAAAAGCGTATCACGAGATACAAATAACCCGGGGCAGCGGAACACAACGGCCAAGTGGGGACCGTTATATTGATAAAAACGGTTCATAACAGACCGTTAAATACAATGAGAGGGAGGGAGGCCTTCTTCGCTGGGAAGAGCCCAAAATACTGCCAGAGGAATAATCTTTCATGTGATTGACTGTTCGGGACATCAATAACTGAGACGCAGGAACTGATTCGATTCATCGGTAAAAAACGGGTGTCAACAGATGCCCCTCCTTAACGTCCGCCTTGCAAGGGAACGAGCGGAGGTGTAGTGGAGGCGTCATGGAACATGGAGTTGTAGCGGAGATGAAGCGGAGTGGACTGCAAAAGCGAGCGTTAAGGCAATACGACACCCGTTTCATACCAATAAGCCATAGAAATCTTCCGGCAACCTTCGAACCAATTTGCAAGGTACTGTGGGACTGAGTGTTAAACCTGAATCTGGAGGAACTAAGGTAAAAGAGCAAGGAGCGGCCTCGTCGGCGGACAAGCTGTGGTCCTAAATGAGGCGATATAGAAGCTGGCAATAGCGAAATTAAAAGGATTTTAAAACTCCAGACGAGGGAAACACTTAATTCATCAGAACCGAACAATTAGGTCTAAAGAAATACCTTCTAATTTTGGAGTGGAATTATTCCTTCGGTGGGACATGGAACACAGAAAACAGTCAATCATACGCAAGATCATTTCTCAGGCAGACCGTAGGTCGTGAATGCTCAAAAGGTGCTTGTGATGCATGCTGGGCTAAAAGAAAGAAACATGTAAAATCGAATGCAAACAAAGGATAAAAATATAAAATACTCGAGAATATTATTGCAGAACTGAATGAGTCAGGGTCAGGACACTTCTTGCAACCACAGCGTGCAAGAGAGAACCGTCGTCCCCTGACTTCTTCCAACTAAGCGGCCTTTCCGAAGATTAGACACGCATACCTAGATCATCATGTGTTTTTGTTGACGGGGAACGTCAGATCCTAGAATGCGTGAAGAATCGACTGGTTCTCGAGATAGATGTTTATTACCATATAGTAATGCAATAAGAGTTTTGAGGGATTGAGGGCCATACCTGACTTACCTGTGCAGGCGTAACGGCGGGACATTGATGTTGTTTAGCTTTAACTGCAATCAAAACTCATTGGCACATGAATTTCACAATAATGATACATTCAACAGTTAAACGGCTCATATGGGACCGTTCTTAAGTTGAGGAGCGGGTGTATGTACTGGCATGGGATTTTGGTGGATCCCTAAGTTTGGCTGCTGCTGCTGTTGCTGTGGCTGCTGTGGCTGGAATTACTGAGGTTGTTGCTGAAACTGCTGTTGCTGTGGTGCTGCCTGTTGCGGCCTTGCTGGCCCTCTTCTCAGATCTTCAATCAGCTTCCTCATCTGAGCCCAATCGATCCTGTGACCTTCGTGCAGGTCGTATACCAGGTCCCTAAAATGATAACACCTCTCAATGGTGTGCCCCGGCTGCCGGTGATATACACAATATCGGGACAGATCGGCGGCCGGATTCATGTTCGGGCGCTCAGGTGGCAATTGTAAATCGCCAGTATGCATCAGCGCTGCAAAGACATTAGTGAGCGTCTCTGGGAGAGGAGGATAGTTGGCTCTTTTAGCAACCGGACGAGCAGGTGCGTAGGTAGCAGGCGGGGGAGTGTTATGGTATTGCAGTGGTTGCTGGGGCTGTTGTGGTGGTGGCGGAGATTGTTGTTGAGGGTGTTGCTGCGTGGGAAAGGAAGGGCGAGGTGATGCGGAGAAATGGGGGTTGCTTTGCTGGGGGAAGTGGGAGGTGGCAGTCTGGCTAACTACCTGCACCTGCTCGTTTGTTTGGACTCCCTCGGTAACAGGGCCCTGTGATTTTCTGGAACTCTTGGGCTTCTGGGCTTCGAAGAGAGAATGAATGGGGGAGTCCTTAAACTGGGTCTGGATAAACCGGGCCCGACTGTACAGTTGATGCATACTGGTGATGTCATTCAACATTAGGACATTCCGGAAGAGAGGGGTTGCATTAGAAATGAGCAGTTTGATCTTTTCTTCTTCCGGAATCTGCCCGGGCACACGGGAGGCTATCTGCCTCCACCTATCAGCATAGGTAGCGAAGTCTTCATCAGCTTTCATCTTCTCGGCCACTAAGTCCGTGAATGAGTATTCGGGTCCGACCCGATCTTGGAATCTTTGCACGAATTTCTCCTTGATCGTCTTGAAGCTCCCAACCTCCTCCAGTGGCAGAGCGTAAAACCATTCGAGTGCCACCCCGTCCAGGGATCGCCGGAATAGATATGCAAGGAGGTGATCGTCATGCTGGTATGGTCCCGACTCGTACAGGAATTCCTTGACGTGGATGAACGGGTTGCCGTTCCCATTGTACTTTCGGTATGCCGGGAGCTCTGACTGAGAAGGGAATCGGATGTCCCGGAAATTAGGAGTGAGAGCATCTGCGAAGGATGGTGGGCCAACCCTCTTATTGAGGAGATCGATCTGCTGTTGGAGAACTGCCAAGCGATCGTCACTTCCTTGTTGAGGTAGAGGGACTTGAGGTGGAACTGAAGGGTAGTGAGAGGCAGCTGGATGGACAGTAGAAGCCGAGGGATAATGGGAGACAGCCGGATGGATAGTGGGGGCCATGAGCCCGTAAGATGGATGTTGAGTCCAAAAAGGACCCACATCAGCGTAAGCGAGTTGAGCTATTCCGGGCTGTAGTCGAGTAGAATCCACTTGGGCCAGAGGGGCCGGTGGTGCTGATGAGACGGCCGCGTGGGCACTAGCACGAGGAGATAAGGGAATTTGACTCTTCCCTTTGTCTGCAGGAGGGTGGGCTGAGGTAGAAGCCTGGCCAGATTGATATATTGGAAACTGGAGGACCTGTGGGCGAAGAGGGGTATGGTCCACTGGGGCAACAGACGGTGCTCCGGACCTCTCAGCAGGATGGGTGGAAGAGACAGGAAGGGTTACAGCGGGCGGGACCTCTGCCCCGAGGGCTTGCTTGAATATCTGGAGTTGATCCTGGTCAAGTTGGGACATGAGTTGGAGTAGTTGGCTCGCCGACGGGGAGCCAAACTGAGGGAGCGTGGGTGGCGCAACCTCAGCGATGGAGGAAGGGGGAACAAAGACGAACCCCTCCCCATTCAGGGAGGAGGCAACCCCGGAGACGTCCTCGAGGAGCCCCTGAGGAAGAGAATCCTCGCGGGCGGGGATGGACCCGAAAGAAGACATGCTGGATGATGATGAGTTGAATAAAGGGTTGCAATAGAGGGAGAGTAGAGAATCGCCCCTAGGAGATGATCCCGAGGGAGGGGAGCAATGCTGCATGCAATGGGATGCACAGACTAGAGAGACTTAAGACCAAAGTACACAAGTAGAAGCAAAGCAACCACACAATGAAAGGTGGAGACGAGAAGGGAGTCAACCAAGTATGCACACACTTTGAATGATACCGCAAGTTTTCAGAATTCTTTTCTCTGAGGCTTAGTGTTTTGATTAAGATGTAGAGTTCACTCGGACACTTGGGAGCCTAATAACGGCATGATGGGGGAACTGGCTGACTTTAAGGGGAAGCACTCTCCACGTATGCAGAACCTAGACACGGTGTGGCGATGGTACAACCGGCCCGGCGTCCGTGTGGGAATCCACGGCTCACGGGGGCTTACGGAGGTCCTCGGCAAGATTCCCTAGTCGGCTCCAAGGAATATGGAGACGAGAGGAAATCCTACTTCGGTAGGAAATGCAACTACAGTATGAAGTGAATGATCCTAGGTGCACCGGAGTGCATGCAAAGCCTAGCCTAGAAATCTAGCAATCACATATGAAATCAAATGGTAGAATCATGAAGCAATCAATAATATGATAGAAAATAACAAGTGGACAGCAGGGGGACCAATGCTGGGAATAACAATCAGGGATAACAAGTGCCAGCCGTAGACTCTACACCAAAATAACGGTCTACAGGGGACCGCTGAATTGATTATAACGGCTCTGGAAGAACCGCTAAAGTGCAGAGCTCAAAACGCGAATGGCGGCCTGATGATGACCGCCATACGAGTATGACGGCTCAATTGAAGCCGTTAAATGAGCAGAGCACGGCAGTGATAATTGCGGAGAATACCAGACAACGACGGCTGAAAGAGAACCGTTTTACACAGAACGACGGCTGTTCCAGAACCGCTGAACTTCACAGAGACAGAGATTGGTCAGCAAACCAGAAGCACGATGGGCATCAGATGTCCCACCGTGATCGCCAAAAAAAGGAGAGGTGTTGATATGTTATTCCTCCTCGAGTTAAATAATATTGAAGAGATAAAAAAACAACAGGAGGAAAGATGAAGCTGTTGACCGTGATCGCCACCCGGTGAAAGCGCCGGGACTCGGAAGCTACGGGAGAATGCGGGTCCGTTCCTCCACTCCTCCTGGCCGGCCAGAAGGTGCGGGCCTCGTGCTTTTGGTTGCTGACCTGAAAGCAAACGGTGAAACACACAGATAAACGGAGATTAGCTAAATGATAGTGTAGTAGGTGTACTAATTGAAATAAAGCAAAGGAAGAACATGGCCCGGCGATACCTGGAGGTTTTGAAACCCCGTTTAGGGCGCCGGAAACAGTAGGAAAGATAAGAAATGCCAACTAAATGATGTATGTGATGTGTGATGCAGTGAAGAAAAGGCGTGTGTGGTGAGCAAACAGAGAAGGAAACACAAAGACATGAAGCGTGAGGTTCCCTGCACCGGGGGCCTGCGAGGGATGTAGAAGGCCCCCACTCCCTGACGAACGGGCCTATGCTGTATGAGATTTGGCGATGGAATTCGACAGCACTTCGTGATGGTCCCCCCCCTTTTTGCTTTCTGTCAGAACCCGTGAGCTATATATAGAGCCCACGGCTTCGAGCTTAATCAGGGGTTAAGGGGAATGATGGTCGGTCAAAGGCCGGTGAATGAGAGCATCGTGTCAATATTGCCAACGACATTCTCCTCTTAATCCGCCTGGAATCACGGGGGTCTAATCTGGGTGGCCTTAAAAATGACGGTCTTACGAAGGCCGCCAAACATATATGACGGTCTTGGGGGGACCGTTCAATATACATGACGGTCCTAGAAAAACCGTTATACTTAAAGAGGAGTCAACGCCCGGACAAACAACTTTTCGTGAAGCACGTGGCTATGACCGACTGTCGGGCCTCTGAACCCTTTTCTTGTCGGCAAATAATGACGGCCCAGGGACGACCGCTATATTTACTATAACGGTTGGCATTGAGCCGCTATAAAAAGCGTATCACGAGATACAAATAACCCGGGGCAGCGGAACACAACAGCCAAGTGGGGACCGTTATATTGATAAAAACGGTTCATAACAGACCGTTAAATACAATGAGAGGGAGGGAGGCCTTCTTCGCTGGGAAGAGCCCAAAATACTGCCAGAGGAATAATCTTTCATGTGATTGACTGTTCGGGACATCAATAACTGAGACGCAGGAACTGATTCGATTCATCGGTAAAAAACGGGTGTCAACACCTGGCGTTGCGCGTTACTTCGCTTTGGTTGTGGGTGGCTGTGCACGTTGTGAATAACGCGCCTGCTCCCGTGCGTCGTTTGGCTGTAACGTGCTTAGTCTAGTGCGTTACTTGGCGCGTGCGTGTTTTGAGTCTTAGAGTTGGTTACGGTGGTGTGAGCGACGACCTATCGTCCGACCGTCGCTTGGTGAGTAACGGCCCTGGTCTAGACCGTCACATGCTTGTAGCGGTCTAGGGGTGGCGCATTACATGCCTGGTGCCCCGTTTTCCATGATTTCGGTGTTGGCTTGTCTTGGCTTGTCCTTGTGATCTGCCCGTTGTCTCGTGGATGTCTCCCGACGTCCTATGAGGGTTAAGATTATGTGTAAGGTGGCCAGGAGTCTTCTTGCTTAAGGTAGGATTCTCTTTCCTACTTTTCGAGCATTGTTGTTGGGTTCAGGTCAACCCGGTGTGACCCAGTGGTTGACGTGTGACCTTGTGTGTGTGTGTCTCGGTGGTTGTGTCCGCTCGAGACACTTCTTCTGGATGCCTCGAGGTGTGGTTCTACCTTGGTTTGCATGTACAGGCGTGTCTAAGGGTTCTTGGTGTTTCCCTCAGGTCTCCGTGTATTGTTTTCTACGGAGCGTGGTTTCTTCTGACTTAGGATTAGACCGATTGGCGGCTTGTTCTGCTGTCTGTGACGATCTTGCCTTTGAGTCGTTCGACTCAGGGATCGTTACGTCGTAGGTCTAGTTGCCTAGTCCTGAGTCTGTTGGCAGTTGTTTGACTGCCGGGTACTTTGTGGTGCACGAGACAGGGCTTTCCTTAGCTGTCTGTGCAGAAGCACCTGTGTTTCGGAGTCTGTGCCTTGTGAGCCTCCCCTAGTTGTAGCCCTAGGCTTTTGCCGACCCACCGGGAGTGGTGGAGGGGTTTTCCTATTGCGTTTGGTATGTACGGTTCTTAAGCTAGTTCCGTGGGCCCCGGCCAATGGTAGCGTCCTACCGAGGGGAATACTAGCTAGAGGCCTGGCCTAGGTGGTGGTCAGTGTCACACGTGGTCAGGGACTGGGGACTTGCGCCGACGGGCGTGGCCCTGACTAGTCACTCGCAGTCGGTGCTGTAGTTTCGTGATGTGGTATCTTGTTTCCTTGGAACTGTTGTTCCTCGGACCCGGTTCTTGGTGTGTCTAGTCCCTGCGTAGACTTGACACTTGTGGCGCAGTGTAAGACGTCAGTGGACGCATCTGGCTGTTCTTCTGGGAGGAGGGTGCTCCTGTCACTCGGTGCCGTGACTCTCGCGTTTTCTTGTGCGCTGTGACCTTTGCGAGTTGGCCTCTCGTGGCCATACTCGAGGTCAGTGTTCTGTCGCTGGCATGACACTCTCGTCATGCGTGGGGCTGTGTGCACGACTGTTCCAGTCGTGTTTGTCTGTGTTTTCGGCGTCGGTGTCTGCCTTCGCCTTTGTTTTGGCTGACGGATTAGGTTACCTTACTGTGTAAGTTTGGGGTTGACCGTCTGTTGCCGTTTGGAGTAGCTTAGGGTGCCGAGTTCTCCTCGGTGGCCGTGTTCCGTGTTTTACGGCCTCGCTCTTCTTTGTTGCTGAGCTCCCCTCTCCTGCCTGTTCCCTACTCCTGCTGTACCCTGTCTGTTTACAGCTTTGTAGTGTAGCTTTTCCTACTTTGCTGCACTCGTTGTTTTTATTGCTTCCGTTGCTCTGTGCGTTTTCCAGTGGGAATCCGCGTGACCCCTACTGAGTTTCTGTTGAGACTCACCCATGCTGCTTTTCAGGTGGGTTTCGCCGTCTGCCTCTACTGTTCCTGGTGGAGCGCGTTCGCTGTAGCTACCAGCTGGGCCTGCGTCGGGTTTCCCCCGACTTCAGTGTACGTTTCTTTTCTATCGGACTGTACTGTGATAGACTTGTTGTCTTTCCTTTGGGCTGGACTCTGGTGTATAATTGTAATTGTTGAAATTGCTAATAAAAATATAATTTTATTTCTGCTACTTTAGTAAATTGATCTAATGAAATTTAATTGCTTACTGTTATATCTGCTGGCTTCAATGTATTCCACACACTCCTTTTTCCCTTCGGCGCTTTCCCGCGCTTGGGAGGCCTCGCGGGTCCCATGTGGTATCACATGTATTCGGTATTTATATCAGGTACACCGGGTATCTGGAATCCGGGTCGCTACAGTTGGTATCAGAGCAGTGTTCTGAGATGTTCAGAGTTCTTTTCTGAGCTATCAGATCATTGTCGTGTGAGATACATGGAAAGCCAGATATACAGGTACCAGAGTCTTTGAGGTCCAGTACAGTCTCTTGCTGGCGTAGGTGTTGCGATGGTTTATCGCGGTGTTTTCCATGTGTGGTCTTGTGCGTGCTTTGTTGGCACTGTACGAGATGGTTTTGCTCTCGTCTGGGTGTGACGAGGTGCTTTGTTCGGTTTTGAAGTTGGTCTCGATCGTGTTGCACTTGGCAGTGTTTGTCGGTTGGCATGAACCTGCAGTGCATTGTTCGAGCTGTTTTCGTGTTTTGCTCAGGTGGCTTGTGACTTTTAGCGTTGGTGTGACGGCCATGCACGTTCTTACGTTGCTTTGGTTGTCCTGGCTTGAGTCTGTTCAGCCCCTGATGTGTTTTACTTCTGTTGAAGTGCTCGATTAGATCCCGTGTTAGAGAAGTTGCTCAGGTGAGCTAGGATTCCCCTTCCTGGTGAGCTTTTGTGGTTGAGCTTCTTGCTTCTCGTCCCTTCTGGTGGAATCTTTTCGAGTGTTGCCTTGGAATTGCTGTCTTGGTGGTGCCTTTGTCCTATGTCTGCTTAAGTGTGGACAGCCTTGTTGTGAGCCTGATCTCTCTCTTATGTACAGTAGCTTGGCTTTGGACTCCATGATGGTGTTAAGAGCTATCGTGTACCGTATTTGTCGTGCTGTGTCTAACGGCCGATGCGTTGTGAAGGCTCATTTGTCGTTTCAGGACGTGAAGGTAAGCCGAGATTAGCATCTTTCGTTGCTTTGCACTGAAGCTGGTGCTCTTCCTTTGTTGCACTTAGGCTCCTTGTGATCGGTTGTTCGCGAGATCGGTGCTCGTGGCGTGTGGTTTGCGATCTTTGTTGATTGCGATGGCGCCGGGTGTGTGCTGAGGTGCGATTACCGATGTTGTTCTGTTGCCTGTGCACGTTGTTGAGAGTGCAGTGGAAGTGTGTGGGTTGACTACCCATTTGTCGAGAGGTTTTGTTCCTTCTCGAAGTGGCTTCGTCTTGGCTTTCTGCGCCTTGACTTTGCCCGTTGCCGTGCCGTTGTTTGTGGTTTTCTTGTGTTGGCATCGACATTGTGCGAGTGTTGGGGAATTTGTCGGCATTCCTTGCTGATTGAGTACCCTTTTGCTCTACATTTCTTTCTTGGGTGTTGTGCTCTCGAGGCGTGTTTGTAGTCCTTGAGATGCGTTCCCTGAGATTGTTGTCGTTTCTCGTTGTTGTGGGTCTTCTCTTGGTGAGCAGTCTGATGCGTGACCTGTTCCTTGTGGTCGTGTGCTCAGCTGTTTCGGTGCCTTGTTGTGACCCTGCTTGCAGTGTGTTCCTTGGTTCTGTGTGTTGTGCGGAGCCGGAATCCTGCAGGTGTTGCCACTGTGTTGTTTTGGCGCTGTTTCTTTATGATTTTATGTTCTTGCCTTGGACCCTTGTCTTGTCAGTTGGCTTTGCTGTGCTCTCTTTTCCTGGTGGAGTTAGCTTGCGACTTGATCAGATGAAATATCTGAGTGAGTGCTGACTTGATTGTGTTTCTGGTCCAGTGGTGGTGTTGTTGTCGTTGGCGTTCTGTGTGCCAGGTGTTCCCTGTTGCCTTTGGCACTGGAGCCGATGATGTTGCGAGCTGTCAGCTGTGAGGACTGTGTCTCCTTGTGTGAGCTGCTGCTTGCCGTGCGATTGTTCTGTCTTCCCGAAGTCTGTTGTTGTCGTAGTCGTGTCTCCTATCCTGGTGAGACGTAAGCGACGTTGCCTTTGCTTCGGAGGTATCAGATGTGTTCACTTTGGTGCCATGCTCGTGCTGTGGACTTGCTGTCTTGGAAGCTAGAGTGTGTACCTGTAATTGTGGTCTGGCAGTGTTCCTCTGAGCTGTGTTTCTCGAGATTTATGTCGTTTATCGTGGTTGTATTGTTGGGTTGTTCTTCCCTGCTTCTCCTTTGTTAGTCCTTAATTTCGAGGGTGAAATTTCTTAAAGGAGGGGAGGATGTAATGCCCTGGATCCTTGGTAGATCTTTGCTGGATCCTTTGCAGGTCTTGTGGGATCTTTGTTGGATCTTTCGGATCTATTTTGGATTGGTTTCGTTGAGTTTCGGTTCGCTTTTGTGGCTTCCGAGTTGAGTTGACGAGCCGTGTGGGTTTTTCTCACGTACTAGTTACGGAACCCTACGGTGAGTTTGTTTGTCGATTCTCGAACTCATGGATGCTACAGGGACGATGTACTCTTCGAGCCGGTCGTTTCGGCTATTTTTGCGTATTTTTCTAAAATTATGCGTTTTCGGCGCATTTTCGGAATTTTTGGAAATTAGGAAAATTTCCTAATTTCTTTTCTATTTCTTTTCTTTTCCTCTCTCCTCCTTCTCATTCACCGCCGTCGCCTCTCTCTCTCCCGTTTTCTCTCCAGTTCGCCTCCTCGGCTCCGACTGCAGACGGAGGACCTGGAGGCACGTGTTGGGGACGTGATGGAGCTGGCTGGGTGCGCGATGGAGCAAGGATCGGATCGATTCTGGCGCGATCCCGAATGGTGGATTCAAAGCCGGTGAAATCGGTTCGCGAGTGGATTTCGGCGTGGTTTAGTCCCTTCGGGGCACAATTTCTTCGGTGGAGGTAGGGTGACTGATCCTCACTTCTTCCTCTCTGTTTTCCCTGCCATTGCACGGCGTTCGGCAAGGAAACGACCGAGTTTGGGCTTGTTTTACCTAAACCGTGATTTTCGTAGTTTTTAGGGTCGGCCGGTAAACGGCGACCATTTGCGGCGTAGTTAGTTTCTAACTGACCGCTGGGATGTCAGGATCCCATCCACGTTGATTTCGTGTGATTTGGTGTTCATTCGAGGCCGGTAGAAGCCCGGGAACCTCGGTGACCTGCTTAGGGTCGATTTGTCTAAATCGCCCGGATCTTGCATTTTTGAGCTTGCATGTGGGGTTTTGAGTCCCCTGAGGTTGTTATTTGTCGTTATGGTTTGTTTCCCTTGCGTTTCGGTGTGAATGGGGCGTGGAACGGGCCGGTTTGGCCGTTCCTCTATTTTCCCGCCGTATGGGAAGTAGCGGTCGTCCCAGTGGCCGTTACTTGCTTCTGACGGTGCTACGATAGACCGTTACTTCGTTTGGTGTTTTTGAGCGTTCTGGCTTTTGGGTGAGTGACGGCCCTAGGGTGGCGCGTCGCTTCCTTGTAACGCGCCTAGGCTAGCGCGTTACTTCGCTTGTTGTCGTTTTGTGTTGGGGTTGAGTCGGTTGGTCTAACGCGCTTGACCCAGCGCGTTAGATGAAAGTGACGCGCCTGATCCTAGCCGTTACTTGCTGTTTGACCGACGTTTGACCTGTGAGGCGATGCCTCCGACGGTCGTGCCCCCTTGCGTTGTTTGAGTGTAACGCGCCTGCCCCCGGCCATTACATTCTGTTGGGCCGAGCTTGGGTGGCTGTGCCCGTTGGATATAACGGATATGCCCCCATGCGTTGTTATGTTATAACGCGCCTGGCTCTGGCCGTTGTTTGCTGTTTTGTGCTGGGCTGAGGGTGGCTGGGCACGTTGATAGTAACGCGCCTTCCCCCGCGCGTCATTTGGCTCTGACGCGTCTCCCTTGCCGCATTGTTTGTTTGTAACGCGCCTGGCGTTGCGCGTTACTTCGCTTTGGTTGTGGGTGGCTGTGCACGTTGTGAATAACGCGCCTGCTCCCGTGCGTCGTTTGGCTGTAACGCGATTAGTCTAGTGCGTTACTTAGCTCGCGCGTGTTTTGAGTCTTAGAGTTGGTTACGGTGGTGTGAGCGACGGCCTGTCGTCCGACCGTCGCTTGGTGAGTAACGGCGGTCTAGACCGTCACATGCTTGTAGCGGTCTAGGGGTGGCGCGTTACATGCCTGGTGCCCCGTTTTCCATGATTTCGGTGTTGGCTTGTCTTGGCTTGTCCTTGTGATCTGCCTGTTGTCCCGTGGATGTCTCTCGACGTCCTATGAGGGTTAAGATTACGCGTAAGGTGGCCAGGAGTCTTCTTGCTTAAGGTAGGATTCTCTTTCCTACTTTTCGAGCATTGTTGTTGGGTTCAGGTCAACCCGGTGTGACCCAGTGGTTGACGTGTGACCTTGTGTGTGTGTGTCTCGGTGGTTGTGTCCGGCTCGAGACACTTCTTCTGGATGCCTCGAGGTGTGATTCTACCTCGGTTTTCATGTCCAGGCGTGTCTGAGGGTTCTTGGTGTTTCCCTCAGGTCTCTGTGTATTGTTTTCTACGGAGCGTGGTTTCTTCTGACTTAGGATTAGACCGATTGGCGGCTTATTCCGCTGTCTGTGACGATCTTGCCTTTGAGTCGTTCGACTCAGTGATCGTTACGTCGTAGGTCTAGTTGCCTAGTCCTGAGTCTGTTGGCAGTTGTTTGACTGCCGGGTGCTTTGTGGTGCACGAGACAGGGCTTTCCTTAGCTGTCTGTGCAGAAGCACCTGTGTTTCAGAGTCTGTGCCTTGTGAGCCTCCCCTAGTTGTAGCCCTAGGCTTTTGCCGACCCACCGGGAGTGGTGGAGGGGTTTTCCTGTTATGTTTGGTACGTACGGTTCTTAAGCTAGTTCCGTGGGCCCCGGGCAACGGTAGCGTCCTACCGAGGGGAATACTAGCTAGAGGCCTGGCCTAGGTGGTGGTCAGTGTGTGCACACGTGGTCAGGGACTGGGGACTTGCGCCGACGGGCGTGGCCCTGACTAGTCACTCGCAGTCGGTGCTGTAGTTTCGTGCTGTGGTATCTTGTTTCCTTGGAACTGTTGTTCCTCGGACCCGGTTCTTGGTGTGTCTAGTCCCTGCGTAGACTTGACACTTGTGGCGCAGTGTAAGACGTCAGTGGACGCATCTGGCTGTTCTTCTGGGAGGAGGGTGCTCCTGTCACTCGGTGCCGTGACTCTCGCGTTTTCTTGTGCGCTGTGACCTTTGCGAGTTGCCCACTTGTGGTCGTACTCGAGGTCAGTGTTCTGTCGTTGGCATGACACTCTCGTCATGCGTGGGGCTGTGTGCACGACTGTTCCAGTCGTGTTTGTCTGTGTTTTCGGCGTCGGTGTCTGCCTTCGCCTATGTTTTGGCTGACGGATTAGGTTACCCTACTGTGTAAGTTTGGGGATGACCGTCTGTTGCCGTTTGGAGTAGCTTAGGGTGCCGAGTTCTCCTCGGTGGCCGTGTTCCGTGTTTTACGGCCTCCCTCTTCTTTGTTGCTGAGCTCCCCTCTCCTGCCTGTTCCCTACTCCTGCTGTACCCTTTCCTACTTTGCTGCACTCGTTGTTTCTGTTGCTTCCGTTGCTCTGTGCGTTTTCCAGTGGGGATCCGCGTGACCCCTATTGAGTTTCTGTTGTGACTCACCCCTGCTACTTTTCAGGTGGGTTTCGCCGTCTACCTCTACTGTTTCTGGTGGAGCGCGTTCGCTGTAGCTACCAGCTGTGCCTGCGTCGGGTTTCCCCCGACTTCAGTGTACGTTTCTTTTCTGTCGTACTGTACTGTGATAGACTTGTTGTCTTTCCTTTGGGCTGGACTCTGGTGTATAATTGTAATTGTTGAAATTGCTAATAAAAATGTAATTTTATTTCTGATACTTTAGCAAACCAATCTAATGAAATTTAATTGCTTACTGTTATATCTGCTGGCTTCAATGTATTCCACACACTCCTTTTTCCCTTCGGCGCTTTCCTGCGCTTGGGAGGCCTCGCGGGTCCCATGTGGTATCACGTGTATTCGGTATTTATATCAGGTGCACCGGGTATTCGGAATCCGGGTCGCTAGATATTGGTTCAATTAGAACCTGAAGACATCACGATTGGGGCGGAGATCGCGCATCCGGAACACGATCTTAGAAAGACACCGTGATCCGAGACTGATCTTCCGGCAGTTCAAACTCTCGGTTAGAATCTTATCTCTAGTTGTATGGACAACATTCTTAATACTCAATAAAAATTGAGAAAAATGGTATAGAATTAAAGTAGACATGCATCTACATCTAATTTATGCATCAATTTGAGTTTAGCCTGAGAGAATATCTACCTAGTGGAAGATCGAAGAGGAAAAATAATAAGAACGAAGAATACTCCGAACACTCCTCCAAACTTCAAGATTTCCTCCTCTCTACAACCAGCACTTCCCCAATGGTTTTATACTTTGAGTAGGGAAGATCACAGCCCTATTTATAGGCCAAGTCCCATAATTATTTTATTGCTAATTTAATTCCATCTTCCACCTAATTTCCTATGTCACCCACCCATGTTACTATTACATCAACTTATGTTGGCAATAATTTTCAACATGTGGATGTTGAAATAAATCTTCCTTTATGACATAATCAATTACCTCATTTATTCAATGATGTTTTATTGCTAATTTAATTCTAAGTCAATTTTCCACCCAATTTTCCTATTTCACTAACTCATGTTACTATTACACCAACTTATGTTGACATTAATTTTTAACATGTAAATATTAAAATAAATCCCCCTTTATGACATAATCCATGACCTCATTTATTCAATTAGGTAAGAAATTATATCATCCACTAATTAAGATTTAATTAGAGCTAATAATTCTCTCTTAAATCAGATGCTACAGTGCTGCTATAGTACCGACATCTTCGCCTTCTCAGAATCGTGCCGCGAATCTCGCCGTTCATGTTAACACATGGGATAAGATTCGTGTTTATATATGCTACACTTTAAAGACATAAAGAAAAATATTTGTCATTTTTTATTTTCATCTTTCATTATTTTTTTTCACATATAAATGCATATATAAAATTTCAAGTTACTACAGATAGATCTTCCATGTCCAAGTCTCCCCACTAGAATAGGATGTCTATTTCTTCTAGCAGCACTGAAGCTTCATGTTGGATCCCCCAGTTGATTTTGGTAGTTAAGTTTTAATGATGACAAATCTTGTGTGTATGTGTCGTTAAGAACGTTCATTGAAGAATGCTAACCAAGGTGTTCACCAAGGTGTTCATATCTTGATTATCTTGCTTTGCATGATCAAATTACATGGTGGACATCATTTAGAAGTCAAAGGAATGCTTGGATGAGTACCTCGTGGTATACCTATTCAAACAGAGAGTAAATGTCATTTATTTCCTTCAAGAACCATTGGTAAGACTCAAATTTCTCAAAATCTTTCTATTGGTTGAAGATTGCGTTGACACACAGTTACAGTGCGTCGACCTATGCTGGCTTTCCAGAAACCCTATCCTGCAGGTTTTTCTTCTATTGCATCGAGGCATCTTTACAGTGCGTCGACCCCTTTATGCTTCAAGCAAGCCATCTTTGCATGTTTCTTCTATTGTGTGGACCCCACCACATGTATTGCGTCGACCTCACAAAAGTGCATTTCAAGTAGTTTTCTTCATGCACTTTAACAAGGAGTCGACACATCCCTTGTATTACGTCGACCCTTCTATGCTTAATGCACTCCATTCATGGGTTTTCAATGTCTTGAATAAGTTTTCATGCAATTTATTCATGAAGTTCTTAATGGTTTGAAAGTGTTTCATGCATTTTCTACTTAGAGGTTTTGGGCTTGTAATATGTTTAACCAATTCATATAAAACTTGATGGAATGTGGTTTGAATGGTGCTCACACTTTGTTTATATGCTTGGCTAATTGTTTTTAACTTTTGATTAAGGAAAAATTGAGCTTTTGAATGGGTTTAAGACTTATTTAAATCATGACAGAACAGGGGTCGACTCTTAGAGTTGACACTCTTGGCCTTGCATGGGCTACCTTGGGCAAACAGACCAAAGCAGCAAGTGTCAACACCAGGTGTCGACACTTGGCTGGAATGGTTTTGTCTGCAGTAGGCTTCCCAGCAAGTGTCGAGCTGGATGCGTTCTCGTTGAAGCAGAGTTGTGACCAAGTGTCAACACTTGGTGTCAACACTTGTTTCATAGACTTCTGTTTGTATGCTGGGGAGTTGCAGGTGTCGACACTGGGTGTCGACACCTCTTCGGACTGCTCCAGATCAGGGTTTGCGAACTTCACTTGAAACCCTTATAAACCAATCCGTTTGAGCTCCCCTTTGACCCCTTTGCCCCTAGGGTTATCATACACATCTAGGACATGTTTTGGTAGGGTTTGGCATGGGCTTGGTGGTCATTTATACATCTTATTGTGGCCATATATATGTCTTGCGATTTCAGATTTTTTAAAGAGGAGGATAGGGGGTTTGGCCACAGGTGGGAGAGGGAGAGCATTTTCTGAGTGCTTCACTCTTGTTTTCATCTTGTAGGGATGTTCAAGGTCTAAGGGATCAAGAGCTACATCCATTGTTCAAGGGTTCATGATTCAACGAAGCAGAATCTCCAAGAAGGAGTTAGTGTGGCTTTGCTTCTATTGAGACCAGCCCCTCCACCGTGGAAGCTTCAAACATACAGGTCTCCAGGCCATTCATCAATAAAGGATACCTTTCTGCAACCTTCTTACACATATTTTGATGATTTCTATTCAGTTTTTGAGAGTGTATTGAATATATTTTATTTTTCTGAACTACGAATCAGTGTGTGTGTCAAACCATCTGCATACGGTTGAGGGAATTATGTGATGCGGATGTTGCAGTAGTGTGTGTGTGTGGTTTGATCCAACTGTTGGGTCGTGTGAAGACTACGTCTCCATCTGTTCGGAGCATAAGCTCAGTGCGCTTTAGTTCAAAGCGAGTGGATCCTCACCGATTCGGTGAGGGGTGGATGTAGGGAGCCCATCGTGGTCCCGAACCACCTAAAAATCGGTCTCGCTCTGTGTGTTTGTGGTTTGCTTGATCATATTGTTCATTCTAATTGTGTGAGAGCGGAGAGTTCGAGAGAACTAGTTCGTGTAGGATTTAAATTTCATTTCATTATATTTTGTGTTGGTAGTTGTTTCCATTCTGCTACGTAGTATTTTAAAACTACCATTGCGCTTGGCGGGGGAAAATTCAACCCCCCTTCTTGTCCTCGCGTGTATCTAGGGTCAACAATCTGGTATCAGAGCGAAGTCTCTGATTTTTAAGACAACCTCACGGTTGTAGAGAAAAGATATGTTGCTATGGCTAACAAGGGAATGGTCCCCGAGGGACATTCGATACATCGACCACCTTTCTTTGATGGGTCGAATTATACATATTGGAAGAATAGGATGACTGTGTTCCTAAGGGCACATGAATTTGAGGTGTAGAAAGTAGTGTCCAAAGGTCCTTATGTATTACCTGAGGATGAGGATGAATGGGAAGATGAACACGTTAAGAAGTCTTGTGCTAACTATAAGGCTATGAATATTATTCAATGCGCAATACATCCTAACAAATACTCACGTGTTTCTATGTGTTCATCTGCGTAGGAAATGTGGGAAAAGCTCCGACTGATATACGAAGGCACATCGGAGGTCAAAGAAACAAAGGCTAACTTGTTGATTCGCGACTACGAATTGTTCGCCATGAAGGCTATAGAGACGATTTCAGAAATGTTTGCTAGGCTGAACGAGATTACAAATGGATTAAAGGGGTTGGGCAAGAACTACACCAACCAGGAGTTAGTAAGGAAAGTGCTATGTTCCCTCTCACCTTAATGGCACACAAAGACAACCGTCGTTGAGGATTCCAAGGATCTCACCACTCTCACTGTGGATGAGTTGATTGAATCTCTAATGACATACGAGATCAACATCAAGAGGACTGGTGAGGAGAACTAGAAGAAGAAGACGATTGCGCTGAATGCATATCCAGCATCGTCAGAAGAGAATGATGCAAGATCTAGCAGTGATAGCAAAGAAGAAGAGCTGATGGCTCTCATCACAAGGAGAGCTAGAAAATACTTCAGAAGAGCAAGAAGAGAAGGAAATTTTCTGAGAACATTCTTGAGAAGAAATGCCAACAAGAAAGGGGAGACGAGCAAGAAAGAAGAGATTATCTACTACAAGTGTAAGAAGGCTGGCCACATGAGGGGTCAATGCCCTGAGCTCCATAAAAGGCTGAAGAAAAATAAAGCAAAGAAGCCGAAAGCGATGAAAGCAACTTGGAGCGACGAGGGCACAGATAGCTCAAAATCTGAAGGCGAGAAGGATGAGCTGGACGAGCTGGTCTGGAATTTATGTTTGATGGTGGATGAAGAAATTTCTGAGGTATGTTCCAACACTGAGAACCTCACTATTAAACATTGGCAGTTAGCTTATGCTGACTTATATCAGAAGTATAAGAGGTTCAAAAATGATAATAAAAATCTGAAAAAGAAGTTTCATGATTTGATTAGCTCTAAAAATCCATGTGATAGATGTAGCTTCTTTGAAATGCAAATTGAAATTTTTAAAGAAGAAAAAGAAGACTTTCAATCTAGAATAACTTTGTATGAGGATGAGCTAGGATGTTTGGAAGCGGAAAAACAAAGTGCTTATGAAAATGTGGAGAAGTTGAAAATTGAGAATGAAAAATTGGTAAGGGAGTTGGATGAACTTAAATCAAGATTGAGTGAGTGTGAGGAATCCAAGAAAGAAATTGAAACCAACTTCAATACCATGCATGATGAGCTAAGAAAATTGAAAGGTCTTGTTGAAAAAGAATTGAAAGGAAAACAGAAAGTGATTGAATCTAGCGAAGAAAGTGATAGGAATGAAGAGAGTGGTGCGGAATACACACCCACAAAGAAAAATTCATTTGTGAGAAATCAAGTTCAGAAATCTTGTGATTCATGGTATCATTATCATGTTGACTCATGCATGAATTCATATGTTAATAGATCATATATGCATAGGAGTCGCTTTAGAAAACCTCTAACGTCCGAGAATTTTCTAAGAATTTTTTAGGATTAAAGCATAATTATTAGGCATTTTTAAAAGACTTAAAGGGCTATTAAGAAGAATTAAGAACCATTTAAAAGTCCTATATCAACTAAAGGGCTAAGCCCAACTTAAATAGGCCCAAAGACCCAATTCTAAGACTTTTAGACCCAAGCCTATTAATAGAAACGTAATTGAGGATTTAAAATGGGATATATACATCAAATAGGGGATAAATGGGGGATAATATGAAAATCCAACAATTTAAGATTTAATGAAGCCTGGCGGTCTATCGCACGACCGCCAGACCCACCCTAGCGATCTTGCTATGACCGCTAAGCAATCCCAGTTCCGTGAATGGAAGAAAACGTGAAAAGCTTGGATCTTTGTCGATCAAATCATCTTAGATCGAAGCTACCTGGCATAGAAGACTCTCCAGAACTCTCTAGGGATTAACTCTACTCCAATTTAGGACTCTACGTTCGATCTAATCCCTTAAACCCTAGGTGGATCCTATAAATAGACCCTAACTTCGACTCATGCGAACCCTAATATTGGCTCGCGTATTTCGAAGGTAAGAAACTCTATCTCAGGTTGGTTAGTTAGAACTTTATGTTCTTCTTAGTTTTATTTAACTACCCTCAAATTTTTGTGCTAGAAGCCCCTGTCGTTGGAGAGTTAGAGCTTCTACAAGTTGCTAGTTCGCTGCAGTCTGCACAGGAACCAGAGCGTCAGTCTAGTGAAGATCAGGAAAATAGAAGCCTTAATTGAGGTATTTAGTAATTAGTCCTTTATAACTTTCTGTTCCCCTTCGTACCTTCTATCCACCCTCCAATTTTCATGGATTTAGGTCAAGAGGATCGAAAGATAGAGGGATAGGAAGTTGCTGGTTTGGCACAAAACGTGCAGAACTAGGGTCTACTTCCAATCAGAAATTCGAAGTCTAGGAGCACTACCAGAGGTAGGTTATCTCATGAAAAGACTAGAATAACATGTTAGGAGTAAAATCCCTCTTATTTCATGAGTTTTCATGCATTATACACGTTGTGTTTAATATTTTGTTATCACTACGCATATAGGGTTATCATAGCATGCATGAACCTTGCCCTTAATAACAAAAATGATAATTCTAGTTTAAATCATGACTACCCATGCATCTCCATGTTTTAATATGGTTTTATCAGGCCATATTTTCCTGTTGGCATGTTTTATCATACATCTATCTACCCTAGATTAGCCATATTTCAATTTTTATTGATGTTTACTGTAGACAGGAAGAAACGGTCTTCCTGAGACCGCATGAGACCCCTAGCGGCCCTACGATAGACCGCTAAGGCCCATAAAACGGTCCTCTCGAGATCATTTTCATTTTCTGAGTTATGTATTATTATTAAACCGAAACTTAATGCAGAACAACCCTATTTATCTTATGATAAGCCAAGCTAATTAGGTCTTACACCTGTTTTAAATAGTGTATTCTTATACTTGGATATGTTAATCAATCATCCTAGTTGATTTCATTTTCTTTGTACACTTTGGACTTATTTTAACGTATGTAAATTTCATGTCAAAACCATATACTATTGTATTTATCTTAAAATTCATATGGTTCATGGACTTGTCTAGTTTTTATTTGATCGTTGTTTTATTACGATCTCACTCTCATCTTGAGTCTTTTCTTAAGTACATGGCACGTATTTCGGTACAATGTCATTAGATACACTTTGCACGTTAAGCACAAAATCTTGGACTTGTGATCCTCTCCGTTGGATATTCCTTCTACTGGACTAGGTGATCTTGTTTCAAGGCCTCCATAAGTCTCCGCGAGCCTAGGATTCCCACTAGGACGCTGAGCTGGTTGTACCATCAAAACCCAAATTGTCTAGAAAGCACTTACACTACCGGTGTTTTTCTGAGTTCTCGTTAAAAATAGTCCTCAGACGGCCGCTAAGCCCTATCTAGCGGTTGGCCTGAGACCGCTTTTGTCCACAAATGGTCCAGTAAACGATCGCTCTATCTGTGTAACCCGAGGTTTGACCTTTGGGTTGGGTTTTATAAGTTCCTAGATGGTCTAATGATTGCTTGGAACTTAACACTTGTCAAATAAGATATTAATAACTTATGAAAAGTAAAGAATATGTCGTTATGCTGCCGAATTTTCTTCATAGCATAACCTTATTCTAAATCAATCTTTGAACTCTCATATTCTTAATTGAAGCATTCTTACCTTGATATTTGTTATCATGGAACCATAGTTTGAACTTGTTACATTATTGGCCATATTTATATTCTCGTGCAAGTATTTTGATTTAAAACTTGAAGATGCAAGAGCGGGCACGAACAGTGTCCAAGGGCTCCACTCTAGTCCCCTCGGCAGATAGCCGGAAACATACTATAAACCATGGGGTATGATGAATACTAGCGTCGCATTGCGTTGGGAGTACTTTTTTTATAAACGGGTTAAATCCATGAATTCTCACGAGATAATCTTGTGAAATTACATGCTTGCTAGTACATTCTCGTTACATGACTTTCTAGTGCATAGCCTTTATGGTTATGAAAAAGTACATTCTTGATCATGAAAGCCCAAATTTACATTATTGTTATATATTTGTTCAATCATGCTCTCATATCTCAATCTTGATCATATCGTGTTACTTGTGCTACTTTGGTTTTTCACCGCATGATCTACCATCTTATTTCGTTTATCTTTACTCTAGAGCTAAAATGTTAATTACTTAAACATTACTTTCATGTTGATATGAAGATATCTACTGGACATGTGTGCTCATTCCCTACCTTTTTCCAATATTTTTCAAGAAATTCTAGCGGGTCGGATTCAGGCTATTCAAGTGGTGGATCTGAGAGTGATTAAAGATCGAGAGAAGACCTAGTAGAGTCTTAAGTGAAGTCGAGTCTATGTATTTTTCCCTTTATTTGAGTCTAGTGAATTGAGTAAAATATCATTGTATGTTTGATTATTAATATCAATAGAAGTTAGAGTTTTATCAATCATGATGTCCATTCATTTTATGTGTGAATGATTTACGCTCTGATTATATTGCTCACCTGAGGCGTACTAGCCGAATGTTCACGTTCCCGATTATTTTCCGCTGCATAATCTCGGGACGTGATAGTTAAAGTGGTATCAGAGCCTAGGTCTAAGGATGTACTTATTCCTAGGAAAATGTCATGTCATAGGCTAAGTCCAAAGGTTAAGGACCCATACCTATGAACTAAGGAAAGAATTTCCCGCCTACGAGAGATTTGGGTAGAGTCGGGATGAGATAGTTATTCAGAACTTATCTCTAAATTAACTCCCTTTAATTCGTAGGAATTAAAAAATCATTCCTTTTTCTCAGGTACCTTATTCTTACAATGGCTCACCGTGTCGATTGGGGTGGAATGCAACAAACTATTACGGGTCTCACCCAGGCCTTGCAAAATATGGCCCAAGCTGACGCGAGGGCTGGTGCTGGTGATCTGCACCGTAACTTCCGGAGTCTAAACCCTCCACGATTTTCTAGTTCTTCCAACCCAGATGAAGCTGAGAATTGGATAGATGAAATGAACCGTATATTCTAGGTCATGCAATGTGCCGACCAAGAGAAGGTTCGTCTCGCCACATTCTAACTCAAAAAGGATGCACGTACGTGGTGGAAGTCTATTCCAGCCCCGCCTCAAGATGCGCCGCACACTTGGGAGGGATTTCTCACACTCTTCCGAGCAAAATACTTCTCCGAACATGTCAAGGAGAGGAAGGCAAAGGAGTTTGTTTCCTTGCATCAAGGCATGATGACAGTGGCGGAGTATGAGTTACAATTCTCTCGCCTAGCACCTTATGCTCAACATTTAGTAAGCATGGATATCCTCAAAGCTAATCATTTCATGGACGACGTGCGGCCCATCTTTATCCAGCAACTTGGCCCACAAAACATTCGGACCTATGCAGATATGGTCCAATAAGCACACTTATGTGAACGGACCTTGGAGAAGGTCGATAAACTCAAAGGCAAAGGAGAAGAGCCTAGCCGAAAGTCTAATCGGCAAGGAAGAAGAGAGGAAAATTTTAGCATCACTTACGACTCTCGGGACAACAAGAAGAGATCCCAGAACGGGAGTGGTAGTGGCTACCACAAGAACAAAAAGGCGAAGGAGGAAGACAACCAAGTCATGGCAGCTTGCACGTTCTGCGAAAAATTTGGCCACGCGGCCGAAGAATGCTCGAAACGCCTAGACTACAAGAAAATTGGCCTATAGCCACGAATTTTACCTACGCTTTCAAAAACCGTAACTATATACGACATAGTCCGATGTTTTTAAAACCACGTAGGTAAATTTCCTACATTTCATTATAGCATAGCTATATGGTCATCCTATTCCGACGGTTCATTGAGAAATGTAGGAGAAGTTTACATATTCCTACGTTTTGTGAGTGAATGTAAGAATAGGTCATAGATATTCTTTCACTTTTAATCGAGTGTAGTAATAAGTCAATTTAAATAATAAAAAATTAAAAATTAAAAGCGTAGGAATTGAACTCACACCGAGGGTGGGAAAGCCGTCGCCCGATATTTTCCATTTATTTGTCATTTAACACTCATTTCTCCCAAATTTCACCCATCCTCTCCCTCTTTCTCTTCCTCCCCTACCCCTTCCCCTCTACTCTCTCTGGATCGTAAGGGCATTGCCTTCATCTCTACCTCTGTGGACGGGGCCTCCATCACCCTCTCTAATGGCTGGCCTCCTTCATAGTTTGGGGCCTAAAAACATAGAAAAAAAACTACGGAGACTACCCCCCCTCCGACCCTTCAAACCCTCCACCCTTCCGCTGGACACCATTGCATCCCCTCCCTTTTTTATCGCCATTGCTGCTGTTGCTGTTGCTGCCGCTGCTGCTTCGGGCGGCTTCACCCGTGCCAGATCCACCCGCCTTCACCTCCGGCCAATGGCGGCGCTCGATTTCAAGGGACCCGGAAGAATCACCACAGGAAGGACACTCCTTGGTTAGAGGTGCCCGGGAACTATCTCGTCACCGCCACCGCCGGGTGGGAGCAATGGACTCAGTTTCTGCATTCCCTAGTGGGGAAATTCCTAATGCCGCTGGGGTATCCGCCAGCCTTCGTCCGTCTTTGGCGTCCAGATCCGACGGTCCCCGGAGACTGGTGTCTGTGCAATGTCAAGTGTTGAGCCTCTCTAAGGCCTCACCTTTCGCCAGTCCTTTTTTCACTTTTTCGGCTCGGGTTGCGTTCTAAGTGAGAGAGGTGGACATTGCAGGCACTGCCGAGGAGGGAGGGTTTGTGGGGGTGGGAGAGATGCTGAACTGGAGCCTTGTGGGGAGGGAAAAGGGTGCGGCCACGATGTCCCCCATTCCCCAGTGGCAGCATCAGTAGCAGAGGGGGAGGAGCCTGGGGGCGGTCATGAATGACAAGGACGAGGATCTCACCTTGTTCCTTGAGATGCGGAATCCAGATAAGGAGCACTAGCAGAGCCTCCTCCTCAGCAACAATGCCACCGATGACCTCGACCCTCCTCCAGGTATTGGCCCTCCACCACCGTCCACCTCCCACAAATCACCGCTACTATTGCAAGTGAAGTGCCCAGAAGGAGGGAAATAGGGTGGGGGAATCCGACCTGCGGAACAGTTCTTTCTGGGCTACCCCCAATCCTCCATTCCCAATCCCTCAAAGGGCTGTGTTTGAAAGCCCTTCTTGTTTTCTTCATCTTTTTTCTTGCCCTTCTTCTTTTGCCAATCCCTCGGCGACTCTTATTTGTCCCGAACACAACCGTATGTGACACTTATGCGTGGTTCATCTGATATTTATCTTTGTCCTGTCAGGATCAAAGCCGGGGAGTTCTCCATTGTTCAAGATAGTGTCATCCGCACCCACCCATAAGACGGGCCCTGATGACTTGCTGAACTCCGATGGCAATAAGAACGACTATGATTGGTAAAACGCGGATGACTACAAAGGCCTAGGCAAGCTGCATTCACATAATTCTTCTCTTTCATATAGTTCTGTTCGTTTAGCTCCTTATTCTGGCATTGTTTTGTTGAATGGAATCCATCCTGTAGAGAATCTTTTTGTATAAAGTTATTTATCGCTTTGCCATTTGATTCTGACTGTGCTTTCTTTGCGGCGGCCAACATAGCACAATTCATCTCAAAAGGCCACATAGATCTTTGTGTGAACTTTTAGGTTGGTCAATTTTATTGTTGGACAGTGCTTAGGTTAAAGGCTTTATATGACATTTTCAAACATTTCCTAGTGAGATTGAGATATATTAACTGCAAAATGGATGTACTCTAGGCACAAATGTGTGCATATGTGTGCATAGTGGTTCAGTGGTTTTTTATGTCTTTTCCTTTATTTTTTTCTTTTGGCGTCTTCTCATGGATACTAGTTTGCCCATTCCTAAATTGAAACTGTCTGTTTGAGAGTTACAGCCTTATTGTTACTTAGATGAGAGAATATGATACACATGCTATTTATGTCTAGTTCATCCCCATGCTCAGTTAATTATAGGCACTTAATGGCTTTTAGAAATGAGGACTCACATCTTAGCTTATTGAAGTTTTCTCTTATCCCTTCTATATGTGTATGATTTTTTATGGTGAGGAGAATTTAAGAGCTTCCCTTGGTAGAATGGGAGTAGGAGGCCGCTCAATGGATGACATAATGGATAAAGTTGGGAATCGGCATTATCAGGTATTAGAACCATTCTTATCTTTGAATATGTGTTTCTAAATTCACTTATTTTATTCTTTGAATTGTGCTAAGAATTACATGGACATGTTCAGCTGACATGCACATTAACTTTTGAAGCCATACATGCCTCTTCATGTGATGCTAGGATCAACCATGCCAACTAGTATTTCAGTTATAGCCAAAAGATCTTGCAGTTGAAGGTAAGGTGCACTAGACAACCCAAAATTTAAGATCTTGCAGTCGAAGGTAAGGTGCACTAGACAATATTGATCATATCATGTTACTTGTGTTACTTTGGTTTTTCACCGTATGATCTACCGTCGTATTTCATTTATCTTTACTCTAGAGCTAAAATGTTAATTACTTAAACATTACTTTCATGTTGATACAAAGATATCTATTGGACATCTGTGCTCATTCCCTACCTTTTCCCAATCTTTTTCAAGAAATTCTAGTGGGTCGGATTCAGGCTATTCAAGTGGTGGATCCGAGAGTGATTAAAGATCGAGAGAAGACCTAATAGAGTCTTCAGTCAAGTCGAGTCTATGTATTTTTCCCTTTATTTGAGTCTAGTGAACAGAGTCAAATATCACTGTATGTTTGATTATTAATATCAATAAAAGTTAGATTTTTATCAATCATGATGGCCATTCATTTTATGTGTGAATGATTTGTGCTCTGATTATATTGCTCGCTTGAGGCGTACTAGCCGACTGTTCACGTTCCCGATTATTTTCCGCTGCATATTCTCGGGACGTGACAGTTAAAGTGGTATCAGAGCCTAGGTCTAAGACGTACTTATTCCTAGGAAAATGTCATGTCATAGGCTAAGTCCAAAGGTTAAGGACCCATACCTATGAACTAAGGAAAGAATTTCCCGCCTACGAGAGATTTGGGTAGAGCCGGGATGAGATAGTTATTTAGAACTTATCTCTAAATTAACTCCCTTTAATTCCGTAGGAATTAACAAATCATTCCTTTTTCTCAGGTACGTTATTCTTACAATGGCTCACCGTGTCAATTGGGGTGGAATGCAACAAACTATTGCGGGTCTCACCCAGGCCTTGCAAAATATGACCCAAGCTGACGCGAGGGCTGGTGCTGGCGCTCTGCACCGCAACTTCCGGAGTCTAAACCCTCCACGATTTTCTGGTTCTTCCAACCCAGATGAAGTTGAGAACTGGATAGATGAAATGAACCGTATATTCGAGGTCATGCAATGTGCCGACCAAGAGAAGGTTTGTCTCGCCACATTCCAACTCAACAAGGATGCGCGTACGTGGGGGAAGTCTAATTCTGCCCAGCCTCAAGACGCACCGCACACTTAGGATGGATTTCTCACACTCTTCCGAGCAAACTACTTCTTCGAACATGTCAAGGAGAGGAAGGCAACAGAGTTTGCTTCCTTGCGTCAAGACATGATGACGGTGGCGGAGTATGAGTTACAATTCTCTCGCCTAGCACCTTATGCTCAACATTTAGTAAGCACGGATATCCTCAAAGCTAATCGTTTCATGGACGGGGCGCGGCCCATCTTCATCCAGCAACTTGGCCCACAAAACATTCGGACCTATGTAGAGATGGTCCAATGAGCACACTTATGTGAACGGACCTTGGAGAAGGTCGATAAACTCAAAGGCAAAGGAGAAGAGCCTAGTCGAAAGTTTAATCGACGAGGAAGAAGAGAAGAAAAATTTAGCATCACTTATGACTCTCGGGGCAACAAGAAGAGATCCCAGAACGGGAGTGATAGTGGCTACCACAAGAATAAAAAGGCGAAGGAGGAAGACAAGCAAGTCGTGGCGGCTTGCACGTTTTGCGAAAAATTTGGCCACGCGACCGAAGAATGCTCGAAACACCAACACTATAAGAAAACTGGCCTATAGCCACGAATTTTACCTATGCTTTCAAAAACCGTAACTATATACGACATAGTCCAACATTTTTAAAACTACGTAGGTAAATTTCCTACGTTTCATTATAGCGTAGCTATATGGTCATCCTATTCCAACGGTTCATTGAGAAATGTAGGAGAAGTTTACCTATTCCTACGTTTTGTGAGTGAATGTGAGAATAGGTCATAGATATTCTTTCACTTTTAATCGAGCGTAGTAATAAGTCACTTTAAATAATTAAAAATTAAAAATTAAAAGCGTAGGAATTGAACTCACTCCAAGGGCGGGAAAGCTGTCGCCCGATATTTTCCATTTGTTTGTCATTTAACACTCATTTCTCTCAAATTTTACCCATCCTCTCCCTCTTTCTCTTCCTCCCCTACCCCTTCCCCTCTATTCTCTCTGGATCGTATGGGCACCGCCTTCATCTCTACCGCTGTGGATGGGGCCTCCATCGCCCTCTCTAATGGCAGGCCTCCTTCACAGTTTGGGGCCCAAAAACATAGAAAAAAACTACGGAGACTACCCCCCCTCTGACCCTTCAAACCCTCCACCCTTCCGCTAGACACCGCCGTATCCCCTCCCTTTTTTATCGCCACTGCTGCTATCGCTGCTGCTGCCACTGCTGCGCCGGGCAGCTTCACCTGCGCCAGATCCGCCCACCTTCGCCTCCGGCTAATGGCGGCGGCCGATTTCAAGAGACTCAGAAGAATCACCGCAGGAAGGACACTCCTTGGTTAGAGGTGCCCGGGAACTATCTCGTCGCCGCCACTGTCGGGTGGGAGCAACGGACCCAGTTTCTGCATTCTCTAGTGGGGAAATTCCTAATGCTGCTGGGGTATCCTCCAGCCTTCGTCCGTCTTTGGCATCCAGATCCTGTGGTCCCCGGAGACCGGTGTCTATGCAGTGTCAAGCGGTGAGCTTCTCCAAGGCCTCACCTTTTGCCCGTCCTTTTTTCACTTTTTTGGCTCCGGGTTGCATTCTGAGTGAGAGAGGTGGACATTGCAGGCACTAACGAGGAGGGAGGGTTTGTGGGGGTGGGAGAGATGCTAAACTGGAGCCTTGTGGAAAGGGAAAAGGGTGCGGCCGCGTCGTCCCCCGTTCCCCAGCGGCAGCGGCAGCAGTAGAGGGGGAGGAGCGTGGGGGTGGTCATGAATGACAAGGACGAGGATCTCACCTTGTTCCTTGAGATGCGGAAGTGGGAGAAGGAGCGCCAGCAGAGCGTCCTCCTCAGCAATAATGCCATCGACGACCTTGACCCTCCTCCAGGTATTGGCCCTCCACCACCATCCACCTCCCATAAATCACCGCTACTATTGCAAGTGAAGTACCCAGAAGGAGGGAAATAGGGTGGGGGAATTCGACCTGCTGAATAGTTGTTTCTGAGCTACCCCCAATCCCCCGATCCCAGTCGCTCAAAGGGCTGTGTTTAAAAGCCCTTCTTGTTTTCTTCATCTTTTTTCTTGCCCTTCTTCTTTTGCCAATCCCTCGGAGACTCTTATTTGTCTCAAACACAACCGTATGTGACACTTGTACGTGGCTCATCTGATATTTATCTTTGTCCTATCAAGATCAAAGCCGGGGAGTTCTCCATTGTTCAAGATAGTGTCATCCGCACCCACCCGCAAGACGGGCCCTGATGACTTGCTGAACTCTGATGGCGATAAGAACGACTATGACTGGTAAAATGTGGATGACTACAGAGGCCTAGGAAAGCTGCATTCACATAATTCTTCTCTTTCATATAGTTCTGTTCATTTAACTCCTTATTCTGGCATTGTTTTGTTGAATGGAATACATCCTGTAGAGAATCTTTTTGTATAAAGTTATTTATCGCTTTGCCATTTGATTCTGACTGTGCTTTCTTGGCAGCGGCCAACATAGCACAATTCATCTCAAAAGGCCACATAGATCTTTGTGTGGACTTTTAGGTTTGTCAATTTTATTGTTGGACAGTGCTCAGGTTAAAGGCTTTATATGACATTTTCAAACATTTCCTAGTGAGATTGAGATATATTAACTGCAAAATGGATGTACTCTAGGCACAAATGTGTGCATATGTGTGCATAGTGGTGTTGACACCCGTTTTATGACTAATAAGTCGGGTCATCTCCTTATTCAATCTATATGATGCTCCGAGTTGTTCACTTTTTGTTGAGCCTTCTGGGTCAATTTGAGGTCCATTTCTTGAGTCATGTCTCCTTGGTTGAGTCTGGTTCCTTGCCTTTTTCCGTTGGACGAAGCTTAGCAAGCTTTCTTTTTTTTTTTGGCACTCTATTGTCTCTAACGGTCCTTTGATGGGGCGTTACAGCCCTCTAACGCATCTCCCCTAGTGCGTTACATCCTTGCAGAGTCCTTAAAGCTTAGGGCTTCTTTCAAACTTATCTTTTTTTCCTTACTCGTTGAGTGTGACGGTCTATCGTGCGACCGTTACCTTGTTGTAACGCATCTACACTTGACCGTTACATCTATCTAGAGTCCAACGTTTGAAAACTTCCCCATTGATCTTATCTTCTTAAGGGATAAGGTTGTGTGACGGTCTCTTCCTGGAGCGTTACATCCCTGTGACGGTCTATCGAGCAGCCGTTACATCAAACAGAGAGTCCTGGCAATCCTAGCCTTTTCTCTACTACTCCGTGATCGAACTGAGAGTTTGTTTCCTTGATTTCTCTTCCAAATCTGATCCTCAGAACCTTCTGTTTATTTCTATGGACTCTTGGGAGTATTATCTTCAAGAGTTTGCTAAGAAACGTCCTGCTTTCTTGCTGGATTATCTTTTTGAGGGCCTATAAATAGAACCCTTGACTTCATGGCTTGAAGAGGAGAAATCTGGAGTTTGCGTCGAAGTGCTGCCGCATCCTGGAGCTAGAACCAACCAAGGCGAGCTACTTCCCATGTTCATCTACTTCCAAAGTCCAGGGAGTATTGGTTTCAAGGGTTTAGTTCAGTCACATCATTATTCTTGGTGTTTTCCCCTCTTCTAAGCAATCATAGCATTGTCCCTATCCATCTTTCACGTTCTTTCATCTGTTGCATTCATTTCAAAACATCCTCCCATCTTTTAAAATGCCCCAGAGGGGTTAAAAAAACCAATCCCCCCGGTATTTCTCTTTCCTTTTGCATGTTCATTAGTTTCTTGGATTATTGATACTACTTTGTGAAAGGGCTAATCTGGGTTATTTTTCTTATGTTCTACACTCTTTTGCAGGTTTACAGAGTCCATATCACGAGGCCCAAGCTCTCTGGCCGGCTGGAAAGCTTGGAGATTAAAAGATTCCCGATCTTATTCTGCAGAAGCTCTGACGGTCTATCCTAGGCGCATTAGAGTGTTGTAGCAGTCTATCGTGGGACCGTCACAGTCCTATGATGCACCATCCTTCGACCGTCACATCCCACAGAGCTGTAGTTTCCTAATTGTTTTCTCTCCCGTGGGTGGGTGCATCATCCTCCTATTCTAAGGTATTGATCAGGTCTTTGGCTTGTTTTTACCTTGGTGGCGATCACATCTTTTCTTAGTTTGGGCATTAGCTTTTCTCTCACATCATATCTTCTCTTTACTTTTGCTTGTTCCACCTCTACGGTGTGTTTTCTTTATTTCTTATTCCACGCCCCGGCGTGTGTTTTTCTTTCTTTGCTTAGCTTAGTTTTGATTGAGATAGCATGCCCATGCTAGCGCTTTTGTTGGTTGCCTAGGTTCATGATTCGCATGTTCATAGGTTGATTGATTTCATTACTTGGCTCATTATTTGTTTATAGTTGTCATCATAGCCCATCTTGCAAAAGAAGGGACGCATTAAAACCAATAGTTTTTTGGCGATCACGGTGGGACATCTAGTGCCAATCGTGCTTTTGGATCTCTGTTAAAACATGCTTTCATTTGCTTACCCCGGTTGCCCGTGTGCTCCCCGGATTTTCCTTTTATTTCCTGTTGTTTCTGGTTCCCTAGCTCCTCTGATGGTCCTGTATCCCTACGTTACAATAGTCTGACGGTCTGGTCTTCGATCGTCACACTGCTCTGACGCGGGTAGTCTAGACTGTCACATACTCCAGATAGGTATGCATCCCGAGGTGCAGTTTACTTCTACAGTTTTGCTGTGATTTTCATACTTGGGTGCTATTTGGTCTCCTCCTTGGTTGGTTCATATATTCATCTCATTGTGTGCACATTTGATTGTTAGATTTGAGGCTAGAACTTGCATGCACTCTGGTGCACCTAGGTTCATGCATATCTTCATACACTAGATTGCATTCTCCTACCTTGGTGCGTGGACCTCTCGTCTCCATATTCCTTGGAGCCGACCAAGAAAACACATCAGGGACCTCCATAAGCCCCCGTGAGCTGTGGATTCCCACACGGACATCGGGCCGGTTGTACCACCTCCCACACCGTGTCTAGGATTGCATAAGTGAAGGAGTGACCACATTTAGAGTCTACCAAGCCACATATCTTTTCCCTATTAGGGACCTTCTGTCGAGATCGCATTTTAATCAAATCACTAAGGTTCTAAAGGAGGAAATCATAAGAATCTTGATTCCATCATCTAAACAACTTGGTTGATCTTGAGTGTTGTTATCTCTTATTTCACTTGCATCTTTGTTTAAGTCATCTAAGTTTGATCACTCATTGTGTGTTTGTTGTATGTTGTTTGCTTTTGTTAAGGTTTTCTGTTGCATGTGGAGTTGTCTTCGTCCATTAGAGTCACCTCCTAGGGTCAATTCCTTCTCCAAATTCTACTCCAACCCGCTCTTCGAACCCATCATGGCTTCTTTCAATCCTCCCCGTTCCCAAGAGGAGTCTCTCCCTCAAGGGCTTCTTGAAAACCCTCCTAGGGTTGTCTCATTCCCGTCTGGAGAGGGCTCTGTCCCTCTCCCATCCTCCGTCCCTATGGAGGGTGGCCAAACCACTCCTTTCTTTTCTCCTCCTTCTGCTGGCTCCATTCTCCAAATGATGGCCGAGTTGGATCTGGCTCAACTCCAAGCTGTCTATCAGGCCATGCAGGGGTCCAATACCCCACATCCTACGATTGTGCACGGCCAATCTAATCTTTCCATCCAGCGCACTCCAATTGATCTTACTCCGATCCAACCTCGGACCATCACCTTTTCTGGTATGGAAATGGGCCAATCTTCCGCTTCGGCCCAGCAACTTTCTGATAAGGGAAAGTCTACTCTCCCTTCTTTTGTTCAAGTGGATTATCACATGTCCAGCTCATCGGTGCCACAAGTCCTTGTTGGCCCTTCAGATTTCTTGTGCCCTCAGCAAGGGGTTGCCCAAGTCCATTCTAATCTGGGTCAGTCTCTGGCCCAATATCCTTCCTATGGGCCCCCTACCTTGGCTGTGTATCCTGCTGCTCCTTCTTATGGGCTTCCACCTCCTATGACAGTCCATCCTTCTGCTCCTCAATTTCAACCTTCGTCTCTCACTACCCCTACTCCATCTAGGGAGCAGGAACTCCTTGACAAATGGGCTGCCATGCAACAACAGCTTGATTTCCTCCAAAAATGGGTTGGCCCACAATCCTTGGCAGATGCTCCAGTCCCCAGCTTCCAAAACATCTGATTCCCTCCACAATCCGAGCTCCCCAATTACCGCAAGTATGATGGGAACGGCAATCCCTTTATTCATGTGAGGGACTTCTTATATGAATCGGCCCAATTTCAATATGATGATCGCCTTATGGCGTATTTGTTCCGCCGATCATTAGATGGTGTTGCACTAGAATGGTTCTACTCTCTGCCATTGGAGGATGCCGAAAGCTTCAAGATAGTGAAAGACAAGTTCATCCAGCGGTTCCAAGACAGAGTCGGCCCAGAATATTCTTTCACAGATTTGGTGGCCGAAAAGATGAAGCCAGATGAGGAGTTTACAACTTACGCTGACAGATGGAGGCAGATGGCCGCCAGGGTTCCAGGCCGCATTCCGGAGGAAGAGAAGGTAAAGTTACTCATCTCCAATGCTACTCCCACCTTCCGAAACATTCTGGCCATGAATGATATAGCCAACATGCACCAACTCTATGGCCGGGCGCGGTTCATTCAAACACAGTTCAAGGACTCCCCCATCCACTCGCTCTTTGAGAATCAAAAGCCAAAATACCACAAGAAACCTCAAGGGCCTGTCACTGAGGGGGTTCAGACCAATGAGCAAGTTCAAGCCATTACCTTTCCCTTCCAAGCCGCACCCTTCCGCTTTCCACAAAACCCCCACACTCCTCAAAATCCCGCGCCACAAAACTTTCAACCAAATCCACAAAACTTTCAAAACCCTCCGCTTTCCTTCCCTACTCCACAAAACACCATTGCCGCTCCGCAGCAACCCCCACAGCTTTCGCAATACCATAATGTCCCTCCACCCAACGGCTACAACAACAACAACAAGCGCCCGGCTCCTAAAAGAGCACAGTACCCACCCCTGCCAGAAACCTCACAGATATCTTCTAAGCTCTCATGTCAGTTAATGCTATACAACTCCCTCCGAAACGGCCCAACTGGAACCCGGCCGTTGATCAGACAAAGTACTGTATGTTCCACAGGCAGCCGGGACATACTATTGAAGGGTGTTTCCAGTTCAGGGATTTGGTCTATGACCTCCATGAAGGACAAAGGATTGATTGGGCTAAAATGCATAGGGCCATCACGGAAATCAAAGAGAAAAGAAGGCAGCTGCCGAGGCAGCAAGTGCAGCAACAACAGGCACCGCAGCCGCAGCAGCAGCTGCAACAGCAACAGCAGCCGGTTCAAGACTTTGGGATCCATCAGAACCCAATGCCGAACCATCTTCCTGCTCCGCAGCCACCGGCGCCGGCCTAGGTCAATGTAGTTCAACCCCCGGCCCCTGATGCCGGGTGGTCCTTTGACAATGACAGCTCTACACCGCAAGTTATGGCCCTTCACCACAACTTCCGCATTCCTTCCACTCCTACCATCCTTACGCCCACATACCAAAACCCTCCTCCGCCTGCTACACCATTTGTCCTTCCTACTCTACCGCCCGCCTCTCACACATTACTCACCCCCGCTACCACCACACCCGGCCCCCATCTAACCCACCACTCATTGCACCTCCGCCTACCCCACTTCCGCTCGCACCCGCTACCACCAACCCCTCACCTATCATCCTTTCCACCACGCCCTCTTCCGCACCACTCATCCACTCCACTGGGCCTACTAAGTCACTTATCTTGAGCCCATCCGAGGCTGCGGCAGCCTATAACTTCGCCCTGTGGAGCGGGCGCATGTTCCATCGTAACTATCCTTCCACTTCTAATCCCCAGTCTTCCCAACCGGCTGCTGAGCAAGAAGAAACCGAGCCACTGCCGGGTACCCAATACGATTTGCTACATCACCTTGATAGGGTGTCCGCCAAGATATCTGTACTGGAGCTTATTAAGAGATCTACCCTTCACCAGGATGCTCTCAGAGATTTTCTTCAGAAGGTGATGGTTAGTGAAGATATGGCGGTTGAAAACTTACCTACAGCACTGGCAACAATCTCTAAGGGGCCAGGTATTACCTTCTCTGAAACCGAGCTAGCACCTCCGGAAGCTTGGCAAATGCCACTTTGTATCACTATTATTCTGAACAAAGTCAGTATTGAGGCGGCACTAGTTGATACAGGGGCATCTATCAATGTATGTCCACTCAGCACCCTCAAGGCCTGCAATATATCAGAAGAACTTCTACGCCCAACCCCCACTACTATAGCTGCTTATGACAATTCTCGGAGGGTGTGTCACGGGATTGTTACTATTTAAGCCGAGCTTGAGCCTCTTACTATGCCCATCGAATTCTATGCGCTGGACATCGACCCCATGTTCAAAGCTATCTTGGGTCGTCCGTGGATCGATATTCTCAGTGCCGTACCATCCACCGTGCATCAATGTCTTAAATTCCCTTTTCAAGGGAGGGTGGTCAAGGTCAAAAGTTTATCCACGATCCAGTCTGTAAAAGCCATTTCAGAGAAGATTTTGCCCACATTGTGGCCCAGCAGTCGGCCCGTTATTTCTGTGCTAGATCTGGATTTCCCTTGGGCTTATGCACCACGCAAGCCCGTCACTACACCTGTCAATGTCAAAGTGAAACCCCAGATCCGAGATTCCAAGGGTTGGGATATCATATTGAAGCTGGGTTATCAACCGGGGAGAGGCCTCGGTGCATAGTTATAGGGGCGTACTAAGCCAGTGCCCAAAGGGAGGAAAATGAGCCGAAGAGGTCTCAGTTATCGAGAGTCCGCACTCTCAATGATGGGAGACTCAGGGCCACTTACCTGAGACTATCGCCAACACTATGTTAAAGGTCCTCTTACGCCAGGTACCCTAAATTCACAGTCAGCACAGTCAGAAAAGAAAGATGCAGCTTGCACGATCGCCGGTCCGCCTCTGCTACCAAAAGGACCTGTTGATGATATGCTAGATTTCAATCAATCACTTGCTACAATGTTCAGCAAACCAGATGGCCATGACCAGAAGAAGAATCAAGAAACCCGGCTTGTTCAGTGGAGGCCAAAGAAACCGATTACTTATCTGCAAGAAAAGGGGAGCTCACCTGTCATCACTTCTTGGTCTCCCTCCCGCCTCTCATCTCTCTTTCAACAATTGGAGTCCATACCCTGTTCACCCCCGATTATGGTCGATCCGTATTTTATGGAAAGACCACTTGAAATCTTGTTTGTTCCATGTGCATGTGGGCGCTGCCCACCCATTGATCTGTCAACTCTATTTACTCCTCCTCCCCCTAATGCCCAACTCCACGAGATGTGGTTTCGATCCTCTGATCCTTTTTTCGATTGCATATTCCCTGAGTTGTTCCCCATGCAACTTCCTCCTCCTCCATCCTGCTGGGTAGTCTCCACTGATCTCCAAAAAAAACGTCAAATTTGAAACAGAGATTTCGGTGGAAGATTATGCTACCTTGTCTCCTTCCTCCACCCATGGACACGAGTCCCCTGCTTCTTCTTTCCACTAGATTTCCTTTCTCCTAGTTTAGGCGTAGGGTCCGTCGAGTCTAGGGAAGTAGGGTCAATTAGAACTAGAGAAGTAGGGTCCTCTTCTAGGTCGTCCAATCCTTCCAAGCTTGAGCCGCGCCCGCTTGCGCGTCATTCCAAATCCATTCCTGATAGGTTCTTGCAGGATCTGGCTCAGCAATGTCATGCTCTTTTGAAGTGTCCAGAGTTTGTTGCTACAGCAATCATGATTGAAGATGAAGAGGAAATAAAAGGGGTGTGGAGTGATGACGGACTCGGTGTCTATGAAGTCCTGGATGAAAAAGACCCGATTGATGATGAGGACAGCAACGTAGATAACACTGCCGATCTATATGCGCAAGGATTAAAGAGAATCGACGAGCCATCATCGGCAGTGGATGAACCTACGAAGGAAATAAATTTGGGAACTGAAGAAGACCCTAGGCCCATCATTATTGCCGCTAATCTCCCTCCGCAAGTAGAAGAAGATCTGATCAAGGTTCTGAGGGAGTATAGTGATTCTTTTGCCTGGTCTTATGAGGACATGCCGGGTCTTGACCCCTCTTTAGTGGAACACCGACTCATACTTAAACCAGGGGCAACACCCGTAAAATAGAGATCGAGAAGATTTCACCCCCACATGGCCTTAAGGATCAAAGAAGAAGTTGATAAGTTACACAAGGCTAGGTTCATTAGAGTTGTTCTATATCCCCAGTGGGTGGCGAACATAGTCCCTGTTATCAAGAAGGATGGAAAGGTGCGTATTTGCATCGATTTCAGGGATCTTAATAAAACATGTCCCGAAGATGATTTCCCGCTGCCTCACATGGACGTCCTGGTCGATAGCACCATCGGGTATGAATCTTTATCATTTATGGACAGTTACTCGGGTTATAATCAGATTCGTCTCGCTCCTGAGGATCAAGAGAAAACTTCCTTCACCACGCCCTGGGGCACGTACTGCTACGTGGTTATGTCGTTCGGTCTGAAGAATGCAGGTGCCACTTATCAGAGGGCAATGATGGCCATTTTCCACGACATGATGCATATCTACATCGAAGCCTACATGGACGACATCTTGGTGAAATCAAGAACTAAAGAAGAACACCCCTCTATCTTGGCTAAGGTGTTGCAAAGATCTAGGGAGTACAAGCTCAAGATGAATCCAAAGAAGTGTGTTTTCGGAGTCTCTTCAGGGAAGTTGCTAGGCTTTATAGTTAGCAAACGGGGGATCCAGATTGATCCTAATAAAGCAAAGGTCATCATGGACATGCCTCCGCCAAAGAACATTACGAAACTTCGAGGGCTGATTGGCAGATTGCAATTCATCAGAAGATCCATATCCCAACACTCTCAGAGGTGCCGCCCATTTTATGAATTGCTAAAGGCGGGAGTTAAATTTGAATGGAATCAAGAGTGTCAAAAGGCCTATGAGGACCTAAAGGAATATCTATCCAATCCCCCAGTTTCCTAACCTCCTGTCCCTGGGAAACCCCTAATCCTATACATCTCGGTCATTGAGGACTCCCTAGGGGCGGTCTATCACGCCCCGAGCGCGGAAGGAACCCGGAGATGCGTGACGAGTTTATATCGATCATGTCAATCAGAGCGTTTAGTGTATTCAACACAAAGACAGAGCGCGTAAAAAGATAACCCAATCCTTTATTCAATCACAACCTCAAAAGTACTTCTATTACAATCTACTTAAGGAAAGTGCTAAGACCCAATAAAAAGAAAAGTACAATGGTTGACTCAAGAAATTAGAAAGATAAGATTAGTAGACGCTTGGATAGACGGAGTAGCTCTAATCTCTTCACTCTTGACCTTCCCCATCCGATTGAGTCTCATCATCGGACTTACCTGAAAAATAAGGACAAACACTAGATGAGTGAATGCTCAGTAGGAATTATATCTCAAGAGCTAGCTTGCTTTAAGTAAATTACATGTTACATGAATGCAATAAAGCTATGCATGTTTGCGTAAAACGACAAGAGGGAGAGAGTATAACAAGAGATAATTGAGTGAACTAGCATGTCTTTCAAGAACTTATATCAATGGATGTCAAGATATTCAAGCAAGTATATTCATCATGTCATGTCGGGATTTGGCTATCATGTTTCAAGCAAGTGTATAAATATCCTTTCCGGGCCACGCAAGTCATGTCATGTCAAGTCGAGTACAAGATTGTGGAATGTCTAATCAAGCTAGTCATGCACTTCGGTACAATGCCATACCGTGATCATTACAACTCCCATGGGCACAAGTACTTTCGGATGCTCCGCCCAGGATATGATCGGGCCCTATATGCGCAAGCATTGATCATGTATTTTTCGACATCCACTATAGTTATAGCCAATATGGAATTTCAAGGAATAAGCTTGTATGAACTTTTAAGGTAGATCTTGTGGAATAACATTTCAAGGATTTGAACATGTGGTATAATGATGATAATAACGGTATAATCACGATTATCGATAAAACTAGGTGGAATAGGCTCCCTTACTTGAGTGCCACGACAATGAGAGTAAGCGTCCATATGAACATGGTCGCTTGTTCTTATACATGATAAGGTAAATAGAATTAGTGTATACAAGTACGGTACACTATTCTTAAAGGATATGAATGGTATGGATTACCCATCCAATTTTTTTTTCCAAGAATATTCTCACGGCATACAAATAGCTTATCGTGAGGGCCGGTACACCATGTTTCCTTAGAGTGACATGGCGATTAAGTAGTGTCATGGGTTTTAATGGTACAACCAGCTCGGCTGCTTTGAGGGAATCCAAAGCTAGCGAAGTCGTACGGAGGCTTCTACGATAAAGTCACCGGTCCAAAGGAACGGAATGTCCCATGGAGAGTTCATCTATCACCGAGAAATAGGGGTAATCGAGAAAACACCGTGAAACATGGGACTATACTCACAGAATGGAATATAGTGCCAACACGCATAACCCACTGTCAAAGGGTTACTGAAAAACATGAAAATAGAACTATCAGTAAATTGACGCCTGAGGTGTGGGTCTTCATTTCATGAATTGACGCCCTTGTCAGGGTCGTCAGTTTATCAAATGACGGCTGTTCACTCAGTCATTTCATATAGATTAATATCTTTAAACATTTCATATTTGCATTTATGATCAAAATGACGCCTCTCATGAAGGCTTTAATTCTGTAAATAGCGCCCTAGTCAGGGGCGTCATATATAAAATAAAAGGGTAGTATGCACGTCGTCAATTATTTTGTCCAGGAATTTTATTCCCCTTTTCACTATTTATCATAATTTGATGCCTATGTATAGGGCCGTCCATTCCAAATAACGACCTAGTCAGGGTCGCTAATTCTTTGTCATATGATTTGCACCGGATAGGTACAATCATAGGCACAAGGTTCATGAAGTTGGTCTGATCAAGAAACAAATGACATGTACAAGTAGAGAAAAATATCGAGAGTCTATCAACGTAATCATGCATTAAATTAGAGCTCAGGGTTAAAAGTTATTAAATTTTGAACATGGGGTATTTATTAAATAACTATACATTTGACGACTATTTGCACGGTCGTCAGTTTTTAAATGACGCCCTGGTATGGGTCGTCAATTCCATTTATGCAGTAAACGGGGAAGCTTCATTCTGGAAACGAAAATCTGTAACTACTGCATGAATATACATACCTATATGCATGTATTAACTTAATTAGCTATAGAATTTTGCTAAGTCTTGAAAAAACCTACCTTGTGGATTAGTTTGGTTGATAGAACGCGAAGAGTCTGAAGAAAATGATACTCTGTTTCAACAGAGTAACGATTAACACCGGAGAACGTGCAGTATAAGAAACTGCGGGATGAAGATGCGAAAGGTAGCGACGTTGCAGATTGATAATATCAATAGTAGCAGCACAGTACTCGCACGGTAGAAAACCCAGGTGGTCTTCTTTCAGCAAAGAAGAAGGCTCCTTGTCCTTCCTGTTGCAACGACTTGCAAGAGGAAAAGATGAAGATGAAGTCCTTCAGCAAAATAAGAAGGCTCCTTCACGTGCTCCTCTCGACGAAGCAGGAGGAAAGAAGAAGTTGAAGAACTTCGCTATGTTCTTCACGCACGAAGTAGCAGCAGGTTTTGATGAAGAAAAGAACCTTTAGATTGGCTCGATATGAGGGGTATTTATAGGGTTCTGGAGACTCTATAGGGTTGGAGTTCGATGGGGAATTAAACTTCCTTCTTAGAGTCTTAAACTTAGACACCCCACGTAATGATCCTTTCCCAATCAAGCTTACCCTAGATAACATCTTAGTTCGAACCGAACACTAACAGGTTTAGCTTGAAAATGACGCCTAAAGTTGGGGCGTTAATTAAAAATGACGCCTATCCAAGGGTCTTCAATTTATAAAATGGCGTCCTCCAAGAGGGCGTTACTTACTATGTCCTTTTCTTGCCTTCCTAAGTATGCAATTTGACGCCCATGTATAGTGGCGTCACTTCTTAAACTGACGCCTGTGATAGAGGCGTTATTTTATAAATTGGCGCCTTCTTAGGGGTCTTTAATTAAATGACGTCCTATATGGAGGCGTCTTTTAATTTGGCTTGTTTTTGATGTGTATATGTGTAAAGGGTTTAATCATATAATGTATAACTTGATTATTTTATTTTTGAATATAGTCATTCTTCATTATTTATCCGGGGTCTTACACCCTCCCCCACTTAAAAGAATTTGGTCCCCAAATTCAATCGTATATAGACGTAGAGAGTGTAGGGTACATACCCTTTTTAGAATAATTCTGGGAATCGTTTCCTCATAGATTCCTCGATCTCCCATGTGGCTTCGTGTTCTGAGCTTTTACTCCATTGCACCTTGACCATGGGAATAACTTTGTTCCTTAATGTACGTTCTTCGCGATCGAGGATCTTCATGGGCTTTTGTTCATAAGTGAGATCCTTTTGTATCACCAGGTCTCCATGATCTATGATATGTGACGGATCGTACACATATTTCTTCAACATTGATATGTGGAATACATTATGAACTTCGGACAATTGAGGAGGTAACGCGACGCGGTAAGCAACCTCGCCAACTCTTTCTAATATCTCAAAAGGTCCGATAAACCTTGGTGTAAGCTTGCCCTTAACACCAAATCTCCTTATTCCACGTCCAGGTGATATCTTGAGAAATACGTGATCTCCCACTTGGAATTCGAGATCTCTTCTTCGTGTATCAGCATAAGCCTTCTGTCTAGACTGAGCAACTTGAAGTCTTTCTCTAATCAACTGAATCTTTTCAGTGGTATCCCTTACCATGTCTGGACATAATAATTATTTTTCGCCAACTTCATCCCAACACAAGGGTGATCGGCAACTCCTTCCGTATAAAGCTTCGAAAGGTGCCATTTGTATACTTACCTGGTAGCTGTTATTGTATGCAAATTCAACCAAAGGCAAGTGATCATGCCAGCTTCCACCAAAATCAATGATGCAAGCTCTGAGCATATCTTCAACTACCTGATTGGTTCTCTCGGTCTGACCATCCGTTTGAGGATGAAAAGCGGTACTAAAGTTAAGTCTCATCCCCAGAGAATGTTGTAGACCCTTCCAAAAGTGAGAAGTAAAATGGGGGTCTCTGTCAGACATGATTGAGACATGTACTCCATGTAACCTGACGATCTCTTTAAGGTACAATGCAGCAAGAACATCAACTGACCATAGGCTCTTGATTGGCAAGAAATGTGCCGACTTGGTTAATCGGTCGATGATAACGCATATTCCATCATGTCCTCCTTTTGATTTAGACAGACCCATAATGAAGTCCACACCAATATCCTCCCACTTCATTTGGGAATATCTAGAGGATGTAGCTTACCGGCAGGCTTTTGGTGTTCGGCCTTGACTTGTTGGCATGTGAGACAGCGAGACACAAAGTCCGCTACTTCTCTTTTCATATTAGGCCACCAGAAAGTCCTTTTCAAATCTTGGTACATTTTGGTAGACCCTGGATGAATCGTGTATCTCGATCTGTGAGCTTCATCTAAGATTTTCTTCTTTAGCTCTGGACAATCCGGTATACATGTTCTATTCCTGAACATCAATCTTCCATCTGATGCTAATTTGAACTCCGATTGTTCTTCAATTTTGTCCTTGATTTCCACTAATAATGGATCCTTATCTTGTAGTCCTTGTATTTCTGAGAGTAGATCTGGCAGTATGCTTATATGGGATAGTGTAACACACTTGCTGTCCTTGTCTATGCTTATATTAAGTTTAGAGAATTGTTCTAGCAACTTCCACTCCTGAATCATATAATTAGCTATTAGTGCTCTTGGCCTTCGACTGAGGGCATCAGCTACAGATTTCCCTTTCCAGGGTGATACTGTATTGTGAAGTCGAAGTCCTTGAGATATTCTAGCCAACGTCTTTGCCTCATATTCAATTCCTTCCGAGAAAAGAGATACTTAAGACTTTTATGGTCAGAGTATACAATAAACTGCACTCCGTATAGATAATGTCTCCATATCTTTAGTGCAAACATTACCGCAGCCAATTCTAAGTCATGGACTGGATAGTTCTCCTCGTGTTTCTTCAATTGGCGAGAAGAGTAGGCTATAACTTTCCCTTGTTGCATTAAAACACATCCGAGGCCAATGCCAGATGCATCGGTGTATACTTCAAATTTTTCTCCTTCGACTGGTAGAGCTAAGACTGGGGCTGTAGTTAGGTGATCTTTGAGAGCTTGGAAGCTTCTTTCACATTCCTCACTCCATTCATAACGGATCTCCTTGCGAGTTAGCCTAGTGAGTGGTACGGCGATCTTGGAGAAATCCTTGATGAATCACCGGTAGTAGCCTGCAAGACCCAAGAAACTACGGATCTCGCTAGCATTGGTCGGTCTTTCCCAATCCTTTACAGCTTCAACCTTTGATGGATCAACGGATAAATCATCTTTTGATATAACATGCCCCAAGAAAGATACTTATTCTACCCAGAACTCACATTTACTGAGCTTTGCATATAACTGATTAATCCTCAATATCTGTAATGCAATCCTCAAATGCTCCTCATGCTCTTCCTTGGTCTTTGAATAAATCAGTATATCATCAATGAAAACCACTATGAATTGATCTAGATGAGGCCTGAATATACTATTCATCAACTGCATAAAGGCAGCAGGGGCATTTGTTAGTCCGAAAGGCATAACAACAAATTCATAGTGCCCATACCTGCTTCTGAACGCAGTCTTATAAATGTCCTCATCCTTGATCTTTAGTTGATGATATCCCGACCTGAGATCAATCTTTGAAAAATACTTGGATCCAGATATTTGATCAAATAACTCATCGATTCTCGGCAGTGGATACTTGTTCTTGATAGTGAGATGATTCAACTGTCGATAGTCGATGCATAATCTCATGGATCCATCTTTCTTCTTTACGAACAGTACCAGTGCTCCCCACGGGGAAGTGCTTGGTCTAATAAATCCCTTCTTTAGAAGTTCCATCAATTGTTCATTTAACTCCTTGAGTTCAGCGGGAGACATCCTATATGGTGCCTTAGAAACTGGACCAGCACCAGGGACCAAGTCGATGGTGAAGGCCACTTCTCTTGATGGAGGTAATCCAGACAAATCTTCCGGAAACACATCCGGAAATTCTTGCACTACTAGGATGTCTTCTAGCTTAGTCTCCTTAGTCTCCTTAATGGTGACAAACGCAAGGAAAGATACACATCCTTTCCTTATTAGCTTGCTAGCTCGAAGAGCTGAAATAAGAGGTGACTTGTTTCGATTCTTAGGGTTAGTACAAACCAATTCCGGAAATTCCTTGAAAGTAACCTTGCTATACGGCAATCCACAGTTGCCAGGTATTTGGATAACCAATTGGCTCCTAGTATGACATCATAGTCCTTCATGTCTAGGCATATTAGGTTGATAGGGAGATTTCTTCCTTCTACCAAGACTTCACAGTTTTGGTAATGGTGAACAATATCGGCTTCATTGCCTAGGGGAGTTGAAATAACTAATTTTATCCACTCTGGTTCCATAGGTAATGGATCAGCAAACTTCTTGTTGATAAAAGAGTGCGATGCACCAGTATCAAATAAGACATATGCAGACTTGGAACAAACTTGTAGGGTACCTTCCACTAGTCCGCCTTCGTCCTGTTCTGTCTCCTTAATAGCTTGGAGATGTGCATTCTTTGTCACCGGGTGCTTCCCATCACTGGCTTGATCATTGAGTAGAGGACAGTCGGGAATTCGATGATCACGGCTCCCACAACGGAGACACGCTCCAAGTTTCCTCCAACATTCTTCGGCCTTATGTCCGGCCTTGTCACAGTGTTTACACACCACTTTAGAAGGTGTGGTGGTGATGGAGAATGGCTTGTTAATCTTTTTGACTTTCTTCTCCTGAGAAGACTCTCCTCCATTACTTGGCCCTTTCTTGTTGAAATTGGGTTTGAAAGTGCTGGAGCTAGTAACATTCTCCTTCTTGTCTCTCCCACGGATCCTATCAGATAGTTCCGTGGCATCCTCCAGTAGCTGGGCTCGTCGTACTATCTCCGAGTAGACTTGTATGTCCATCGGGGCCAACTGTGTGATAAACTGGGGCCTGAGCCCATTTAGGAATCTCCTAGCTTTCATTTTCTCGGTACTAACTAAGTGTTTAGCGTACCGAGACAGCCTTGAGAACTACGCCTCATATTCAGCCACCGACAAAGATCGTTGCTTAAGTGCGGCGAATTCAGCGGCTTTCTTCTCTTAAACTCGATCTGAGAAATATTTATTGTTGAAATGTTCAACAAATTCTTCCCAAGTAACCTGGTCTTGGTCTAAGGTAGCTTCAACCGACTCCCACCAGCATCGGGGGTCTCTCTCTAGTTGAAATGTGGCTAACATGACCTTCTCTTGGTCCGAACATTGCATGACTCTAAAAACACGTTCCGTCTCTCGGATCTAGTGCTCGGCGTCATCCGGATCAGTGGATCCCATGAACTTTGGAGGGTTCATGTTCTTGAAGCTTTGGTGGAGATTTCCTGCTCCACGATGTGCACCTCCTTGTGCCACTTGTTGAAGTGCCTGGGTCATGCCTTGTAGAGTGCGTTGCATGTTGCGCCACTGGGCACGTTCGGCAGCCATTGTCCTACAATTACAATAACTATATTAATATATGATGATGTTCAAAGGTTTTGATTCTAAGTTAACTTAACCCTTGGTTCTAACCAATTCTCACCGGTTAAAGGTTTAAACCTATACTTGGACTTGGGTTTCCTAGGAATTGAATATCCTGGGCTCTGATACCACAAAACGGTCACGCCCTGAGCGCGGAAGGAACCCGGAGATGCGTGACGAGTTTATATCGATCATGTCAATCAGAACGTTTAGTGTATTCAACACAAAGACAGAGCGCGTAAAAAGATAACCCAATCCTTTATTCAATCACAACCTCAAAAGTACTTCTATTACAATCTACTTAAGGAAAGTGCTAAGACCCAATAAAAAGAAAAGTACAATGGTTGACTCAAGAAATTAGAAAGATAAGATTAGTAGACGCTTGGATAGACGGAGTAGCTTAATCTCTTCACTCTTGACCTTCCCCATCCGATTGAGTCTCATCATCGGACTTACCTGAAAAATAAGGAAAAACACTAGATGAGCGAATGCTCAGTAGGAAGTATATCTCAAGAGCTAGCTTGCTTTAAGTAAATTACATGTTACATGAATGCAATAAAGCTATACATGTTTGCGTAAAACGACAAGAGGGAGAGAGTATAACAAGAGATAATTGAGTGAACTAGCATGTCTTTCAAGAACTTATATCAATGGATGTCAAGATATTCAAGCAAGTATATTCATCATGTCATGTCAGGATTTGGCTATCACGTTTCAAGCAAGTGTATAAATACCCTTTCCGGGCCACGCAAGTCATGTCATGTCAAGTCGAGTACAAGATTGTGGAATGTCTAATCAAGCTAGTCATGCACTTCGGTACAATGCTATACCGTGATCATTACAACTCTCATGGGCACTAGTACTTTCGGGTGCTCCTCCCAGGACCTGATCGGGCCCTATATGCGCAAGCATTGATCATGTATTTTTCGACATCCACTATAGTTATAGCCAATATGGAATTTCAAGGAATAAGCTTGTACGAACTTTTAAGGTAGATCTTGTGGAATAACATTTCAAGGATTTGAACATGTGGTATAATGATGATAATAACGGTATAATCACGATTATCGATAAAACTAGGTGGAATAGGCTCCCTTACTTGAGTGCCACGACAATGAGAGTAAGCATCCATATGAACATGGTCGCTTGTTCTTGTACATGATAAGGTAAATAGAATTAGTGTATACAAGTACGGTACACTATTCTTAAAGGATATGAATGGTATGGATTACCCATCCCATTTTTTTTCAAGAATATTCTCACGGCATACAAATAGCATATCGTGAGGGCCGGTACACCATGTTTCCTTAGAGTGACTCGGCGATTAAGTAGTGTCATGGGTTTTAATGGTACAACCAGCTCGGCTGATTTGAGAGAATCCAAAGCTAGCGAAGTCTTACGGAGGTCTCTATGATAAAGTCACCGGTCCAAAGGAACGGAATGTCCCATGGAGAGCTCATCTATCACCGAGAAATAGGGGTAATCTAGAAAACACCGTGAAACATGGGACTATACTCACGGAATGGAATATAGTGCCAACATGCATAACCCACTGTCAAAGGGTTACTGAAAAACACGAAAATAGAACTATCAGTAAATTGACGCCTGAGGTGTGGGTCTTCATTTCATGAATTAACGCCCTTGTCAGGGTCGTCAGTTTATCAAATGACGGCTGTTCACTCAGTCATTTCATATAGATTAATATCTTTAAACATTTCATATTTGCATTTATGATCAAAATGACGCCTCTCATGAAGGCTTTAATTCTGTAAATAGCGCCCTAGTCAGGGGCGTCATATATAAAATAAAAGGGTAGTATGCACGTCGTCAATTATTTTGTCCAGGAATTTTATTCCCATTTTCACTATTTATCATAATTTGATGCCTATGTATAGGGCCGTCCATTCCAAATAACGACCTAGTCAGGGTCGCTAATTCTTTGTCATATGATTTGCACCGGACAGGTACAATCATAGGCACAAGGTTCATGAAGTTGGTCTGATCAAGAAACAAATGACATGTACAGGTAGAGAAAAATATCAGGAGTCTATCAACGTAATCATGCATTAAATTAGAGCTCAGGGTTAAAAGTTATTAAATTTTGAACATGGGGTATTTATTAAATAACTATACATTTGACGACAGTTTGCACGGTCGTCAGTTTTTAAATGACGCCCTGGTATGGGTCGTCAATTCCATTTATGCAGTAAACGGGGAAGCTTCATTCTGGAAACGAAAATTTGTAACTACTGCATGAATATACATACCTACATGCATGTATTAACCTAATTATCTATAGAATTTTGCTAAGTCTTGAGAAAACCTACCTTGTGGATTAGTTTGGTTGACAGAACGCGAAGAGTCTGAAGAAAATGATACTCTGTTTCAACAGAGTAACGATTAACACTGGAGAACGTGCAGTATAAGAAACTACAGGATGAAGATGCAAAAGGCAGCGACGTTGCAGATTGATAATATCAATAGCAGCAGCACAGTACTCGCACGGTAGAAAACCCAGGTGGTCTTCTTTCAGTAAAGAAGAAGGCTCCTTGTCCTTCTTGTTGCAACGACTTGCAAGAGGAAAAGATGAAGATGAAGTCCTTCAGCAAAATAAGAAGGCTCCTTCACGTGCTCCTCTCGATGAAGCAGGAGGGAAGAAGAAGATGAAGAACTTCGCTATGTTCTTCACGCACGAAGCAGCAGCATGTTTTGATGAAGAAAAGAACCTTTAGATTGGCTCGATGGGAGGGGTATTTATAGGGTTCTGTAGACTCTATAGGGTTGGAGTTCGATGGGGAATTAAACTTCCTTCTTAGAGTCCTTATTAAACTTAGACACCCCACGTAATGATCCTTTCCCAATCAAGCTTACCCTAGATAACATCTTAGTTTGAACTGAACACTAACAGGTTTAGCTTGAAAATGACGCCTAAAGTTGGGGCATTAATTAAAAATGACGCATGTCCAAGGGTCTTCAATTTATAAAATGGCGTCCTCCAAGAGGGCGGTACTTACTATGTCCTTTTCTTGCCTTCCTAAGTATGCAATTTGACGCCCATGTATAGTGGCGTCACTTCTTAAACTGACGCTTGTGATAGAGGCGTTATTTTATAAATTGGCACCTTCTTAGGGGTCTTTAATTAAATGACGTCCTATATGGAGGCGTCTTTTAATTTGGCTTATTTTTGATGTGTATATGGGTGAAGGGTTTAATCATATAATGTATAACTTGATTATTTTATTTTTGAATATAGTCATTCTTGATTATTTATCCGGGGTCTTACACGGTCTTAGCACAAGTAGATGATGAAGGGAAAAAGCGAGCAGCTTACTACCTCTCCAGGTTGTTCAACCCAGCCGAGGCTAGATACACCGCTATGGAGAAGACTTGTGCCGCCTTAGTGTGGGTAGCTTAGAAGCTTAAACACTACTTCCTTGCCCACCCAGTTAGGCTGATCTCTAGAATGGACCCGTTCCGCTATCTCTTACAAAACCCTATCCTCTCTAGTAGGTTAGCTCGTTGTCAGAGCTTCCTATCTCAGTTTGATATCATGTTTGTCATTCAGAAGGCAGTCAAAGGATATGCCATCGCTGAGCATCTTGCCCATCTCCCAATTCCCTGCACGGATTCTATTCAAGATGACTTCCCTGACGAATATATTTTCGTCCTCACTCATCATCCCTTCTGGTCTCTGCACTTTGATGGTGCACTCAATTCTCAGGGCCGAGGGATAGGCGCTGTTCTGCTCACTCCGGAAGGAGTGACGATTCCTTTTGCTTATCAACTTCAATTTCCTGCTACCAACAATATTGCTGAGTATGAGGCTCTCTTAGCTGGATTGAAGCACGCCTACCTCCTAGGCGCGCGTTACTTGAATATCACAGGAAATTCTCAGCTCATCCTGCGGCAAGTTCTGTCCACTTACCGCACTCGTGACCCTAAGCTCAAATCTTATCAAGATTTGGTCACACTCCTGGCTAGGCAATTCTGCAAGTTGATCTACATCCACACTCCTAGGTCTTAGAACATTCTAGCCGACGCTTTAGCTTCGCTTGCTTCCTCTCTATCTTTCCCTCTTAGTCGAAATACTGAGACTATCGTCGTTCAGAGATTAGACGCACCCTCTCTTCAGGATCCTTGGTATGACAACCTTAGGAAGACTGTAGAGATGAGGGCTGAGAAGGAAGAGTTGAAGGAAGTATCTTTGATAGAATTAGAAGAGATTCTGGAGGGAGAAGAATTGCCCTGGTATCATGAGATTGAGTTATTTTACAAAGATGGATCGTTCCCAGAAGGGGCAAATGCTGAGCAACGCAAGTCAATCAGGAGAGCCGCCTCAAGGTATACTATTGTCACAGGAGAACTATACAGGCGCGCTACTAATGGGATGCTCATGAGATGTTTGGACGATGACGAAGCCTAGAAGGTGGCCGAAGCAGCCCATTCTAGCGAATGTGGAGGTCATGTTAATGGCCAGGCTCTAGCGAAGAAGATCCTTAAGCAGGGCTATTATTGGCCCACTTTAGAGGAAGATTGCTCCCTCTATTTCCGGAGGTGTCTTAAGTGCCAACTCCATGCTGATAAAATTCATGCTCCAGCTTCATATCTTCATCTTCTATCTACTCCTTGGCCGTTCTCTATGTGGGCTTTCGACATTGTCAGTCCGCTCGGTGATCCTAACTCTCAGATCAAACAAAAATCCTTCATCCTTACCGCCACTGAGTACTTCACCAAGTGGCCTGAAGCCGAAGCGTATGCAGAGATTAAAGCTACCACGGTGTGCCGCTTCATCATGAAGAACATCATCTCGCAGTTCGGAGTGCCAAGCAGCATCGTCACCGACAACGGACCCCAGTTCATCTCTCAAGAGCTCAAGGACCTATGTAAGAAGTTCAAAATTACATTGCATCATTCTTCTCCATATTACCCACAAGGCAACGGTCAAGCCGAAGCCACTAATAAAACCCTTCTCAAAATCATAAAGAAAACATGCGAATCTCATAAGTTTTCTGATTGGCCAGAAAGATTAGTAGAAGCTCTATGGGCTTACCGCACCTCAATCTGTACTCCTACGGGGCAAACTCCCTATTCTCTCACTTACGGGATGGAGGCGGTGCTCCCATATGAAATTTTGATCCCTTCCCTAAGGGTGCAGCTCGATAAAGAACTTAATCTCGATGAACGTCGAGAGACGTTGCTCGTCCAGCTGGAACTCTTAGACGAGAAGAGGATGAACGCGGCCGATCATGTATCTGTTTATCAAAAAAGAGTTTCGCGTTATTTTCAAAAGAAGGTAATTGAGCGTAAATTTCAAAAGGGTGATATGGTTTTGAAACGTAAATTCATTCGGTCTGCAGCTCCTAGGTCTAAATTGCAACCTAACTGGGAAGGGCCGTTCGTTGTCAAAGAAGCTTATCCAGGGAATGCTTACCGCTTAGTGAACGCCGAAGGTGAGGAGCTCTCTCACACCTGGAATGGGTTGTATCTTAAGTGTTTCTTTCCTTAGAGTCTAACCAGTGCCACCCCGGTAATGAGCTAATCTTCCCTTTCACCGCACAAGAGGATCCTGAGTACGGCCATCACACACTACACGACGTCCCTGGTCGGGTTTTCCGCATTGTAGACACCGTTTCTCCTTGGCAATGCTTTTGTGGAAAGTCAAAATCCATGTCTGTTTCTTTCTTCGACTGAATCCAGGGGCAAGAAGTAAATAAAGAGGCGATGACCGATCCAGGCACCCTGACGAGAGGAGGTTTCAAATAGGGGCAATCCGTTATGACCTGACGCCACAAGAAAAACAAAAAAAGAATAAAGAAAAGGAGCATTCATCGTGACCAAAAGTAAAAGTCTATCTCAAAGTCCATCAACCATGATCTCAAAGCTCCAAGAGAAGAAAAGAAAATAAAAACTAGGCATGGCAAGAGTGGCAGTACAGTTTTCCCGCGGGACACAATGAGCCCGGTCGTATGCTTGCCTAGAGTGGACAAAGGTTCGATGACGGACATAAAACCCCGGCGCAACAGACCGAATCTCTGAATGGGTTGTCTAGAAAGGAACTCAAGGTCTAAAAACTTTTATATCTGGCCTAAGCTTACCCCCGTATTCTTTCTTTCTTTTTAGGACTAAGGCAAGTACCCTGGATATGGCCTTGGTAGAGACACCGTCATGCAAGTTGGGCCCTGGCCAGGGGCTGTCACCTCTATTGCACGTCAACCTTGAGAACTCTTAATGGAATAAGGAGGACCCACGTTGCTAGGGGAGGCACTATTTTCAAAATCTAAAAAAATCATATATTTTTAAAATAAAAAAATCATATATTTTAAAATCCAAAAAAAATCACATATATTTCAAAATCCAAAAAAATCATCTATTTCAAAACCCAAAAAAGAGTTTATATATGTTTCAAAATCCAAAAAAAAGGTCACATATATTTCAAAATCCGAAAAAATTTATATATTCCAAAATCCAGAAACACCAGATATTTTTGAAAACTCACAAAAATCCAAATATTTTTAAAATCCAAAAATACCATCATATGCATCGCATACATCGCATTATTTCCATTATGTTTTCCGCCTATTTAGTAAGGCTCCACCCCTTGACCAAGTATCAAAAATGGTCATTCTCTAACTTGCTTTGAGGCAAGGGGTTGAGTCTAAGAACGGATCTGACTTGTTTCTCGTCTAAGTGTGTGCAGAACGCAGGTTCAAGCCCAAGGCTGAAAAATCACAAATTTCCAGGTTCAGATCTGTAACGCATCACCATTAGACTGTCACAGATCTGTGACGGTGCATCATTAGGCCGTTACATGCTCCAGATGGTTGGCGCTCATTATCTATCAGCACACTCTCTGACGCGTCTGCATTAGACTGTCACCTCTCTCTGACGGTCCACCTTAGACCGTTACATCCTCCCGAGGAATTCAGCCCTCTCAGATCGTTTACTCTAACGGCTCATTGAGAGACCGTCAGGATAGTGTGACGGCCCTATATAGGACCGTTACACCTTCCAGAAATTCTGTTTTCAAAGCTTTCAGGCTCAATCAAGCAACAAACTCATAATTCTATCAACTAAGGCACTTCTATATCATTCCATTCAGTTTAATCATGCATAAAATTGATTGATAAAACTTAAAAGTTCAAATTCACAAACATCATAAAGAAAGTTCAAGCTACATTCAATTTTCTATCCGCAAGAGGGCGGATCTTGCGCAATTCCTTCACATAGCTACGGCGTCCCTCATCGTCTTCTTCCACTTCTTCTTGCCACGGGCGCACTTTGCTGATCTCCCACATGGTTAGTGCGTTCCGGATCGCTCTTTCATCCTCCTCGGTCCCCATCTTCCTAGCTAGAAGGGGAGGGTTGTGTGATAGTGCAGGAACTTCGCTTCGGGGTAGCCCAATTTAAAGATAGCATCGGTGTGGGTTATAGATCGCCATGGTAGTATTTCCCACTAACTGAAGATCAAGGCCTGGTCGTCGTGGTACCCTAAGCAAGGTGCTTCACAGAGCTCTTGGATGCATCATGAATTTCTCTATTGATAAAGTGTTGAGGAAGAGGCGCCATTCATCCCGCATTTTCTTGTCCGCCGTCTTGCATTCAACCTGTGAAGAAAATCCAAAGGCACCTCCAATGAAGAACAGAGGGTGGCTCCCAATGATCCGGCTAGTTGAAGTTATGTTCTCCTTGGGTTGGAATTTAATTCTTACGCCCATCCAACACTCGAGGAGTATCATGGAGCCGAACAAAGGTCCTCCTAAGCAAGCGGAGCTAAGTCCTTCGTAAAGGTATGAAAGGATTGCTTGAGATATGGACAAACCCCGCCACAACCGGCTGATGATGCTAAGGTTTTGGATATCTAAGAGGTGGTCGGTGGTGGTGAAAAGGAAGACTCCACATAAGCAAACCGACACGGCTTTGGCAATGGCTTCGTATCTCTCCCACTTGTTCTTACAATGAAAGACTATCCATTGAGCCATGGGTATCAAGTGAATATGGTTTGGGCTGATCATGGTCCTCACATCCTTTGGGTTGTGTATGAAATCACTTAGGATCAAAGATGGGTCAATAGGTTCGACCGTATGGCACACTAGATCTTCATCCCCCACTTTAGTCTTAGCAAAGGCTAGGTAGGTCTCTACCTCCTCCAATAAGACTGTAGCTTCAAAGGAAGTGAAGACGAAGGTATGTGTTTGTGGATGCCATAGTTCTATAAGGGCTGAAATGCTTGACCAATCTAAAGACAATTTCTGGAAGTTCTTGGCCAAAACTAGCAACGGTTGGAGGTGCCATGCCCTAAGAATTGAAGTTACTTCTAGAGGGAGTTCTTTGACCATGGGAGCCACTCACTTTATGTTGGAGTAACACCTTGGACCAGGCAAAGGCTAGAAAGAAGAAGAAGAAGAAGAAGAAGGAAGAATCATGAGAAGCAGAAAAGTGCAGCAAGTTATGAACTTTTGAGGATAAAGTGGAACTTACCACCCTTTGGGCACTTGAGCTCAGATGCTTGGGGATTGATGTCAACCGTTGCAGCTCCCCATGCTCCTTCTTGGCTACTTTAGGGCCGGTGTAGACCCTCTCTTCCATGCTTATCACTTCAAAGCTTCTCTTCATGGTGTTCCTTGCCCTTTGATGGAGGTTTTCTGCCCTTGTAGCAGAGAATTGGTGAAAGCTGCATTTTTTGGGGCTTGGTTCTATCTTTTAAAGGCTTGATTTTGATCAGATTTGGGTTAGAAGGCCTTATCCTAAGCCTAGGAGAGTTCTAGTATGGATTAAGGAATCCTTACTTCAAGTTTGGACTCTCACGGTAGAATCTATCTCGGAGTACGCTTTGTTCTCTGGCGGTCTATCGTACGACCGTCACATATCCCTGACGCACCACGACTGGGCCGTCACCTTTCCTGCTACACGAGTTTCAGTCAAACAGGCTATGTCATGTCTGACAGTCTCATCTATGACCGTCACCTTCTCTGACGCTCCTTCAGTGGGCCGTCACTTTTCCTGCTACACATTTAGCCCAATATCGTTCTGTCAGATCTGACAGTCTCATCTTGACCATTACTTATCTCTGACGCTCCATCAGTGGACCGTCACGTTTCCTGCTACACAGTTTTCAATCCACCCTCTGTCGTCTCTGACGGCCTGGTCCTGATGCGTTACATCTGTCTGGCGCTCCCCCTCTAGACCGTCACACCTTCTGCTGCAGGTTTTTTGTTCTCTCCTTTTTTTTTCCTTTTTCCTCTGGTCTGACCTGCCGGCCCTACACTTTTCCCCTGTTCATTCATTTACACTCCCATCCACACATTCATTTTCATCCGTTCATTCGCACACATTCACATTCATTCATTCATCCACACAAAAAAACAAAACATAAAAAAGATTTGCATTCATTTCATTTTCATTCACATGAGTCATGTACAAGTAATGGGAATAATAAGAAAAAGAGAATACATCACTCGGTCGGTCTATCTCCCGGGCCCTCGCTATCACCAGCACCCTCTTGCCGCTTGGCCGGCGGCTCCATGGTACTATGATCTCCCTCTCGTGGTCGTCTCCTATCTGCCTCCTCGTTCCTCCGTTGGTCGGAAGAACTAACTAGGTAGTTTCCTACTGAGCCACTCTGCATTCCGCTCCGTGTGCTCCTCGCTGCAGCACTCCGGGATCCACTCAGTGCAGGCCCTCGACTGATCGTCCGGACTGTCCACTCTACGGCCCGTAGCTCAATCTTCAAATCGTGAATCTGAAGCCGCGCCGCCCGAGCCTTGGACCGGTATCTCTCAAGGTCCGCCGTCTGGGTAGCTCTCTGCTCGAGCTCCCCTCTCAGCCGGGCTACCTCTGCCCGCAGGTTTTCAATCTCTCCCCGAGCTCGCTCTACCTCAGCCACTGCTGCGGTCAGCTCTCTCGCCTGTAGTTTGCATTCTTGCATTGTTAGTGTATTAAGCATTTTAGTGCATAAACATAAGCATTTTTAGTCAAACATTTAGTGTTTTACCCGCTCCGCGAGGGTGGCCTCCGCCTCCTCGGCCCGAGCAACCGCTCGAGTGAACTCCGCATCTCGTTCAGCTCTGCCCTCGGCAGGCTGTGACGATGAAGATGGAGCATCCGGTCCTGCTCTTTGGGCTCCCTCAGCCCCCTGCATTTAGAAGTCAAAGTTAGTCATATTTCGCATCATAAGCATTTAAGTCTTAAGTGTAGAATTTCACCAGGAGCTCCAAAGCAGTCCGGTACTCATCCCGCTGCTGGATGGTGGCGTGAAGGAGTCCCTCGAGCTCCGCTATTCTTCCCTGAGGGTCTAGCTGCATTTAGAAAGCATGAGTTAGAAGCATATAGCATTAATTTAGAATAGACATAGTTTGAGTTTCATACCGGTCGTCGGGCGCCTCTGAACACCTGGTCCCCATACCGCTGCGAGTAAGCCTTGAGGTAAGCCTCGTCATTTTCCGCCCAATCCTTCACCGCCCGACCTCTCTTGTTCCAGTCATGCACGTACTTGGCCTTTCGGGCACACCAATCCACAGTGCCGCTAATACCCTTGGAAGACTTGCCCGGACGCTCGTCATTTCTACGCGGGAAGGTCACCTCTGGCTGGTGTAATCCCCTAGTCCTCAGGATCAACCGGTAGTGCAAGGGCTCAATGACGTTGATGCAGTGCAGCCATACATCGCTCCCGTTGTACGCCAAGGATGCCTTGACCCATGGTTGTCCCTCGTGGCCCTCGTCTCGGTATGGGGTCCATCTCACCTGAAAGTCATGTCAGTCCATTTTAGAAGCACTTAGAGCATTTAGATAGCATTTTAAGGCATATAGAAGCATTTTAAGTCCGGAGCTTACCGCCGTATGCGGGAATGAGTCTAGATCATCCTGGATCGCCCAGGTCAGTCTGCTAATCGACCCCGTGTCCCTCACTACTACCCATCGCCTCGCGATCGGGGTCCACTCAGGATGTAGCTGTGTACCTCGCCCAATCCCCGGAAGGTAGACGAAGCTCCAGATCTGCATTTAGAAGTTGAGTGTCAACATATCAATTGCATTCAGGAATTACATTTGCATAATCATATAAGAAGGCATTTTTACCTGTAGGAAAGGCGAGAAGTCACCCAGCATCATCCGTCGGTCCGTGGTACTGAGCGACTCGAAGAGGAAGGCAAGCGCTGCCGCTCCCCATGCGTACTTCCCCACTCTGCCCAGATCCTCTAGCAGTGGCAGCAGTCTACAACTAATCATGTCAGCTCGAGTCGGAAAGAGAAGTTTCCCGAACAATAGCATCAGGAACCGTCTCAGGACTCGATCTCCTTCCTGTCCGGCCTCCGCCGCCACTCGTGGGCGTACCTGCTCGATCACCCTATCTAGATGCTGCTCGGATAGCTCCTCGACTGCTATCGCTGCTCCTCTCAATCCCAGGCTCTCCTGCAGTCTCGATCTCGACAACTGGGATGATGTCTGCCCCGGCCTGATCAAGTCCAGCCCTAGCAGCTCCTGGGCTAGCTCTTTATAGTCACCGTTGCTCCGTGCACTCTCAATCCGGTGATCCTGGCCATGTCCTCCAGTGTTGGGATCATGTGACCCCAGGGGAAGATGAAAGCTCGGCTGATCGAATCCCATCTCTCATGGAGCGCGTACAAAAGTGGCGTGTCCATCTGTGTCACCTCAATGCTCAGCACCTCGGTGAAGCCCATAGCAGCCAATCTCTCTCTATGAAACTTGGGCAATGCCTGGTACACTGCCCGGATCTGTAGCCAAGAAATCCTCGTTCTTCTTTTCCCCTACACATGTAGAGCATAAGTCAGTCATTTACATCATATATTCATTGCATTGCATTAATATAATGAAGAACAAAAAAAACAAAAAAATTGAATAATTGAAAAACCCCTAAAAATTTGTCTCTGCCTCTGGTTACTCTAACGGCCCTGTAGTGGTGCGTCAGAGTACTTTAACGCACCAGGGGTGGTGCGTCAGAGCTGTGACGGTCGCTGCAATGACCGTCACGTTCCCTGTGAAGGGGCGTTCTCCCCTTCGTTTTCCTTGGCTTTCCAAAATGGCCATGTGGCCTACAGTCATTCCTAGAGGGTCCCCAGACCCGTTTTCTACCCTCCAAACATACATGCATGGAACAAAAAAATTAAAAATTGAAGCTTTGGGGTGGGCGGCCTACCTCGTGGTATTGGCCTCTCTTCTTCTTTTTCTCCCTTGCCGTGGCTTCCTCATCACCTATGGCCTCCCCTATAGTTTCCTCAGCTTCCTCTACGGTCATGGGTGGAGCTTCCTCCGTTGGTTTGCTCGTCGGAAGGCTTGGAGCATCCTCTTGCTCAATCCAGTGTTGGAGGCGCCGGATGGCCATTCGTTTCTACCCTTTCTCCCTCGCCTTCGGTGGCTGGGATGGCTCGCCGCCGGCCATCGTTCATCGGACGGGGCTGGACGGTGGAGGTTTTGGCACGGTTGAGTTTTTTGGGTGTTTGGGCATTTTGGTTGAATGAATGAATGAACGAACGACCGTTCAGTTTTGTTTTTTTTTTAACGCTCAAGAAATGTAACGGTCTATCGTAAGACCATCACATGTCTCTGACGCATCCTCTATGGACCGTTAGGTCATTTGAACGATGTCTTGAAGAATGTGAACCGCCATACTCTAACGGCCCAAGGCTGATCCGTCAGAGTGTTCTAACGCACCCTTTTCAGACCATTACATGCTTCAAAGTATTTGATGAATGATGATGCTATATTTATCAGAATTTTCATGATTGTTTAAGTATCTTTCTTTGATACTTATTGAATGGTCATGCTTGTCTTATCAATGGAATTCATGCTTATTGTTGATGGCTAACCTCTTTTGATTGAAGCTTATGCAATTAAGTCATCATACATTCGCTCGCCAGGCAGGTAAGTCAGGTATTGTATCTCGATTCCTTATCCCTTAATGCATTACTATATGTTATCTATGATATATTATCTCGAGAACCGGCTGGTCATTCATGTGTTCTGGGATCTGATGTTCTCCTTAAATAAAAATGATGATGATCTAAGTGCACATGTTTAATCGTTGGATAGGCCGTTATGGTAGAAAAGTTTTGGGGATGATGGTTCTATCATGCACGCCGTGATTTCAAATGGTGTCCTGACCCTAATTTCTCCGGTCTAGCAATACTATTCTCGAGTATCTTGTTATTTTATCTTTCTTCGCATTTGTTTTAATGATTTCTTTATTTTAGCCCAGCATGCATCATGCGCATCTTTTAAGCATTCATGAGCCTCATTTGTCTAGGTGTCTCAGTGATGGTGAATAGCTGTGTTCTTGATCCCGAATAAGGAGAGTCATTCCACTCTAAATTAGAAGGTTTCCTTCGGTCTCCTCGCTTGATTTGGTTAGCTGAAGATTCCTGTCTGGAGTTTAGTTAATCGTCTCTTTCCTTTCAGTTGCTCCAGTCGCTGGCTGTGTTTTCCTTTCCTTAGTTGTTAGTTCCTCCAGACATGCATCCTTTGGTTGCCTTTCCTTGTGATTAGTTCAAAGCTTTCTGGAAAATTCATGTTACTTGTTGGTTTAGAATGGGTGTCGTTTGCCTTAACGCCCGCTCTTTAGTCCACTCCGCTTCATCTCCGCTTCATCTCCATGTTCCATTTCGCTTTCGCTTCACCTCCACCCGCTCCCCTGCAAAGAGGATGTTAAGAAGGGGCATCTGTTGACACCCGTTTTATGACTAATAAGTCAAGTCATCTCCTTATTCATTCTATATGATGCTCCGAGTTATTCACCTTTGTTGAGCCTTCTGGGTCAATTTGAGGTCTATTTCTTGAGTCATGTCTCCTTGGTTGAGTCTGGTTCCTTGCCTTTTTCCGTTGGACGAAGCTTAGCAAGTTTTCTTTTTCTTTTTTTTTTTGGCACTCTATTGTCTCTAATGGTCCTTTGATGGGGCGTTACAGCCCTCTGACGCATCTCCCCTAGTGCGTTACATCCTTGCAGAGTCCTTAAAGCTTAGGGCTTCTTTCAAACTTATCTTTTTTCCTTACTTGTTGAGTGTGACGGTCTATCGTGCGACCGTTACCTTGTTGTAACGCATCTACACTTGACCATTACATCTATCTAGAGTCCAACGTTTGAAAACTTCCCCGTTGATCTTATCTTCTTAAGGGATAAGGTTGTGTGACGGTCTCTTCCAGGAGCGTTACATCCCTGTGATGGTCTATCGAGCAGCCGTTACATCAAACAGAGAGTCCTGGCAAGCCTGGCCTTTTCTCTGCTACTCCGTGATCGAATTGAGAGTTTGTTTCCTTGATTTCTCTTCCAAATCTGATCATCAGAACCTTCTGTTTGTTTCTATGGACTCTTGGGAGTATTATCTTCAAGAGTTTGCTAAGAAATGTCCTACTTTCTTGCTGGATTATCCTCAACTCGAACCTAGACTTTGAGGGCCTATAAATAGAACCCTTGACTTCATGGCTTGAAGAGGAGAAATCTGGAGTTTGCGTCGAAGTGCTGCCGCATCCTGGAGCTAGAACCAACCAAGGAGAGCTACTTCCCACGTTCATCTACTTCCAAAGTCCAGGGAGTATTAGTTTCAAGGGTTTAGTTTAGTCACATCATTGTTCTTGGTGTTTTTCCCTCTTCTAAGCAATCATAGCATTGTCCCTATCCATCTTTCACGTTCTTTCATCTGTTGCATTCATTTCAAAACATCCTCCCATCTTTTAAAACGCCCCAGAGGGGTTAAAAAAACCAATCCCCCCGGTATTTTCCTTTCCTTTTGCATGTTCATGAGTTTCTTGGATTATTGATACTACTTTGTTAAAGTGCTAATCTGGGTTATTTTTCTTGTGTTCTACACTCTTTTGTAGGTTTACAGAGTCCATATCACGAGGCCCAAGCTCTCTGGCCGGCTGGAAAGCTTGGAGATTAAAAGATTCCCGATCTTATTCTGCAGAAGCTCTGACGGTCTATCCTAGGCGCGTTAGAGTGTTGTAGCGATCTATCGTGGGACCGTCACAGTCCTGTGATGCACCATCCTTCAACCGTCACATCCCACAGAGCTGCAGTTTCCTGATTGTTTTCTCTCCCGTGGGCGGGTGCATCATCCTCCTATTCTAAGGTATTGATCAGGTCTTTGGCTTGTTTTTACCTTGGTGGCGATCACATCTTTTCTTAGTTTGGGCATTAGCTTTTCTCTCTCATCATATCTCCTCTTTACTTTTGCTTGTTCCACCTCTACGGTGTGTTTTCTTTATTCCTTATTCCACGCCCCGGCGTGTGTTTTTCTTTCTTTGCTTAGCTTAGTTTTGATTGAGATAGCATGCCCATGCTAGAGCTTATGTTGGTTGCCTAGGTTCATGATTCGCATGTTCATAGGTTGATTTATTTCATTACTTGGCTCATTATTTGTTTATAGTTGGCATCATAGCCCATCTTGCAAAAGAAGGGACGCATTAAAACCTACATGTGGTTCAGTGATTTTTTATGTCTTTTCCTTTATTTTTTTCTTTTGGCGTCTTCTCATGGATACTAGTTTGCCCATTCCTAAATTGAAACTGTCTGTTTCAGAGTTACGGCCTTATTGTTACTTAGAGGAGAGAATATGATACACATGCTATTTATGTCTAGTTCATCCCTATGTTCAGTTAATTATAGGCACTTAATGGCTTTTAGAAATGAGGACTCACATCTTAGCTTAAGGAAGTTTTCTCTTATCTCTTCTATATGTGTATGATTTTTTTATGGTGAGGAGAATTTAAGAGCTTCCCTTGGTAGAATGGGAGTAGGAGGTCACTCAATGGAAGACATAATGGATAAAGTTAGGAATCTGCATTATCAGGTATTAGAACCATTCTTATCTTTGAATATGTGTTTCTAAATTCACTTATTTTATTCTTTGAATTGTGCTAAGAATTACATGGACATGTTCAGCTGACATGCACATTAACTTTTGAAGCCATACATGCCTCTTCATGTGATGCTGGGATCAACCATCCCAACTAGTATTTCAGTTATAGCCAAAAGATCTTGCCGTCGAAGGTAAGGTGCACTAGACAACCCAAAATTTCCATCTCAACAAGCAGTATTCTATTTTATGTCTGGTACTACATTGGTTGATGATCAAGTTCATGCAACTTATATTGAGAGCACTACTTGCATTTGTCTTTTTGCAGTTTACTGATTCCGATTTTCATTTTGCAGAATGGCCAATCAACAACTTAACATGAATGCAGATTTGATGGATATCTATGTTCATGTGCTTCAGGCAAGGTGCAGGTTTGAATTTGTGGGCTGAACTACACCCATGTTAGTTAGATGTCTCCTATGATCTCTGGTAGCTAGCTGCATTAGTTATGGTGGCAGTTTTACACTGAATACCTCCACAAACTGGACCACTTAACACTCTTTTTTGTAGAAATGCATTAGTTAGAGGATTTTTTGGTTTTTTGATAAACTGGATGGGAATGACTTATGGTTCTAGCTTTTTCCAGTCTGACCAGCCGGTCTGGTCCTATTTTTAAAACATTGATTGAGAGAGATACTAAGCTCAAGATTTGCATGACATGTGAACTAGGAGGAAATCTATATTAGGAATCATATGCAAGTAGTAAAACATGTTTTCAGATGAATTTGTTGGAATGCAACATTCAGTTATGACAATGATATTGACATTCCAACACTGAGTATAGCATATTTAACTAAAAGTTGGACTGTATTTGTGCAACTCTCTGCCATACTTTTTTGGTAAACAAGTACCTGTAGTTGGAAATTTCTATGTAGGTGATCAAGGCCTTTAAATTACTTTTGTCATGTTGTAAAACCTTCATGACTACCCATAACTGGAAAACTTCATTATAGGTGATTCGTTCTTAAATTGCTATTTTGTCATGCAATAAATTCCATGTTGAAGTACTTAATTTTGGAGACACCATTTCATTTTTTTTGCTTGTACTATGTTGTCTTGATACTTATGTTTAGGGAACATATTTGATGTTATTTTGATATCATTTGGATCTTTTTAAGGGGTGAGGGGATTTTTTAGTTGTGCCACTGGCATGCATATCCATTTCTTTGTTCATTTGGCATGTTGTCTGCTTTCCTTTTCCTGCAATTTTTTGCCACAGTTTTGCATAGAATCTGAATGTATATCCTTGCACTGAGAAGAAAGATTTCTACATTTTTCTTGGAAGTGACCGATCCTTCATGATTGTGCCTCCTCAATTTAGTATATGAATGAAGCTTGACCAGCAATAAAAATTCAGTATTTCTAATCTCCTCTGTATAATATAGCTAGTACAATACATATTGGTTTCCTAAACTTACTAAAATACAATGATTTAACATATATACAAGGAATTAGTGTGTGTGTATATATATAATGTCCATAAAACACTAGGATGGGGACACTCCCCCTTACCTCTGTGATCAATACAGATGGAGTGAAGTCAGATCACCTCTCTATTGTCTATGGCATTATCTAAACAAATGACAAGGGGAGTGCGCTTGACTCTATAGTAGTCAAAAGGGCATGTGAAATTGTCAGATTTTATTTGTAGCACATACATATCTATATTTGGAATTGCAACTTCTACGTATTGATCTTTAGTAATGTGTTATCTAAATTCGAAGGACATTTTGTTTTTACATTTTTTGCAACATCTTAGAAAACTATGTGCAACTTTTTAAATTTTTTTCTTATTGGTGCAAGGATGTTGTTTGTTGATATGCCTAAAATATTGCACTCCCTAGAGGTACCCTGAACATTTTTTTCTCAGGTATTCAACTTTTCACATAAAAATGATGTGATTCTTGCTGTACTCTAATCTCTTTTTCTCTACATGAACTTTTGGTCCTGAGTATCACCCAATTGTTGCTATCATGGGTGTAGATAAGAACTTTTATTTATCTTGTTCATTAGAGATTTCCTGAACGCATAATGTTTTGCCTCCTTTGGGAGGTTATTTAGTATGAGTTCCCTCTTAGTAGACAGAATTATTCTCGACATGTTCATGGAGCTCTTAGTCAATATGGCCATTAGCATAGTTTAAAATATTTCAGCATGGTTAATGTATACTTGATGTTAGAAGATATTAGAAACATTTAATTATTGCTTTAATTTCCTGACACAGGTATGAGATTGATAAGGTCACAGTTGGGCAACGTTTGGATTTAAACCTTGAAAGAGGGTAAGATTGAAAATACCAAATTTTTTTTAGTTTTCCTGCTTGTCTTTTTCATTTGTATCCTGCCCTCGGGTTACTGGTGTGTTGGAGACCCTGTTTAATGCAAAAACTTGTAGCCATGATTCACTCATTAATTGAATCTTTGTTATTTTTCACCTGTCATTCATGATATTCACATGTGTTTTAGTCATTAAAAAATGACCCACTGTGCATCTTGTGCTCCTTAGGCCATATTGCTTTGAGATTCTTGTGTAGGAGAGACATATTGGGTTCACTTTTCTAGCAATCTGTAATTGATGACCATGTAAATGTGTATTATTAGTTAATTTAATGTTGCCTATCCCCCTCCTTTTAAATGGAGATGGTAAAGCAAAAAATAAGTGGAACTTACTAACTTTTGGAAAACCAGCTGGCATACCCAATACATGATGTAAAATGCTTTTGCAATATAATTTAGATTTAAACCTACTTGGTTGGATGTGGATAAATGTTTTAGTGTTCATTGCTTTGTTACCAGATTTGATGGGCTTCTCCTTTGCACTTGAGGATATAGTAGCAGTGGGTGAAAGGCATTACTAGCTTAGCCTCTTTCCCTGCTTCTTTTGAGGGCCTCCTTTTTGTGTCATCACAATTCAAAATAGATGTCCAGAATTAGGCCCGATGTGTGGATCTGTGTCTAAGAGTTTTTGAGATATCTGCAACAATATTATCTGCAGTAGCTGTGTTATATGAGGGCCTCCATGGATTTGTCTTCTCAGGTTATGTCCATTTCCCTTTTCTCTTCAATAATGGACTTTTCTATCATACATGTTGAAGGCTAAAGCCAGGTTGTGAGACTCAGATTTTGGAAATTGAGGATAGGCTCAACTGCAAGCTTGAGAATGTTGTTTGGTTACCGGGAGTATTTGCCACCCCACCTGATGTTCAAATTGCAAGATCAGACGCATATCAGAAAGGAAAGGTGAGGGACTAAATGCATGTTATAGCATCTGAAAGAAATATCCTTTTCCCAGTTATCTGAATGATGCCTAAGCAAATTTGGCACTATCACTATCTGGTGATTCTCTTGTGCTTTGTTTGATTTGGTGTTAGAAAAAATGTTTACCCCTAGGAAGTGAACTTTTCATTATGAGAAAAAGTGTTGTGTTTTTAATGTGGGTTTGTAGTTACTGTGATGGTAAATTGTCTAGTTTACTTCAATTGTTAGAACTGTTTGCAGTGGGAAAGTATTTCGTAGTATGCTACATCGCTAATATGCACACAGGATCCAAATGCATTGTCTGCATAGTTTGAAATTCTACGTGATTCTGTATAAGAAGTTTGTTTCTTGATTATTCATGGAAAATTGGATATCCACTTGTGATTTGTTATGATATGTTGTGTGCTTTAAGTTGTCTGTTCGATCATGTCCTTCTGTAGACAACTATCATATATTCATATGGCTGCATGGACACATGTCCTGAATGTTGACATACACAAGCTTATGGGACATGGAATTTGAAATCTAGACTCAAGCACAAAGGCTTCCTCTCTATCCATACATACCTGAATGTGTTGAGGTGAAAATCAGACAAAATTTGCTTAGGCATAAAATATGTTCTGCATGCATACCCTTCAAATGTTTCTGAAAGGCTTACATGACCTTAAGCTAGTCACCTTAAAGTTGTTAGATTTCTGCACATTATGTAAGAAATATTTTGATGTTTTCTTGCAGCATCCCCAAAATGTGGAATTTCAGTTTTAATCTTGGTCTCACTCAACCAAGGAAGAGTAAACTTCTGTTATGGAGATTATCTTCTTGTCCTTAGCTTGCCTCTCCTTGGATCCCTCTTTCTATGTAGTACACTACCTTTTCTATGTTGTATTATATAATTCTATTCCTTTTGTGACCATATTTGGATTTTTGGTTGTTCATTGTTTGGCCTCTCATCTTTTGGCAAGTCAGAGTGCAGTAGATGTGGTCAATACTGTAGCCTCCTAAAAGATTCACCCGTGAACATTGATCCCTTACATTTTTTGGTGTGTGGTTTGCTTCATTCTTCCCTTGTTTAACTTAATATTGCACCTTTTGAAGCATCACGTCTTTTTATCTAGCATGTTATCTTTTTTCCTTGTATTATCTCCAATTTGCATACACAGGCTCATACTTGAAATGATGGCACAAGCTGACATTTCCCTTGCATAGCTTCAGACTTGTTTGCAGACTGACATCTAGCTAGTTGAGATGCTTAGTCACCTATACACAGACTCATACTTGAAATGATGGCCCAGCAACCCCCGCGAGTACTACAGCCACAGGCTTTAGCTGAATGTCTCTTTGGTTTCACTTTCTTGAGGTTTTCTATTATTGGGCCTTTCTGTTGTCTGTGGCCCTTTCGTCTCTCTTGTTTGGATGTCTTTTCCCCCTCCCCTCACCCCCTGTACTGTTCTCACCTTTACTGCTTTCCTTAATGAAAATCGCTTACCTAGTGGCCAGGGTGGAGTGTCCATCCCCTTCCGCAATGAAGGGGTGAATGGAAAACCTTGTCCCACCTTGCAAGTATTGCCTTTGAGTTAAAAAAACCTATGCTAAAAGTTTACAAGTTAAATAACAAGGGTAAGATGAAAATGGTTGATTCTTATATCTGGCTTCACATATTAACCATGATTTCTATCTTGCAGAATTTTAATTTATTTATTCACTCCAGATTTATGTCTCGTGTTAAGAAAACACTGCAGGGATCTTATGAAGATATTGGATGGTTGGAGAGAATCAAAAGATTGCCACCTATGACGAATGGTACAACCAGATTCCCGGAGCTGCTTTCTGGCATAAGGTTTTATTTAACCATTTTACTTGATTCTAGTGACTTTTTTGAGTTGCTTCTTATTCAGTTTGAACATCCTATATTCAAGGCAATAGCATAATTTTAAGTTTCATTAGCTCACATTTTACAAAGGAGGAGTGTACACTAGTTTGAACAATGTTGCAGCTTATGTTTGGCTTGCTACAATTGCTGGGTTTCTATGGTGGTTTATTTATGCAGAAAGTGGCCCTAAACTACTCTATCATGAATTGGTAAGGTGCAGGCTTTATAGTTATTATAATTTATGGAGGCATATCTATGACAAAGTGCCAGGTTTTCTCGAGGTTGTCAATTTTTTCAGTTCTCCAGGTTTGCAGCAAGGTGATCCTTGTCCCCTTTTTTGTTCGATCTGGTTGCCAATATCTTCCATAAGATCACTTCCATTGGATTAGCCGATGTAGCCAATCTAGTCTAATGCAAACTGGAATTAGACATACCTAATCTGTTATGATCCTGCATTTCTTGCAATTTGCAAATCACCTTTTAAAGGCATCTTTAACATAATCATTTCTTTTCCTATATTCAGGGCAATAGCATAATTTTAAGTTTCATTAGCTCACATTTTACAAAGGAGGAGTGTACACTAGTTTGAACAATGTTGCAGCTTATGTTGGGCTTGCTACAATTGCTGGGTTTCTATGGTGGTTTATTTATGCAGAAAGTGGCCCTAAACTACTCTATCATGAATTGGTAAGGTGCAGGCTTTACAGTTATTATAATTTATGGAGGCATATCTATGACAGAGTGCCAGGTTTTCTCGAGGTTGTCAATTTTTTCAGTTCTCCAAGTTTGTAGCAAGGTGATCCTTGTCCCCTTTTTTGTTTGCTCTGATTGCCAATATCTTCCATAAGATCACTTCCATTCGATTAGCTGATGTAGCCAATCCAGTCCAATGCAAACTGGAATTAGACATACCTAATCTGTTATGATCCTGCATTTCTTCGAATTTCCAAATCACCCTTTAAAGGCATCTTTAACATAATCATTTCTTTTTAGGGTATTAATTAATGATCTACCAAGTTTAACTAGCTTTTAATTTCATGAGAGCTTCTTCCACTTTGTAGTGCTCATTTTATGATCATTTCTTTTGCATTCCATGGTGAAGCCCATGCATATATTTCTTGATCCATCTTTTTTTTTGAGAAACTATGTGATGCTACTAGCTGGTAACTAATCTTTACCTTTATATTGTTGTCTACATGACATATTTCATTAATGCATGAGGGCTCCTCCTGTAAACTATCCTCACCATTCCAAGCCATATGTTGGATGATCTATTACGAAGGTTGGGTGTAACACTCAGGTTAAATAATAAAATATAAAATTAAAATTTTAAAAATATATATTGAAATAAAAATATGAGAAAAAGAAATATATGAAAAATGTGTTGTTGCAAACATGAATGAATAATTACCAGACGTAAGAGTAAGGCCGGTATATTTGAAGAGATTAAAATAGTTATTTTTCTAAATTAACTTATCATTTAATGACTTCTATAATTTTCTTAGTTAAAGAACATTATTTATTTTGAAAGTGACCAAATTATATCAATAAAAAGAAATAATTATTTTTCTATAATAAGCATAAAAAGAATTTCATATTCCAAGATGCAATCGAATTTTTATGATGATTTGAATTTAATAGGTATAAATTAAATTAATTGAATTTCACCCGTAGGCCAAAGTTTTGACTAATTTTTAAAAATATAAAAAAATTATATTCTTATAGAGAGCAAAGTGTTTAATAATATTATCAACTGGGCCGACCCTTAATAAAAATTTTAATAGGGCGGAATTAAGGAATTAATGGCCAAATTCGTTGTTTTAATAGACCAATCTTAAACGATCAAATTGGAGCCCAATTCTTAACCAATCGAGCCCAAACCAGACCCAATGGTTAGATCTACCCTAGAGACCCGTTGTGCCTTCAAAAACCCTAACTCTAGAAGCTCCTATTCGACGGTGGCGGCGCGGATTTGATCAAGTGTGAGTTTTTCGCCTGATTTTTCTTCCTTTGACTCTTGAGTCCAATTCGATCTCTAGAAGGCTCCTTGTACACTATAAATAGAGGGCTTTGTCGATCATGAAACCCTATTTGACGTTCCAACTGGTGCCACGGGCTATCGCGGTCGAACCAGGGAGAATTTGGGTGTTTGGCGGCGGCGCATTTTAGGGTTCCGACGAGCGCGTCTCCTCTTTTCTGTTAGATTATGGTAGGTTTCTCTCAGGCCGAACCGAATTAATTAACATGATTGTATAGAGATCCTTCTTAGCTTTCATTTGAATCCATTTTGCCTAATTTTTATCAACCATATCTTGTGTATTCCTTGTTTCATTGTGAACATGCGATTAGGGTTTTTACCGTTCATTCTTGCTTGATTTAGGGAGGCTAATCATAGTTAAATCCCTAAATTAATCATGCTATATTGTGTATTTTCAAGTCCTCTTTCGATTGATAATAATTTGCCCAATTTTGGTTCACCATACTGCACGAATTTGGTGATGCAAGTGAGGTGTGTCGGGACTCGCTGGAGGCCGGGGCGGGGACTGGCTAGCGGCCATTCCAGTGACCGCCACGGGGCTTAGCGGTCGCTCGATAGACCATTTGCTTCCAATTTAGGGCTACATTGGGATTAACGGTCTCCAAATAGACCGCTTATGTGTCTAGCGGCCGCCCGATAGACCGCTTTCTGGCGGTGGGTTTCTAAAATGATTTGGACTAGTCATGAGCTTAGCGATCATATCCCTGACCATCTAACAGGCTTGGCAGTCCATCTATAGACCATTTTCAAAACCGTTACAGTAAAAATGTTGCTCGTTTACAGCATGATGTGTTCTATTTCCCTTAACTAGACAGCATGATTTTAGGGATTAAGTTTGTGGTATGAACACACTAATGACCAGGGTTCATGAAATATTTGATCTAAGTCTAATTCTCTCCTCTTGTCCTCTCATGTTTACCATCATGTATCCTAGTTTGATTGAAAAGAGAGTAGAATAACATGTTTACATATCTCATTATTTGCAACTTCGTTTCTATTGTATAGTTTAGACCTTGTTTTAAGGTCGTACCACTCTGGTGGTGGCGACTAGACCGAATATACATGGTTCCTGATGTTTTGAACCTCTAATTTTGGACATCGAACGTCTCTCCATCGGATATTCCTTCCGCCGGACAAGGTGTTCATATTCCAAGGCCTCCGTAAGCCCCCGCGAGCTTGGGATTCCCACTAGGATGCCGGGTGGGTTGTACCCTCAAGCCTGAACCTTTTTTGACTCAATCGAATCACGTATTTTTGCTAAATCCCAGGATCGGGACTGTCCTGTTTGATAGCGGCCCTCATGAGACCGTTCTGTCAGTAAGCGGTCCAGTCATGACCGCCAGACTGCTTGAACGGCCCTCCTATGATCGTTTTAATCGGCTGTGCGTCGGCTGTAGTCCTCTGGACTCAGTGATGTACGCGGCTGTTATTAGACTGTTTACCTCTTCACGCGACCAAACCAGGACCGTCTAGTCCTGATCACGGCCCACTTTGGACCGTTTTCTACTCTTTCACTCTGGGTTTGGATCTTTGACCCAGCTAGCCTTTTGCGATCCTAATTAGACCGTGGTCCTATCTTAGCGGTCCTTTGCTGACCGTTTCACATTCCAGTTTTTCCGAAAATTGATGTTTTCATGGTTTTGAAATGTGTAAGCTACTCTAGCCTAACTAGGCTATTGTACCTCAAATTTTGACCTATTGTTAGGTCTATTGTCAACATTTATCCATTCAAGAGTCATTTCTTTAAATGACTATTCCTCTCGATTAATGAGCTTATTATTAGAATCTCAAGAAAATCAATATTTTTTACACATTTTACCTTGATTACATGAGCTTGATTTTGGAACTCTTGGCCATTTTATTCGTGGATGTCTAGATTTCGTGGGATCTATGATCCAAACAAATCAATGCCAAGGCAATCATATTTAAGGGCCCAGTCTTGTCTTAGGAGGAGCACCCAAAAAGTACTTGATCCCCGGAGAGGTGAATGACTAGGTGCAGCATTGTCACCGAGTACTAGCTAGCGTGTTGAGTCTACGACATTCCACACTCTCGTGATACTTGCTATTCATGCTTGAAGCATGAAGTACTTTCTTGCGTGACATGACTTGACTTGACATGACTCCACTTGACTTGACTTGATAAATGGCCATTCATTGGAAAGTTCTTGTTATTGGTGCTTGATATCTAGACTTGAAATGATCCTTTCCATTTAGCTAGCGATTGTCTTCTGATCTTGTTGGCTACTTAGTTTGATTGAGTTTCTTACATTATTTATACATTCCTGAAAATGATTAATTACTTAAATTTTGCCTGATGATAGAGAGTAATTCCTACTGAGCTTCTTGCTCACCCCCCTTGTTTCTATCCTTTTCAGGTAACGCGGTAGATGGAACGTTTACAATTGGGATCGGGCCAGTGTGATCGAGTGAACCTGGAACTTAGAGACCCGAGTCTTTTTATTTTCTTGAGTCTAGTTTGTATAGTGGGTCTTGCTATTTTCTCTTCTTTATTCTTCTATTTGAATCTATTATTGTAAAAGTGAGTCAAATTGTATTTAAATTTTCAAATATCAATAAAACCATTTTTTCTCAAATCAATGGCCTCTATGTGTTTGAATATTATTTATTATGTTTATTTATTTTCTGCTCTAATTATCATGACTATTTCGCTGTCACGTTCCGAGCATCGCTTCCCGCTGCTATCGGTTCGGGGCGTGAGATTGGGGATTTGGTCCAGTAAGCTTACTATATTAGTGAAGGAGCCATATACCCTTAGAACAAGATGGGGAAACAAAGTTTCTTTTCTTTTCAAAATAAATATATCTGCAGTAGTCTCACTGAGCAATCTGAATGTTGACTAATTTACATGGCTTTTCACAAACTTTTATGAATCGATTGTGCTCTTTCCAGTTTAGATTTGTGTGTAGGTGAGAAATGAATCTCTTCAAGATATATCTATTTATGTGTATGTATGTAGTACGTATCTGTGCATGTGTTACTTGTTCTATTGGTAAATAATTACTAATTGGAAAGTAAATTTGTGTGTAGGTGAGCAATGAATATCTTGAAGTTGTTAGTGGTGTTTCGAAGGCCGTGTATGATCTATGTTGATATTGATGTGTTGAATGTGACTTTATATTGATGTGTTGATTGTGAGTTTTTATGTTAATAGTGATGTATTCAATGTGAGATTCATACAGGAAACATTATATGAATGTATACAGGTGTAATATGATTGCACAATGAGTATGTAAAAATAATAATGGAACAATATACCTATGTTTTTTTAAAATGAGACTAGTTCTTTTTCCTACGTTTTTAAGATAATGACGCTAATACTTTTTCATACGTTTCTTTTAGTACGTGATAAAAAAAGTATACCTACATTTTTAGAATCGTAGGTATAGACAATTATATGCATGTGTATATATCTTTTTAACCTACGCTTTTGCTGGACTATTCCTACGCTTTCAAAGTGTAGGTACAGGTCGACATCTACCTACGTTTTTTGTTGGACTATTCTTACACTTTGAAAGTATAGGGATAGGTCGAATTATACCTACGTTTCATAGAAACGTAGTTATAACTTATAGTCACCCTAGCAAGCACCACGCTTTGAAAGCGTGGCAAGCAAACGTGGCTAAAGGCTTTACCAACGTTTTTTGGACTTATACCTACATTTTTAAAATGTAGGTAAATGCCAATTTTCTTGTAGTGCTAGGAGCGTGTTTGCGATGTGGCAACTGAGAGCACCGCATGTCGGATTGCCCCCTCATGAAGGATCAACCTTCCAGCGGTGGACGCAAGCGACATGCTCGTCTTAACGCTATTCTGGATGATGAGGAAACGCCTAAGGATGATGGGCAAATGGAAGGTACCATTCAAATCTATTCACATACTACATTTGTGTTATTTGATACTGGTGCTTCTCATTCCTTTATATTTACTACTTTTGCAAAAACCTTGCCAATCTCATCAGTTCCGCTACCATCGGACCTAGCTATCACCACACCTTTAGGTCCCGAAACTAAACTTACAACCCACTACCCCGATAGTGAGGTAATAGTAGAAGGTCATAATCTCCCTGCAAACCTCATATACCTTGACGTGGAAGGCTACGATGCTATCCTAGGTGTAGATTGGCTTGTTGACCATGATGCCTATATAAATGGTCGCAATAGGAGAATCTCTTTTTGGAAACCAGGTCTCCCACGATTTTCTTTTCTTGGCATCAAGTATAAGAAACATCCTACCATTATTTCATCCCTTCATGCTTGTAAACTCATTTCGCAAGGATGTGAAGCTTTTCTTGCCTTCGGAATCATCATTGAATCAAAGGAAATCATCTTAGAAGATATTCTCATTGTGAATGAGTTTCTCGATGTGTTCCCATTGGATTTACCCAGTTTACCACCCGAAAGGGAAGTATACTTCTCCATTGAACTCATTCTCGGAGCAGCACCTGTTTCAATAGCTCCCTACAGGATGTCCCCTACAGAACTCAAAGAATTGAAGAAACAACTTCATGAGTTATTAGACAAGGGCTTCATTTGACCTAGCACATCCCCTTGGGGTGCGCTAGTTTTATTTGTCAAGAAGAAAGATGGATCTCTCAGGCTATGTATTGACTACCGGCGACTAAATAAACTTACTATCAAGAACAAATATCTGCTGCCACGTATCGATGAGCTCTTTGATAAAATTTCGGGAGCAGAATATTTCTCCAAGATAGACCTCAGGATGGGTTATCATCAACTCAAGATCAAAGACGAAGACATATACAATACTACTTTCCGGAGCAGATATGGGCACTATGAATTCGTGGTAATGCCGTTCGGGTTAACCAATGCCCCATCAGCATTTATGGAGCTTATGAATAATGTCTTCAGGCCTTATCTCGACTGATTTGTGGTCATCTTCATCGATGATATTCTTATGTACTCCAAGATTAAGGAGGAACATGAAGAGCACTTAAGAATAGCCTTGCAAACTCTCAGAGAGCACCAACTCTATGCAAAGCTTAACAAGTGCGAGTTCTGGCTTAAGGAGGTCTCTTTCCTTGGCCATATTATTTCAAAGGAAGGTATCACTATCGATCCTTCTAAGGTAGAAGCTGTTAAGAATTGGAGCCGGCCGACGACCGTATCCGAAGTTAGAACTTTTCTGGGTCTGGCTGGTTATTATAGGCGATACATTAAGGATTTCTCAAAAATCGCCATCCCTTTGACTAAACTTACAAGAAAGGAGAACCCTTTTATATGGTCAAAGGATTGCGAGGAAAGTTTCCTAACTCTTAAAGATCATCTCACTACGGCCCCTATATTGACACTATCTGTTAAGGGCGGTGGCTTTGAAGTCTATACTGATACATCTGGCATTGGCCTAGGATGTATTCTCATGTAAAATGGAAAGGTAATTTGCTATTCATCAAGGAATTTAAAGTGTCATGAAGAAAACTACCATGTGCATGATCTGGAACTAGCTGCGGTTATATTCGCCTTGAAAATTTGGCGACACTACCTCTATGGGGAGAAGTTCACTATATTTTTAGACCACAAAAGTCTGAAATACCTCTTCACCCAAAAGGAATTGAACATGAGGCAACGCAGATGGTTGGAGTATCTCAAAGACTTCGACTTTACTATCCAATATCATCCAGGCAAAGTAAATGTTGTAGCTGACGCTCTTAGCAGAAGACCAGTGGCAACTCTAGCTAGCCTCAGGAAAGGTATGACTTATCTTATCGAGGATTTTTCTCGTTTGAATCTCGATATTGATAAAGAAAAGGAAGGATGTATGTTGACACATAAAAAATAAATAAATAATAATGATGATGAAAATGAGAGAAAACTGAGAGAAAAGAGGAAAATAAAATAAAATATATATAATAATCATAATAATAATAAAAAAGATAAAAAAAGAGAAGAAAAGATATAACACTGATAATAAAATAATAATAAAACTATAAGATAATAACAATAGAAATAATAATACTAACATACTTCATCTTATAATATTTCTTATGTTTCAAGGGATAGAAGACCGTCGATGACACTGGGAATGGGCCGCCCATAGCCTATCGACAACCATGATGAAAGCTGCGCGCCGATACCCATAAAGGAAAGCGCGCCGATGGCCAAATCCCAGGGCGCGTCGAGGGTCAACCGAGCCGACTGTAGAAGGGTTCCACCCCCTTTATAAAAGGCCTCCGTTCAATGAAGTCGGGGGGGGGGGGGAAGTGAGAAGAAGCCAGCGGCGGACGGGTGATAAAAAAAGACAGAAGAAAAGAGAGGAGTGGGTTCCCCCTGCAGGAAAGGTGGGTCTCCCACCATGTAATGCCCTTCGGGGCTACATTCTTCCCTCTCCCCCGTTCCTTTTTTTTAATGTAATTCTTCTTCTAAAGTTGTCTTTCCGATCCCATGTATGAGATGCTGATAATGAATGAATCAAATGAAATTGGTTTTGACTGTCGATTTCCACTGGTCTTCCCTCGATTTCCATGTGGATGCATCTCTTTTTCTTCATCATCTCTATGCTCATCTCTCATGATCTCATATCACGAGTGCTAGTTGGTTTTAACCATATTTTTCGATGCCGTCCCCGGTAGATGTCTCAAATGGAGGCCAGAGACTGTCAAGTGTGTGGCATGCTCTCTGCTTCTTCTCCAAGTGGATGAGGTACAATGAGATGCTCGAACAAATGGTTTTACGATACTCTATTTTCGCCTGCAACCCCTTTTGCCCTGTCTGCCGTGGTACCGAGTGTTACTCAGTTTAAATTCAACCTGAGTAATTTTTCTGCTCCATGGAGCTCTTCGCTCCGTGTAACATCTCTTGGGAGCAACTAAATCCCTCCCCCTTGTCATGATTTATATATATATATTTATATGTAATATATATATATATATATATATATATATTGGTTATCTGTTCGCGTTTATTTGCTCACGGGCACCGGGTCGGCGCCATGGCATCTCGACACATTTGCCCCGCCGAGAAGCTGCCGCGCCGAAGCTTCCCACTTTTCCACTTTCACGCCGAGCGTGAACCCCGCCGTATCATCCGAACACGTTAGCCGTTAGTTTACACAACTCTCATTTATACGAATAATCCATGTGCATGTGTTAAATGATGTCAGTATTACTATCGCCCATCCACTTTGTTGTGCACGTGAATAAACCCGCATGATAAATGTATTAGGATGCTTAAACCCCACCCAGCCACCAGCTTAAACCTACGTGGATATATAGCTTGGCATAAATATGCATGGCCCCCACCTAATGCATACGTAAATAGTGATTGGCCATTCACTCATCTCATTAACCCTGTATGCTTGCATTAATATCTAAACCCCCCCACTCCATGCACATAAGTAGTCATTTGCTAATCTCATGCATATAGCGTGAATGCCCCTTGGTGCATCAATGCTTATAAATAGGTACAACATTTATTCCTAAATGACACAATCCCCACTAGTCGCTGATTCCCACATTCGGTCATGCACACACATATAAATATATATAAATGTATATGTTGCATCCCATAGTTCGTGCTTGGTTTCAATGATATTAAAACGATTGTGTTTGTGTGTGTATGTGTTTCATTGAGCAACATGTTTTATATCTTGATTTGATGAGTTGAAAGATGGAGTCAATGTTTACTCTTGAAAGCCATGTGAACTCTCGGTGTTTAAGGAACTAATGTTATATTTATGTTGGTTTGTAGGAACACAACTTCATGGCTCATACTTGGAATCTTAAGGAGTCCATCAATGAAGCTCTTCTTTTTAAAGGGAGTTAACTCGGTTCATGTTTGAAAGTTATATGAATGATTTGTATTTAAGGATCTCATGCCTTGAATATTTTGATGTGTAGGATCAAAATCTATGATTCGTGTTTGGAACTCAAAAGAGTGCATCAATGAAGATCTTATTGAAAAAGGGAGTTGACTCACTCATTGCATTGCGTTGACTCTTCTATATTTCATTCATTTCATCAAATAGCTTTTCAAAGTCTTGGTTGGGTTTTTCATCCTCAACCTTGTAACTTGAAATTTGATGGATGTGCTTTTAATGATGCTTGCTCGTTTCTTGGACTCATGGTAATTTAATGTGGAAAGTTTACATCAATGTTCCTCGTGAGATAATGCTTCATGAATGTTAGCTTTTAACCAACAAGAATGCCATTTGAATGAATATGGTTCAATGATATTATGCATGCTTTGCATTTGGCATATTTGTTAAACACTTGTGTGATGAAGCATTTTGTTGTTGAAGAATTGGTTGTCTTGTGACTGAATGGTTGAGCTCCCATGTCATTATTTTTGGTTGATTGAGAGGCCCATGTTTATCATAACAAAACCTTGTCATTTGGGGGAATGTATTTTTGTTGATTGATTTGAGAAGTCAAATACTTGGTTGAGTTAGTTCAATGATGTATTTTTGTGTGAACTAGTTTAAAGAGTTAATGCTTAGTTCTTGAGTTTTGATTATCATCTAACCTCTTGGTTTATCATGTTTTTACAGGTTGAAGGATGACTTTTAAACCCTCTCATGTCAAGTGGATGATGGTAACATCTAACCATTTCTATGCTAAGTTCCGGGTCGTTTTCATGAACATCATTCAAGAGGTTGCATTGCATTGGAAGTGTTTTATGCATCCTTAAAATGAGATGTTTGAGCCTTTACAATGTGCTTAATGTTTTCTCATAAATCTTGTTGAAATGTGGTTTAGATGGTCTTAATACTTTGTGGAATTCATGGTAATTAATTCTTGATTTTTGGGAATTTTTCCTGCATTTTATCGGGGCTAAAACCGCATTTTTTGACCCTCTGCTGAAGGGGTCGAGCCCTGGGGTCGACCCTCCCTGGGCTAGATGCCTAGCCACTGCATGGGTCGACCCCTGGGGTCGACCCACTGCAAGGGTCGACCCATGGGGTCTACCCTTGTAAATTTGGCTCATTTTTTGGCCCCGGCAGCACCCTGGTTGTCGAGGGTCGACCCCAAGGGTCGACCCCTTCCGGTTGGGATTTGCGAAAGTGTTTAAAACTCATTGAAAACCCTTTCAAACATTACCATACTACCCCCTATTAGTTTCTATTGTTATTAAGGTGTTTTTAACATGTATTAGGAGGGTTTTATGAGTCTTTTCCCCACCCCTTGAGTTGCATATATAAGAGTTACGAATTTGGGTGTTGATTAACCCTAATGCTCATTTGTTCATTCGTATAGGTGAAGAAAAGGGGAGAACGTGGTGGAGCTCTTGCAAGGAGGAGATCATCTACTTCCGTGAAGATCTGGAGATCGTGGAAGAAGAAGAAAAGGTGCGGATCGAAGAGAGGATCAAGAGGATGTAAGAATCATCTTCATCCGGCTTCCCTCCAACTCATGGTTCAAGGAACATCATCAACCGGCCTTGAAATACAAAGGGGGACTACTTCTATGTCTTCTATCAGTTCTTTGTGATGTGTTCTATGATCTATATTTTGGGTTTGAGTATGCTTGAATATTTGTGTTTATTTTCTGAACATTAGAGATATTTGTGTGTGTGACCGTTTGTGTATACGGTCGTGTTTGATCACCTTCGTGCGATCGTGTTTGTGTCATTGTGCTGCGGTTGTTGCAGCGTGTGTGTGTGTGTGTGTTTGTGATTCGATCGTCGGATCGTGTATGTGTTTGTGATCCGGTCGTCGGATCGTGTGGGAGACTTCGTCTCCGTCTGTGTGTGTGTTGGGGCGTGTCCCTGTGTGTGTGCGGGCGTCGTCCCGTGTGTGTTTGGAGTGTCGTCTCCGTTTGGGGATTTATCCCCGAGTGAAGCCTCACCGGGTTTTGTGAGGGGTGGACGTAGGGAGCCCGTCGTGGTCCTGAACCACCTTAAAAATCCCCGTGTCTTGTGGTTTGATCTTTGTGTTTGTGTGCTTCGCTATCTTATCTGTTTATGCAATCGTGTGAGCTCGGTGAGATTGAGTGAATTAAGTTTAAATCTGTTTAGATTAAATTCCTCAATCTTATCAATCTTGTTAATTCCGCTGTGCGCTAGTTTATGTTTTTAATCGGACAAACTTTATAGTAGTAGTAGGATCTATTCACCCCCCCCTCTAGATCCGTGTTCTTGCACTACGGGACCCAACAATTGGTATCAGAGCGAGGCTCTAATGTCCCTAGATCTCACGATCTACAGAGTGATCCTAGTGCATTCTACAATCATGAATTTTTCTGTTGAGCACATGTCGATGAATTGCCTTCCTATTCTTAATGGTTCTGATGTTACTTCATGGATAGGTAAAATGTGTGGACTGATCAATTCAATTAATCCTAATCTTTGGAAGTTAATTTATGATGGTCCTTACATATTGCCTCTAGATGAGACCAAGTGGTCTAGTCAAGATAAATTGAAGAACCATGAAAATGTCATTGTCTTAAATTTATTGAAAAGTGTCATTGATACTCATATGTTTCCATTTGTTTCTTCATGTACAATAGCAAAGGAGCTTATGGATCAATTGATCAAAACTCAAGAGATGGAAGGACAAAATTGTCTCATGGCCGACAATGATGATCAACTCAATGAAGAAAATTATGATGAGGTACATTCTGAATCCGAAGAACTCTCTATTGAGGAATGGCAAATGACATATGCTACGCTGTATGATAAATGCAAGAAACTCAAATCTGAAAATAAAACCTTGAAAAGGAAGATTAATGAGAATGGGCATGCTAATTCCTCCTGTGAGAATTGTAAAATCTTGGAGTCAAAAATTGAACATCTGCAAGAACAAAATGAATCTCTTGAATCAAAAATTGAATTATTTTCAGAAGAGATTTCCTGTTTGAATGAAGATGTTGAAATGGCTAGAAAACTTAACACATCTTTTCAAATTGAAAATGAGTGTGATGAGCTGCGTGAGCAAAATATATTTCTCATGTCTAAAATCTCCATGCTTGAGAAAAATGAAGAATATCTTAAGAACAAGCTAGCTTCTTTGTCTGATGATGATAAAATGTTTGAAAAGCTACTTGATTCTAAAATTGATAGCAAAAGCATCATGAATGAAAATGAAGATCTTAAAAAGAAAAATGGTGCCATGTTAATTCAAAATTCCTTACTAGAAGGAAGATTGAAATGCCTTGATAAGCTTGAAAAAGAAAATTCCTTGTTGAAATCTGAGAATGAACAATTGCTTGTTAAGATTTCAAAGTTTGTTGAAACTGAGAAAGTTCTTGAAAACTTAACTGAAAAACTCTATGCCATGAATGATGAAAATAAGGAAATTTTGAAAGAGAATGAAAACTTGGAATCTGTGAATTGCTTGCTTAGTGAGAAAATCCTTGCATGTGAAAAAGAGACAAATGATTTGAAAAATGACTTGTCTAGATTTGTCAAAGGGAAGGAGAACTTAGACAAAATGCTAGGTGTCAGGGTGAACTTTCAAAAAGAGGGTCTTGGATACACCCCGGTCAATAAAAAATCTTTTGAACACAAAATGACAACCTCTTTTCTTCATGCATCCGACATTCCTAGCACCTCTAAAGCTCCTCCTCCCATTTTTCAAAAGAAAACTTCTGAAAATGATTTTACGAAAAAGAAAAATGTCAAACCAACCATGCCAAATAGATTTCAAAAATCAAAGTCTAATGTTGAATGTTTCTATTGTGGTATGTTTGGACATGTGATGGATGATTGTGTTGTCATGAAAGAGGATGACAAATTGGCATGCAAAAAGAAAAATGTCTCATACTTTTATTGTCACAAACTTGGCCATGTCATGAATGATTAATTTGTCAAACAAAATGATGATTATCGTGTCATGAATGCTAAGTTGAACTTTCAAAGAAAATTCAGAATTGAACATGCCTCCAATGCTCAAGGGTCTTCATCCTATAAGAGAAACTTGTTCATAAACACTCATGCAAACAATGGACAGTCATTCCGTAGACCCACATCTCCTTGTTGCTTTCATTGTGGGAAGTACGGACATCTTATGAAAGAGTGTTGATTTTTGAAAATAGAAAACTTCCATGCTTCTAGAATGCATGCCAGGTCTAATTTTGTTAAATCTAGACCTTTCGAAAATAGAAGATGGAATGGATTTAAAAATTCCTTTACTCCTAAAAAGAAGTCTCTTGGTAAAACTGCTTCTCCTCAATGCCTTTATTGTGGAAACCGTGGACATGTTATTGAGAATTGCAGGATCATAGAAAGTGAAGACAAGGTGGCAATAAAAATGTCAAAGAAAACTTTTGGAAGAAATGCTTCTAATATCCAAGGACCCAAGAAGGCTTGGATGCCCAAAATCTGACAAATGAGTCAGTTGTGATGAAGGTGTGCCTTGAGGTAAACAAAGAATGAAAGGGATTCCAATAAAATGGAACAAGGCACACTCATATGGTAAAACTTCCAACTTTGCTCCTTCACTGTCAAACTTGGTGGTTTTGATGTTTGGAATCAGATTTTGGTATGTTCTCATGTCTTGCTCAAAATTCTTCACAAGCCATACATGTCTACAATGGATGAATATTTGGTATATCAAATGGTGGTTAGAGGAGGTTGGACTACGTTCAACTAGATACTTCCACTAAGCGTGATGGTGGTCTTCGGACCTATGTTCTCCGCCTAGTACTAAAATTCAGAAATTGAATTATTTGGCTTATAAGGAACCATGTGTTTTGAATGAAATCAATTTGCCCTTGATTTACATGTGCTTTCAAATTGAATTTTAAAAACCTTCTCTTTTCAAAAGGGCAATATTTTTGAACTGTGGAATTGCTTGATCAAATGCAACAATTGGTATTGAATGTTGACCATGGCTTATTTTAAAGCTCATTGACCATGTGTGATTGATTTTCTAAATTGATAAGTTGTTTGACATGTTTAGAAATCTACTCTTGTCAATAGATGTTCAAACACTTATCTTGCTCATTTGTCAAATTTTGTGTGAAATCTGTTGGACACTTGGTTATTTGCATATTCACACATGCAGGGCGTATCATGTTCAAACTGAAGCTTATGTCACATGAAATATTATCTTTGAATGATCATGGTTGAACATTTGGGTTCTAAGGGATATGACTTTTCATGATGAAATCTGAAATAAAATGCTCATGATTCAGTGCCAAATTCATTGAAAATACATCTCATGCATTCACATGCTTCATGCTTTTCTTAAATGCTCAAGTCATTACAAAAACTGAAAAACTTGCATAAAAAGAACGCATTGACATTTTTGCATATACATACTATGCATATAAAATGACAAAAAGATGCATATTGCATATTCATGCATATAGAGCATATGCATATATTTCATGATAATTGCATATCTTGACTCATGAATGTTTGCATGAATGTTTCATGAATCCTTGTATGCTTGTAAGTATTTACACTATGAATCCATTTCTTGATCTTTCTTAGACCTCACCTCCTTAATAAATAACAATGCAGTGATTTTATTCATATGTGATACATGTCATATATTAAGGGGGAGGATTTGATTTTGACCGTGTATACATTTAGGGGGAGTCATAGCTATGTCTTGTCGAATTCATTTTATACATGTAAAACAAAAATTTACCCCCACACTCTTGCACATAATGAATTCAATGACTTTCATTAATAATGATTTAAGAAATTCTTTCCAACACTCTAAAGGGAACTTGAATCTCTACATGGACATTAAAGAGTAATCGTGAGGAAAAAGTTACCTACCCCACAAAAATTCAATAAATGGTATGTGGATCCGAGTAACCGAGAATCCCCCCTGAAACAAAGGAGGAAACTCGTGTCGAAAGGAGAAACAAAAATCCATATGTGTGACGAATCCAAGTAGCCGGGAATCCCCATTGAGACATATGAGGAAACTCGCGCCGAAAGGTGAAGTCTATTAAAAGAAACAAAATCGGGGTTGTGCGAAGCTACCGAAAGTCGAGAATCTAAAGTGAAAGTGTAGAGAGGAGATTACCTTCTAGTGTTCTTTAGAAAATCTGAAAATCCATATATTTTGAAGCTCATTAGTCATTGCCTCACATTTCACATGGGCATTTTTGTGATGTACGTATTTTATGGATTTGCCTACATTCATGGTTTATGTAGTACTCCTAGTTGTGTATGCACAAATCTCTTAGTTATGCTTCATGCCTTACATTCTTGAATTTGAATCACATGCTCTTTTGTTAACCCGTGTCTCATTTAGGGGGAGTTACTATATGTAATATTTGTGTACATGACGATTGTGCTTGTGTGCTTGCATGTTCATGCATTCCCCTTGAGTCTAATTCTGAGCATAAACCTTACATTTAAAGGATAGAAGTCATCATGGGCATAGCTTCATAACTTGCATGATTAGCATTCACATAGCGCATATTCAGTGCTAATTTTCATATTTGCATATTTGACATTTTCAGCATGCATATCGGTCATTCATGATATCATCTTGATCAAATCCATACTTTTCACCAATTGGCACAGTTCATTTTGAAATGCATATTCTAAACACTTCATGTTACCTAAATGTCAAAATGAGTTCAACCAACAAATGGTATCATGATCAACAAATGCTCTCTTTGAGGCTCTCTCTCTTTGAGAATTGAAATTGCCTATGTTTGTGCCTCTATCTTGATCAACACTTGGTATCATATCTTTGAGCCCCTTCTTAGCATCCATTGGCATTTGAATTTGCATCATATCCTTTGGCCTAACCTGTTCATTTTTGTCACATATCCCCTGTATTTGGTGTGTGCTCAATACTTTCTGAATGATGTTGTCATGGGGAGGATGGAAGAATTGGTGTATGCTCAATGTTTACAAATATTTTGCAAAATCTGTATTATCACACACATCGTTTTGTCATCATCAAAAAGGGGGAGATTGTTGCATCCCATAGTTCGTGCTTGGTTTCAATGATATCAAAACGATTATATTTGTGTGTGTATGTGTTTCATTGAGCAACATGTTTTATATCTTGGTTTGATGAGTTGAAAGATGGAGTCAATGTTTACTCTTGAAAGCCATGCGAACTCTCGGTGTTTAAGGAACTAATGTTATATTTATGTTGGTTTGTAGGAACACAACTTCATGGCTCATACTTGGAATCTTAAGGAGTCCATCAATGAAGTTCTTCTTTTTAAAGGGAGTTAACTCTGTTCATATTTGAAAGTTATATGAATGATTTGTATTTAAGGATCTCATGCCTTGAATATTTTGATTTGCAGGATCAAAATCCATGATTCGTGTTTGGAACTCAAATGAGTGCATCAATGAAGATCTTATTGAAAAAGGGAGTTGACTCACTCATTGCATTGCATTGACTCTTCTATATTTCATTCATTTCATCAAATAGCTTTTCAAAGTCTTGGTTGGGTTTTTCATCCTCAACCTTGTAACTTGAAATTTGATGGATGTGCTTTTAATGATGTTTACTCGTTTCTTGGACTCATGGTAATTTAATGTGGAAAGTTTACATCAATGTTCCTCGTGAGATAATGCTTCATGAATGTTAGCTTTTAACCAACAAGAATGCCATTTGAATGAATATGGTTCCATGATATTATGCATGCTTTGCATTTGGCATATTTGTTAAACACTTGTGTAATGAAGCATTTTGTTGTTGAAGAATTGGTTGTCTTGTGACTGAATGGTTGAGCTCCCATGTCATTATTTTTGGTTAATTGAGAGGCCCATGTTTATCATAACAAAACCATGTCATTTGGTGGAATGTATTTTTGTTGATTGATTTGAGAAGCCAAATACTTGGTTGAGTTAGTTCAATGATGTATTTTTGTGTGAACTAGTTCAAAGAGTTAATGCTTGGTTCTTGAGTTTTGATTATCATCTAACCTCTTGGTTTATCATGTTTTTACAGGTTGAAGGATGACTTTTAAACCCTCTCATGTCAAGTGGATGATGGTAACATCTAACCATTTCTATGCTAAGTTCCGAGTCATTTTTATGAACATCTTTCATGAGGTTGCATTGCATTGGAAGTGTTTTATGCATCCTTAAAATGAGATGTTTGAGCCTTTACAATGTGCTTAATATTTTCTCATAAATCTTGTTGAAATGTGGTTTAGATGGTCTTAATACTTTGTGGAATTCATGGTAATTAATTCTTGATTTTTGGGAATTTTTCTAACATTTTATCGGGGCTAAAACCGCATTTTTTGACCCTCTGCTGAAGGGGTCGACCCCCCCTGGGCTGGATGCCCAGCCACTGCATGGGTCAACCCCTGGGGTCGACCCACTCCAAGGGTCGACCCATGGGGTCGACCCCTATAAATTTGGCTCCTTTTTTGGCCCCGGCAGCACCCTGGTTGCCGGGTCGACCCCAAGGGTCAACCCCTTCCGGTCGGGATTTGCGAAAGTGTTTAAAACCCATTGAAAACCCTTTCAAACATTACCATACTACCCCCTATTAGTTTCTATTGTTATTAAGGTGTTTTTAACATGTATTAGGAGGGTTTTATGAGTCTTTTCCCCACCCCTTGAGTTGCATATATAAGAGTTACGAATTTGGGTGTTGATTAACCCTAATGCTCATTTGTTCATTCGTATAGGTGAAGAAAAGGGGAGAACGTGGTGGAGCTCTTGCAAGGAGGAGATCATCTACTTCCGTGAAGATCTGGAGATCGTGGAAGAAGAAGAAAAGGTGCGGATCGAAGAGAGGATCAAGAGGACGTAAGAATCATCTTCATCTGGCTTCCCTCCAACTCGTGGTTCAAGGAATATCATCAATCGGCCTTGAAATACAAAGGGGGACTACTTCTATGTCTTCTATCAGTTCTTTGTGATGTGTTCTATGATCTATATTTTGGGTTTGAGCATGCTTGAATATTTATGTTTATTTTCTGAACATTAGAGATATTTGTGTGTGTGACCCTTTGTGTATACGGTCGTGTTTGATCGCCTTCGTGCGATCGTGTTTGTGTCATTGTGCTACGGTTGTTGCAGCGTGTGTGTGTGTGTTTGTGATTCGGTCGTCGGATCGTGTATGTGTTTGTGATCCGGTCGTCGGATCGTGTGGGAGACTTCGTCTCCGTCTGTGTGTGTGTTGGGGCGTGTCCCTGTGTGTGTGCGGGCGTCGTCCCGTGTGTGTTTGGAGCGTCGTCTCCGTTTGGGAATTTATCCTCGAGTGAAGTCTCACCTGGTTTGGTGAGGGGTGGATGTAGGGAGCCCGTCGTGGTCCCGAATCACCTTAAAAATCCCCGTGTCTTGTGGTTTGATCTTTGTGTTTGTGTTCTTCGCTATCGTATCTGTTTATGCAATCGTGTGAGCTCGGTGAGATTGAGTGAATTAAGTTTAAATCTGTTTAGATTAAATTCCTCAATCTTATCAATCTTGTTAATTCTGTTGTGCGCTAGTTTATGTTTTTAATCGGACAAAGTTTATAGTAGTAGTAGGATCTATTCACCCCCCCTCTAGATCTGTGTTCTTGCACTATGGGACCCAACAATATTATATATATATATATATGTGTGTGTGTGTGTGTGTGTGTGTGTGTGTGTGTGTGTGTGTGTGTGTGTGTGTGTCTGTGTGTGTGTCTGTGAGAATAAGTGTGCGCATTCTTGTGGGCTAGTCTTTTGGGCCACCCATACCCTGTCGCATGAGACACCAGGGAGTTACACTAATGGGGTTTTACCCCTACATTTATTTCAATCTGTGTTTTCGATTTCCCTCTTTCACCCTGCCGGGCCACGGAGTTCTGCCACTGCATGTTCTCCGTTGGTCCCTTTAAGGGAACATTAATGAGACGCCATGATGGTGAACATTGTCCCGTTGAATTCCTATCCGCTTGGATCTCGGGCTATGCCCACCTTTCTTTTGGCTTCCATCTTGGCACTCCGTAGATGGATGTCCTATACTCCCCTTTTGGCACCGTCCAAAATAAGGGGAGATGCTGTCGAAATTCATTCACGATCCTCGCTTTGTCGTATCGTGCGATGTTTTCGTTAAACTAATGAATTAACCCCCTACTGTGTGGCAGAGATCTGAGACAGTCTATCTCATGGCCCTTTGCCCACTGTAAAAGGGGAACATAATCATTATGAGATTTTCCGTTGACTGTCACATGGTCTCCTTAGACCTTCTATGGATGAATTTCTCCTCCCCTTTCAGCTTGCCTAAACATCATCACCAGAGCCCATGAAGCCCTGATTAAACACAAGAGACCCCCTAAATAGAACCCCTCAAAACCCATAATCTCACAAAGCCCTCTAAATCCCTAAAGTAGCCGCTCCTATCGGCGCCAGATAGCCTCTCGACGTAGCCCCCTCTCGGTGCCAGTTCCACGCCGAGTGATGGGCGCGCCAAGGACCGGCCAGCCACCTAGGCGCGCCGATCACCTCATTTTCCTATACCGCGCCGATTTGCCTTCGCGCCGGTTCCCATCCGTGCCGGTTCATCTTAGCGCCAACCATTATTCAAACACTCAACTTCCCAGCAACCCAATGTCCCAACCTCATTAGCCTTCATGCCAACCTTCATCATATCACGGGGATTCATGGTTCTTCGTCCAAGTCTAATGGAGCTAAATTAATGGGGTTCTACCCCCACATTATACTGTTTGACCGTGATGTTTTCTTCTAACCCTGCTGACTCCTGGAGTTCTGCCACTGCATGTCCTCCAATGGTTTCTTAAGGGGATATCAATAGATACCATGATAATGGACATTGTCCCGTCGCATCTAGATCCTCTTGGATCTCGGGCTACGCCCATCTTTCTTTTGGTGTCTATCTCGGCACTCAGTGGATGGATGTCCTATATTCCCACTTGGCATAGACCAAAATAAGGGGATATGCTGCCGGATTTATTCCGTATATTAGTACCATATCATATCTTGCATAATCATATGCTTCCCCTATCCTGCAAATGAATGAGCATACCTATCATATTGGTCTTGCCCCTGGGACTCTTCTACTTTGGCGATTAATCAAGGGTTGTCCTTCTTTGGAAGGATGTAATTAACGTCATAGCCTTTATGGTATGACAGACTTCCAGTCCTGACTCGAACTTCACAATCGACTGACTGAGTCAGATCGAGCGCACAATAAAATTGTCACTCCGGTGACTGGCACGCCTAATAAACCAACCAATAAATCAATAAATAAATAAAATAAATAATTATTATAAAAAGATCATCCCACAAAGTTGGCACGCCCGGTGAGACCGAGTCTCCCTTCATCTCTTCGCCAAAGTAGAAGGCCTGGAGGCCTTCCCCAAAATACTGATCGTTTGCTCATTCTGATTTGCAGTGATCTCAATGGCTGGTGGACTCACTATGCTTGCATTCGGCCCTCAAGTGGTCGCTACCCACGCGGAGCACGGGTACCTGGCAGTGCCCATTGCTTTCGGGACTCTGCCACCAGTGGTGGGGTTCCCTAATTTTCTCGGAGTCACCTTCATCAACCTGCTGAGGGTCGAAGATGAGGAAGCAGACAAGACTGCTGCGGCCAAGACTATATCCCCTGCAAAGGCGAGCTGTCCGCGGAGAACCACTCTGTCTAACCGTACTATCTCATGCTTTGTCCACCACATGGACTACCATGTTGTCCCCGCCAGTGACAAGGCGTACGGGGGGAAGAAGATGAAAAATCAAAGAAGAAGAGCTGTTGCTATTTCCCGAGGCCGACTCTCGACTTCCGAGAAGTCTGTTCTAATTGGCGGCATTCGTGTTTATCTTAATGGCCGCCGTGCTGAAGCTTTGCCAGATCATATCATCCTGGCAGTTCCCGTTCGCAACCCCTTTCAGGTGCTATCATGTCGGGAGGCCAATTTGGACAAAGAAGCATGCGGGAAGCTGACCCCCAAGCTACCAAGTTTCAAGCAAGTCCGGGTTCTCAAGAGGACCCGGGGTTTTACTTCAACCACACAAGATTCAACATCAACTGTCAAGGACCCTAGGTGTGGGGGCAATAAAGCTACACCAAAAGAAGAAGAGGCCATGCCAGTAGCCTCTCTGCCCGCTCATAGGGTTTGTGCTGGGCAGACCAATGTTCTCCGACGTTTGACAAGATCGAACGGATCTACTAGACTATCGCGGCCCTCCTACATGCCGTCGATGCAAGTCCCACTATTAATTCTTGCCCTCTCTCCAGGGCACAATCAAGAAGGAATGTCCCAGGTGGTCCGGAATTACTTCTACTGCTTCAAAAGTTCTTCCCTAAGTCGGCAAAGGATACTCCGTGCCATCAGCGCCGAAAGAAAAGAAGAAGGCAAAGAAAGAAGAATGGTGTCACGCATGTACGTCAATAAATATGTAGATGGCTTGCAAGCCGAGTACTCTGAAGCATCTCCACATCATGAAGAGAATAAAAGGATGTCAATGTTTGAAAAGTCAACCTTCCCTAGTCAAGCCAAGAAGACAGTCCGGGGACAAAGAAAAAGAACCCAAGTCTTCACTTGCAACATGGCAGGGGTGGCTAGCAGATATGGGGCCCTACCCGAAGAACCAAAAGAGTTGGCCAAGTTAGCTGAAAGGCCTGTTGTGCCCCTTAGGCACAAGCTTATGATATTTTGTTTTGATGATAGCAACACAGTGAAAGTTTCACAGTGAGCCATTCATTGTGTTTAGTATACATGCATTACTGCTAGTTACTGCATATGCAAACACTTGGTCGATGCATTGCATTCTTTCAGATATCAAGTCTATACATCCATTGCTTCAGTTCAATATCTGCTATGTGCATACCTTGTTTAAGTGCATTCAGTATAACAGACTAGCATGCATTCAGTATAACAGACGAGCAAGTCTGTACATCGAAAATCAGTCTGCATAAAGTCTGTACATTCTTCAGGTGCATATCTCAGCAAGTCTATACATTGGACTTGAACATATAAGAAGTCTGTACATCGGCTAGGCAGCAAGTTTGTACAGCCCTTGCTTAAGGCAAGTCTATACATTGCATGAGCATAGTCAGAGCACTCAAGTCTGTACATTGCATGTGTCGCATTGCACATAAGTCTACACAACGTCCGTCTCTCTTAGCGTCTCATGCATATGCTAAGTCTAGACATTGCCGTGCAGTATGCATCAGCTAAGTCTGTACAGCGTCCAGCATCTCACTTAGCATCTCAGGCTAAGTATGTACAGCGTCTAGCGTCTCATCCACCGTCTCAGTTGAGAGTTGAAGTATGTACATCGGGCACCTCATTCGTAAAGTCTGTACATTGAGCGTCTCATGTTGCGTCTCAGTTTGCAAAGTCTATACATTGCTGTTGAACGTAAGTCTATACACTCCTTATCTTTTCCTACGTTCAGTTCAGCAAGTCTGTACATTGGGCTTTCACATAAAGTCTATACAGCCTTTGCATTGCACCAAGTCTAGACATTGCACTGTAGCTAGAACTGTGCAAGTCCATACATCGCTGCATTGGTAAAGTCTATACAATGCCATTTGTTCATGCATGTTAGCAAGTCTGTACAGCCTGTGTTCACAACACAAAGTCTGTACATCGCATGTTCACACAAACGCCAAGTCTATACATTGGCTTTGCTTGCATGAGCTTGAAGTCTATACATTGGCTTGAAGTCTATACATTCGTTGCCTTGCATTACATCAAGTCTGTACAGCCTTTCTTTTGGTAAGTCCACACATTGCGAAGTCTATACATTCTGCATTCATTCTTGATGTTCATACTTCGCTTGATGCATTCTGCATAACACACTGCAAAGTCTATACATTGTCTTCGCATTATCAAGTCTATACATTGCTTGATGCATCGAACGAAGTCTATACAATGTGTCGACATTAAACTGATAATTCTCTGTCTGACAGGTTCTGTTCGTGCAGAGCTTAATGAAAAGGCACGTGATCCGAGGCTGGAAGGGCTGACAGGATGACACGTGGCCAAAACACTTGGGCAGGAACTGTGGAAGACACGCGCCCAGTGCTGCTCCTGCTGTGACTGATTATAAAAGGAAGCCTTCGTCCACAGATGAAGATTGATCGAAGTAGAAGGATAGAAGCAGAAGCAGAGAGAAAGAATAGAGAGCATGTTCGATCCAGAGAAAAGAGAAAAAGAAGAGAAAGAGAGAGATAGAGAGCTCGAGCAGAGTGTGAAGAGAAGAAGAAGAAAGAGAGAGAGAAGAGAAGAGCAGAGAAGATCGTCCCTACTGGAAGTTGGATCAGATCCACTCCAGTCAGCTCTTTAAGAGCCACATTTGTGATTTCATGGTTTACAGCTTTCAGTCGCTGTTGTTACCTATTTTCGTTTTCTATTTTATACCTTTCTTCAAACTGTTAGTCAGCGATTGCAGTGGTGGACTCCACTGGACGGCTAAGCTGTATTGCCCAGCGTTTTCAGAGGTGCTGCCTCTGGACGGGTCAAGCTATAATCCCCAGCGGTTGCAGTGTTGGATTCCACTGGACAGCAAGCTGTGAGGCTCAGCGGGCGAGGAGGATTCTTCGGACAGCAAGCTGTGAGGCTCAGCGGATTGTAGGCAAGCTGTGATGCCCAGCGGTTCAAGCTGTGAGTCAGCAGTAAGCCACACTCGGGTTGAGTGTGGGGTGGATGTAGGTCTGGAGGATCGAACCACCTAAAAGTCTTTCGTGCACTGTGGTTTGATTTCTCTATCTGTTGTTGCTTCCGCTAGATGAATGCATAGGTGCACTCAACATATTTGCTTATTGGTTCAACAGATTTGATTAGCTTTGCACACTATGTGTTTGATTAATTCTGCATTTGCTCAGTGTCCATCTGAAGAAGGAAAGTTTTAATTAGTTCTTCAGGTTTTCAAGTTCTGCTTGTATTAGGAAGGATTTTTTAATTGGGCGAAAGTACTTAAAGGGTTGATTCATTCACCCCCCCCTCTGAATCCACTACACCGAACCCAACAATTGGTATCAGAGCGGGTGTCTGCACAAAGGGTCCAGCGACCTGCAGATCCGATCCATATTTGGTTTTGGTGCGATTTGAGTTGATTCATTCGCTTGCATTGTGTCTGATTAGTGTTCTATTTAGAAATCTGATCTTGTCTAAAGCATGGAAATCATGATTGATCCTCCGAAGTTTGAAGGTTCGGGTTTTTACAAGTGGTTTAATGAATTTAGAGAATATGTGATGCAGACTAATCCAGATCTGTGGATAGTCATTGCACACAGTCCTTATGAAGTTCCAAAGGATGAATCCCTATGGAAAACTTCAGACAGACGAAAATTCTCTGCAAATCAAAGTGCCATGAATCTAATCAAAAGGGCGATAAACACTGACAAGTTTCCTTGTGTAGTTGATTGCTGCAGTGCCTTCGAAGTGATCGATATAATAGCAAGCAGTAGAAGCCAGGGTAAAGTGAAATGTCTCATGGCAACAGAAGAAGACGAAGATTTTGTGGAGGATACTTCGTCACAAGTAAATTCTGACACTTATAAGTTTTCTCTGGAAAGCATGATTGCGTTGAATGAGCATTTATTGAATAAATATGATAGACTTAAAATTGAGAAAAGAAAAATAAGAAAAGAAATGATTCATGATATCACTTGCCTAAAAGCTGAGTTGAGTAATTTGAAATCTGATAATGAGAACCTAAGAACCAAACTCATTAGTGAAAATAATTCTTGCAAAGCATGTGCTATCCTCCAAGAATTGATTAATGATATAGACCATGATGATAATTCGCAAAAGGAATTAATCAAATCCCTGGAAGAAGAAAACAAATTATTATTGGCCAAGAAAATTGAGGTTGAAAAAGGTGGAGAAAAATTGCTTGAAGAAAATGCTTATTTGAAAGACCAAAATAAGAAGCTGATGGCTGTGAACATTGTGTTATCTGAAAGACTAATGGCACTCGAAAAGGGTAAATCAAGTTTGAATAAAGGAGAAGCTAATGATAATCTGGAGTTAATGCAGGAAAATGAAAATTTGAAAAGACTGAATGAGGGCTTGCATAACCAAGTTAATTCCTGTGAAAGTGACATAGTTTCTCTGCAAGTTGAGATTGATGATTTGAAAGTTTCTTTGTCTAAGTATGTTGATGACAGTTCAAATATAGTGACTACTTCTACCTCTTCATTCACAAAACAAGATGCTATTCAAGAAAGGTAGAAAACAAAACAGAATAAGAATCTGTATGTTGAAACTTCTAAGGCCAAATTGCCTTCTGTTAAAAGAAAGAATGTGAAATGTTTCTATTGTGGTAAATTTGGCCATGAAATGATTGAGTGTTTTGTCATGAGAAAAGATGATCTGAAATCTGATAGAATTCATGCTAGGAATTCTAAAACAAAGAAACATTCTCATGATCAAAATAGAAGGATAAAATGTTTTCACTGTTACAAAGAAGGTCATCTCATGCACGAATGCAGGTTAATGAAACATGATGATCTTTCTGCTAGAAAAATGCATGATAGGAATGTTCATGCTAAAAATCATGCATTTCATAAAAAGAAGCTTCAATATTTTCATTGTGGCAAATTGGGCCACATTGCTGCAAATTGTTGGCATGCTCAGGGAAAGAAATCTAACTCTGAATTTGTTAAATTCCCTGTAAACGGAAATGGTTTTGGTTACAATAAATTTCTTGAAAAGAATGCCTTTCATGGAAATATTCTTGTTTCAAAAGTTCAGCATATTGCATGCTTTAACTGTGGAAATCCAGGTCACAGAGCTGTTAACTGTTGGCTGGCTGGCTATGAAAAGAAAAATTTCCATGTCAATAACAGAATTAATCATGTTCACTCACACCAAGTTCATGCCAATGCTAATGTATATAAGGAGAACATGAAATCTGTTATATCTTGTTATTACTGTGGGCAGGTAGGGCATTCCATGCAAAATTATCATATCATGTGCTGTGAGGATAAACAAGCTAAAAATTTGTTGAGAAAACATGCTAGGAGTGTTACAGTTAATGCAGGACCCAAGACTGTTTGGGTACCTGCCCATGTCAAATAGTGTGCTAACTTGCAGGTGTGCCTTGGTGGGAGACATAAAAGGGGTTAACCAAGACACTCAAGAATGAAAACCCCATGACTGCACCATTTCAGGTCAGTTCTAAAACTCTGTGCTTAAATTCCATCATCTGAATTTGTGTGTATGAAAAATGTGAATTTCATGTTGATTTGTTTGTTTGATGTCTGATGTTCTCTTCTTGTCTAGCTGATCAGTTTGCATTCCAGACTCAGCTACTGAATTTAATTTTGCATAAATGTGATGCTCTTCTTCTGCCATCTATTGCACTGAGTTTGTATGGTTCATTTAGTGCATATAGTTGATGCATGTGTCTAATGTCTGCATTTATCATTTGCATCAAGAAAATTGTTTAATGCATTTTGGACTGCTTAGCACTGCATTTCTTTGCATGACCACTTTGGTATATAAATGGTAAGCTACTAAAAGGTAGGGAAATCTGCTTGGAGGTTCTTACTATGTGTGAGATGGTCCTTGAGACCAGGTTCTCCACCAAGTACCAAGAGTCTAGTCTTCATATAGGGCAGTGTACTGCATATCATCTATTTTGAAAAATCTGAAAAAGGATAAAAATGTTCATGACTTGGGTGCATAAACTTGAAATGATTGCATACTTGCTCTATGTATAATTGTTGCATAGTCTGCATATAGTTAATTGAACTCATTGCATAGCATAATTTTTGCATCTTGGTGTGAGGGGGAGCTGAGAGTTAAGTTCAGTACTTTGAATTCCTTTCAGATGCTCTTGGACCTTCATGCCTATTGCTATCACTGGTTAACTATTGCCATCATTTCCCTAACCTTCACTGATCAACAACATTGCTTCTGGTTTAGTGCATTAAGCTGTGGTTATTGCAATTGTTCATTTATAAGAATCACACTTGTAAATTGAAAGGAACTAAAGGTTTAGCTTTTATAAATTGAAGAGTTCAGTGTCTGCACTTCAGAACTTGAGATAAATGAAAACTTTTATAGCTCTTAATCTCTGTCTCATGGTTAGAATAGAAAAAGTTTTTTTAATGCCTGAATGTGTTAAACTGGATATGTCTAGAAAAGGTAAATAGAGTGTGTACTAATTTTTAAACAATCACTCTAAAAAAAATAAGGGCAGCAGTAAATAAGATCTTCAATGCAAAGAGCTGAACATAGTGACAGAGCAATGGCTGAATTGCACTGAGAAACTGTGATCTCCTCCAAAGAAGTAGGAGAATTCATAAGTCATGAAGTGCTTCAGACTACCTCTGTTCATAGGGTCAAATCTATAGAGGGAGTCCTCACCAAGTAACTGGGGGTACTGGCCTCTGATCAAGGTGTGCCCTTAATGTCAAAGGTGAAGATTGTTCCCTGTAGGTCTTGATCCGAAATAGATCTAGTAGTTTATGCCTAGTAATTGGGGGTACCTGCCTCTGATCAAGGCGTACACCTAATGTCAACAGCATAAATGCCACTGGTTTATTCACTTAGCTCAGTTTCTGAAAAATTAAAAAATGAAAATCAAACTGCTGTAACCCTTTGAAATCAAAAGTCATTGAGTGAAAATTATTTTTTTCAATACATATTCAAGTTGCCTTTCCTGAACTTCCATGTTTAATCACAAAGGGTATTACTTCTGACTTCTCTATTAAAACCATGTGCCTTAGATTCATTGCTATAAATGGAGTCTAAAACTCTTTTTCAGTGGTCAGCTGCTTTACTCTATTTTTATCACTGTCAAACCTGAATTTTTTCAAGATTGTCTATTGCTGAGTCTTATACTTTAACAGTCGTTTATAATCATACTCATTTTTCTGAACCACTGCTTCAGCTGTTGTGTAGTGACCCCTTATTCTATTCATGTTCTTTCCCTCCTATCTTCATATTCCTTTCTCAAAGGGGGAGAATCAATTCAGGGGGAGTTATTTATTCAGGGGGAGTTTGAGATGTTCTAAGGGAAATCTGCATGTTGCACTCATGTTTTTCTTTCTTTTTGATCATGTCAAAGGGGGAGAAATTTTTGGTTGGTGACTCACTGTCACTTTGTTGCCATCATCAAAAAGGGGGAGAATGTTGTGCCCCTTAGGCACAAGCTTATGATATTTTGTTTTGATGATAGCAACACAGTGAAAGTTTCACAGTGAGCCATCATTGTGTTTAGTATACATGCATTACTGCTAGTTACTACATATGCAAACACTTGGTCGATGCATTGCATTCTGTCAGATATCAAGTCTATACATCCATTGCTTCAGTTCAATATATGCTATGCGCATACCTTATTTAAGTGCATTTAGTATAATAGACCAGCATGCATTCAGTATAACAGACGAGCAAGTCTGTACATCGGAAATCAGTCTGCATAAAGTCTGTACTTTCTTCAGGTGCATATCTCAGCAAGTCTATACATTGGACTTGAACATATAGGAAGTTTGTACATCGGCTAGGCAGCAAGTCTGTACAGCCCTTGCTTAAGGCAAGTCTATACATTGCATGAGCATAGTCAGAGCACTCAAGTCTATACATTGCATGTGTCGCATTGCACATAAGTCTACACAACGTCCGTCTCTCTTAGCGTCTCATGCATATGCTAAGTCTAGACATTGCCGTGCAGTATGCATCAGCTAAGTCTGTACAGCGTCCAGCGTCTCACTTAGCGTCTCAGGCTAAGTATGTACAGTGTCTAGCATCTCATCCACCGTCTTAGTTGAGAGTTGAAGTCTGTACATCGGGCGCCTCATTCGTAAAGTCTGTACATTGAGCATCTCATGTTGCGTCTCAATTTGCAAAGTCTATACATTACTACTGAACGTAAGTCTATACACTCCTTATCTTTTCCTACGCTCAGTTCAGCAAGTCTGTACATTGGGCTTTCACATAAAGTCTATACAGCCTTTGCATTGCACCAAGTCTAGACATTGCACTGTAGCTAGAACTGTGCAAGTCCATACATCGCTGCATTGGTAAAGTCTATACAATGCCATTTGTTCATGCATGTTAGCAAGTCTGTACAGCCTGTGTTCACAACACAAAGTATGTACATCGCATGCTCACACAAACGCCAAGTCTATACATTGGCTTTGCTTGCATGAGCTTGAAGTCTATACATTGGCTTGAAGTCTATACATTCGTTGCCTTGCATTGCATCAAGTCTGTACAGCCTTTCTTTTGGCAAGTCCACACATTGCGAAGTCTATATCATTCTTGATGTTCATACTTCGCTTGATGCATTCTGCATAACACACTGCAAAGTCTATACATTGTCTTCGCATTATCAAGTCTATACATTACTTGATGCATCGAACAAAGTCTATACAATGTGTCGACATTAAACTGATAATTCTCTGTCTGACAGGTTCTGTTCGTGCAGAGCTTAATGAAAAGGCACGTGATCCGAGGCTGGAAGGGCTGACAGGATGACACGTGGCCAAAACACTTGGGCGGGAACTGTGGAAGACACGCGCCCAGTGCTGCTCCTGCTGTGATTGATTATAAAAGGAAGCCTTCATCCACAGATGAAGATTGATCGAAGCATAAGGATAGAAGCAGAAGAGCAGAAGTAGAGAGAAAGAATAGAGAGCCTGTTTGATCCAGAGAAAAGAGAAAAAGAAGAGAAAGAGAGAGATAGAGAGCTCGAGCAGAGTGTGAAGAAAAGAAGAAGAAAGAGAGAGAGAAGAGAAGAGCAGAGAAGATCATCCCTACTGGAAGTTGGATCAGATCCACTCCAGTCAACTCTTTAAGAGCCACATTTGTGCTTTCATTGTTTACATCTTTCAGTCGCTGTTGTTACCTGTTTTCGTTTTCTATTTTATACCTTTCTTCAAGCTGTTAGTCAGCGATTGCAGTGGTGGACTCCACTGGACGGCTAAGCTGTATTGCCCAGCGTTTGCAGAGGTGCTGCCTCTGGACGGGTCAAGTTGTAATCCCCAGCGGTTGCAGTGGTGGATTCCACTAGACAGCAAGCTGTGAGGCTCAGCGAGCGAGGAGGATTCCTCGGACAGCAAGCTGTGAGGCTCAGCGGATTGTAGGCAAGCTGTGATGCCCAGCGGTTCAAGCTGTGAGTCAGCAGTAAGCCACACTCGGGTTGAGTGTGGGGTGGATGTAGGTCTGGAGGACCGAACCACCTAAAAGTCTTCTGTGCACTGTGGTTTGATTTCTCTATCTGTTGTTGCTTCCGCTAGATGAATGCATAGGTGCACTCAACATATTTGCTTATTGGTTCAACATATTTGATTAGCTTTGCACACTGTGTGTTTGATTAATTCCGCATTTGCTCAGTGTCCATCTGAAGAAGGAAAGATTTAATTAGTTCTTCAGGTTTTCAAGTTCTGCTTGTATTAGGAAGAATTTTTTAATTGGGCGAAAGTACTTAAAGGGTTGATTCATTCACCCCCCCTCTGAATCCATTGCACCGAACCCAACAAGGCCTGGGCTAATGACAAGAAGAGGCAAAGCCGCAAGAGAAATGCTCGAAGCAGCCAAAGAGAAGCAAACTATCACTACTTCAGCTGCCAATATGGTGGCTTCTGAAGAAGAAGAGATTACTCTGCCAGCCTCGTTTGGAGATGTTTCAGGTGAAGCATTCAAGGGTACCTTTACTATGGCAGTGCAAGACCCAACTATCTTAATGATGCTACAAAATTACCAGCAAGAGATCGAAGCCTTGGAAAGGCAACTGAATGAAAGAAATGAACATGCCCCTTTTCCCTGGCAACTGGACGTGCATGCTGAATCATCCCGGGAAGTTCCTAACCCGGTCAATGCTACACCCCAAACTACTTCTCAAACAACGGGCTATGGCAGGGCCACTCTTCAGCCACATTCCCTACAGCCACCCTTGGTGCAACCAGCTCTTCCACCAGTGCAGCAGTTGCCACCAACGAAGCCGTCAACACCTCATGACGAAGCTCTACTCACTCCCTCTATAAAGCATCCTGCACATTGCCACCCGGTGCCGGTGAACCCAACCGTGGTAAATAAATCAATGGTGGAACAACTAATTGAAATGAAGCTGGCCGAGAGGACAGATGGTGATATCAGCACTTTTGATGTTTACAAGGTGCCATATCCGCCATAGTATGCTGCAAAGAGGCTCCCGCCTGGCATCAACAAGCCGCCCAAGTTTGAAAAGTTCAACAGGCATGGCTCTCCTAAAGAGCATATTGCTTACTATATGACAGTAATGGGCAATCTGGCAACAGATGAAGCCTACCTGCTAAAACTCTTCGGGTCCTCACTGACAGGCCCGACTTTTGAATGGTATTCCAATCTGCCGACCGGCTCTATAAGCGACTGGGCAGCTATGCAACGGAAGTTCCGAGAGTGATTCCATGTTGTTGAAAGAGAGGTCACACAGGCCGAGCGGTATGCCTCCAGGCAAAGACATGACGAGTCAGCCCTGGAGTACATCAAAAAATGGCGGAATCTCAGTATGAGATGCAAGCGATCGCCACATCCAGAAGATGCGGTGTAAATATGCAAGCAGAGCCTGAGGCGAGAGATCCTCGGGAAGCTGATCGGAATTAAAATACGGTCTTTCGACCGGCTAAATAATGTGGTCGTGAAGATTGAAGCCTTCATCTCCAACTCTCCCTCTACTCCAACTGCTACAAGCCAAAAGGGCAAGTCTATTGACAAGTGGCCATCGCCCAAGGAATTTCACACAATTGACTTCAAAGCATTCAACCAACAAGAAGAAAAAGAAGGAGTGGCTAACCCTCCAACCGCTAAGCTAGCTGAGCAGCAAGAAGTCCCGTCCTTGCGGGCCAAGATGAAAAAATTCTACTCTTTCCCCAAAGAGAGGACTCGAGTCCTCTTCGAGTGGGCTGTCACAAACAACAAGGTTACTCTACCAGAGCCAAAGAGGCCGGAAGATGCTAGAAAGAAAGACCATCCTCGCTACTGCCCATATCACCGGATGGTTGGGCACCATATTGAAGATTGTTACGTCTTTAAAGACGCTATTGAAAAGCTAATCAGAAGAGGGGAGCTACAACTGGGCGACTATAAGGTTGATCTTCCTCACCCGCATGAGCTACCTGCTATGGAAAGAGCAATCAATACAGTGTCTCTATGCCAGCTATCATCTCAAGAGACAACCAGAGTTCGCATCACACACCAGGTGCCAACTATAAAAAGGCAAGAGAAGAATAAGCCAAGAGACAAAGAGAGCGGCAAGTGAAGAAGATGACAAAGAAATATGCTATACACCAGCAAGGGCAGGTCAAGCTGCAACAGTTATTTCTCTCCATCAACCTCATGAAGGGTGGGGGCATCCTCCACCGCCTGCTGAAGAAGCATGCTATTATACCCCTCTTCAACATGAGAGCATGGGGGCAAGAACATCCACTCATACAGGACCATATGTGTCCCGTGTCAACAATAAAATGCTGCCAGTCCCACCTAGAATCAGCACGGGAAATTTATTGGTCCTGTAATGGAGCTTACATCATCATATCATGGGGATTCATGGTTCTTCGTCCAAGTCTAATGGAGCTAAATTAATGGGGTTCTACCCCCACATTATACTATTTGACCGCGATGTTTTCTTCTAACCCTGCTGACTCCTGGAGTTCTGCCACTGCATGTCCTCCAATGGTTTCTTAAGGGGATATCAATAGATACCATGATAATGGACATTGTCCCGTCGCATCTAGATCCTCTTGGATCTCGGGCTACGCCCATCTTTCTTTTGGCGTCTATCTCGGCACTCCGTGGATGGATGTCCTATATTCCCACTTGGCATAGACCAAAATAAGGGGATATGCTGTCGGATTTATTCCATATATTAGTACCATATCTTATCTTGCATAATCATATGCTTCCCCTATCCTGCAAATGAATGAGCATACCTATCATATTGGTCTTGCCCCTGGGACTCTTCTACTTTGGCGATTAATCAAGGGTTGTCCTTCTTTGGAAGGATGTAATTAACGTCATAGCCTTTATGGTATGACGGACTTCCGGTCCCGACTCGGACTTCACAATCGACTGACTGAGTTAGATCGAGCGCACAATAAAATTGTTACTCCGGTGACTGGCACGCCTAATAAACCAACCAATAAATCAATAAATAAATAAAATAAATAATTATTATAAAAAGATCGTCCCACAATGTATGGTTGCAAATATAAGGTCTCAACCTATATTGATAGAAGATCTAGTCAAATTACAAGCAAACAACCTCACATTGATGGATATCAAGACTAATATTGATCAAAGGTCGGAATTCTCTATTTCCACAGATGGAAGACTATTGTTCAAAGATCGAATCTGCGTGCCGGACCATGTAGACACTAAGAAATTGATCATGGAAGAAGCTCATAAATCAAGGTATGCTATTCACCCTAGAGCTACCAAGATGTACCAAGACTTAAAAAGAAATTTCTTGTTGCCCAATATGAAAAGAGAAGTAGCGGACTTTGTATCTCGTTGCCTCACTTGTTAGCAAGTAAAGGCGGAATATTTAAAGCCCGTTGTGAAACTACATCCCTTGGATATTCCTGAGTGAAAATGGGAAAGTATAGGGATGGATTTCATCATGGGTTTACTTAACACGAGAGGTGGACACGATGGTATATGTTTGATCATAGACCGATTGACTAAACCTGCACATTTTCTATCAATTAAAAGTCGATGGTATGTGGATGTATCAGTAGCACTATACATAAGGGAAATTGTCATACTACATGGTATCCCTGTCACTATTATATCTGATCGAGACTCTCAGTTCACATGACAATTCCGGAAGGGTCTACAGCATTCATTAGAGACTTGACTCAACTTTAGCACTGTGTTCCATCCACAAACTGATGGTCAGACTGAAAGAACCAATCAAGTAGTAGAAGATATGCTCAGGGCTTGTGCGATTGACTTTGAAGGAAGTTGGCACGACCACTTGCCTCTAGTGGAATTCGCCTACAACAATAGCTACCAAGCTAGTATACAAATGGCACCATTCGAGGCACAATATGGAAGAAGCTGTCGTTCACCTATATGTTGGAATGAAGTAGGAGAAAGGTAATTTCTCGGCCCCGACATCATCATGCATACTATCGAGAAGATAAAACTTATTCGGGAGAGACTCCAGATGGCTCAAGACAGGCAAAAATCATATGTTGATAACAGAAGGCGTGACCTGGAATTCCAAGTAGGAGACCACGTCTTCCTTAAGGTTTCTCTGGGTCGAGGTATTCGAAGATTCGGCATCAAAGGCAAGCTCACTCCAAGATTCATTGGCTCCTTTAAAATTCTCGAAAGGGTTGGTGAAGTCGCATATCGAATAGCTTTGCCCCCTCAATTAGCTGGAGTCCATGATGTATTTCATGTCTCAATGCTCAAAAGGTACATCCCCGATCCATTCCATGTCATAGTTTATGACAACCTGGAGATTAAAAAGCATTTGATGTATGAGCAAAAGCCAATCAAAATAGTTGAACGGGAAGTACGTCAACTTCGGAACAAAACTGTTCCCATGGTCAGAGTTCAATGGAACAAATTTTGTCCACATGAAGCGACATAGGAAACCGAAGAAGTTATGTGGAAGAGATTTTCGGAGATATTTGAATGTAAGTACACTCTCCTTAGCAAATCTTAAATATATTGAATTTGGAAGTAGGGGAGGGTGTAATGCCCGAGAATTTTCTAGAAATTTTTTAGGATTAAAGCATAATTGTTAGGCATTTTTAAAAGGCTTAAAGGGATATTAAGAAGAATTAAGAACCATTTAAAAGCCCTATATCAACTAAAGGGCTAAGCCCAACTTAAATAGGCCCAAAGACCCAATTCCAAGACTTTTAGACCCAAGCCCATTAATAAAAACATAATTTAGGATTTAAAATGGGATATATACATCAAATAGGGGATAAATGGGGGATAATACAAAAATTCAAAACTTTCAAATTTAATGAAGCCTGGCGGCCTATCGCGCGACCGCCAGACCCACCCTAGCGGTCTTGCTATGACCGCTAAGCAACCCCAGTTCCGTGAATGGAAGAAAACGTGAAAAGATTGGATCTTTGTCGATCAAATCATCTTAGATCGAAGCTACCTGGCATAGAAGACTCTCCAGAACTCTCTAGAGATTAACTCTACTCCAATTTAAGACTCTAGGTTCGATCTAATCCCTTAAACCCTAGGTGGATCCTATAAATAGACCCTCACTTCGACTCATGCGAACCCTAATGTTGGCTCGCATATTTCGAAGGTAAGGAAACTCTATCTCAGGTTGGTTAGTTAGAACTTTATGTTCTTCTTAATATTATCTAACTACCCTCAATTTTTTGTGCTAGAAGCCCCAGCCGTTGGAGAGTTAGAGCTTCTACAAGTTGCTGGTTTGCTATAGTCTGCACAGGAACCAGAGCGTTGGTCCAATGAAGATCAGGAAAATAGAAGCCCTAATCGAGATATTTAGCAATTAGTCCTTTAGAACTTTCTATTCCCCTTCATACCTTCTATCCACCCTCCAATTTTCATGGATTTAGGTCAAGAGGATCGGGAGATAGAGAGACGGGAAGTTGCTGGTTTGGCACAAAATGTGCAGAACTAGGGTCTACTTCTAGTAAGAATTTCGAAGTCTAGGACCACTACCAAAGGTAGGTTATCTCATGAAAAGGCTAGAATAACATGTTAGGAGTAAAATCCCTCTTGTTTCAGGAGTTTTCATGCATTATACACATTGTATTTAATATTTTGTTATCACTACGCATATAGGGTTAACATAGCATGCATGAACCTTGCCCTTAATAATAAAAATGATAATTCTAGTTTAAATCATGACTACCCATGCATCTCCATGTTTTAATATGGTTTTATCAGGCCATATTTTTCTATTGGCATGTTTTATCATACATCTATCTGCCCTAGATTAGCCCTATTTTGGTTTTTAGTGTTGTTTAGTGTAGACAGGAAGAAACGGTCTTCCTGAGACTGCATGAGACCCCTAGCGGCCCTACGATAGACCGCTAAGGCCCATAAAATGGTCCTCCCAAGACCATTTTCGTTTTCTGAGTTATGTATTATTAAACCGAAACTTAATGCAGAACACCCCTATTTATCTTATGATAAGCCTAGCTAATTAGGTCTTACACCTGTTTTAAATACTATATTCTTATACTTGGATATTGTAATGACTCGGAGAATTTATAAAATATTTCTGAAGTATTTAAATATTTTCTGAGAATTTTTAAAGGCCAAAATGGATCAATAAATAAATTTTTGGGTTAAATAAATCATTATTAAGGCCCAATTATGATAAACAATAAACCTAGCCTATTTAAATAAAGCCCAAAGGACTTAAGGACCAAGCCCATGAAGTTTGGCCCATATTCTAGAAGGTTAATTAGTTTATTCACGGAATTTAAGGATAAATACTCCTTATGAAGATAATTAAGTGGATAAAATTAAAATAGAGTTTGAACTAATTTCAAATTCGGAGCCCAATGATCTTGGCGGTCTATGGTAAAACCGATACAGGGCATTTGGTGGACCAGTATTGGACCGCTACTTACTGTCAGTTCCGTTAATTGGAGAAAGAGCAAAAAGATTGGATTTTTGATAGTTTATCTCTTAGAGATTGAGATGGGAGGACTAGTAGACATCTTAAGGACTCTCAGAAGTCGACCTAAGGTTTAATAAGGACTCTAGGATTGATCTAATCCTCAAACCCTAGCCTAACCCTATTAATAGACCTTAAGTTTCACTTCCACGACCCTTACGTTTGCTCGCGTGGAACTAAGGTAAGGAGACTTTATTTCGGGTAAGTTCTTTAGAAGTTTTTATTCCTAATACATAGGACTAACATCTCCCAAAATTTTGTGCTAGGAGATCACGCACACAAGGAGATAGAAGCCTGCAAAGTTGTTGGTTCCATATTAGCGACCCAGGAAACTGAGCAAAAGTCCGGTGAAGATCAAGGAATTAGGTAACCAAATCGAGGTATTTAGCATTTATGCCTTTAGAACTTTTTGTTCCCCTTAGTATCTACTTCTTACCCTCCAAATTTCACGTCATTAGGTCAAGAGAGTAAGGAGCTAGAGCAACGTGAAGTTTCTGATTTACCACAAGGAAGTGCAGGGAACTAGGGGTAGCATCTAGTCTTAAATTTGAAGTTGAAAGTCCATGACAAAGGTAGATCATCTCATGAACGGCAAAAACATCATTCCAGGATTAAAAGTCCTCTTGTTGCATTTGATTTCATACATTGTGTATGGAGAATTTCATATTTTAATACGATCTATGCACTTGGTACATCATTCATGCATATATCTTAGCCCTAATGAACTAAATTGGTTCTCTTGTCATAATACATGAACCCCATGCATATTGTAGCCTATTCTTCGTTCTATCATGATAGGAAAGTTTATACATGTTGATTTCCAGACATGATGTGTTTTGGACATTGGTTTCTTCTTATTTAAGTTTACTGTCAGACGTGCTCTAGCGGGCTTGTCTTCGACCGCCAACATTGTGCAGCGGCCCTACGATAAACCGCTAGAAACTCTGTAAGCTCGATTTTTACGAAACCTATGACGGACCAGTAATAGACCGTTTATGCCTCTATGGCGGCCTTACGATAAATCGCCAAATTCCTATAACGGCTCTATAATAGACCACCAGTGTTCTGAATTTTTGTCAACCCGAGACAGCTTCAAGAATAGCCCATTTAGCTTATAATTAAGCTTAGTTAACTATGCTCTAACCTGTTTTAATGTTATTCACTATCCTGAGTTTTATTTATTCATAACAGTGAGTTAATGTTCGTTATTGTACTTGAAATTATTTTTAACACAAGTTAATTTATGCCAAAATCATATACTTTTGTAATTAAATACATGTTTCTAAAGTTAGATAATTCATGGTTTATCTTGATCGTTGTTTTAAATGATCTCTTTCTCAACTATAGAGTCATTTTCATAAGTACATGGCATATATGCCGGTATATGACCATTAGTTACACTTTGCACATTAGGAACATAATCTTGGACTTGATAACATCTCCCTTGGATATTCCTTCCAATGGACTAGGAAATCTTGTTTGAAGGCCTCTGTAATTCTCCGCGAGCCTGGGATTCCCACTAGGACGCCGAGTTGGTTATACCGTTAAAGCCCAATAGTCTAGAATGCACTTATACAGATGTTTTATGTTTCTGGAACATAGCGGCCCAATAATTGACCGTCAGAGTCTGCTAGCGAGCCTTATCTAGACCGCTAACAGAACCTTGACAGATCTATCTTTGACCGCTAAAGACTCCAGAGAATCTGTTTTCAAATACCGAACCGTCTGGTACTTAACGGTCCAGAACTAGACCGCTATATTCATGAAACGGCCCATTATATGACCGTTTGTTCTCTGAATTCTGTTAACCCGGGGTTTGACTCATGGGTTGATTATCCTAAGTTCCTAGATAGTCTAATTGATTATCTAGAACGTTTCACATTATTCCAAAAGCTACCTAAGTGAACTTTGAAGGTTGAAGAATGTACCGTTATGCTGTCGATTTATTTCCATAAGCATAACCTAAATATTAAATGAATTTATTGAAATCCTTTGTTTCTTAATTGAAGCATTCTTATTGTTGGTTACTTTATCATGGAATTATCATTTGAAATTGTACAATCTTGGCTACATTATTTTTATAAATGTGGAAGTAGCTTGATTTATACTTGAAGATGCGGTTCGAGCACTGATTGTGTTCAAGGGCTCTATGCTAGTCTCCTCGGCTGATTATCGGAAACATACTATTTTAAACCTTGGGGTATGATGCTACTGGCGTCGCTTTACGCTGGGAGTACTTTCTTTATAAATAAGTGAAATGTCCATGGCTCGTGAAGGAAAGATCCACAGAAATTCACGAAGTACTTGTTACTAAGTGAAGAGTACATTCTTGCTTGTTACATGACTTTCTAGTACATTCTTGTTCATGAAAGGCCATAATTACATTCTTACTTGATTATATATGCTCAATTCATGTTCTCATATCTCAAGCTTGATCATATCTTGTTACTTTGGCTGTATTCGCGTGATTTATCGTATCTGCATGATTTTACCTTATTCTTTAGAGCTAAATCGCTAATCACATTAATATAGTCTACATGTTGATGCGAAGATACCTACTGGGAAAGTGTGCTCATTACCTATTTTTCAATCTTTTCAGGAGATGCAAGTTGTGACGACCCGAGATCCGAGTACCGGAAAGGAATCGGCGCATCTCGAATCTCGGCCCGCCAACCCACTGTTGACACCCGTTTTTTTACCGATGAATCAAATCAGTTCCTGCGTCTCAGTTATTGATGTCCCGAACAGTCAATCACATGAAAGATTATTCCTCTGGCAGTATTTTGGGCTCTTCCCAGCGAAGAAGGCCTCCCTCCCTCTCATTGGATTTAACGGTCTGTTATGAACCGTGTTTCTCAATATAACGGTCCCCACTTGGCCGTTGTGTTCCGCTGCCCCGGGTTATTTGTATCTCGTGATACGCTTTGTATAGCGGCTCAATGCCAACCGTTATAGTCAATATAGCGGTCGTCCCTGGGCCGTCATTATTTGCCGACAAGAAAAGGGTTCAGAGGCCCGACAGTCGGTCATAGCCACGTGCTTCACGAAAAGTTGTTTGTCCGGGCGTTGACTCCTCTTTAAGTATAACGGTTTTTCTAGGACCGTCATGTATATTGAACGGTCCCTCCAAGACCGTCATATATGTTTGGCGGCCTTCGTAAGACCGTCATTTTTAAGGCCACCCAGATTAGACCCCCGTGATTCCAGGCGGATTAAGAGGAGAATGTCGTTGGCAATATTGACACGATGCTCTCATTTACCGGCCTTTGACCGACCATCATTCCCCTTAACCCCTGATTAAGCTCGAAGCCGTGGGCTCTATATATAGCTCACGGGTTCTGACAGAAAAAAGAGGGGGGAACCATCACGAAGTGCTGTCGAATTCCATCGCCAAATCTCATACAGCATAGGCCCGTTCGTCAGGGAGTGGGGGCCTTCTACATCCCTCGCAGGCCCCCGGTGCAGGGAACCTCACGCTTCATGTCTTTGTGTTTCCTTCTCTGTTTGCTCACCACACACGCCTTTTCTTCACTGCATCACACATCACATACATCATTTAGTTGGCATTTCTTATCTTTCCTACTGTTTCCGGCGCCCTAAACGGGGTTTCAAAACCTCCAGGTATCGCCGGGCCATGTTCTTCCTTTGCTTTATTTCAATTAGTACACCTACTACACTATCATTTAGCTAATCTCCGTTTATCTGTGTGTTTCACCGTTTGCTTTCAGGTCAGCAACCAAAAGCACGAGGCCCGCACCTTCTGGCCGGCCAGGAGGAGTGGAGGAACGGACCCGCATTCTCCCGTAGCTTCCGAGTCCCGGCGCTTTCACCGGGTGGCGATCACGGTCAACAGCTTCATCTTTCCTCCTGTTGTTTTTTTATCTCTTCAATATTATTTAACTCGAGGAGGAATAACATATCAACACCTCTCCTTTTTTGGCGATCACGGTGGGACTTCTGATGCCCATCGTGCTTCTGGTTTGCTGACCAATCTCTGTCTCTGTGAAGTTCAGCGGTTCTGTAACAGCCGTCGTTCTGTGTAAAACGGTTCTCTTTCAGCCGTCGTTGTCTGGTATTCTCCGCAATTATCACTGTTGTACTCTGCTCATTTAACGGCTTCCATCAAGCCGTCATACTCGTATGGCGGTCATCATCAGGCCGCCATTCGCGTTTTGAGCTCTGCACTTTAGCGGTTCTTCCAGAGCCGTTATAATCAATTCAGCGGTCCCCTGTAGACCGTTATTTTGGTGTAGAGTCTACGGCTGGCACTTGTTATCCCTGATTGTTATTCCCAGCATTGGTCCCCCTGCTGTCCACTTGTTATTTTCTATCATATTATTGATTGCTTCATGATTCTATCATTTGATTTCATATGTGATTGCTAGATTTCTAGGCTAGGCTTTGCATGCACTCCGGTGCACCTAGGATCATTCACTTCATACTGTAGTTGCATTTCCTACCGAAGTAGGATTTCCTCTCGTCTCCATATTCCTTGGAGCCGACTAGGGAATCTTGCCGAGGACCTCCGTAAGCCCCCGTGAGCCGTGGATTCCCACACGGACGCCGGGCCGGTTGTACCATCGCCACACCGTGTCTAGGTTCTGCATACGTGGAGAGTGCTTCCCCTTAAAGTCAGCCAGTTCCCCCATCATGCCGTTATTAGGCTCCCAAGTGTCCGAGTGAACTCTACATCTTAATCAAAACACTAAGCCTCAGAGAAAAGAATTCTGAAAATCTGCGGCATCATTCAAAGTGTGTGCATACTTGGTTGACTCCCTTCTCGTCTCCACCTTTCATTGTGTGGTTGCTTTGCTTCTACTTGTGTACTTTGGTCTTAAGTCTCTCTAGTCTGTGCATCCCATTGCATGCAGCATTGCTCCCCTCCCTCGGGATCATCTCCTAGGGGCGATTCTCTACTCTCCCTCTATTGCAACCCTTTATTCAACTCATCATCATCCAGCATGTCTTCTTTCGGGTCCATCCCCGCCCGCGAGGATTCTCTTCCTCAGGGGCTCCTCGAGGACGTCTCCGGGGTTGCCTCCTCCCTGAATGGGGAGGGGTTCGTCTTTGTTCCCCCTTCCTCCATCGCTGAGGTTGCGCCACCCACGCTCCCTCAGTTTGGCTCCCCGTCGGCGAGCCAACTACTCCAACTCATGTCCCAACTTGACCAGGATCAACTCCAGATATTCAAGCAAGCCCTCGGGGCAGAGGTCCCGCCCGCTGTAACCCTTCCTGTCTCTTCCACCCATCCTGCTGAGAGGTCCGGAGCACCGTCTGTTGCCCCAGTGGACCATACCCCTCTTCGCCCACAGGTCCTCCAGTTTCCAATATATCAATCTGGCCAGGCTTCTACCTCAGCCCACCCTCCTGCAGACAAAGGGAAGAGTCAAATTCCCTTATCTCCTCGTGCTAGTGCCCACGCGGCCGTCTCATCAGCACCACCGGCCCCTCTGGCCCAAGTGGATTCTACTCGACTACAGCCCGGAATAGCTCAACTCGCTTACGCTGATGTGGGTCCTTTTTGGACTCAACATCCATCTTACGGGCTCATGGCCCCCACTATCCATCCGGCTGTCTCCCATTATCCCTCGGCTTCTACTGTCCATCCAGCTGCCTCTCACTACCCTTCAGTTCCACCTCAAGTCCCTCTACCTCAACAAGGAAGTGACGATCGCTTGGCAGTTCTCCAACAGCAGATCGATCTCCTCAATAAGAGGGTTGGCCCACCATCCTTCGCAGATGCTCTCACTCCTAATTTCCGGGACATCCGATTCCCTTCTCAGTCAGAGCTCCCGACATACCGAAAGTACAATGGGAACGGCAACCCGTTCATCCACGTCAAGGAATTCCTGTACGAGTCGGGACCATACCAGCATGACGATCACCTCCTTGCATATCTATTCCGGCGATCCCTGGACGGGGTGGCACTCGAATGGTTTTACGCTCTGCCACTGGAGGAGGTTGGGAGCTTCAAGACGATCAAGGAGAAATTCGTGCAAAGATTCCAAGATCGGGTCGGACCCGAATACTCATTCACGGACTTAGTGGCCGAGAAGATGAAAGCTGATGAAGACTTCGCTACCTATGCTGATAGGTGGAGGCAGATAGCCTCCCGTGTGCCCGGGCAGATTCCGGAAGAAGAAAAGATCAAACTGCTCATTTCTAATGCAACCCCTCTCTTCCGGAATGTCCTAATGTTGAATGACATCACCAGTATGCATCAACTGTACAGTCGGGCCCGGTTTATCCAGACCCAGTTTAAGGACTCCCCCATTCATTCTCTCTTCGAAGCCCAGAAGCCCAAGAGTTCCAGAAAACCACAGGGCCCTGTTACCGAGGGAGTCCAAACAAACGAGCAGGTGCAGGTAGTTAGCCAGACTGCCACCTCCCACTTCCCCCAGCAAAGCAACCCCCATTTCTCCGCATCACCTCGCCCTTCCTTTCCCACGCAGCAACACCCTCAACAACAATCTCCGCCACCACCACAACAGCCCCAGCAACCACTGCAATACCATAACACTCCCCCGCCTGCTACCTACGCACCTGCTCGTCCGGTTGCTAAAAGAGCCAACTATCCTCCTCTCCCAGAGACGCTCACTAATGTCTTTGCAGCGCTGATGCATACTGGCGATTTACAATTGCCACCTGAGCGCCCGAACATGAATCCGGCCGCCGATCTGTCCCGATATTGTGTATATCACCGGCAGCCGGGGCACACCATTGAGAGGTGTTATCATTTTAGGGACCTGGTATACGACCTGCACGAAGGTCACAGGATCGATTGGGCTCAGATGAGGAAGCTGATTGAAGATCTGAGAAGAGGGCCAGCAAGGCCGCAACAGGCAGCACCACAGCAACAGCAGTTTCAGCAACAACCTCAGCAATTCCAGCCACAGCAGCCACAGCAACAGCAGCAGCAGCCAAACTTAGGGATCCACCAAAATCCCATGCCAGTACATGCACCCGCTCCTCAACAACAACAGCAGCCGCCGGCACCGGCCCAAGTCAACATGTTACGCCACCCGGCTCCTGACGCAGGGTGGACCATTGACGATCCCGCACACCTGTTAACCTTACGCCACATCCCTACGCACTCTACCTCACCCGCCGTCTTTTCCATCCTTCGGCCTTCCATGCCTTCCACAACTTCCCCCGTCATCCATCCTTCCACCATACTTACCACTCCGAGAAGCCATATTCTCTCGCCTATCCCCCCACAACATTATACTTCCCCACCTACTATACCCTCCACTATCTTGTCCACCAATCACTGCAGTCCACTAACCGCCCCTTTACCTCACCCATCGCCCATTTTACCTTCACCACAACCTTCGCTTACTATGCCTATCATATCCTCCATCACCAAGACTGCCATCCCTTCCATTCTCATTCACCCCACTGGGTCAAGCGGGAGCCCACCTACAGCCATGCCAGCACAAAACCTTGCCCTCAGGAGCGGGCGGTTATTTCAAAGGACTTACCCCTCTACCAGTGCACCTCCCCAAATACCCTCCATCTCAGCATCAGCAGCACAAGACAATGAAGTTGACCCCGCGCCCGGTTCCACATACGACCTGTTGCAACATCTTGACCGCATGCCGGCAAAGATCTCTGTCTTGGAGTTGATCAGACGTTCACCTCTACACCAAGAAGCATTAAGGACGTTTCTGCAAAGGGTCATAGTGAACGAAGATGTGGCGGTAGACAGCTTGCCGTCAGTGTTGGCTACTGTTACCAAAGGGCCCGCTATCACATTCTCTGAGGCCGAACTCGCGCCCCCTGAAGCACGCCAAATGCCGCTATGCGTCACCATCACCTTGAACCAGGTAGTGGTAGACTCAGTGCTAGTGGACACTGGGGCTTCAATAAATGTTTGTCCATTAAGTACTCTGCGTGCCTGCAACATTTCTGAAAGTATGCTGAAGCCGACACCGACAACCATTGCCGCCTATGACAATTCCAGAAGGGCATGTCACGGGGTCATCACATTACAGGCTGAGCTAGGGCCGTTACAAATAGAGGTGGAATTCTACGTCCTAGACATAGATCCGATGTTCAAGGCTATTCTGGGTCGTCCATGGATAAATGCTCTGCAAGCGGTACCTTCCACCGCCCATCAGTGCCTGAAATTCTCCTTCCAGGGGCGAGTGGTCAAAGTTAAGAGTGTTTCCACCGTCCAGGCAGTGGACGCCATCACTGACCAGGTTCTCCCCACTCTATGGCCGAGCAATAGGCCAGTATTGTCAGTTATGGACATAAATTACCCATGGGCTTATGCGGCAGGCAAACCCATTACAACACGCAAGAATGCCGGAGCTAAGCCTAAACCCAAAAATTCTAAAGGCTGGGACATGATCATGAAGCTAGGCTATCAGCCAGGCCTTGGTCTCGGCGCGCGGTTACAGGGAAAGACCAAACCCATCTCTGAAAGCAAGAAGATGGGTCGTCAGGGCTTAGGCTATCATAACACTACCATTCAGGCAGATTCTGGGCCACTAACCTGGGACTACCGGCAACACTTTGTAAAGGGTCCACTACAGCCCGGCACCGCAAATAAGCCACAATCCAAGGAAGAAAAGAAAGATGCTCCCATTGTTAATATTGTTGCTGACCCACCGCCGCCTCTGCAGGGGTTGGTAGGGGATCTTGAAGATTATTTTGCTGAAATGTCAAGTCTGTTTACTGATCCAGCCACTCAAATGAAGGGGACAGAGATGCCCATGGTTAGGCATGCTCTGATAAGGCCACAGAAGATACGAGAGGCAGGAAGCTCCGACATTTCCTTCTTTATTCCTCCTGCTCATTTGGCCTCAACAGTTTACCCAAACTTTGTGATTCGATCTCCTCCAATACTGGTCAAACCGTGTTTCACAGGGAGACCGTCAAAAATTCTATTCATTCCCTCCAATTGCGGGCACTGTCCGCCCATTGATCTACTCGATCTATCTTCACCACCTTCTCCTAACCCCCGAGTTCGCGGGATGTGGTTCTCCCCCGATACCTTCCTCTCTCTCTTTCCTCAATTCTTCACAAAAAAACTCCTTCCTCTGCCTCCACCTTCTGATTCTTCTTGCTCTCTTCTGGTAGTAGAAGATACCCAAAAAAAAACGTCAACTTTCAAACTTACATTTCAGTCGAAGACTATGCTGTCTTCTGCTCATCCACTCCCCAGGGGCACCAAACCCCTGCTCCTTCTCCACTAGATTTTCTGTCTCCTAGGGTAGATAGGTCTCCTAGGTTAGTCGAGTCAGTCAGGGTAGAAGCATGTTCCCCCTTAGATAGCCCATCCACCTCTGCAACGCCACCACTGGCATGTCACTCCCGTTCCATTCCCGATAGGTTCCTACAGGATCTGGCCTTGAGATGCCAGGCCCTCCTCAGATGCCCAGAATTCATAGCCACCACCGTCTCCTTGAAAGAGGATGAGGATTCAGAAGGCCGGGTGTGGAGCAATGACGGACTAGGAGTGTATGAAATTGTAGACGAGAAAGACCCAGCGGATGATGAGGAAAGTGATGTGGAGGACATTGCTGACCTATACGCACAAGGATTGAGAAGATTCGACGAACCCTCGTCAGCAGTGGATGAACCCACTAAAGAAATCAATTTAGGGACCGAAGAGGATCCCAGGCCCATATCTATTGCAGCTGATCTCCCTCCTAAGGTAGAAGAGGAGCTCATCAAGGTTTTGAGAGAGTACAGCGATTCTTTTGCCTGGTCCTACGAGGACATGCCGGGTCTCGACCCCGCTTTAGTGGAACACAGGTTAATCTTAAGGCCAGGGGCGATTCCTGTTAAACAAAAGCTCAGAAGATTCCACCCACATATGGCCTTGAGAATGAAAGAAGAGGTGGACAAATTACATAAGGCCAGATTCATCAGGGTTGTGCTTTATCCACAGTGGGTGGCCAATATAGTCCCGGTAATAAAAAAAGATGGCAAAGTCAGAATTTGTATTGATTTCAGGGACTTAAACAAAGCATGTCCGAAAGACGATTTCCCGCTTCCTCACATCGATGTTTTGGTAGATAATACCGCTGGGTTTGAGGCTCTCTCGTTCATGGACGGGTATTCAGGATACAACCAAATCCGTCTTGCTCTAGAAGATCAAGAGAAAACCTCCTTCACCACGCCTTGGGGCACCTACTGCTATGTCGTCATGCCATTTGGATTGAAGAACGCAGGTGCTACCTATCAACGGGCAATGGTGGCCATCTTCCACGACATGATGCACGTCTACATGGAGGCCTATGTGGATGATATTCTGGTGAAGTCGAGGACAAAAGAAGAACACCCCGCCATTTTAGCCAAAGTGTTGCAAAGGGCTAGGGAATACCAATTGAAGATGAATCCTAAGAAATGTGTCTTTGGAGTCGCATCCGGGAAATTACTTGGGTTCATGGTTAGCAAACGAGGGATTCAGATTGATCCTAATAAGGCAAAGGCCGTAATGGAAATGCCACCGCCTAAGAATCTTAAGGAGCTTCGTGGTCTGATTGGGCGTTTGCAGTTCGTTAGAAGATTCATATCTCAACACTCTCAAAGATGCCGCCCATTCTACGACTTATTAAAGGCGGGGGCCGAGTTTAAATGGAACGAACAATGTCAGAAGGCCTATGAGGAGCTTAAGGTCTATCTGTCCAACCCTCCTGTCTTGCAACCTCCTGTCCCCGGAAAGCCTTTGATCCTATACATTTCTGTCGCTGAGGATTCCCTAGGTGCTGTCCTGGCACAAGTGGATGATGAAGGAAGAGAGAGGGCAGCATATTATCTCTCCCGATTGTTCAATTCTGCCGAATCCCGGTACACTGCCATGGAGAAGACTAGTGCAGCATTGGTATGGGTAGTTCAGAAGTTAAAACACTATTTCCTAGCCCATGAGGTAAGGTTGATCTCTAGAATGAACCCAATCCGCTACCTCCTCGAGAAACCCGTCCTCTCTAGTCGATTAGCTCGCTGGCAGAGCTTTCTCTCTCAATTTGATATCACCTTCGTCGTCCAGAAGGCCATCAAGGGGTATGCTATTGCTGAGCATCTTGCTCATTCTCCTATCCCCTACACTGATTCAATCCAGGACGAATTCCCTGATGAACACCTTGCAGTTATCTCTCATCCGCCTCCCTTTTGGTCTCTACATTTCGATGGTGCGCTCAATTCCCAGGGCCGTGGCATCGGCGCTGTCCTCCTTACTCCCGAAGGTATCACCGTCCCTTTTGCCTACCAGCTCTCTTTCTCTGCCACCAACAACATAGCCGAGTATGAGGCTCTCCTAGCTGGACTAAAGCACGCCTATCTCTTAGGCGCACGATACCTCAACATCATGGGAGATTCTCAATTGGTGCTGCGTCAAGTTCTGTCAACTTATCGCACCCGTGACCCCAAACTAAAGCCATATCAAGATTTGGTCACACTCTTGGCTAGACAATTTAGCAAACTCATCTACGTTCATGTTCCCCGATCTCAAAATATTCTTGCTGATTCATTAGCATCTCTCGCTTCCTCTTTATCCTTCTCCCTTAGTCGTTCCACTGAGACCATTGTGGTCCAACGGATGGACGCTCCCTCTCTGCAAGATCCTTGGTTTGCTAACCTTAGGAAGATTATGGAAGAGAAAGCGGCTAAAGAAGAGGTTAAGGAAGTATCCTTGGCAGAATTGGAAGAAATCTTGGACGAAGATGAGTTGCCATGGTTCCATGAGATTGAGCAATATTGTCGGGATGGTTCTCTCCCGGAGGAAGCCAATGCGACACAAAGAAAAGCCATCAGAAGAGTCGCCTCGAGGTATACAATCGTTGCAGGAGAATTGTACAGGCGCGCTCTCAATGGAGTTCTGATGCGGTGTTTAGATGACGATGAAGCTTGGAAAGTAGTGGAAGCTGCTCACTCCGGTGAATGTGGAGGTCACGTGAATGGACAGGCATTGGCTAAGAAGATCCTTAGGCAGGGCTACTATTGGCCAACCCTAGAGGAAGATTGTTCTACCTACGTCCGTAGGTGCCTTCAGTGCCAGCTCCATGCTGACAAAATCCACGCCCCTGCTTCATCTCTTCGCCCACTATCCGCCCCATGGCCTTTCTCCATGTGGGCCTTTGATATTGTCGGTCCGTTAGGTGACCCTAACGCCCAAGTAAAACAGAAATCCTTCATCCTCACCGCTACAGAGTATTTCACGAAGTGGGCGGAAGCTGAAGCCTATGCAGAGATCAAAGCTACCACAGTTTGCCGCTTCATCACAAAGAACATCATCTCGCGGTTCGGGGTACCAAGCGACATTGTCACCGACAATGGGCCACAATTTGTGTCTCAAGAACTCCAGGACCTCTGTAAGAAATTTGGTATTGCATTGCATCATTCATCACCATATTATCCACAAGGCAACGGTCAAGCCGAAGCCACCAATAAAACCCTTCTTAAAATCATCAAGAAAACGTGTGAATCCCACCGGCACGCTGATTGGGCTGATAAATTGATAGACGCTCTATGGGCTTATCGCACCTCTGTCCGAACTCCTACAGGGCAGACTCCCTTCGCCCTCACCTATGGGATGGAGGCGGTACTCCCGTATGAGATTCTCATCCCTTCCCTAAGAGTGCAGCTAGATAAGGAACTTAATCTCGACGAGCGTCGAGAGGCGTTACTAGCGCAGCTGGAACTATTAGATGAGAAGAGGTTAAATGCGGCCAATCACGCTTCTGTTTATCAAAAGCGGGTTTCACGTCATTTTCAAAAGAAGGTAATCGAAAGAAAGTTTGAAATAGGTAATATGGTTTTGAAAAGGAAATTCATCCGAACAGGTGGTCCAAGGGCTAAGTTGCAGCCAAACTGGGAAGGGCCGTTCGTCATCAAGGAAGTCTATCCAGGTAATGCCTATCGGTTGACAAACTCAGAAGGAGAAGAACTGGCAAATCCGTGGAACGGGTTATATCTCAAACGCTTCTATCCCTAAAAAAGAGTCTAACCACGTGCTTCCCTAGCAATGCAAGCCTCCCCTGTTCATAAGAATCACTGAGAGAAGCTGAACACACAAACACGACCCTTTGGTCCTGTCCCCAGTTCCGCCAAACACCGTTTCCCGGGGCCACACTCTGGAGGAAAGTTGTAGTCCCTGTACGTTTCTTGCTTCGGCTGAACCCAAGAATGAGGAGTAAATAAGGAGGCGATGCCTGACCTGGGTACCCTAATACGAGATAAGTCTCAAATAGGGGCAGTTCGTTATGACCTGAAGCCACAAGAAAAAGAAAGAAAAAAGAGAGGAAAAGAACAAAAAGGAAAATGAATAAATGAAAATATTTGGAACAACTGTGGTAGCTTAAGGTTCGATGACGAACACAAAACCCCGGCGCAACAGACCGAAGCTTTGAGGGGTACCCAGGAAAGAATTCAAGTCTTAAAACCTCACATGACGGGTGTAAGCTTGTCTCCGTATTCTTTTTTCTTTTCAGGACAAAGCTGAGTACCCTGGGGGTGGCCCTGGCAGAACACCGTCAGGCAAATATAAGTTCGGACCAGGAGGGTCCCTTCAATCACACGCCAATCTCAGGAGGAATCCTCAGGTTACGAGGGAGGCATGTCTTGTTACGGAAGCATCGGTTTTCCAAAAAAAAAAAAAAAAACAAAAAAAAACAAAAAAAAAAATCAAATATTTCAAAAAAAAAAAATCAAATATTTCAAAATCCAAAAACAACAAATATTTCAAAATCAAAAAACAACAAATATTTCAAAATAAAAAAAAATCAAATATTTCAAAAAAAAAAATCAAATATTTCAAAATCCAAAAACAACAAATATTTCAAAATCCAAAAAAACAACAAATATCTTTTAAAAAAAAAAAAAACTTAAAACCCAAAAACATTGATATTTCAAAATCCAAACATTAAAAAAAAAAAAATCCAAAAATATTCATGACTTGCATTCATGGCATGCATGCATTGCATTGTTATCATTTCTCTTTTCCTTCGCTTATTTAATAAGGCTTGCCCCTTGACCAAAAATCAAGCACTGGTTACCTCCGCACTTGTCACAAGGCAAGGGGCTAAGCCTAAAACAGATTTAACCTGTTTCATTGCTAATAGTGTGCAGGACGATGGAGCAAGAAGACGAAGTAACAACAGAACAACTGCAAGGGGCAAAATCAGTCACTCCAACTTTTATTCCTGATACAAACAATTCTCGCTCTCAAACAAGGCACTCTCACTTATCAAGCATCATAAAAAGGAAGGGAAAGTACAATCACTCAATCCTCCGCTGGGCATTCCCGCAGGGGCACATCTCTCTCAGTTCTCTGATATACGCCTGGCGAGTCTCGGTCGCCTCTTCCACCTCTGCTGGCAAGGCACGCACCTTGCTGATTCCCCACATCGCTAGTGCACTCCTCACACTCTGCTCATCGTGCTCAGTGCCAATCTGTCTAGCCTGAAGAGAAGGGAAGTGCGACAACGGAGGAAGCAAGGTCCGCGGTACACCGACCTGCAAATGGCACCTGTGTGGATAATACACGGCCAGTACGGTATCACTCACTAGCCTCAAATCCAGACCCTGTCCTCTGGGCAGTCTGACCTCCGTAGTCACCAAGAAGTTAGGCCGCATCACGAACCTCTCCACGGGTAGCCGACTCAGGTACCTGCGCCATTCTTCTCTGGTCCGCATATCCCCCGTACGGCACTCCACCTGCGAAGAGAAACCAAACCCGCCACCGATAAAGGAAAGTGGATGGCTCCCGAAGATCCTACTCTCAGTCTCTATGCTTGCCCTAGGGATAAACTTCAGTCTCACGCCCACCCAACACTCTAAGAGAATCATAGAACCAAACAGTGGACCACTCAGGGCAGCAGAGCTAAGCCCTTCATAAAAATAGGCTAAGATAGCCTGGGAAATAGAAAGCCCTCTCCATAAACCACTGATGGTGCTAAGGATGGGAAGATCTAGCACGTGGTCGGCTGACGGAAAGAGGATAGCACCACACAAGCAAATGGATGCAGCCTTGGCAATAGCCTCATGCCACCCGCATTTGTTCTTACAATGTGCCACCACCCACTGGCTGAGAGGAAGAAGGTGAATATGACGGGCTCCCACAAAGGTCTTGATCTCACTCGGGTCTTCTATGAATTCGCTAAAGATGGCAACTGGATCTATAGGGGCAACTGTGTGACACACTAGATCCTCCTCCCCAACCCTAGACTTAGGGAGAGACAGATAAGCCTCTACTTCCTCTAAAAGGACGGTGGCCTCAAAGGATGGAAAGATAAAAGTGTGGGTCTGTGGGTGCCACATTTCTATAAGGGCTGAAATGCTGTGCCAGTCAAAGGAAATCTTTTGGAAGTTACGACCTAAGAACAGCAAGGATTGTAAGTGCCAAGAATTAAGGATGTGGGTTACCCCTAGGGGCAAGGCACGAACCATGGGAGCCACCCACTTAAGAGAAGAGTATCGGCGAGAGCCAGGAAGGAGCTAAAAAGGAGAAAACGAGGAAAGTAATGCAGAAAGAAAGAGATATTAGACGAACAGAATCAAATGAACCAAGTTTGAAGTGATTTAAACATACCTCTCTAGAAGGATTTGAACTGAGATGTCGAGGAATAGAACCCAAATGCGCAATCTCCTCTCGCTCCTTCCTCGCAGCCTTAGGGCCTGAATGGTCTCCCTCACCCAAAGAATGCTCACCAAAACTCCTCTTCATGATGATTTGGTGGTGATTTAGAGGGAAGAAACTTAAGAAGGAGAAGAAGAGGTTGGGTTCAGCCTGAAGGCAGAGCACCCCTTACTTATAGGAGGTCTCATCCCGTGTTTCGCTCCACTGGAACGCATGATGCACGAGAGCACACCAGGATTGAATGGGCTTAAGGGAATTCAATTTGGCTTCTAAGATCGTGCTGATTGGCGGTCGTACGATAGACCGTCATTCATCTAAGCACGGCCCAATGGAGACCGCTATTCTCATGTCCGCGGTCTACCATGGACCGTCGTTCTTCAGTCGGCCAGCGCCAAATAGCGGCTTTCCCTTGACCGTTATGTTACATAACGGCTATGGCATCGCCGTTATTCTTAAGCAACCCACGGCCCTGTCTTGGCCGTCATTCTTTCCAAAACGGTTTTTTCCTGGCCGTTGTTCTCTAAACTCATGGGCGTGCCTCACCTCCGCTCGCGTCACTCACCTCGAGTCGGCGTGCCTCACCTCCGCTCGCGTCACTCACCTCGAGTCGGCGTGCCTCACCTCCGCTCGCGTCGCTCAACTCGAGTCGGCGTACCTCACCTCCGCTCGCGTCACTCACCTCGAGTCAACGTGCCTCACCTCCGCTCGCGTCGCTCAACTCGAGTCGGCGTGCCTCACCTCGAGTCGACGTGCCTCACCTCCGCTCGCGTCGCTCAACTCGAGTCGGCGTGCCTCACCTCCGCTCGCGTCACTCGCCCTGAGTCGGCGTGCCTCACCTCCGCTCGCGTCACTCTCCCTGAGTCGGCGTGCCTCACCCCCGCTCGCGTCGCTCACCCTGAGTCGGCATACCTCGCTACCTCTCACGCAGCTCACCCGAGTCTGTCATCGCCTCCCTCACCCATTGTCATTCATACATACACTCATCCATTTGCATACATTCATACATCCATACAAAAACTAAAAAAGGGGGTGCATCATATATACATATCATCATCCCAAAAAAACATAAAAATCTCATAAAAAAGAGGGAAAAAGTACAAAATCAGGCCTCACCCTCTGGCCTGTCACTGTCTCCACCTCCCTCCTGTCTCTTCGCTGGCGGGGCCATCGAAGAAGTCTCAGCATCATCGCGACGTCGTCGTCGCTCATCACTCTCGTTCCTCTCCCGCTGAGAGGAACTCGCCAGGTAACGTCTCACCGAGGTGTGAGTAGCCTGGCTGCCACTCGGTACGACCGATCGGCTCCTCGAACGGCTCATCGTCATACCCTGAACCTGGCCCCGCAGCACAAGAGCCTCGGTCCTGAAAGGCTCCAGCTCCGCTATCGTCGCTCGGTGGCGCTCCACCTCCTCTCGATAGCGCTCCACCTCCGCTCGGTAGCGCTCCACCTCCGCCCGGAGAAGTCCTGTCTCAAGAGCGTCGGCCGGCTGAGCTCGCGCAAGCTGCTCACGCAAATGGCCCGCCTCCCTCTCAGCCACGAGCCGCAGCACCTCTCGCTCCTGAGACGCTGCTCGCTCTCGCTCCAGCTCTGCCTGTAACTGCTCCAGCTCGGCAGTCAGCACAGGATGAAGTCCTCTCACCCGCTCCCGGAACTCGGCAGCCTCTACCGACTGGAGCCGCCTCACCTCCTCCTGAGCCTCGGCTAACTCCGCCCTGGCTCGAGACACCGACCTCTGGGCGCTCACAGTCGCCTCCTGGGCCCGAGCCTCAACCTGCACCAACTCAGCCCGTAGGTGGGCCACCTCCTCTCTGGCACGGGTAGCCTCCTCCATAGCAACCCTCACGTCGTCCACCTGCATGCATCAAGCATTAGCACATTCCATTCATATCATGCACAAATAAACAAAGGAAAGCGTCAGAAGTGTACCCGCACGGCAAGCTCGCTCTCCGCTGCCTCGGCCCGCTCCACCATCCGCTGGAACTCGGCATCCCGGGCTGCTCGGTCGGCCGGTGTCTCAACAGAAGAAGAAGAAGGAGCCTCCGCTCCACGCCTCTGAGCAGCCTCAGCTCGCTGCACCCAAATATCCCAGGACAGTCACATGCATAAACATCATATAGAAATGTAAGGGTCCAGAGTTTAGGAACATACCAGTAACTCGAGGGCTCGGCGAGCCTCATCCCTCTCCTGGATGGTGGCATGAAGGAGCCCCTGCAGCTCCGCTAAGCGTCCCTCAGGGTCGATCTGCATGTCGAAAGGAAGTCAGTACAGCATATAGAAATCATAAAGCATGTAGATTAAGTCTGAGTTTAGAATTGTACCGGTCGGCGTGATCCTCGGAACACGCGGTCTCCATAATGCCTGACGTACGCAGTCACGTACGCCGCATCACTGTCAGCACGAGCAGTCACCACACGCCCACCTGCCTGCCAGTCGGCAACCTGCTCGGCGTTCCGCGCCGCCCAATCGCACTGCTGAGTCAGCCCTCGGGTGCTCCGCGTCACCCTCTCCCTCGCGCTCTCCTGCGCCGGGAAGTCTACCACGGGCTGAGAGACGCCGGTCGTCCTCATCACCAGCCGGGAGTAAAGGGGCTCCACTACATTCATGCAGTGTAACCACACATCACGCCCGGAGAAGGTGAGAGCTCTCACCACCCACGGCTGCTCTGTCACGTCCTCGTGTGCATAAGGAGTCCACTGCACCTGCATACATCAGCAATCACATCAACATCATATAAAACAAGCATTTTCCAAATAAAGGCTAAAGGTTTAGAAGTCGTACTGAGGAGTACGGAAGCGTGTCAATGTCATCCTGCAGGTCGCGCACCTGCCGTGTCAGGGTCCCCGACCCACGAGCTGGCGCCCACCGTCGTAGAAGAGGGAAGAGTCCAGGGCGGATCTCTAGTCCCCTGCGCAGCATAGGCAGCCGCACGTAAGCCCATGCCTGCATCACGCACAAGTCGTCAGCATCTAGAGTACAGGTCCTAGGAAATTGCATGAGTTCTGAGTCAGAGTCGTACCTGGAGAAGGGGAGAGAAGCCCCCCAACATCGTCCGTCGGGACGTCGAGCTGAGGCTCTCAAAAAGGAAGGCGAGCACACCGGCACCCCACGCGTAGTCTCCCACGTGCTCTAGGTCCTCGAGGAACGGAAGAAGTCGGCAGTGGATGACGTCCGCACGCGTAGAGAAGAGGAGTCGCCCGAACAAGAACATCAGGAACCGCCGAAGAACCGTGTCCGCCTCTGCACCCGGTCCTGCTGCTACTCGAGGCCGCACGCGCGTCACCAGCCGGTCCAAGTGCTCCTCTGGACGCTCGCCCACCGCAAGTCCCGTCCGTCGCAACCCCAGGCTGTCCTGGAGAGCTGCCCGCGGAAGAAGCGTGGTCTGCCGACGTGTCGTCTGGAGCGCGAGCCCCAACGTCCTCTCGGCCATGCCGCGGTAATCAGGAAAGGAGATCCCAGTCACCGGCAGACCGTGCACCTGCAAACCAGTGAGCCTGGCCACGTCCTCTAGCGTGGGGACCATGTGACCCCACGGGAAGAGGAACGTGCGACTCGCCGGATCCCAGCGGTCGTGCAGGGCATAGAGAAGAGGTGTGTCAAAGCGACACACCTCAATACTGAGGAATGGGGCGAACCCCATGGCAGCAAGCCTCTCTCGCTGAAAGTCCGGCAGTGCAAGATACACTGACCGAACCTGCAGCCAGGAGATACGGGTCCGACGCTTTCCCTGCATTCATTCATTCATCTCATTAGTTTCATATTTCTTAATAACAAAAGAAAGGGGTGTTCCTCATTTTAGTTGTTCAACGGCCTTCCCCTGGCCGTTTTGTTGCCTATGACGGCCCTCCATGGACCGTCCTATTTTATGATGTTTTGAATAACACGGCCATTCCTGGGCCGCTATTCCATTCACAACGGTTGTCCATGAACCGTTGTTCTGATGAATCATTCAACGGCCCTCCAAGGGACGCGGTGCTATTTTGAACGGTCCAATGGGGACCGCATTGTTCTGAATGCCGAGGGTTGCTACGTTATGGTCAACGGCCACTCCTGGGCCGCTGTTCTGTTTGACGGTCCGTTGAGGGCCGTTTTGTTCTGAGGAGAACCCAAAGGTCAGATATGTTTAACGGCCCCTACTGGGCCGTGTTGGGTATATTTTGCGGTCCTTTGAGGACCGTCATTGCGTAATCTCCTCCAACGATGGCGAAGCGCCATCCCCCGCCGCCGTGGAATCCCTTAACCCCCATTCCCCCGTGCTATACAATGAAAAAGGACCTACCTCCGAGTCACGACGCCTTCTCGCCGGGCGCGGCGCCTCCGCCGCCGGCTCGTCGCCTTCCGGCTCGTCGGCTCCACGCTCGCCGTCGGAACCACTCTCGCTCTCCTCCACGAGCACGAGGGCGAGATCATCCGCCGAGAAGTCCATCGTCCCGGCTTCTTCCCCCGGAGCAACCGCCTCCGACCGCCGCCGCTCGTCGCCGTCGCCATCCACCGCCATCGCGAGGGAGAGAAATCCCGAGAGAGTGAGGAAGAGGGTGATGGAAAGGAAGAGGAGAGAGGCCATTGCGAGAGAGGGAGAGCACGAGAGAAACGAGAGAGAGAATGAGAGTGTGGGAGAAGGGGGGGTCGCTCCTCCTTCCTCTTCTTCTTCTCTCTTCCTGCCGTTACGGTGGGAGGAGGGAAGGAGAAGAGGTTTATATTTTTGAACCGACGTTGAGAATGGCGGTCTAGCGATAGACCGCCATACAATAAGAACGGCTACCTTAAGACCGTTATTCTGCAAGCGGTTACTTATCATTGAACGGCCTTCCTATGACCGTTAATAATCCATATGGCGGTTTACCATGAGCCGTCCAACTTAAGAACGGTCCCCTATGAGCCGTTTAACTGTTGAATGTATCATTATTGTGAAATTCATGTGCCAATGAGTTTTGATTGCAGTTAAAGCTAAACAACATCAATGTCCCGCCGTTACGCCTGCACAGGTAAGTCAGGTATGGCCCTCAATCCCTCAAAACTCTTATTGCATTACTATATGGTAATAAACATCTATCTCGAGAACCAGTCGATTCTTCACGCATTCTAGGATCTGACGTTCCCCGTCAACAAAAACACATGATGATCTAGGTATGCGTGTCTAATCTTCGGAAAGGCCGCTAAGTTGGAAGAAGTCAGGGGACGACGGTTCTCTCTTGCACGCTGTGGTTGCAAGAAGTGTCCTGACCCTGACTCATTCAGTTCTGCAATAATATTCTCGAGTATTTTATATTTTTATCCTTTGTTTGCATTCGATTTTACATGTTTCTTTCTTTTAGCCCAGCATGCATCACAAGCACCTTTTGAGCATTCACGACCTACGGTCTGCCTGAGAAATGATCTTGCGTATGATTGACTGTTTTCTGTGTTCCATGTCCCACCGAAGGAATAATTCCACTCCAAAATTAGAAGGTATTTCTTTAGACCTAATTGTTCGGTTCTGATGAATTAAGTGTTTCCCTCGTCTGGAGTTTTAAAATCCTTTTAATTTCGCTATTGCCAGCTTCTATATCGCCTCATTTAGGACCACAGCTTGTCCGCCGACGAGGCCGCTCCTTGCTCTTTTACCTTAGTTCCTCCAGATTCAGGTTTAACACTCAGTCCCACAGTACCTTGCAAATTGGTTCGAAGGTTGCCGGAAGATTTCTATGGCTTATTGGTATGAAACGGGTGTCGTATTGCCTTAACGCTCGCTTTTGCAGTCCACTCCGCTTCATCTCCGCTACAACTCCATGTTCCATGACGCCTCCACTACACCTCCGCTCGTTCCCTTGCAAGGCGGACGTTAAGGAGGGGCATCTGTTGACACCCGTTTTTTACCGATGAATCGAATCAGTTCCTGCGTCTCAGTTATTGATGTCCCGAACAGTCAATCACATGAAAGATTATTCCTCTGGCAGTATTTTGGGCTCTTCCCAGCGAAGAAGGCCTCCCTCCCTCTCATTGGATTTAACGGTCTGTTATGAACCGTTTTTCTCAATATAACGGTCCCCACTTGGCCGTTGTGTTCCGCTGCCCCGGGTTATTTGTATCTCGTGATACGCTTTGTATAGCGGCTCAATGCCAACCGTTATAGTCAATATAGCGGTCGTCCCTGGGCCGTCATTATTTGCCGACAAGAAAAGGGTTCAGAGGCCCGACAGTCGGTCATAGCCACGTGCTTCACGAAAAGTTGTTTGTCCGGGCGTTGACTCCTCTTTGAGTATAACGGTTTTTCTAGGACCGTCATGTATATTGAACGGTCCCTCCAAGACCGTCATATATGTTTGGCGGCCTTCGTAAGACCGTCATTTTTAAGGCCACCCAGATTAGACCCCCGTGATTCCAGGCGGATTAAGAGGAGAATGTCGTTGGCAATATTGACACGATGCTCTCATTTACCGGCCTTTGACCGACCATCATTCCCCTTAACCCCTGATTAAGCTCGAAGCCGTGGGCTCTATATATAGCTCACGGGTTCTGACAGAAAGAAAGAGGGGGGGACCATCACGAAGTGCTGTCGAATTCCATCGCCAAATCTCATACAGCATAGGCCCGTTCGTCAGGGAGTGGGGGCCTTCTACATCCCTCGCAGGCCCCCGGTGCAGGGAACTTCACGCTTCATGTCTTTGTGTTTCCTTCTCTGTTTGCTCACCACACACGCCTTTTCTTCACTGCATCACACATCACATACATCATTTAGTTGGCATTTCTTATCTTTCCTACTGTTTCCGGCGCCCTAAACGGGGTTTCAAAACCTCCAGGTATCGCCGGGCCATGTTCTTCCTTTGCTTTATTTCAATTAGTACACCTACTACACCATCATTTAGCTAATCTCCGTTTATCTGTGTGTTTCACCGTTTGCTTTCAGGTCAGCAACCAAAAGCACGAGGCCCGCACCTTCTGGCCGGCCAGGAGGAGTGGAGGAACGGACCCGCATTCTCCCGTAGCTTCCGAGTCCCGGCGCTTTCATCGGGTGGCGATCACGGTCAACAGCTTCATCTTTCCTCCTGTTGTTTTTTTTATCTCTTCAATATTATTTAACTCGAGGAGGAATAACATATCAACACCCACGAGCCCGAAGACTCGGAAGGGTAAAAAGGGATGGTGTGGGAGTACAAGAGAAGCTGAAACGACCGCAAAGATAGCACAATGATCTAAAATAAAATGCACATCATAATATAAATAAAATACACTACTACAAGGTCCACAGTGTCTCATGTCCAAATAAAAGTACAGTCAACAGAAAGGAAAGTACAACTACACGGTGCATCCCCTGGCATACAACTACACGGGGCATCCCCCGGCTCTGGCAGACTCGCGACTAACCCTGGCTAGAAGAACCACGCTGAAACTTGGCCGCACCTCTCGAAGACCCCGCCTCACCTGAAAAGCAGGGGTGAGCCTCATTTCATTGGCCCAATAGGGATCCTGCGAATCCCCACCTCGCACGGAAAACAAGAAAGTAGAAGGCAACCCTACCTAACATGAGTACGGTAGAACCAACAAGCTAAAGTAAATAAACAGAAAGCCATCTACTCTAATAGTACCGTACTACTGAACCTCGATCCAACAAAACTCGAGTCCACACTTGCCAGCGAACAGGAGCACTACCCACTAGAAGAACGACAGGAAGCGTCCCCTGACGTCTTACACCGCGTCACAAGTGTCTAGCTACAACGCCCCGGGCGTGAGACTTAGACACGCAACAAGTACCACAACAAGGACTAGCTGGGGTCACGCTCGTCAGCGCGTGTCCTAAGCCCCTAACTACGTGTGCACACATAGACCATCTGCTCTAGGTCGGGTCCTCTAGCTAGTTTTTCTTCCCACCGGACTCTGGTGGCAAAGGCAAGGGGCCCTAAGGTGACCAGCCTAAAAACTGCCTCTCACTGGGTCTCGCTCTCCACCACTCCCAGGTGGGTCCGCACCCGCGTGCGCAGGAAGTTACGAGTAGTGGACAGGACACTAACAGTAAGGACTAACTCATGGAAATCACCGCCGAAGAAACGGGACCACACACACACGGTGCAGCGCAGAGCCTAACGGTCCACCCCTGGGCCGTCACAAGCTGTGACGCACCTACACTAGTGCGTCACATGGCTCTGACGGTCCAGCCCTGGAGCGTCACAAGCCAAAGCGAAAACCGGCCCTGACGCACCCACCTAGGCGCGTCACAGTCTGTGACGCGCCTACACACGAGCGTCACATGGCCCTGACGGTCCAGCCCTGGAGCGTCACAAGCCAAGGTGAAAACGGCTCTGACGCACCCACCTAGGGGCGTCACAGCGCCTAACGCACCAAACCTGGTGCGTCAGGGGAGGTTGGGTTCGTCTGCTCTGACGCGCCCACCCAGGGGCGTTACAAGGCTGTGACGCGCCAAGCCAGGTGCGTCACAGGCCTTGACCCCCCCCCCAACGGTCAAAACCAACGGTCAAACGTAGCCTGACGGTCCAACCTAGGCGCGTCACAGCACTGTGGCGGTCTATCGTGGGACCGTCACAGCCCACAGACCCCACTGGCTGCACACAGGGCTGTAACGCACCCATCCAGGCGCGTTACACAGTGTGACGGTCACTGGAAGGACCGTGACACCCGCCCGAGGGTGAAATGGTGGGAAACGCCCAAAAATCTAACCACGCCCCCGTGCCTCCATAGGAGAGGGGGAAATCAAAGGGGAAGACCCCAGGGGACCCCTAGCATGATTCTAGGCCATCAAAACGCCGAATCGCGGCTCAAATCCATAGATCGGGCGAACTCTCCCCAAAACATGATTTTGCCTTAACCCGCTCAAATACACCCCTCTTGGCTCCCATTCGGCCTACAAATCGCGGGGAACGACGGGATGAGCATAGGGATTCGTCCCCCTACCTCAATGTAGCGAATGCTCCATCGAATCGTCGCCGAAACCAAGGAAGAAGCTTTTAGAATGCCACGCGCCCCGCCTCCCGCCGCGAGAAGGGCACCACCGGGACCGCCTCCGAACTGAGAACGACGGGATGAGACACACGCGCGGGAATCGGAAAACACGCAGAAAAGCCGCGGAACACGTTCCGAGCCTCCGAACTGATCCGAATCGCACGAATCCAAACACGAAAGATGCCCAGAACATAATTTCAGAAACAATGGAGCCAAATTCACCGAAAACACAGATCCGGGACCCAAGAAGAAGGATCCGAAAGGGTCCGGGACATCACAGCCCTCCCCCCTTAAACAAATTTCATCCTCAAAATTCAAGAATAAGGCACAAGGACGGGAGAAAGACTCACACGAACAAATAAAGATATAGCTCTCGCATCTCACCCTCACGCTCCCAAGATGCCTCACCGCCAGAATGATGCTGCCAGACCACCTTAACCAGAGGAATAACCTTGTTCCACAGGCGCTGCTCTCGCCGATCCCCATTGCGAACAGGGAACTCCGGAAGGGACAGATCTGGGGTCACCTCAGGCCAAACGGCATCCTTGAGAACATGGGAATCATCGGGCATATACTTTCGAAGCATTGACACGTAGAACACATCATGCACGGCGGAAAGCACCGGAGGTAGCTGCAACCAATAGGCAACTTCCCCAACATGCTCGACGATGGGAAAGGGACCAATGTAGCGGGGATTCAGCTTCCCGCGCCTACCAAAACGCATCATACCTTTCATGGGAGAAACTCTCAAGAACACTCGGTCTCCCACAGCAAAGCTGGGGGGTCGCCTCCTCTGATCGGCATAACTCTTCTGTTGGCTCTGAGCTGCCAACATCCTCTGCCGAACGAGATGCACCACCTCAACACACTACTGCACCAAATCGAGTCTGGTCAAGGCACGCTCACCCACCTCGAACCAATCAAGCGGAGTCCGACAAGGTCACCCGTACAACGCCTCATAGGGAGCCATACCAATGCTCGAATGATAGCTATTGTTATAGGCAAACTCCACTAATGGCAGATGGTGGGTCCAACTCCCCTGCCATTCTAAGCAACACGCTCGCAACATGTCCTCCAAAGTCTGGATGGTCCGCTCAGACTGACCGTCCGACTGAGGATGATAGGCCGAGCTAAATGTCAACTCGGTGCCGAGAGCCTTCTGGAAGCTCCTCCAGAATCCAGAAGTGAAACGGGGATCACGATCGGACACAATGGAGATGGGAACTCCATGCAACGGAACAATTCGCTCCACATACAAACGAGCCAAATGATGCACGCTCCAACTGACCTTGACCGGCAGCACCCGCGTCGTCTTCGTCAGTCTATCCACTAGCAACCAGATACTATCCTCCCCACTGGAGGTCCTCGGTAACCCAACCACGAAATCAATGGTCACGTGGTCCCACTTCCACACAGGAACATCCAGGGCTGAAGCGTGCCTCCTGGTCGTTGCTGCTCAGCCTTCACCTGCTGACAGGTCAAACACCTGGCCACAAATTCCGCCACGTCTCTCTTCATGCCAGGCCACCAAAACTGCCTCTTCAGGTTCTGGTACATCTTAGCTGATCCGGGGTGCACGGCATACCGACTCCCATGAGCCTCACGCAATACCGTACGCCGTACCTGCTCCTCGGCTGGCACGTACAACCTACCTCCGAACCTCACGACTCCATCCTCACCAAACTCCACCTCGGCCATCGATAGAATACGAGGTAGCTCGGGGTCCGCTCGCTGAGCCTCAGTCACCTGTCGACGCACCGCGAGCGTGACAGTCAGACTTGCATGGACAGCCGAACCCTAGTCCTGAGGGACCATGAGCCTAAAAGTCATGGCCGGAACCTGCTCCCAAAGCCTCCACTTCCTCAAGAACATCTGACTGACCATTACTCTCCTACTTAGAGCATCAGCCACGACATTCATCCTGCCATGCTGATAAGACAAAGTGAAATCATAATCCTTCATATACTCCATCCACCTCCTCTGCCTGAGGTTAAGATCCCTCTGGGTAAACACGTACCTCAAACTCTGATGGTCAGTGAACATCTCGAACCTCTCACCATACAGATAGTGCCTCCAGATCTTTAGAGCGAAAACCACCGCCGCCAACTCAAGATCATGAGTAGGGTAGTTCTCCTCATGTGGCTTCAACTGCCGGGATGCATACGCCACAACCCTCCCATGCTGCATCAACACAGCACCGGGACCTACCCCTGAAGCATCTGTACACACCACAAAGCCTCCCGATCTCGAAGGCAACACCAACACCGGAGTAGTCGTGAGCAATCTCTTCAGCTCCATGAAGCTCTGCTCACACTCCTCTGTCCAGACGAACGGCACATCCTTCTGCGTAAGCCTGGTCATCGGGGTCGCAATACGAGAAAAATACTGGATGAACCTCCGATAATAACCTGCGAGCCCCAAAAAGCTCTAAATCTCTGTGATAGAACTCGGCCTCGGCCATTGTACCACAGCCCCGACCTTAGCCGGGTCCACGGAAACGCCATCACCAGAAATCACGTGCCCCAAAAAGTGCACCTCACGTAGCCAAAACTCACACTTGCTAAGCTTGGCATACAACTAGTGATCACGAAGGGTCTGCAATACCACTCTCAAATGATGCACATGCTCCTCGACAGACCGCGAATACATAAGGATGTCGTCCACAAACATGACCATGAACTAGTCTAGATATGGACGGAACACCCTATGCATCAAATCCATGAACGCTGCGGGGGCATTGGTGAGCCCGAACGGCATCACCAAGAACTTATAATGCCCATACCTCGATCGAAATGTCGTCTTCTCCACGTCCGACTCTTGAATCCGCAGCTGGTAATAGCCTGATCTCAAATCGATCCTCGAAAACACCCGGGCCGACTGAAGTTGGTCGAACAAGTCATCAATCCGTGGCAACGGACACTTGTTCTTAACAGTCGCCTGGTTCAACTGACGGTAGTCGATGCACAGCCTCAAACTATCGTCCTTCTTCTTCACAAACAACACCGATGCACCCCACGGGGAATAACTAGGACGTATATACCCCTTGGCTAGCAACTCCTGAAACTGCACCTTCAACTCTCGCAACTCTGCAGGCGCCATCCGATAAGGGGCCTTCGACATAGGTGCCGTACCCGGCACCACCTCAATCACGAAATCAATCTCTCGCTGTGGTGGCAACCCTGGTAGCTCCTCAGGAAAAACATCGAGAAACTCACACACGACAGGAATGTCCTCCACCCCAGAACATTGTCGATCACTCAAAACCACGGATGCGAGAAAGCCCTCACAACCCGCATCAAGCAAGCAACGCGCACGGATAGCCGAAATAAGCAAGCGGGAAGAGGAAGACCGAATACCTTGGGAATAGAAGGTGGGTCCACGAAGCTATCAGAAGTAGACCTTCTTCGAGCCGCAATCCACCAAGGCATGATGAGCCTCGAGCCAATCCATGCCCAAAATCACATCGAAGTCCTGAAGCGGTAACGCATAGAGTCGAACCGGAAAGTTCCGCCCTTCTACCCACACATGTACCTTCTCAAAGCAATACGGGGTGATCATGAAGTCACCGGTAGGCAACTCCACTGCTAAGTCATAGGACAGCTCGGTCACTGGGTCCTCCACACTCTGAGCAAAATCCTTCGAGATGAACGAATGAGAAGCACCTGAATCAAACAAAACACGAGCCGCACAACCCAAAATTGAAAGAGTACCTTCCACTAGATGCGACGCCTCAGCCTCTACCCTGGTCATGTGAGTCACTCTGCCTCGGGATCTCTGCCTCCCCAAAGTAGCTGACCGTGACAACTGAGGAAACTGTCGCTGCTGCTGGTACTACTGCAGCTGTGATGACAACTGCTGGGGCTGAAACTGCTGCTGCTGCCGAAACTCATGCGGCTGGCTCGATCTCGGCGGACAGTTACGTGTCATTTGCCCTGGCTGGTTGCACCTAAAGCAAATCACAGGCACTGAACACGGTCTACCCGGATGAGAACCATCGCACCTAGGACAACCGCCCCACGAACGAGTCGTCGAACCCTGACAATGAAAAGCCACCGGCTGTTGAACACTGTCCATCGACTCCTGCTTCGACTCCTTACGATCCTGACGCCTCTTACCAAAACCAGCTTCCTTAAGCAACTTCTTGAGCTTCGATCTAAAGGATGACGACCCTGGCGCAAGAGCCATAGACTGCGCCGCCACTGATCCACCTACTGAGAGCTGGACGGTACTCTGCTGCTGCATTCCCGCCGACTGGCTAAAATCTGCCTGCACCTGACTAGCACTGCCCTGCCCTCGAACCTTCTACAAGTCTCTTTCCAGTGCCGCTGCTGCCTTACATGCCGCATCCAAAGTGGTCAAACCTGACGCAAGAAGATGATGCCTCAACTCTAGCCTCAGACCACCCACAAATTGATCGGTCTTCACCTCCTCATCTGTCACAATATGGGGAGCATAACGGCCCAACTCAATAAACCTAGCACGGTACTGCATCACCATCATGTCATCCTGAGTCAGCTCCATAAACTCACGCAACCTCTGTGATCTGACAAAGGATGGACAGAAAGCACGCTCGAAAGTCGTGACGAACTCCTGCCACACAATCTGCCGAAGGGGACGGGACTGGAACACAGAACCCCACTCTGCCGTCCACCAAGTACGGGCCGCCCCCTGAAGATGATGAGTAGCCAATGCTACCTGCTCCTCCTCGGGACACTCCATCGCATTGAAAATCCACCGCACATCATCCAGCCACTCTCTGGCCACCTCAGGATCTTGCTGCCCACTGAAGGAAGGAGGTTGGAACAGCAAGAACTCCTTTAGCACACGACTATGACCACCACAAGCCCAGTCCTCACCAGCATCACCGCCCTGCTGCTGATGATCTCCCTGCAGCTGACCTCCCAGCTGCCGTTGAAGCACATACTCAAACTGATGGGGACATCGCTTACCCCTTCACATGCCTCCGAGGGTCCTGCTGCTCGCCATTTTGCTCGCCATGATTTGTGGAGTCTAGCTATATAGTTTCCACAATTTTCTTGAGTCATTATCATGTAATTTTGCCTTTTATTGAGTCTATTACCTAACTTAGTTAGTCATTTACCTAAGTCCAAGTTTCATTAACTAGCTTAGTAGGCTATTGGGCCTGGCCCATGGGCGCCCCCTTCCCCAACCTTTGGTCTTCTGTCAGTTGTCCACAATGTGAGGACTTTTTGTAAATTATGGGTTTCCTATATAAGGACCCCAATCCCCCACTTGAAGAGGGTAATTGATGAATGAATGAAAATTGAACCCACTTGAATCCCCTTGAGTCTTCTCTCTCTCTCTCCCTCTAGTTCTCTCTCTCTCCCTCTAGTTCTCTCTCTCTCTCTCTAGTTCTCTCCCTCTCTCCTAGGGGCGAACCCCCTCTCTCTCCTCCCTCCTTCTCTCTCTAAAATTCGAAATTCCCCTCTCTCCTCACCCCTTGCCACCTCACTTGCCACCTAGGCAAGTCTCTTCACCTCCCAAGACCCCCATTACTTCACCATTAATCACTCCACCTCCCCAAGCACCCTTTCACCTTCCCAAGGCATCCCTCCCCCTTCCCCAAGCAACCTCCCACCTCCCTAGGGCCCTTTCCCCTCCCCAAGGAGCCCCTTCACCTCCCTAGGTCGTCCACCCCCTTCCCCTCCCTCCTAGGGTCGACCCCCTCAACCCCTCTCCACCCTCCCATTGCCTTGGCCGACCCCTCCACCCCCCCCCCCTTTTGTCAACTTTAGTTCTGTCTGCAGGCTGACCTGCAGACCAGCCTCGAGTTGCAGCGACTACCACGACAACATCTTGAAGCTTCTGGGGGCGTGGCCTACCTTTCTGGAAAGGCCTCCCTTTCCTCTTCGCAGGCGAGGTGGAATCACCCCATTCTGAGTTCGTGGCCGTCCGGGAAGGCTGTTCTACCCCGACTGCGCAGAGCTCCATCAGCAGAGCCCCTGAACCATGTTCAAAGCTACACCACGGCCGACGGTGAGAGATTCAAGTTGTGAGTTCTTCTACAAATATCTTCCTCCACCAGTCCTCTTATTGGATCAAGAAGTGGAAGTGCGTTCGCCATCCGGAGGTCAGAGTTTTGGTCTTTCTCCCTCGACTGGTCGGGTCTGCCTCCCACAGTGGGCAGTGACTTGCCTCCACTCATTGGCATCCCCCAGTCCACCCCGACATCAGATAGCTTCCCCATCAGTTTAGCAGCGCAGAGGGATTGTCCACGGTTCCAGCAACTCCGGCGGCTCGAGATTTGGCATCCGGGAGCGGCCGGGACAATGTCTGCAATCCACTGTTCATTTCTGGTAGCCGCTGTGGGCAGAGTCTGCAACCCGGTTCATTGCTGCACCACGACTAACCGTGGAGGAATCAGGCTGAAGTCTCTTCTTGAAAATTCTTCCTCCATCTGTCCACGACCAGAAGCAAGAAGCGGAACTGCATTCGACATCCGGGAGCCAGAGTTCCGAAGTTTCTCCCTCAGTCACGCGGGTCTGCCTCCTGCAGTCTACAGCGACCAGTTCCCACTCATCGGCGTCCTCCTGCCCACCCCGACTTCAGAAAGTGTTGCCGTCAGTTTTTCTGTGTAGAGGCTTCGTCCACGGTTCCAGCCGCTCCGACGGTTTGTGATTCGGCATCCGGGAGCGGCCGTGGCAACTTCTGCAATCCACTGCTTGTATCTGGTAGTCGCTGCGGCCAGAGTCTGCAACCCGGTTCGTTGCTGCACCACGACTAATCATGGAGGATTCAGACCAACAGCTCTTCTTCAAAATTCTTCCTCCATCCATCCACGACCAGAATCAAGAAACGGAACGACATTCGGCATACAGGAGCCAGAGTTACAAATTTTCTCCCTCTGTCACACGGATCTGCCTCCTGCAGCCTGCAGCGACCAGTGCCTACTCTTCAGGGCTCACCGACCATCCACGGCCTCGGATCGCAGCCCCACTGACTCCAGCTGAAATCTACCTCGACCACGGAGACGACGCCTCTGATTTCGTGCCAATCGGAGCTCGGGAGCGCCCGTGACAGCATCTGCAACCTACTTCTACAGAACAGGTCCGGCCAGAGACCACACCAGCTGTCCTGGTTCAGTCGCCTGCGCCACCAGTCCCTGACTCCAAAGGCCGCCCCAAAATTCAGACATCACTGACTTCAAGTCAGGAAGCATTGCGAGGTAGTTTCGCTCAATTCGGAGTCCGGACGAGCCCGGGGCAGAGCCAACAACAACACCCTGTCCAGCCATCCAGATTGCAGCTGAACCCACATTGATTTCCTTTCTACCATTTCGGTCCATCCTCCCATCCCCGCCTGGCCGGCTTACCGCCCCACCCTGCGTAGTGGTAGTGTTTGTCTGTAATTAACCAATTCCCACCCCCGAGATCACCCTCCTGCGCGAGGTGTAGTAATTGTACTCTTGAACAGGTTTTGAAGCTTCACCGGCGCAGTGTGCGGGGAGCACACTTCCCCGCTCGCCCTCGTCTCCGACCGGGATCGGCGTCTTCACACCGATCAGGTGAGCTCCTGGCCACTCTTCGCTATTGGTTATTACCATTGCTAGCTTAGTATCGCTCTTAGTTGTCCGTCGGAGGTGAGACGAGCGCTCGATCTATAATTCAATCCAATCAAGTGTTCACCGCGGAGCGAGTTGAGAGAGAGCCATTGCATCCCACGCCCTCGGCGTGCCGGCCACCCTTGAAATTGGGCATCCCTGGCCCATTGGGATCTATCCCTATCCGGCCGACCCTTGGAGCCCCGAGGTCCAACCTCGGACCCTCACCACCATCGCCGGTCCTTCTACGGATCCGAGTGTGCTTCCGCGAGCGAAACCGCATGTGCGACGTTGCCGACTCATAGTGCTGCTTGCTATCCTAGGTCCAAGGGAGTCGCGACACATCAAATTGATATCTTTGTCCTCCGCTGCATATTGTCTCACATCAAATTGGTATCAGAGCAAGTTTTAGACTTGTCTCTACGAGTCTAGTCCTTGGGCATTATCATTTGAGTCTCCCTTGCATCATGGTTTCCGTCACTCCATTGCATGACCACCCTAGGGAGATGTCCCAAATATCCATGGACCGATTTGACACTCTCACCAACAAGATTCATAACTATCTTGATACCCTCACCACCCGACTTGACCGGCTTGAAGCAAAAAGGAACCACGACCCTAGAGCTTGGTCACCTCGGGATGAATTTAGATGGGAAACCAAAGGACCCATAGACTCATTGGAAGAGATGAGGAGTGAGATTAGGAAGATCCTCACTCCCCAACCTACCCACTCCCACCTTGTGAATCATCACTCGAGGAGCACTCCCACTCCCCCTTCCCCTCCCAGTCAACCCAAGACCTCCCTTAGGGTCCAAACTCCACCACCCCAAATAATTCCAACTTGCACCACCCCATCGCCAAAAGGCCTTCCCACTCCCCTGGAGAGCAAGACCCCCACACCACAAAGGAATGAGATTGAAGTTGAGGAATATGAGGCCTCCCCCGATTGGGAAGAAGAGTATGAATCACAATATCATGAATTAGGCCAAGAAGTTCCCATCCCAAGTGGAGGAAGCATCATGGCTCACTCCACCCTCACCATTCCAACCCGTGTGGTCCCCATGTCCACTCCACCTAGGCCCATGATGGCCACCACCACCCCACCCAAAACTCTCCCACAAACCCACACTCCACAAACTTCCTTGGCCCCCAAAACCACCCCTCCATCTTCCCCTAAAAGAAACACACCCCCTAAAACCAATCAACCCAATCCTCCTCAACCCATCCATCTTCCACTACCAATCCCTATCCAACCCCAACCTAGGCCTCCACTTCTCCCCTTACCGATCCCAAACCAAGTTCCCCTTTACCTCCCACCCCGGGGGTACCACACACCTATCCTCACCACCCCACCCTCAAGGGACCATCTCACCTCCTTGATAGAAGAACCCATGATTCCCATACCCAACCCCATAAAGGTGAACACACCAACCTCCGCCATAGAGATCGCCCATGTCCAGGAAGAAGAAGGAACTTCACATGGTCGTCTTCACCTTACACCACCCTCCTTAATAGGGACCGAGCTTATCTTAGGAGAACCCCTTTCACGTTGGCTAAAGGAGAACCCATTTGGAGATCTCATGGTCCATGCTTACCCACCCATGGAGCAAAACCTTCTTATAGTACCCTTATCCACCTATCACACCACAATCCAATCATCCTATCAGGTGGAAACATTAGGGGATTTTCTTGAGGGTCTAACTTGGCAAATAAAGCTAACTGGCATGTTGACCACTGTAGCCGACCAACCTAGGAGTCTTAACCTCCTACATCTATGTGTCGGGTCCATCTCTTCCATTTACACTGTGGGTTGCTACACTAGTGACCTTCTTTTATCCCTCCCCATTCCCGAAGAGCCCGATGGTATCCGCGAATTGGAGTTACTTATTTCGGGTAGGATACCAAGCCCTCCAATCATGACCAACCAACCCTCCTCGAACTTCGGTTCAATTACTACATTTGAGGAGGAGGACTCACCATCATTTGGAGACCTTGAGGTGAAAGAACACCTCACCCTTGGTAACACATTCCATGACCCCTTTGATCCCACCCTATGGAAGACAATGAACCCATGGGACCTGACCGCCCTACCCACCATGCTAGAACCAACACACCTCGTCCTAGACCCAGCCCACACCAAGGGAACCATGACCATAGGCAGTATACACCTAGGGAACAAGGTAGTGCCCCACCCCATGATGCATACCTACTATGATCCCTTCGACCCTTACAAATGGGAGCTTAAAGGCCACCCCAAACCCACACACATGGTCATCATCTCTAGGAGAAGAAAGCACCCACCTTGGTATGTCACATCATTCGACAAGGGTCACGAGTCCAGCCCTCCCATGCATGTCACGCACAGTTTAGGGTCAATGCATAACTGGCCTATATTTGGTTGTACTGGTCCACCCACATTCTTCATAGCCTTTACACTTAAATGGAGCACACGTGGATGTCTGGGTCCCCCGGTAACTCTCACAGCCATACACAATAGATCCGCCTATGGTTTCCCAGGCCCCCCTGAGTCCACAAGATACCTCATCACATCCATGAATGATAGGTCTATGTATGGTTGCCCCGGTCCCCCTTCGCATACCACATACTTCCCACCCCCACCGCACCATCACTCAAAGCATACTCATTCAAGCAAGCATCCAAATATGGGTAGTGACGATCATAATGAGCGGGCTATAACTCACGGGTGGCACTTTGAAATCCAAGGAGGTAACCTCACGATGGTGGCATTGGAACGACCCTATCTTAGGGCCACCTCCAAATCGAGGGCACGAGGATCTGGACCTTTCATGTTCCAAGTGGCTTTGGCAAAACTGGCTTATGGATCAGATTTACTAATGGGCTATGGGATATACCCCAATTATTATGCGGCTGATCCGGCACCCTACATGGGCACCGCGGTGAATCCCAGCGAGTACTTTGAGCCTATAACTTCCTTTAAGAGGGACACCCCGGAGTGCTTCCACCAAACAGCCTTGAGAGCCCGACGTGTACACAGAGGGGCAATACTATGCAAGCAGGGTTACAACGCCAGCACGAGGGTGTGTCCGGGCCGCCTTGAGAGGATGAAGAGCCGTCCCCTGGTCGCAGGCGCAGGTTGATTTTGGTGATTGCAGGTCGCCCTGAGCTGCTCCCCCGGTGGGCCCTTACTCGACGGAGTCGAGTTCTCCGCACCCTGGGAGTATGATGGGGACATCGCTTACCCCTTCACATGCCTCCGAGGGTCCTGCTGCTCGCCATTTTGCTCGCCATGATTTGTGGAGTCTAGCTATATAATTTCCACAATTTTCTTGAGTCATTATCATGTAATTTTACCTTTTATTGAGTCTATTACCTAAGTTAGTTAGTCATTTACCTAAGTCCAAGTTTCATTAACTAGCTTAGTAGAGGCGCCCCCTTCCCCAACCTTTGGTCTTCTGTCAGTTGTCCACAATGTGAGGACTTATTGTAAATTATGGGTTTCCTATATAAGGACCCCAATCCCCCACTTGAAGAGGGTAATTGATGAATGAATGAAAATTGAACCCACTTGAATCCCCTTGAGTCTTCTCTCTCTCTCTCCCTCTAGTTCTCTCTCTCTCCCTCTAGTTCTCTCTCTCTCTCTCTCTCTAGTTCTCTCCCTCTCTCCTAGGGGCGAACCCCCTCTCTCTCCTCCCTCCTTCTCTCTCTAAAATTCGAAATTCCCCTCTCTCCTCACCCCTTGCCACCTCACTTGCCACCTAGGCAAGTCTCTTCACCTCCCAAGACCCCCATTACTTCACCATTAATCACTCCACCTCCCCAAGCACCCTTTCACCTTCCCAAGGCATCCCTTCCCCTTCCCCAAGCAACCTCCCACCTCCCTAGGGCCCTTTCCCCTCCCCAAGGAGCCCCTTCACCTCCCTAGGTCGTCCACCCCCTTCCCCTCCCTCCTAGGGTCGACCCCCTCAACCCCTCTCCACCCTCCCATTGCCTTGGCCGACCCCTCCACCCCCCCCCCTTTTGTCAACTTCAGTTCTGTCTGCAGGCTGACCTGCAGACCAGCCTCGAGTTGCAGCGACTACCACGATAACATCTTGAAGCTTCTGGGGGCCTGGCCTACCTTTCTGGAAAGGCCTCCCTTTCCTCTTCGCAGGCGAGGTGGAATCACCACATTCTGAGTTCGTGGCCGTCCGTGAAGGCTGTTCTACCCCGACTGCGCAGAGCTCCATCAGCAGAGCCCCTGAACCCTGTTCAAAGCTACACCACGGCCGACGGTGAGAGATTCAAGTTGTGCGTTCTTCTACAAATATCTTCCTCCACCAGTCCTCTTACTGGATCAAGAAGTGGAAGTGCGTTCGCCATCCGGAGGTCAGAGTTTTGGTCTTTCTCCCTCGACTGGTCGGGTCTACCTCCCACAGTGGGCAGTGACCTGCCTCCACTCATTGGCATCCCCCAGTTCACCCCGACATCAGACGGCTTCCCCGTCAGTTTAGAAGCGCAGAGGGATTGTCCACGGTTCCAGCAACTCCGGCGGCTCAACATTTGGCATCCGGGAGCGGCCGGGACAACGTCTGCAATCCACTGTTCATTTCTGGTAGCCGTTGTGGCCAGAGTCTGCAACCCGGTTCGTTGCTGCACCACGACTAACCGTGGAGGAATCAGGCTGAAGTCTCTTCTTCAAAATTCTTCCTCCATATGTCCACGACCAGAACCAAGAAGCGGAACTGCATTCGACATCCGGGAGCCAGAGTTCCGAAGTTTCTCCCTCAGTCACGCGAGTCTGCCTCCTGCAGTCTACAGCGACCAGTTCCCACTCATCGGCGTCCTCCTGCCCACACCAACTTCAGAAAGTGTTGCCGTCAGTTTTTCTGTGTAGAGGCTTCGTCCACGGTTCCAGAGGCTCTGACGGTTTGTGATTCGGCATCCGGGATCGGCCGTGGCAACTTCTGCAATCCACTGCTCGTATCTGGTAGTCGCTGCGGCCAGAGTCTGCAACCCGGCTCGTCGCTGCACCACGACTAATCGTGGAGGATTCAGACCAATGGCTCTTCTTCAAAATTCTTCCTCCATCCGTCCACGACCAGAATCAAGAAACGGAATGACATTCGGCATCGACGAGCCAGAGTTACAAATTTTATCCCTCTGTCGCGCGGATCTGCCTCCTGCAGCCTGCAGCGACCAGTGCCTACTCTTCAGGGCTCACCGACCATCCACGGCCTCGGATCGCAGCCCCACTGACTCCAGATGAAAGCTACCTCGACCACGGAGACGACGCCTCTGATTTCGTGCCAATTGGAGCTCGGGAGCGCCCGTGACAGCATCTGCAACCTACTTCTACAGAACAGGTCCGGCCAGAGACCACACCAGCTGTCCTGGTTCAGTCGCCTGCGCCACCAGTCCCTGACTCCAAAGGCCGCCCCAAAATTCAGACATCACTGACTTCAAGTCAGGAAGCATTGCGAGGTAGTTTCGCTCAATTCGGAGTCCGGACGAGCCCGGGGCAGAGCCAACAACAACACCCTGTCCAGCCGTCCAGATTGCAGCTGAACCCACATTGATTTCCTTTCTACCATTTCGGTCCGTCCTCCCATCCCCGCCTGGCCGGCTTACCACCCCACCCTGCGTGGTGGTAGTGTTTGTCTGTAATTAACCAATTCCCACCCCCGAGATCACCCTCCTGCGCGAGGTGTAGTAATTGTACTCTTGAACAGGTTTTGAAGCTTCACCGGCGCAGTGTGCGGGGAGCACACTTCCCCGCTCGCCCTCGTCTCCGACCGGGATCGGCATCTTCACGCCGATCAGGTGAGCTCCTGGCCACTCTTCGCTGCTGGTTATTACCATTGCTAGCTTAGTATCGCTCTTAGTTGTCCGTCGGAGGTGAGACGAGCGCTCGATCTATAATTCAATCCAATCAAGTGTTCACCGCGGAGCGAGGTGAGAGAGAGCCATTGCATCCCACGCCCTCGGCGTGCCGGCCGCCCTTGAAATCGGGCATCCCTGGCCCATTGGGATCTATCCCTATCTGGCCGACCCTTGGAGCCCCGAGGTCCAACCTCGGACCCTCACCACCATCGCCGGTCCTTCTACGGATCCGAGTGTGCTTCCGCGAGCGAAACCGCATGTGCGACGTTGCCGACTCATAGTGCTGCTTGCTATCCTAGGTCCAAGGGAGTCATATCACATCAAATTAGTATCATTGTCCTCCGCTGCATGTTGTGTCACATCACAAACATACCTCGGAAGAAATCGTCCATCCCCGGAGCTCTCGCATCTCCAACTACGCCCTCGGAAACTGAAGCCCTGCTCTGCTCCTCCGGACCACCACTAGACTCTCCCTGCTGGGGATGAGCCCTCCTCCGTGGCGCCATAACACACCTGGCATCAAGAAAACAACCACAAATCAATAAAACACGCGCGGCCCTAAGCTAGTAGCCGACTGTACAGGACATTCATGGACCTCCTGGACCACCGTAATTCGTTTCAAGTTCTGATATACCTCCACAACCTACGCTCTGATACCAGCTGTGACGACCCGAGATCCGAGTACTGGAAAGGAACCGACGCGTCTCGAATCTCGGCCCGCCAACCCACGATCCCGAAGACTCGGAAGGGTAAAAAGGGATGGTGTGGGAGTACAAGAGAAGCTGAAACGACTGTAGAGATAGCACAATGATCTAAAATAAAATGCACAGCATAATATAAATAAAATAAATTGCTACAAGGTCCACAGTGTCTTATGTCCAAATAAAAGTACAGTCAACAGAAAGGAAAGTATAACTACACGGGGCATCCCCCAGCGTACAACTACACGGGACATCCCCTGGCTCTGGCAGACTGGCGACTAACCCTGGCTAGAAGAACCACGCTAAAACTCGGCCGCACCTCTCGAAGACCCCGCCTCACCTGAAAAGTAGGGGTGAGCCTCATTTCATTGGCCCAGTAGGGATCCCGCGAATCCCCACCTCGCACGGAAAATAAGAAAGCAGAAGGCAACCCTACCTAACATGAGTACGGTAGAACCAACAAGCTAAAGTAAATAAACAGAAAGCCATCTACTCTAACAGTACCGTACTACTGAACCTCGGTCCAACAAAACTCGAGTCCACACCTGCCAGCGAACAGAAGCACTACCCACTAGAAGAACGACCGGAAGCGTCCCCTGACATCTTACACCGCCTCACAAGTGTCTAGCAACAATGCCCCGGGCGTGAGACTCAGACACGCAACAAGTACCATAACAAGGACTAGCTGGGGTCACGCTCATCAGCGCGTGTCCTAAGCCCCCAACTACGTGTGCACACACAGACCATCTGCTCTAGGTCGGGTCCTCTACCTGGTTTTCCCCCCCACCGGACTCTGGTGGCAAAGGCAAGGGGCCCTACGGTGACCAGCCTAAAAACTGCCTCTCACTGGGTCTCGCTCTCCACTACTCCCAGGTGGGTCCGCACCCGCGTGCGCAGGAAGCTACGACTAGTGGATAGGTCACTGACAGTAAGGACTAACTCACGGAAACCACCACCGAAGAAACGGGACCGCACACACACGGTGTAGCACAGAGCCTGACGGTCCACCCCTGGGCCGTCACAGGCTATGACGCACCTACACTTGTGCGTCACATGGCTCTGACGGTCCAGCCCTGGAGCGTCACAAGCCAAAACGAAAACCGGCCCTGACGCACCCACCTAGGCGCGTCACAGTCTGTGACGGGCCTACACAGGAGCGTCACATGGCCCTGACGGTCCAGCCCTGGAGCGTCACATGCCAAGGTGAAAACGGCTCTGACGCACCCACCTAGGGGCGTCACAGTGCCTGACGCACCAACCCTGGTGCGTCAGGGGAGGTTGGGTTCATCTACTCTGACGCGCCCACCCAGGGGTGTTACAAGGCTGTGACGCACCAATCCAGGTGTGTCACAGGCCTTGACCCCCCCCAACGGTCGGCAGCCAACGGTCGAACGCAGCCTGATGGTCCAACCTAGGTGCGTCATAGCACCGTGGTGGTCTATCGTGGGACCGTCACAGCCCACAGACCCCACTGGCTGCACATAGGGCTGTAACGCACCCATCCAGGCGCATTACACAGTGTGACGGTCACTGGAAGGACCGTGACACCCGCCCGAGGGTGAAATGGTGGGAAACGCCCAAAAATCTAACCACGCCCCCGTGCCTCCATAGGAGAGGGGGAAATCAAAGGGGAAGACCCCACGGGACCCCTAGCATGATTCTAGGCCATCAAAACGTCGAATCGCGGCTCAAATCCATAGATCGGGCGAACTCTCCCCAAAATATGATTTTACCCTAACCTGCTCAAATACACCCTCTCGGCTCCCATTCGGCCTACAAATCGTGGGGAACGACGGGATGAGCATAGGGATTCGGCCCCCTACCTCAATGGAGTGAATGCTCCACCGAATCGTAGCCGAAACCAAGGAAGAAGCTTTTAGAATGCCACGCGCCCCGCCTCCCGCCGCGAGAAGGGCACTGCCGGGACCGCCTCCTCACCGCCGCCGCCACGTCGTTGCCGGAGTGAAGGAGGCCGCGTCTTGGTCGCCCGGGGAAGAAGAATGGCGTGGTGGGGAGGGCGCTCTCCAACGGTTGGAAGAAGGAGGAAGAAGAAGAAAAAGGTGAAAAAGAAAAGAAAAGGTTTGGTATTTATAGAAAATCCGAAAAATCAAAAAAATCCTGAAAAATAGAAAAATACACCTCTTCGATCCTCTCGACGCGCTGATCGCAACGGTACCACTCGCGGGTAGATGAACGACCCGGTTCACCCGCTACAGGGTTCCGTAGATGTTTCCGAGACACAAGCGCGGGAATCGAAAAACACACGAAAAAGCCGCGGAACACGTTCCGAGCCTCCGAACTAACCCGAATCGCACGGATCCAAACACGAAAGATGCCCAGAACATAATTCCGGACACAATGGAGCCAAATTCACCGAAAACACAGATCTGGGACCCAAGAAGAAGGATCCGAAAGGGTCTGGGACATCACACAAGTAGTTCAGATTCGGATTCGAGTTATTCAAGTGATGGGTCCGAGAGCGAATGAAAGTCACATAAGATTGAGAGAAGACTTAGGAAGTTAATGATGTCTAGATTGAGTCCATGTAATTTTCTTTTTTTATTGAGTCTAGAGAGAAAGTGGAATATAGTGTCTTTGAATTATGATCATTTGATATGAAATAAAGATGAAGTTTGAGTAAATTTATTGTGCAATTACTTTGTGTGATTGTTATTGCGCTCTGGTTATATTTCTTGCTCGAGGCTTACCATGTCAGCTGTTCACGTTTCTCGAGAGCATCTTTCGCTGTAATGAAAGCTCGGGACGTGACAGTTAAGGTGATATCATAGCGCCAGGACTAGAAGTCCTAGGGAAATGTCATGTCATAGGTTAAGTCCAAGGTTTAAGGACCCATACCTATGAAAACTAGGAAAGAAAATTCCCAACCTATGAGAGGAAATGGGAAGAACTTGGGATGAGATAGTTATTAGAATTATTTCTAAGACTTACCCCACTCATTCCATTAGAGTTAACACAATTCATTATTCTTCTCAGGTACCTTGTTTTAATCATAATGGCTCATCGCGTGGACTGGAATGGCATGCAAGAGACCGTCGCTGGTCTGACTCAAGCTTTGCAAACTATGGCGCAAGCTGGCGCAGGAGCGAGGGCTGGAGACCTACATCGTAACTTTCGGAGTTTGAATCCTCCAAGATTTTTTGGTTCTTCAAATCCAGACGAGGCTGAAAACTGGATAGACGAGATGAACCGTATTTTTGAAGTTATGCAATGTGCGGATCAAGAAAAGGTTCGCCTTGCTACTTTTCAACTAAACAAAGATGTCCGTACATGGTGGAAGTCGGTTCCTACTCCTCCAGCTGATGCATCTCATACATGGGAAGGCTTTCTTACGCTCTTTCGAGCCAAATATTTTTCCGAGCATATCAAGGAGTGAAAGTCCATGGAGTTTGCCTCTCTACGCCAGGGCATGATGTCGGTGGCGGAGTATGAACTTCAATGTTTCAGGCTGGCGTCGTATGCTTCTCACTTGATTAGCACTGACTTGTTAAAAGCTAATCCGTTTATGGATGGATTAAGGCCCGGTTATATTCAGCAACTGGGGACCCAGAATATCCGTACATACGCGGAGATGGTCCAACGGGCACACCTATGCGAGAGGACCTTGGAAACGGTCGAAAGGTTAAAAGGTAAGGGCGAAGAACCAAGCCGAAGGTCTGATCGACATGATAAGAAGAAGAAGTTCAGCATCACGGAACCCTACAAATCCTATGAAAGCAAGAAGAGATCCCATAATGGGAGTGGTAGTGGCTACCATAAAAATAAGAAAATCAAGGAAGAAGACAAGCAGGTCACTACGGCCTGTACCTTCTGTGAGAAGCTCGATCATTCGGCTGAAGAATGTTGGAAGCACCTTGGCGCTTGTCTACGTTGTGGCAGTAGGGAGCACCGCATGTCGGATTGCCCCCTTATGAAGGACCTATCTTCTGGAAGTGGACGTAAACGGCAGGCTCGTCTTAATGCCATCCTAAATGATGATGAAGCACCCAAGGATGTTGGGCTTATGGAAGGTACTATTCACATTTGTTCCATCCTGCTTTTGTACTATTCGATACGGGTGCCTCTCATTCTTTTATATATACTTCCTTCACAAAAACTTTACCTATTCCGTCAGTCCCTTTACCTTCGGACCTTGCTATTACTACACCTTTAGGTCCCGGAACCAAACTTACAAACTACTATCCAAATAGTGAGGTAAGGGTAGAAGGACACAATCTTCTTGTAAACTTTGTATGCCTTGATATGGAGGGCTACGAAACCATTCTAGGTATATATTGGCTTGTAGACCATGATGCCTACATAAATTTCTGCAACCGGATTATCTCTTTTCAGAAACCTGGTCTCCCAAGATTTTTCTTCCTTGGTGTCAAATATAGGAAGCATCCTGCCATTATTTCATCTCTACATGCATGTAAATTAATTTCGCAAGGATGTGTAGCTTTTCTTGCTTCCGTAACCCTCATCGAATCCAAGGAAATTATCTTAGAAGATATCCCAATTGTCAATGAGTTTTCGGATGTATTTCCCTCAGATTTACTCGGTTTACCGCCCGAAAGGGAAGTAAACTTCTCCATTGAACTCATTCTCGGAGCAGCACCTGTTTCAATCGCTCCCTAAAGGATGTCCCCCACGGAACTTAAGGAATTAAAGAGACAACTCCATGAGCTACTAGACAAGGGTTTTATTCGACCTAGCACATCCCCTTGGGGTGCGCCAGTTCTTTTTATCAAGAAGAAGGATGGATCGCTCAGGCTCTATATCGACCACCGGCGACTGAATCAACTCACAATTAAGAACAAGTATATGTTGCCGCGTATGGATGAGCTCTTTGATCAACTTTCGGGAGCAGAATATTTTTCCAAGATAGACCTCAGGTCAGGTTACCACCAGCTCAGAATTAAAGATGAAGACATATACAAAACTACTTTTCGAAGCCATTATGGTCAATATGAAATTGTAGTAATACTGTTCGGGTTAACCAATGCATCGGCATCATTCATGCAACTTATGAATAACGTCTTTAGGCCATATGTCGACCAATTTGTGGTCGTATTTATTGATGACATTCTTATATATTCCAAGACAAAGGAGGAGCATGAAGAACATTTGAAGATAGCCTTGCAGACTCTAAGAGAACACAAACTCTATGCCAAACTTAGTAAGTGTGAGTTCTGGCTTAAGGAAGTCTCATTTCTTCATCACATTATTTCAAAAGAAGGTATCGCGGTGGATCCTTCTAAAGTGGAAGCTGTCAAGAACTGGAGCCAGCCAATGACTGTGTCAGAAGTAAGAAGTTTTCTAGGGCTAGCTGACTACTATAGGCGATTTATTAAGGATTTCTCTAAGATCATTGTTCCTTTGACTAGACTCACAAGAAAAGAAAATCCTTTTGTATGGTCAAAATAATGTGAAGAGAGTTTTTCAACTCTTAAGGAACATCTCACGACAGCCCCTATATTATCATTGCCCGTTGAGGGTGGTGGATTTGAAGTCTACATGGATGCATTTGGCATTAGCCTAGGGTGCGTTCTTATGCAAAATGGGAAAGTGATTTGCTATTCTTCAAGACAGTTGAAGCATCACAAAGAAAACTACCATGTGCATGATTTATAATTGGCAGCTGTTGTATTTGCCTTAAAAATCTGGCGTCACTACCTTTACGGAGAAAAATTCACTGTCTATTTAGACCACAAAAGCTTGAAATATTTGTTCTCCCAAAAGGAGCTGAATATGAGGCAAAGAAGGTGGTTGGAATACCTAAAGGACTTTGATTTTGCTATCCAATATCATTCTGACAAGGCTAATGCTGTAGCTGATGCACTCAACAAAAAACCAATAGGAAAGCTATCAAGTCTTATGATTAGTATGACTAATCTCATTCCTCAATTTGCTCAGTTGAATTTAGATGTTGACATAAAGAAGGAAGATTATTTTATTGCCAATATCCGAACTCAACCTACATTAATAGAAGATTTGGTCAAGCTACAAGACAACGATCCAGTATTACTAGATATTAAAGCCAATATTGAGCAAAGGCCGGATTTCTCTATTGCCAATGATGGAAGGTTGCTATTCAAAAATCAAATTTGTGTACCGGATCATGTTGATACTAGGAAATTGATCCTGGAAGAAGCCCATAATTCCAAGTACACCATTCATCCAGGTGGTACTAAAATGTATCAAGATCTCAAGAGGAATTTCTAGTGGTGTAATATGAAGAGAGAAATAGCAGAATTCGTGTCCCGCTGTCTCACTTGTCAGCAAGTAAAGGCAGAACATCTAAAACCCGCAGGTAAATTACACCCCTTAAATATTCCTGAATGGAAATGGGAAAGTGTAGGGATGAATTTCATCATGGGTTTACCTAAGACAAGAGGAGGACATGATGGTATATGGGTAATCATAGATCGATTGACTAAGTCGGCACATTTTCTACCGATTAAAAGTTGATGGTCTGTGGATATTCTAGCAGCATTATACATAAAGGAAATTGTCAAACTACATGGTGTCCCGGTCACCATTATATCTGACCGAGATCTTCGGTTTACATCTCAATTCTTGAAGGGTCTTCAACATTCTCTAAAGACCCGACTGAACTTTAGCACAGCATTTCACCAACAAACAGATGGTCAAACAGAAAGGACGAACCAGGTAGTTGAGGATATGCTTAGGACTTGTGCTATTGACTTTGGAGGAAGTTGGCATGATCACTTGCCTCTAGTGGAGTTTGCATACAACAATAGCTAACAGGCTAGTATTCAAATGGCACCATTTAAAGATCTATATGGAAGAAGCTGTCGATCGCCTATTTGTTGGAATGAACTAGGAGAAAGATAATTTCTTGGTCCTGACATTATTAGGGATACGACCGAAAAGATTAAGCTCATTTGAGAAAGACTATATATGGCACAAGACAGGCAGAAATCTTATGCTGATAATCGAAGGCGCGACTTGGAGTTTCAAGTAGGAGATCATGTATTTCTTAAGGTTTCTCTAGGTCGAGGTATTCGAAGATTTGATATTAAGGGCAAACTTACTCCAAGATTTATTGGTCCTTTTGAAATTCTAAAAAGAGTTGGTGAAGTGGCTTATCGAATTACTTTACCTCCTCAATTATTTGAAGTACATGATGTATTTCACGTCTCGATGCTCAAGAAGTATGTACCTGATCCCTTCCATCTCATCACATACGACAATTTGGAGATTAAGAAGGATTTGACATACGAACAAAAACCAATCAGGATCCTCGAATGGGAGGTACGTCAACTTCGGAATAAGACTATTCCTATGGTCATAATCCAGTGGACCAAGTCAGGAGAAACATGGGAAATTGAAAAAGCTATGCGCAAAAGATTTTCAGAATTATTTAATTGCAAGTGCACTCTCCATATAATCCATAGATTGAATTTGGGGATCAAATTCTCTTAAGTGGGGGAGGGTGTAATGACCTGGAGAATTTATAAAATATTTTTGAAGTATTTAAATATTTTTTGGGAATTTTTAAAGGCCGAAATGGATCAATAAATAAATTTCTGGGTTAAATAAATCATTATTAATGCCCAGTTATGATAAACAATAAACCTAGTCTATTTAAATAAACCAAAGGACTTAAGGACCAAGCCCATGAAGTTTGGCCCATATTCTAGAAGGTTAATTAGTTTATTCACTGAATTTAAGGATAAATACTCCTTATGGAGATAATTAAGTGGATAAAACGAAAATAGAGTTTGAACTAATTTCAAATTCGGCGCCCAATGATCTTGGCGGTCTATTGTAAAACAGCTACAGGGCATTTGGCGGACGAGTATTGGACCGCTACTTACTGTCAGTTCCGTGAATTGGAGAAAGAGCAAAAAGTCGACCTAAGGTTTAATAAGGACTCTAGATAGTTTATCTCTTAGAGATCGAGATGGGAGGACTAGTAGACATCTTAAGGACTCTCAGAAGCCGACCTAAGGTTTAATAAGGACTCTAGGATCAATCTAATCCTCAAACCCTAGCCTAACCCTATAAATAGACCCTAAGTTTCACTTGCACGACCCTTATGTTTACTCGCGTGGAACTAAGGTAAGGAGACTTTATTTCGAGTAAGTTCTTTAGAAGTTTTTATTCCTAATACATAGGACTAATATCTCCCAAAATTTCATACTAGGAGATCAAGCACACAAGGAGATAGAAGCCTGCAAAGTTGTTGGTTCCATATTAGTGACCCAAGAAACTGAGCAAAAGTTCGGTGAAGATGAAGGAATTAGGTAACCAAATCGAGGTATTTAGCATTTGTGCCTTTAGAACTTTTTGTTCCCCTTAGTATCTACTTCTTACCCTCCAAATTTCATGTCATTAGGTCAAGAGAGTAAGGAGCTAGAGTAACATGAAGTTTCTGATTTATCACAAGGAAGTGCAGGGAACAAGGGCTAGCATCTAGTCTTAAATTTGAAGTTGAAAGCCTGGGACAAAGGTAGGTAATCTCATGAACGGAAAAAACATCATTCTAGGATTAAAAGCCCTCTTGTTGCATTTGATTTCATGCATTGTGTACGGTGAATTTCATGTTTTAATAGGATCTATGCACTTGGTACATCATTCATGCATATATCTTAGCCCTAATGAACTAAATTGGTTCTCTTGTCATAATACATGAACCCCATGCATATTGTAGCCTATTCTTCGTTCTATCATGATAGGAAAGTTTATACATGTTGATTTCCAGACATGATGTGTTTTGGACATTGGTTTCTTCTTATTTAAGTTTATTGCCAGACGTGCTCTAGCGGCCTTGTCTTCGACCGCCAACCTTGTGCAGCGGCCCTACGATAAACCGCTAGAAACTCTGTAAGCTCGATTTTTACGAAACCTATGGCGGACCAGTAATAGACCGTTTATGTCTCTATGGCAGCCTTACGATAAATCACCAAATTCCTATAACGGTTCTATAATAGACCGCCAGTGTTCTGAAATTTTTGTCAACCCGAGACAGGTTCAAGAATAGCCCATTTAGCTTATAATTAAGCTTAGTTAACTATGCTCTAACCTGTTTTAATGTTATTCACTATCTTGAGTTTTATTTATTCATAACAGTGAGTTAATGTTCGTTATTGTACTTGAAATTATTTTTAACACAAGTTAATTTATGTCAAAATCATACACTTTTGTAATTAAATACATGTTTCTAAAGTTAGATAATTCATGGTTTATCTTGATCGTTGTTTTAAATGATCTCTTTCTCAACTATAGAGTCATTTTCATAAGTACATGGCATATATCCCGGTATATGACCATTAGTTACACTTTGCACATTAGGAACATAATATTGGACTTGATAACCTCTCCCTTGGATATTCCTTCCAATGGACTAGGAAATCTTGTTTCAAGGCCTCCGTAATTCTGCGCGAGCCTGAGATTCCCACTAGGACGCCGAGTTGGTTATACCGTTAAAGCCCAATAGTTTAGAATGCACTTATACCGATGTTTTATGTTTCTGGAACATAGCGGCCCAATAATTGACCATCAGAGTCTGCTAGCGAGCCTTATGTAGACCGCTAACGGAACCTTGACGGATCTATCTTTGACCGGTTAAGACTCCAAAGAACCTATTTTCAAATACCGAACCGTCTGGTACTTAACGGTCCTGAACTAGACCGTTATATTCATGAAACGACCCAATATATGACCGTTTCTTCTCTGAATTCTGTTAACCCGGGGTTTGACTCATGGGTTGATTATCCTAAGTTCCTAGATAGTCCAATTGATTATCTAGAACGTTTCACATTATTCTAAAAGCTACCTAAGTGAACTTTGAAAGTTAAAGAATGTACCGTTATGCTGTCGATTTATTTCCATAAGCATAACCTAGATATTAAATGAATTTATTGAAATCCTTTGTTTCTTAATAGAAGCATTCTTATTGTTGGTTACTTTATCATGGAATTATCATTTGAAATTGTACAATCTTGGCCACATTATTTTTATAAACGTGGAAGTAGCCTGATTTATACTTGAAGATGCGATTTGAGCACTGATTGTGTTCAAGGGCTCTATGCTAGTCCCCTCGACTGATTGTCGGAAACATACTATTTTAAACCTTGGGGTATGATGCTACTGGCGTCGCATTGCGCTGGGAGTACTTTCTTTATAAATAAGTGAAATGTCCACGGCTCGTAAAGGAAAGATCCACAGAAATTCACGAAGTACTTGTTACTAAGTGAAGAGTACATTCTTACTTGTTATATGACTTTCTAGTACATTCTTATTCATGAAAGGCCATAATTACATTCTTGCTTGATTATACATGCTCAATTCATGTTCTCATATCTCAAGCTTGATCATATCTTGTTACTTTAGTTTTATTCGCGTGATTTATCGTATCTGCATGATTTTACCTTATTCTTTAGAGCTAAATCACTAATCACTTTAATATTGTCTACATGTTGATGCGAAGATACCTACTACGCAAGTGTGCTCATTACCTTTTTTTCAACCTTTTCAGGAGATGCAAGTAGTTCAGATTCGGATTCGAGTTATTCAAGTGATGGGTCCGAGAGCGAATGAAAGTCACATGAGATTGAGAGAAGACTTAGGAAGTTAATGATGTCTAGATTGAGTCCATGTAATTTTCTTTTTTTATTGAGTCTAGAGAGAAAGTGGAATATAGTGTCTTTGAATTATGATCATTTGATATGAAATAAAGATGAAGTTTGAGTAAATTTATTGTGCAATTACTTTGTGTGATTGTTATTGCGCTCTGGTTATATTTCTTGCTCGAGACTTACCATGCCAATTGTTCACGTTTCTCGAGATCCACATCCGCTGTAATGAAAGCTCGGGACGTGACAGATATGCTAAGCAATCATCCTAGTTGATTTCATGTTCTTTGTACACTTTGGACTTATTTTAACTTATGTTAATTTCATGCCAAAACTATATACTCTTGTATTTATCTTAAAATTCATATGGTTCATGGACTTGTCTAGTTTTGATTTGATCGTTGTTTTATTATGATCTCACTCTCATCTTGAGTCTTTTCTTAAGTACATGGCACGTATTCCGATACGATGTCATTAGATACACTTTGCACGTTAACACGTAATCTTAGATTTGTGATCCTCTCTGTTGGATATTCCTTCCACCGGACTAGGTGATCTTATTTCAAGGCCTCCATAAGTCTCCGCAAGCCTGAGATTCCCACTAGGATGTCGAGCTGGTTGTACCATCAAAACTCAAATTATCTAGAAAGGACTTACACTACCGGTGTTTTTCTGAGTTCTGGTTTAAAACGGCCCTCAGACGGCCGCTAAGCCCTGTCTGGCGGTTGGCCTGAGACCGCTTTTGTCCACAAATGGTCCAGTAAACAACCGCTTTATCCATGACCCTGTCTAACCCGAGGTTTGACCTTTGGGTTGGGTTTTATAAGTTCCTAGATGGTTTAATGATTGCTTGGACTTGTCAAATAAGATATTAATAACTTCTGAAAAGTAAAGAATATGTTGTTATGTTGTCGAATTTTCTTCATAGCATAACCTTGTTCTAAATCAATCTTTGAACTCTCATATTCTTAATTGAAGCATTCTTACCTTGATATTTATTATCATGGAACCATAGTTTGAACTTGTTACATTATTGGCCATATTTATATTCTCATGGAAGTAGCTTGATTTATAACTTAAAGATGCAAGAGCGGGCACCGACAGTGTCCAAGGGCTCCACTGTAGTCCCCTCGGTAGATAGCCGAAACATACTATAAACCAAAGGGCATGATGAATACTAGCGTCACATTACACCGGGAGTATTTTTTTATAAATGGGTGAAATCCACGAATTCTCACGAGACAATCTTGTGAAATTACATGCTTGCTAGTACATTCTCGTTACATGACTTTCTAGTGCATAGCCTTTATGGTTATAAAAAAGTACATTCTTGTTCATGAAATTCCAAACTTACATTCTTGTTATATATTTATTCAATCATGCTCTCATATCTCAATCTTGATCATATCATGTTACTTGTGTTACTTTGGTTTTTCACTACATGATCTACCGTCTTATTTCGTTTATCTTTACTCTAGAGCTAAAATGTTAATTTCTTAAACATTGCCTTCATGTTAATACGAAGATACCTACTGGGCATGTGTGCTCATTCCCTACCTTTTTCCAATCTTTTTCAGGAAATTCTAGCAGGTCGGATTCAGACTATTCAAGTGGTGGATCCGAGAGTGATTAAAGATCAAGAGAAGACCTAGTAGAGTCTTAAGTCAAGTCGAGTCTATGTATTTTTCCCTTTATTTGAGTATAGTGAATTGGGTCAAATATCATTGTAAGTTTGATTATTAATATCAATAAAAGTTAGATTTTTATCAATCATGATGTCCATTCATTTTATGTGTGATTGATTTGCACTCTGATTATATTGCTCGCTTGATGCGTACTAGCCAACTGTTCACGTTCTCGATTATTTTCTGCTGCATAATCTCGGGACGTGACAAAACCAAATGTCACTTGTTTTTACTATGGTATGTTCGGCCATTCCATGTATATCTGTGACTTAATGAGGGCCGATGATGAATGGTTTGAGAGGAAAAATAGAATGTATTTTGTTCACAGTAGAGCTAACACTTTGGGAGCCAAGCTTGCTTGGGTACCTAAATCAACTTGAGAATTATTCTTGTTTGTGCAGGTATGTCTAAGAGCTAAGTGGAACAAGTGGTACCTGGACAGTGGATGCTCCAGACACATGACAGGAAATAAGGATCTCTTTTCAGACTTGAAAGAAAAGGATGGAGGACTGGTCACCTTTGGCGGGAACGATGAAGGTAAAAATCGTGAGAATTGGACATATAGGTAAGGATTCTAGCCAGTCCATTGATGATGTTTTGCTTGTAGATCGATGGGTTAAATCATAGTTTACAAGGTGTTAGTCAATTGTGTGACAAAGGTCACCAAGTCATTTTTGAAACTTCACATTGCACAATTGTGGATAAACATACAAATGAAATAAAATTCATTGGGCTTAGAGATAACAACACTTATACTGTTGATTTTGATAGTTTACCTAATGAAAACTTCTATTTATTTGTAAATAAGTCGGATGATGCATGGCTATGGCATCGACGACTAGGTCATGCTAGCTTTAGTGTTCTTTCTAAACTGTATAGAAAAGAATTGATAAGAGGTTTACCAAAACTGAACTTTGATGTAAATAAAATTTGTGATGCATGTGCTATAGGGAAGCTGACCAGGATATCATTCAAATCTAAAAATATTGTCACCACTACTAGACCCCTATAACTCCTTCATTTGAATTTATTTGGTCCCACTAGTACACATAGTCTTGGAGGGAAACTTTATGGGTTTGTCATTGTTGATGATTACTCAAGATTTACTTGGGTGTTATTTTTAACCCATAAGAATGATGCTTTGTAGGAGTTCGAAGATCTTTGCAGGAAATAACAAAATGAATAGGGGTATCATATAAAGGCAATTCGAAGTGACCATGGAAGAGAATTTGATAACCAGGACTTTGATGATTTTTACAGGAAACAGTGGTTTACACACAATTTTTTAGCACCTCAAACCCCATAACAAAATGGAGTCGTGGAACGGAAGAATAGGACTTTTGGGCCAAGGCGATTAACACATCCTGCCACATCATCAATCGAGCCATAGTAAGATCAATACTCAAGAAAACTCCATATGAGCTATATAAAGGTAAGAAGCCAAACATTACATGTCTTAAACCTTTTGGTTCATTGTGTTATATCTTGAACAACTCTAAAGAAAACTTAGAGAAGTTTGCAGCAAAGAGTGACAAAGGTATATTCCTTGGATATTCATCATCATCTAGAGCATATCATGTATATAACATGCGCACTCTTATGGTAGAAGAAAGCCCTCATGTAATCATTGATGAATATACTTCAAGGTTGTCTGATAAAGATAATCATTTTCTGGATGTAGGGCAAGAAGAAGGAGAAGAAAAGAATGACAAGGAAAAATAAGATGTGGATCAAGCGGAGTCGAGTAAAAAGAATGATGAAGCTCCAGCCCAAGAAGAAAATGAGCAAGAAATGCAAATTCAAGACCTCCTCAGACAATGGACTGTACTCAAAGATCATCCACTTGAAAATGTCATTGGGAACGTGGATGAACGAGTAAAGACAAGGGCTTCAATAAGGGAAGTTGAAAAATTTGCTAATCTAGCATTACTTTCTAATATTGAGCCTAAATCTATAGATGAAGCATTAAATGATAATTTATGGATCTTGGCTATGCAGGAGGAATTACACTAATTCCAAAGGAATGAGGTGTGGTTTCTTGTGCCTAGACCTAAGAATCACCCGGTGATTGATACTAAGTGGATTTTTCGGAACAAACTTAGTGATCAAGGGGTGGTGATTAGGAATAAAACACGGCTAGTAGCCAAAGGCTATAGTCAAGAGTTAGGAATTGATTTTGATGAATCATTTGCACTCGTGGCTAGGCTTGAAGCTATTAGAATATCGCTTGCCTTTGCATGTTATAGAAATATAAAAAATTTTCAAATGGACGTTAAAAGTGTGTTTTTGAATGGTGTTGTGAAGGAAGACGTCTATGTTGAGTAGCCACCGGGATTTGAAGATGAGAAGCATCTGGACCATGTGTACAAACTTGATAAAGCTTTATATGGTCTGAAACAAGCCCCCCCCCCCGTGCGTGGTACGAAAGGCTAAGTACATTTCTTTTAGAAAATAGCTTCAATAGAGGTAACATCGACCAAACCCTTTTCATTAAGAGCTGCAATGAACATATGCTTCTTGTACAGGTATATGTTGATGACATTATATTTGGAGCCACAACTGATTCGTTAAATGATGAATTTGTTAAGTTGATGTAGGGGAATTTGAGATGAGTTTGATGGGAGAGTTAACATTTTTCTTGGGTTTGCAGGTGAAGCAATTAAAAGATGGAATCTTCATCAATCAAAGAAAATACACGATGGAGATCATCAAGAAATTCAAATTCGACAATGCAAAGCCACAAAAGACACCAATGTCAACAATCGTCAAATTGAAGAAGAATGAAAAATATAAGTCTGTCGATCAGAAACTTTTTAGAGGAATGATTGGTTCTTTACTGTATTTGACTACTAGTAGGATGGATACCATGTTTAGTGTTTGTATATGTGCTAGATTTCAATCAGATCCAAGAGAATTACACATGTTAGCAGTCAAAAGGATTTTCAGATATTTGATAGGCACTACGGATCTTGGTCTTTGATTTCCACGTAAATGCAATTTTGAATTGGTAGCTTACAATGATTCTAATTATGCTTGGTGTTTAGTGGATCGTAAAAGCATGAGCGTGTATTGTCAATTCCTTAGATGTTGAATGGTCTCATGGACCTCTAGAAAATAAAATATAGTGGCATTGTCAACTGCTGAAGCCGAATACATAGCTACAGGCAGTTGTGCAGCCCAAGTGCTATGGATCCAACAGTAATTAGTTGATTTTGGTATTTCTTTGAATAACACACCCATTCTTTGTGATAACACCTCTGCCATTAATATTTTCAAAATTTCAATTTTACATTCTCACACAAAACACATAGAGATTCGACACCACTTTTTGCGAGATCATGTAAATAAGGGTCATTTTGAGCTTATACATGTAAATACTTAAAACTAACTTGCAGATATTTTTACTAAACCTTTAACTCCTGAAAATTTCACAAGAATAAGAAGAGAACTAGCAATTTGTAGATTAGATGAGTAAATGTTCATGTTAGACTTGCATACACACTTTTGCTTCATTTTGGAAATAACAGTTCAGTTTTGCATACATGGAAAACACACTCAATCTCATGCTTCATAATGCACATATCCTTGCATATTTGTGAATAGGAACGATTCTTCATCGTCATTTCTCTTACATGCATATACTTGTATATACTTTATATACTTACATGCTTAAATGCCATGATTATTCGGTATTTCAAATGGTGTGTTGTGGAAGGGTGGATTACGTTCACCGGGAAACACACACTATGCGAGAGTAGGGTCTTTGGACCTTCATCTCCGTCACGTACAGGAAATCATCTTGAATGAACTTATTTCTACATCCTTGCTTGATTGCATGTATACTCTATAAAACCTTTTCTTGAAAAGTTCTAAGACTTTACCTCCTTGATAAACAAAAATACAGTGATTTTGATCATTTGTGAATCATGACATATACAAAGGAGGAGGATTTGTTTCCTACTGTGCATACATTTAGGGAGATTCATAGCTATGTTATGGCAAATTCATTTTCTACATACAAAGCAATTACCCACACACTTTGCGCATAATGAAGCAAATGATTTTGATTGATAAAGATTTTAGAAATTCTTTTCAACACTTTAAGGGAAACAAAATCTCTACATGGAAATTAAGAGTAATCTTGACGAAAAAGTTACCTACCCCACAAACAATCAATAAGTGGAATGTCAAACCAAGTAGTCGGGAATCCCCACTGAAATAAATGAGGAAACTTGCGCCGAACGGTGAAGCAAAAATCCACAAGAAAAATCACAATGCGTGAATAATCCTAGTAGTCGGAAATCCCCATTAAGACATATGAGGTGACTCGCGCCGAACGGTGAAGTTCAATAAAAGAAACATAAGCGGGGTTATATGGAGCTACCGATAGTCGAGAATCTAAAATAGAAATGTAGAGAGGAAATAACCCTCTAGTGTTCTTAAGAAATTCTAGATATCCATATATTTTGAAGCTCATTGCTCATTGCTCATTGACTCACATTTCACTCTTGGGTACTATTGTGATGGATGTGTACTCTGAATTTATCTTCATCATGGTATATGTATGTACTATTGGTGAATCTTGTTAATGTGTGTTCATGCAGTTGTAGGTCACATGCCAAGGGGATTCACACGGCATCGCCATCTTCTATTATACACAACTATACATATGCATTATATATATATATATATATATATATATATATATATATATAGAGAGAGAGAGAGAGAGAGAGAGAGAGAGAGAGAGAGAGATCCCAGAGGCTAATAACTTCGGGCGCATAAACTATGAGTTCCTCTCTAATAAAAATAATGAGGGGTTTATGTTCCTTAAGTTATTCAACGGTCGTCTAGTTTCTCATATGATACAAGATGACGGACTTCCCAAATTTTTTGATTGAATCTGTTACTGAGTCGGGATGACAGACTTCTCAAACTCTTGACCAAAGTCGTTCCCAGAGCCAAACAATAATATCTCTGGATATGCATTAGGTATATTTTCTTTTTAAACCCATCATGCATCATATAGGTCCCTTTTATTACATAAAAAAAGAAAAAATGCATTTAGCAAAGCATGGCGTGCATATATGTAGCAGAAAGAGAAAGGTGAAAGGAAGAGCCTGCCACTGGTCTGCCATAGACTTTTCACCATATCAATCATCCACATTCTTCAAGTCAGCCAAACTTGTATCATGTCTACCCTTTTCCTCTCCAATTCTGATAGTTAAGAGTGTGTTTTGCATGTGTTCACCATAAACATATAAGTTAGAGGTCATTTTCTTATCTTTATTATTACTTATCCTTATTTTGGGTGTCTTGTATCTCCTTAGGCCAGATTGCGATGCATCCCTGAGTATGCCCAAGTCCCACTGCGATTGTCTGGGGACCCCACGGACTGTTGATACAAGCCCTTGCAAGCCATTTCCTTCTTACTCCCTTTGACCTTTTACCCATTATGTTTATCCATTCCCATGTGAGGCTAGCCCTCGGCTTAAGAATTCCCTTAAGCGGGACGCCCAAATTAGGCTCATGTTTTTTTGAAACACCCATTTACCTGTCCACCAAGATCCCTTGCAAAATGGGTTCTCAGAAGGGGCATATGTAGATGCCTAATTTTGGTCATCCCGCGGGCCTTGGTTTAGCCATCATATAAGTGACATAATTTTCTGGATGTATTGATTTCCCCAGCTTTCAAGACCAGCCTAATAACTTTATTGGGCTCAAACCTTCTAAAAATAGGCTAAGTCCATGGGCTGGGTGGCTAGATCGATGGCCGCCCATCAGATCTGGGACGGCCAAAATGATGGCCGCCCATTAGATCCCAGGGATCTAGGTTTGGGATTTAATTTTTATTGTCCATTGTGCTATCCAAACCCAGGCAAGGGGAACCCTTACACACCTAGCCAGGAAGAAGGCCAGTAACCTGGCCTCCTACCTCATGTAAATGGACAGCAATCTGGCTGCCTTCCGGTAAGCACCTGTCAAACCTACGTCCCACGTTCTCCTCTACTCTGGGAACGTTCCCCATGGCGCCACCCTCTCCGAGGGGACGCTGCACGAGCAAGCACATAATCCCTGCCCAGAGATTGGCCTGCAGGGTGTTCACGTAAATTCTGGCCCCCTTTGGAACTTCAAATCGAAGAGGGAAACTAGGATTCCTTGGAGAAAGGCCTCCTAGAGCCCTAGGGGCGAGGAGAGGAGGAACAGTCTGAGATAAGCGAGAGAGGGAGAGCCCGGGCAGAGCGATTGTTTTTGGAGTGAATCTATGAGCTGCGAGTAATCCCACCTCTTCCTATTTCTTCTTGGTAGCAAGACGAAGGCCAATACATGCAAAGATGGTCATCATCGCATGCTATCAGAGTTCTCTTCCCTAACACAAGATAGCCATATCTTTGGCTACCCAATTCGTCTGAACGGCTAGGACATTGGCTGCCTAGTTCTTCCAAACTGCCATGCACCTGGCCGCCTTCCTGGTTTGATGAGTAGTCCCTTGTTTTATTTATCCATTCTAGTTCTACTGCATATATAGTCCATTTACTTGCATAGTTTCTTACCTTCATTACATATTTAGAACCCCCCTTAAGCACCTAAAACACAGAGGTTTTAATCAAAAACAAAAGGGAAGATGGGTAGTCGAAAATCTCGGCTATCCCCCCTTCCCAACACCCCCTCCAAGTAATCACTACCGCCGATTCTAATTCTATTTTCATTTCCTGAACATTTACTATGCCTAACCAGTTCTAATGGTCATTTATTTCTCTTTTTTGTGATTGTGTTTCAGGATTTCGGTGTAACGTTCCACATGGCTCTTTGTTCTTGGCTGGCCGAGAATGGAGAATGCGAAGCACCACAATCTCCCCCCTAAAGGCTGTTGCGCGATCATCTCTCTTGTGGAAATTAGGTAAAACCCTTGTCGATCACAATTCATATATTGCACTATAGTGTTTATGTAGCACCCCTGGAATTTTCTAGGATTTTTCGAGAATTAAATAAAATTATTAAGCATTTAACAGGCTTAATGGGCTATTTAATGAATTATAGGTTAAGTAAATTAATTTGAAGGCCAATTATTAACCTAATAAATAAGCCCACTTTAAACAGGCCCATAAACCAAATTCTAAGGCTTTTAGGCCCAAGCCTAACTCTAGAGACGTAATTAGGATAATTCCCTAATTTTATTGGATAAATAGGGGATAAATAGGATTGGAATTTGACCAAAATTCAAATTCTGGCGCCTAGGCAAGTCGCGGTCAGTCGTGCGACCGCGTCTTGATGAAGGCAGTCCAGGGGCGACCGCTACCTAGTTCCGTGAACGATAATTCTAGAAGCGTGCAAAACTTGGATTTTTATCATCCCTATCGCTAGGATCGAAGTGATCTGGCATGGGAACTTATCTAGGACTCTTAGGGGATCGGATGGGTACCCTATAGGGCTCCTAATTCGATCTAAAACCACAACCCCAGGTCATTCCCTATAAACAGAGCCTAGATTTGATCTGCGCGAACCTTAATTTTGGCTCGCGTGGTTCGAAGGTAAGGTGTTAGTATTTCATGTTAGTCCTTTATAAGTTTTTGTTTCCCCTTAGTATCTTCTAACCCTCTGCAAACTTTCGTGCTAGGAGCTCAAGAGGTTAAGAGATAGAACGCTTGGAAGTTGCTAGTTCCATGCAAGACACGCAGGAACGAGGGTGTTCGAAGTCTAGGGATCAACCCAGAGGTATGTTATCTCATGTTGGCTTAAACATCAAGCTAGGAACAAAAGCCCTCTATTACCTTGTGATTTCATGCATTGTACATGTAGTATTTCATGTTTTTCCATGACTGCGCAACTAGGCTTTTTCATTACATGCTATCCTTGCACCCTTAGCCAAAAGATAAGAACTTTGATTTAATTCATGTTCTCCCATGCATTTACTTCATCCTAAGCATCCCATCCTATGTTATCTTTCTGCTCCTTATAGTTTTATTCACTAGTTGCCTTAGAGACAGGGTTTGCACGTAGATTTCTGCTTCTGTCTAATGCAGACAGATAGTGGTCATGCAGAGACCGCTACCTTAAAGTAGCGGTCTTCGACAAATCACGTTTTAGTTTCTGTAACCAGGTCAAAGCCCGGTCCACGCCTTATTATATATAATAGTAACCATGCCATACTTTGTTTACTTGTGTTCTTGATCATGTCATGACATCATAGTTAGAATTAGCATGTTTTAAAAGCTTATTTTCATGTATGTTAATGTCATGCCAAAATCATATTACTTTGTACTTAAAGAAATTTTTTATGACTTGAATACACTTTGATCTATGTTTTGGCATGTTCCCTTCTCACCTTATTCTATTTTATTAAGTTCACATATGGCGTGTGTTCCGGTACGTTACTATTAGATACACGCACTTGAACTTGAGATCATCTCCGTCGGATATTCCTTCTGTCGAACTAGGTGATCATGTTTCTAGGCCTCTGTAAGTCTCCGCGAGCCTGGGATTTCCACTAGGACGCCGAGCTGGTTGTACCTTAAAAACCCAATGGTCTAGAAAGCACTTGACTTTTCGGCATTTTTCTGCACTCTAGACAGATCGCGACCCTCAGGCGACCACTACCTCATGATAGCGGTCCTGGTGCGACCGCTTTCTGATAGTTGTTTCCTTGCATATACATGTTCCTTGTTCTACATCGACTCCATCCTGATCGCGGTCTTGACTTGACCGCTACCTCAAGAAAATGGTCTTGGCTCGATCGTGCTCTGTCTAAGTGCTGCCTAACCTATGGTTTAACCCAAGGGTTGATTATACTCTATTCCTAGATAGTCTTCTGATTATCTGGAGCCTAACACCTTGTTTAATAAGCTATTAACAGAATGTGGAACTATGGAAATGTACCATTATGCTGTCGAAATTCCTCTGTGGCATAATGTCCAATTAATTCATCCTTGATCTCATCTCGGTACGTTCATACCTTGGTTTTGCTATCATGAACTATTGTTGAACTTGACATTATTGGCCTATATTTATATTTCTCGTGGAAGTAGCTTGATTTATAACTTGAAGATGCAAGGGCGGGCATGGACGCTGTCTAAGAGATCCATGCTAACCCCCTCGGCGGATGGTCGGAAACATACTGTAAACCATAGGGTATGATGAACACTGGCGTCACATTGCACTGGGAGTATTTTTTTATAAATGAGTGAAATCCACGAGGCAATCTTACGAAAATCTCATGATTGATTATTACATGCTTGTTACATGACTTTCTAGTGCATAGCTTTTATGGTTATGAAAAGTACATTCTCGATACATGCTAGTACATTCTCGTTATTGAAAGACCAAACTTATATTCGTGCTATAATCTTACAAGATCATGCTCTCGTATCTCTTATCTTGTTCTTATCTTGCTACTTGTGTTTCTTTGGTTTTTACCCATATGTTTTATCACACTTTCATTATCTTACCTTCTAGAGCTAAAATGCTAATTACTTTAATATTACCTTCATGTTGATACGAAGATACCTACTAGGCGAGTGCGCTCATTCCCTACTTTTCTAATCTTTTCAGGAAATTCTAGCGGATCGGATTCGGATTTCTCAAGTGATGAGTCTGAGAGTGATTGAAGCCAAGAGAGAAGCCATAGATAGTGTAAGTGTCATGAGTCATAATGTAATCTAGTACCTTCACTGTAATAGGCGGTGAAGTTGATCATGTTATGTCATCTTTTGTTTTCTTGAGTCTAGTTAGATCAAGAGAGTCAAGAGTCATTGTAACTTTGATTATTATTCAATAAAGTTGAATTTTCAAGTATATATGATGTTGTTCACTCTTTTATGTGTGAATGTTGCACTCTGATTATCTCGCTAGCTTGAGGCTTATTTGCCGATTGTTCGCATTCCTGACTTAATTCCGCTGCATATCTCGGGGCGTGACAGTTTGGTTTTGGCTTGGCGTAGTACTGCATTTGTGGGTTCGGCCTTGCGTCCGCTCTCCACTGATCACCACCCCATTACACCCCGGGCAAATTCCAACGCCTATAACTGTTAGGATGTAAGGCCCGGATACAGAGGGGGGTGAATGTATCCCTCTACAATTATAGCCTAATTAAAACTCTAAAGCTCAATTATGCGGAATTAAAACTGTTGCAGAAGTAAACTGAGGATACTTAGAAGGATCAAAGCAAGACAACAACTCAATAAGCCCTCAAACGATCCTAAGCAAGCATCTAATGCGCAGCAATTAAGTGAACATATAAGAAGATCAAACCACCAAAGAACACCAGGCTTTTTAGGTGGTTCGGTCCAAAGACCTACGTCCACCCCTCACTCCCAACCGGAGTGAGGCTTCCACTAGTAACACTAGCACAGCAGACTCAGTCTGCAACAAATGCTGCCAAACAGCTTGACCAGGGGAACAACCTCCCCTCTTCCTCCCAACCGGAGGGACACCCCAAGTGACTCCCAGTCACTTGGAAACCAGAGACACACAGTCTCTCTTCCTCTGAAACCCAGAGGGAAGCACAAGTGACACCAAGTCACCTGCAAACTAGAGGTCTCGGACCTCTCTTCCTCCCAACCGGAGGGACCCCTGGACTCGAAACCTACAAGCCCAGAACCGGAGGACCCATCCTCCCTTCCTCCAAACCGGAGGGAAACAACCGATGACTCCCAGTCAAAGGCAACCAGAGACGCAAGTCTCTCTTCCTCACACCGGAGGGAACCCGACCTCACTCAAGAGAATCGGAAGAACAACTAGTGAATAGTTGAAAAGAAAAACAAAAAACGCAGCAACAGAAAGCTGGAAAAAGTGGAATCAGACTGTGGCTCTCGCAGGAGCTGGCTGGCCTGGATTTGATCCACGGTCCAGCAGGAACTGATCTTCAGTTGAAGCTTCTATCACTCTCGCTTTCTCTTCTTCTCACTTCTTCTTTTTCTTTTCTTTCGCAGGCTCTCTCTCGCTTTTCCTTTCACTTCTTCTTTCTTCTTCTTCTTCTTCTTCTTCTGCTTCTGCTCACTGCCTCTCTGCAACTCTCTTCTTCTATATCGATCACTTTCTTTCTTTCTGATCTCGATCTCTTTTTCTCTTTTCTTCACTCACACTCACTCTCACTCCTTTCTCCAGATGGAGGCGGCCTGGTATTTATAGCTGCAGCATTTAGGGCGTTATCATCAGATCACGTGCCAGGTGCCAACCTCGGACCACGTGCCACTTATCTGCTTCTCGAACAGTACCTGTCACACAGACATAAGAAGGTATCAGATAATATGTAGACTTGGTTCAGGCTGTTTAACAAAGTGTGTACAGCCATGATGCAGCTTGAGTGTATAGACTTGAAGGTTAACAGACGAGTGTATAGACTTGAGAGTTAACAAACGAGTGTATAGACTTGAGGCCTGATATCAAGTGTATAGACTTGAAGCTTTGAAATCGAGTGTATAGAGTTGAAGGTTAACAATCGAGTGTATAGACTTAGTTGAGTGAGCATGCAGTGTATAGACTTTATGAAATTCAGGCAATGCAACACAATGTATATACTTAGAAACAGTAAGTGAGAAGTGTGTAGAATGTATATACTTTAAAGCCTTCAAGCGTCCTCGGTGTACAGACTTGCAGACAGATGCATTAACAAGCCTATCGGATGTATAGACTTTGATGTAGAGGCTTGAGTTACACAAGCAAAGTATAGACACCGAAGATGTGTGCGTAAAGCTCATCAATGTATAGACTATGCAACGGCATCAAAGCAACACATCGATGTACAGACTTGAAATGGCATGCAGCAGACGATGAACACCCAACGCACAGACATGCTGTTCCTTCAGCTGACGACCCCAGTGTATAGTCTTGCTGCCTTGAAGGCGATGTACAGACTTGATCTCTAGACCATGGGCTGTACAGACTTCGAGTGAGACAATCGGATGTACAGACTTAGTTTCGTGCAACAGAGCAATGTATAGACTTGCCTAAGATGCAGCATGAGACGCTGGCTGAGACGGACGCTGTATAGACTTTGAATGCACTAAGACGCTGAACAAGACGGACCGATGTACAGACTTCTAAATGCTGATGGACTATGTATGGACTTGGCTTGAGATGCTGCATGAGACGATGCAGGATGTATAGACATTAAGTCCAATCAGAAGGCAGTGCAGACTGGAGAGACGGACTAGTGTATAGACTTCAATGATGCGTGTAACAGTCCAATGTATGGACTTTGAAGATTGATGCATGTACAGTCCGTTGTACATACTTCCAATGTACAGACTTTATGAAACTCTAGACACTGGACGCTATGAATGTATAGACTTTGAAATGCTTGAAGAGGATGTACATACTTCATGAGACGCTGCATGCCAATGTATAGACTTCATGAAAAGCACACGATGCAATGTGTGGACTTGGTGACTCATGCAGACAGACGAGTGTACAGTCTATGCCATGCTCACAGTTAAGCAATGTACCAAGTTCTGAATGAGCAGTTCTAAATGAAGTAAACACATATGACATTAATTTGTCATCATCAAAACACACGTAAACTATGTCATCATCAAAACATAAGTAAACACATATGACATCAAACAATCCAGATAAATGCAATTATGAAATGCACCAAAGCACACACCACACAGCCATATTTAAAATGCAGTAATAATTCAGATAAGATCTTCAATGAAGCATTCATCTGCACCACAAACAGAATTGTATGCATTCAAGTGACTTATAGTGTTTGCTATCATCAAAATCACAGGGACACAACAATAACCAGCCCTGGCGAAAACTGAAAGGGTGGTAGAGCTGGTAATGAGACCAAACAATCTCTCTCTTCCTCACCATTGGGAGTGGTCAACCACTTCATCCCACCAGCAGCGAGCACATCATCGCCCCGCATCGATAACCTCTGGCTATCACACCTTAATGGTCAGCCAACAACATCAACATTCAGCTAACACACCCTATGTAGCGACCCAAGATCCGGATACTGGGAAAAGAACCCGATACTATTCAAATCCTGGCCCGCTGCCCATGAGTCGGGGCTCAGAATGGCTAAAAGGGAGTGTGGAGATATAAAGAAATAGGAAATAAAGTAGGATAATTCAACAATTAACAGAAATAAATAAACAACTACAATAGAGTCCAGTCCAACAGAAAGTACAGTATAAGGCAGAGAAACGTACCAAATGTCGAGTGAGCACTCGGCCCGACGAGCTAGCAACTAAGATTCTACACGCAACGCCCTCGAACCCCGAGGAAGAACCGCCGCACCTGAAACGTAGGGGTGAGCCTCCTGTCACTAGCTCAGTAGCGGTCCCGCGGAACCCCAACCAAAAAACGGCGGCACGGAAAGCAGCAACTATAGCTAGAACAGCAGGAACAGCAAACCCGGTGGCCGGTAAAAACTCGGCACTACAACTACTCCAACTGTACCAAAAAACACACCCCGAACTCAAAGTCGGGAGACCACCGGTCTAACAGAAAGACCTCTGGCTACGCTACCAGAGAACACAGCCCGACAACCCCGTCACGGAGGCCCATCTCACAGACAAAGGCCCAACCCAAGACAACTCGGTCTAGGAACACGGTCACGACCCAAGACCCAACCCAAGACAACACCGCCTAGGAAAAACCCTCGATGACGCTCACCGAAAACCCTAGACCTCTACCTCGGGAACACACCTGGAAACTACACATAAAAGCACGTCTCACAGATGGGAAATAGAAACTCGAGTCATGTGAAACTCATGTCAAGTGACGGGAGCGCTGCCCACCGGAAGCAAGGCAGAATGCGTCCACTGACGACTTAGTCTATAGCCTCAGGTGTCCCACTACCATGCCCTAGGCAGAGACTGAGACACTGTACTAGTAACTAGGAACACAAAACAAGGACTAGCTGGGGTCGCACTCGTCAGCACGGGTCCGTTTCCCCCAACCAAGTGTGCACACACAGACCATTCGCCCTAGGTCAGATCCTCTAGCTGGTTCTTCCCCGGAAGCCCAGACTTGGCTGCGTGTGGGGGCCATATGGTAACCAGCCTAAAAACAGTCTCTCTCGGGTCATGCTCTCCACCACTCCCAAGTGAGTTCGCACACGCGTGCGCAGGAAAGCTACGTCTAGTGACAAGTCACTCAACGTGAACACGGAAAGCCACACACGCACCTATCGCGAGTAACACGGAGTAACATGCGACACGATGCCACCAGACTCTGGATAGCCCACTAGACCTACTAAATCCAACGGTCCTTGAGTCACACGACTCGGGCCAAGACCATTATGCAAGGACAGCTATATGCCGTCGATCTAGCCTAATCCCTAGGTCTAAAATCATGATAGCATAAATACCGAGGTAACTCACAATCTGCCAAATTAATCCCCTATCTCAAGGACACACGAAAACCTCCAATCCCAGGCTGGTTGACTGGACTCACAGTCCAAGGCCACACACATGGCCCACTCGGAAACCGCCTTCCATAGAAACTCACGACGTGGGGGGAAGCCCCACCGCACTCATACCGATACACGGTGACTCGATCTAGTGAGAACACGAAAGCCCAGAGCACTGGGGTCACCCGGACCCTCCAAACCCACGGGTATGCTAATCGAGGTAGCACGGTACCTCTGGACACCCAGAAACATGGACACAGATCCCACGGGGTGTTCGGAACATCCACAAGGCCGAAGGTCAACCACTGGGTCACAACTAGGGTTGACCGGAGACCAACACAATGCGAATCGGAACACAACTAGCACAGAAACCATGTGGCAGTCCTCCCTGGACTGCCATAGAGCCTGGCGGTCTGACTTGGACCGCAAGGCTTGGCCTAGAGGTCCAGCCATGGCCGCATGGCCCTAGACGCCACCAAAACCCAGGCGGTCCACCCCAGACCGCCATGAAGGGTGGCGGTCCATTGCCTGACTGCTAGGGGTTACCTAGCGGTCAGTCGCACAGCCGCCACCCCACCTGACCTTGAACAACTTCAAAATAGAAAATGGTCTTACCCTGACAGCTATAATGTGCCTGGCAGTCTGCACCTGACCGCCAAGCCCCTCAGGCGGTCTATCGCGAGACTGCAAAACCAACCGACATAGGGGGGACCTTTAGCGGTCTCCAGAGGATCGCTAGGTAGCCTAGCGGTCTCTGGAAGGACCGCTAAGGCATCCCGAGCACAAAAATGGCGAACTCCGCAAAAAAAAACCCATTCCACGCCCCGTTCACACCCATGTGAAGGGGAAAATAAGGGAAAACTAGTCCCCAACCTCTCTAGCACCGAGAGGACCCCTTTAAACCCCAAAAATGCGGTTAAAATGCAAGATCCGGCTCACACCCCAAAAACATGCATTTTCACCCCGACGGAGAAATAAACCCACTCGGCTCACCATGGCCTATAAAACTCGCGGGAAATGAAGTACACGAGCTGGGGGTCCATCTCCCTACCTCCACCGAAGATTTGACGTGCCGTGGACGCTGATTCACAAAGAAAACACCGTTAAAGCTCCGCCGGCTCGCGATCCCATGAACCGCCTCCACCATCGCGATCCTCGCCCAATGCCCGTCACTCCTCTCCCCACGAGCGTCGCCGCCTCGCCCCCGTCCACCTCCATCGGCCGTCGGAGAAGAGAGGGAGAGAAGAGAACGCGGGAGAGAAGAGAGAGGTAAAAGTGAGAGAAATGAGAGATGGGGAGAGAGAAAAAGGGAGGGGGGTTTATATAGAAAATCCAAAAATTCTAAAAAATATCAAAAAATGGAAAACATACACCTTGTGATCCTCGAAAATGCACAACACCGTGGTAACGTCCCGGAGTCAGAGAACGTAATGGTTCACCCTACACGGGGTTCTGAAGGTCCGACAGATAAAAACACGCATAACCCGTAAAACTCAATCCGGGACCCATAAAAGCGATCCAAAACCCACGAATCCAAACCCGATAAAAAAACCCAGGGCATTACACCCTAGCAGTCAGCTAACAACAATCTCTGGCTATCATATGTCAACTGTCAGCCAGCTACAATAATTTTTGGCTATCACACCTCAACGGTTAGTCGACAACTACAACTTCTAGCTACTACACCTTAACGGTCATCTGGCCACAACCTTTTTGGCTAACACACCTCAACAGTCAGTCGACAACAATATTTGGCTATCACACATAAACAGTTAGCCAACAACATTAGCATTTGACTAACACACCCTAGCGTCAGCCGACAACAATCTCTGGCTATCACACCTCAACGATAAGCTAGTTACAACAATTTTTGGCTATCACATCTACAACTTCTAGCTACTACACCTTAATGGTCAGCAAGCCACAACCTTTTTGGCTAATACACCATAATGGTCAATTGACAACAATCTCTGGCTATCACACCTCTGTAGTCAGCCAGCAACATCAATATTCAACTAACACACCCTAGCAGTCAGCCGACAATAGTCTCTGGCTATCACAGCTCAACGGTCAGCCAACTACAACAATTTTTGGCTATCACACCTCAACGGTCACCCAGCAACATCAACATTCGGCTAATACACCTTAGTGATCAACTGACAACAATCTCTAACTATCACACCTCAATGGTCAGCCAGCTACAACAATTCTCGACTATCACACCTCAACGGTCATCCGACAAATACTACTTATGGCTACTACACCTCAATAGTCACCCAGCCATGACCTTTCTGGATAACACACCTCAACAGTCAGCCAACAACAACTTTGGCTACTACACCTCAACGATCAGCCAGCAATGTCAACTTCAAGCCAACACGCCTCTCAGGTAAGTCTGCCACAACCTCGGGCTGACACGCCTCACAGGCAGGTCTACAACAACTTCAGGCCAACACGCCTCTTAGGCAGGTCTACAATAACTTCAGGCCAACACGCCTCACAGGCAGGTCTGCCACAACCTCAGGCCGACATGCCTCGTAGGCAGGTCTGCACCAATCTCAGGCCAACACGCCTCTTAGGTAGGTCTACAAGAACTTCAGGCTGACACAGCTCACAAGCGGATCTGTAACAACTTCAGGCCAACACTCCTCACAGGTAGATCTGCATCAACTTCAAGCCAACATGCCTCCTACAGGCAAGTCCACACCAACCTTAGGTCAACACACCTCCCACAGGCAGGTCTACACCAACGCCTCTTACAGGTAGGTCTGCATCAACTTCAAGCCAACACGACTCCTATAGGCAAGTCTACACCAACCTCAAGCCAACACGTCTCCCACTAGCAAGCCAACATCAACTTCAGGCCAACACGCCTCACTAAGGTAGGCCTGCATCTGACTAACACACCCCCATGGGTTGGTCTACATCAAACTTGGCTAATACACCTCAAGGGTCGGCCACCACTAATTTGAGACCAACACACCCCCAAGGGTCGGTCTACAACAATTTCAGGCCAACATGCCTCACTGAGGCAGACCTGCATTTGACTAACACACCCCCAAGGGTTGGTCTACATCAACCTCCAACCAACACGCCTCAGAGGCCGGTCTACAACAACTTCGACCAAAATGCTTCAGAGGTAGGTCAACACCAACTCCAAACAATACTTCTTAGAGGTAGGTCAATGTGACTATGACCAGCACACCCCAGAGAATGGTCAATACAAAGTTCGGTCAGCACACCCTTATGGTCAGTCGGTAAACAATACAATCTACTTACAAGAAACAACCACAGCAGTAGTAGTAAGCCACCAACAATCACACCATAAACACAACCTCACATGAGAAGTAGGGGAACAACAAGGGTGGCAACAAAATAAATCAATTTGCAATTCCTCAAAAGTGGAGCCTGAGACAAGCCCTCGGGGTAACTCTGTAGCCTACAAATCAGGCTGTACAAATAGAAAAAAAAAGGAAGAATGGAGAAGAAGTGGTAGATGAAGCCGGATACATGGCTCAAGGTAACCTCGGCTAGCCCCTCCTCAACTAGGTCGTGCACGCTCGGACCATGAGTGCCTCAGCCCGAAGGATAGCAACCTCCTAAGCGCGGGACTCAGCCTCAGCCTCAACCTGGAGGACCTCCTCCTCGCGATGGTGGGCCTCCTTGAGGTGCTCCTCAACAGTCCTCATCAAAGCATGGGCCTCGCGTTTGGCTTCCTCGACCAAAGCAAGCCCCTCTCTGCTCCGAGCATGGGCATCCTCAACCTGGAGCTCCTGCTCCATTGTAGCCGCATCTAGCTCTCCAACCCTGGCCTCGACTTGCTGAGCGGTAGCTAGCACCCTCGCCCTCCGCTCCTGCTCAGTGTGAAGATGCGTTAAGCATGCCTAGACATCCTCCAAGGCTGCCACCCACGGCTCATGGGGAAACCCGAGACCATGATATCCATGGGTGTAGCCCCCTAGTTTGGCTCTCAACCCCTTGACAGATGGGAGTGGGTCACACCGGATGTGCCTTTGCAACCCCTCGATCAACAAGACGGATGTGCCATCATCAGCAATGGTCTCCGATAGCTGAGGAATGGCTGGCCACTTGATGTCGAAGGTCATGAAGTCCTGAGCCTCCTGCATCACCATGTCATCCATGACTGCATGACACAAGAAGACAAGCCAAGGAGTGAGAAATGCTCATAGCACTCCCAATACAAGACAAGTCGAAAAGGCTAAAAAAATACCTAAGCCTCAGCTTACTTATCTGTACTTGGAGCAGGATCAGCCTCCTCTTCGGACCTCCTTACGGGGGCAGGGGAGACGATGACCCTCCACCAACTGGGGAGCCTACCGCAGCCTCACCCTCCTCGTCAGCCATCCCAATAGGGACATGGGAATCTTCGGCCTCACATACGGCCACCACTGGCTCCTGCTGCCCCACCGACAAAGGAGTTGCATAAACAAGACAAAACAAAAGGCGGCCCATGAAGGGCAGTCAACATCACAAATGGCTAAGAGCCTAGCACAAAAGCAACCAGAGAAGGAAAGGGGTGTCTACCTGCCAGTTCACCCCCGAAAGAAGTGGTCTCCTCCAAAGAAGCCATGGAAACTTGAGAGCTGGAGGTCACCTCCATCCATATCGCCTCGGTACTACAATCCAAGGAAGTCCTGGCAGAAGTCCCAGAGATACATCTCGAGGTATCAGAAGAAGACGATACTCCTACATGCCAGAAGGCAACAGGCATAATGTTGTCATACAAATACATAAACACAAGAAGCCAAAAGGAATGAAAGATGAGGCGATGCCCACCAGTGAAAGTGCTCTCATTGGAGACACCCTCAATGGCCACGTCCTCCTCAGCATCCCCAACTAGGGCTTGGACAAAGGACCCCTCACCAGAAGCCTCCATGGCAGTTGGAAGACACTCACCCTCCTTCGAAGAAGCCGACGCGCCTACAAAGGACATACAGGTGTGCAACGAGTGTCAGCCAAACACACTTGCAACAAAAGAGACCAAAGAACGGCTACCTAGGCCAAGGATTAGCTTGGTACCTGAGCGGCCCTCATCCTGAGGCTCTATCAGGCTCACCGTGCAAGCTAACACCCCCAAGGGAAACGGAGGAATCATATGATCTCCCCCGCTCCGGGCAGCTCAACGTCGGTGGCCTCATTACTAAGGCTGGGCGCAACACCGCCTACAGCCGTCAGATTAGCTCTAAACTCTAGGAGCTCCATGTCTGGGATGGTCATGGGCATCTCATGGACCATCTCCATGGTGGACATCATGTCATCAGCCGCTCAGACAAGCAAGCAAAACATACAAATCAGTGAGGCAAACAAGGTGAAGAAATCACCTACACCCTAAAGTGTAGAACCGATACTCACTTGGACTATCCCTCACTTCTCCGCTCTCCAGCGAGTCGGTGGGGGTGGGCAGGCCCTCCTCCGCCCAAGGAAGATCAGGGACGCCATCTGTCTCTTCCCCTGAAATATACACAAAGGCAGGCCTATTGTTAGTCACCTTCATAAATAATGGGGATAAAACAAAACACTACGGTAAGCGGGGCCAGCCAAGGAAGCCGTACCTATCCTAGCGGCCCCAGAGGTCTCCCCCGTCTTGATGAGTGGAGACATGCCCGCCACTGGCAGGAACTCCCCCATCATCCGGATGAGCTCATCGAAGTCCACACTATAGTCTTCCCCCTCCCTCAGCGGGTCTTCCCCAAGGGTAGAAGAGAAACACATGTCTGCTCTGGCCTTCAGCGGACCTGAAACACAAGTTATACAAATCAAGTTAGTCAATCTGACACCAAGACAAAGTACAAGAATAAGAGGCTACAATGCTAAAACACTTACTCGATGCCGCCTCTTCCTCCAAAGCTGCCTCTTCCGTCCGAACCCGGGAAGGTAGCCGATCCTCATCTCCACAGCCATCAACTCGATGGCACTTCGAGGGCAAATGAGAGTCCTCGTCCGCACCATCTGATGGCATTCCCACAGAAGGAGTGGCCTCAAAGCAGAAGACACTACAAAGGATAATGTAAGAAATGGCATAAACATAAACAAAGAGACATAAAATCACAAAGGTTAATTTCTCACCAGTAGGCCCTAATAGAGTTGGCGGCATCAGGACAATCTACTCCAGCTTCAGCCCGATCACCCAGGCGGCCTTCTTCACGGCATCCTGGAGCTCCTTCAGGGTCCAAGCCTACTTAACATGAGAGATGAATTCCACCGGACCGGATGCCCCTATGACATTGGCAACATGTCGCTGCTACTTAGGGATCGCCGTGTCGGCAAAGCTCCTCTTGTGAAGTAAGCTGGCAAGCGGACTCTTCGTTGTGAAGCCACAGTTCGCTAAGAAATGCTCCCACCAAGTGTGCGGCAGAGATGAACTCGCCGCAGCACCCCCCTGGGCAGCCACAGACGCGGCCAACTGCTACCTCAGGTGCTTGATTTCCCCAGTGTACACATGTTGCTCTTCCATAGATGAGTGACCCCCTTCAACCACAGACGCGTGATCCTTTCAATATCTCAACAGATTCGGGAGAAGCGCTAGCGCATGAACTCAGGGTCGAGGGAGATCAGGAACAAGTCCTCCCATTGTAACCGTTGCACCTCAGCCTCCTTCAATACTTGGATCTTCTGCCATAAGAGGCTGATGTGGTAAAACCACCACCTCACATAGTGCATGTCAAACCGGCTTTGACAGTCCAAACCTGGGATCGGATAACTAGAAGATCCATCGTATACATGAAATCCCACCATGAATCAACTACTAGGTGGGTGTCTTGGCTCTTGTATAGCCTTCCTGCCAACGGGAACTCAGCATGCAGTGGGATTGCCTGATCGTAGGTGAAGTTCAGGGCAAACTGGTTCAGGTAGTATGGCTCTCGGACTGTGGCGCTCGACCGGTGTAGAGCCAACACAGCGGGGCAGGTGCTGTGCACCCAATCTATGAACACTGAAGACTATAGCTCCTGATGGTTCGGCAATCTGTGGGCTGGTCCATCACTCATCTGCACCATAAACGGCCTGAAGCACCACGAACAACAATCCATGGATAGGTTCTCTCCGCCTCTACCCTGCAAAAAGACATCGCCCAATGGGCGCCCTCTAGCTGTATTGATGTGTCACCATCCAGCTGGTTCAAGAAACAAAACAGCAATGGGGCCGCCTAGATCCCCATCTTGACCCTCATCGCAAAGCTTGGAAAGAGTAAGACAGCCTAGACACTCAGGTAGTGTGTCGTCATTAGTATGCACTTCTTTTGGGGTGAGGCATGCACGCTCAGTGCTCCGAATCCATGGTAGATGTTGGCCAATGCCGCATGGGCAAGGGCCAACCTTCTCCCGCAAGCCAGCAAGCAGGCGAGAAATAATAGCTCCGCTCACAAGACACCATCCTCACCATAAGAAACTACAAAGGTCATGAGCCAATAGGCCAGGTAGGCCGCCAGATATGTGATATCTGGAAGGCCAGGCGGGTTCCATCCCTCTCTCGGTGAATAAATGTATTTTGAGTACTTCCTGAACCAGACCTCTATCTTGGTGTGCTCCCATGGGACCCCCTCCCGAGCAAACTCATTGTAGAAGCAAAATGGGTCATTGTAGAAGTGGTGGACCCATGCCTTCAAGGTGACTCTCTTTGTGTACAAACAGCTTGTCTTTGCTGACCTGGGAGAGGTCCTTCCAGGTCTTCAACAAATAGCGGTAATAGTAAGGCATCTGGTACCGCCCTACCCAGTCTATATGACTGCGATGGAGGTCATCTAGCACTACCCCCTCATATGCCCGGCCAGCCACGGGCAACTCAGAAATGTGGTGGAGAGACCACAAGTCCAGCGATGTCTCTGCATCCACCATGGGAAATGTGTTCCACGGGCTGTTGAACCACTCTGCAAGTGCCTACAGCAACCTGGTGTAGCAAGGGTGTAACGACCCAAGATCAGGATACCGAGAATTACCCGATACCATTCGAGTCCTGGCCCTCCACTCACGAGTCAAAAAGCTCGGAAAGGTTATTTGGTTGTTTTGGAGGTACATTGAAATTTAAAATAATACAAGAAATAACTATAGATTTAATTGTTTAAATAACAGTAAATAAATTACATTTTTAATTTAATAAATTAACTACAGAGTCTAATCAACAAAGTACAATCTATAGGGAAGAAAACGTACATAATCGCCAGGAATAACCACAGCTCTGGCAAGCTGGCAACTACGAAGCTCTGCGCTGCACCTCCAAACCTCGAGGAGGAACTGCAACACCTGAAAAGAAATGGGTGAGTCACATCTCATTGGCTCAGTAGGGGTACCGCGGATCCCCACCATGAAACAATGGCGGTAAACAGCAGCATAACGACAATAATAACAAAAACAACACTAATAGGAGTAGCAACAACAACAATAACAATGAAAGTAACTGCCATAGCAAGAACAGTAACGACGGCAGTCGGTGGAACCATGGCTCTCTAAGCTACTTCTAATGGCAATGGAAAGTAAACCCTAATCTCTTAGTCAGGGTCGCCGGAGTAACAGAAAACCCAGCTACGGTACCGAAAAAAGGGACCACAATACCTCTATCGTGAGCGCCCGTCCTCGCTGACGAGGGCCCAACCAAGACCACTGGAGAGGGGAAATCTAACTGCTCATACGGAGATGGCAAACGAGGTCTGACCCGAGCCAACGAGGCCCAGCTCCTTGAAGTGGTAGTCCCCGGGCCCACTAAAGATAAGCCTAATAACTCACTCAGAACAAGCACTTACTAGGCGGCCTTTGGGTTGGGAAGTCCGAGCATCAGTTCAATCGGGAGAGCTCCATCGGAGCCCCGTATTCTCTACCCAGACCACGCACTCATCGCTCGGGAAGATATCTCCTGAGCTAGTGCCTCATGCTCGGGCCAATTGATAGAAGCTTATCTGTACGGCCGTTACGTGTCCCTTAAAAGCCAGGAGCTCAAGGGGATAGGGGAGATCAAGAGTCCGCATGCTATAAAGAGCCCGCAAGGAGGACATAACCCCCCCCCGAAACTCCTCAGCTTATAGGGATCATTCACTCAACGGACCATTATTTAAACTGGAAGAACCCTCCTAAGAGAAGGTATGCCAATAACCCTGAGCAGGAACCACTTCACCTTTTGGTGAAGAGGGATCTCGTGTTCCCATCTTCCTCCTAACTATTCCCTTCGCACCAGTGCTCTACCACATTTGCTGACTTAAGCATAGGAGGGTCTTCCGTGGGGATCTATCCCTGGGCACCTCTGACCTATTTCCCTTCTTGCAGTTCATACTTCAAGGATACGTGGTCATCTTCCTCCCCGCTCAGGAGTAGCGCAAGATCGCCCCTCTTCATCTGGTACCATCTGTGGGAAATGAATAAAGAGCCATCATGGTGCGAAGGAGTTCTGGCAGGAGGACTGCCGACGACAAGGGAAAAGCCCTGGCGATGGAAGAAGGCGCACCTTCCCTCCCCACGGAGAATTACCCATCAGGCAACCATGCCAATGAACTACCTCCGTCGATGGAGGGGGAACAGCTTCTCGACGGGAGTACCGATGCCCTCCAAACCCTCAACGCAAAACTGGATGTCCTCATGGATCTCATGAGGGCCCAGGCGGCCAGGGAGGAGAAGTCGCATCTCCCCCGGAAGAGCCCTCCCCGCAGAGATGCCTCCCAACAAACCGCTGGAGGCCATTTTACCCTCAGGGAGCGGTGGCTCATCCGCAACCTGTCAGGAGGACCATCGCATGCCCCTCCCCCGGAGCAAGAAGCCTCCTCCACCCCGAGGAGGGAGAAGTCCGGAGCATACCGACAATTCCCAGAGACCGAGGTCCCTGAGGAGCGTCGGGACAGCATGCCAGTGCGCCCCCCAGCCCTTCAGGCCAGCGACAACTGGAACTGTCCCTCCGGCTGCTAGACTTCGGGAGGCGTTTCGCAGAGCAAGAGCGCGCCCTCCGCGCCTTGCAGAAGACCTCTCCTGCGGAGGACGAGGAGCGATCCCCATTCTCTGACTATATCTTGAAGGCCGAGATCTCCCCCAGGATCTCAGTTCTGACCTTCAAGTCGTATGACGGCCAGGGAGACCCGGTCGATCACTACGACAGCTTCGCTGATGACCTTGCATGGGGCGTCAGACGTGATCAAATGTCGAGAGTTCGTGACCACTCTGGTCCAGGGAGCTCATGCATGGTTCAGGGCCCTTGCCCCGGTAGCATTCACAACTTCAAGCAGTTCAGGCGAGTGTTCAAGGAAAGCTTCGGCGGCAGCGGTCCACCCCGGTCAGTAGCGGGATTACTGGCCCTCAAGCAGGAACAGGGGGAGAAGTTGCGGGCTTATATCAACCGATTCAAATTGAAAGCCCTGCGCATCCCCCGCCTAGATGTTGCCTCGGCCATCACCGCATTGACTGGGGGTACCCGTGACAAGAACCTGCGGCGCGAGCTAGTGCTTCATCCTCCCACCTCCCTCACCGAGCTAGTGACCCTAGCATTGCACCACGCAGAGTGCGAGGAAGTCCTCACCACCTGCCGAGGCTTGACAGGCTCGGGTCGGGAGTGTTGGTCCCGCGTAGGCGAGTGGACAAGAAGGGGGGGTTGAATTGTCCCCCACTTAAAATGGTAAATTAAAAATTAACTATGTGGAATTAACAATTTTGACAAGATTGAAGGGATTAACCAAGACAGTGTAAGCTAAGTTCACTCAATCTCTTCCGACTCACTCGGGCAAGTAAACACAATTGTCAAACAAGTATGACACACAATGGAATTTAGATAATCAAGCAATGTGTGTGAACAATGTATGATTTGAAACACAATCTCCTGTGAATGAGGTAGATGATAAGGAGGCAACCACACAAGACAAACCACAGGACACAGAGATTTTTAAGGTGGTTCGGGACCACGACGGGCTCCCTACATCCACCCCTTACCAAATCGGTAAGGCTCCACTCGCTGGATAAACCAACACAGGGAAGACTCCCCAACACGGAGCAAGGCTCCAACACACACGGGGATAAATCCCCAACACGGAGCAACGCTCCAACACACACACAGAGGAAGACGCCCACACACACAAACACGGAGACAGAGTCTCCAACACGATCCAACACCGGATCACAATGCACACAGACTTGCCGCAACAAATGCAGCAAACGACACACACAAACGCACGCTGCAACACCCACAGCACCGAAATCACACGACCATACGCAGACGGTCACACACACACGAATATCTCTATGAGTTGAGGAAATAAAAACACATACTCAAGATATGCTCAGATCTAAATGAAACCCATAAGAACCATCACAAATAGATAGGAGTAAGATGTGTAAGTTGTTCCCCGTTCAATTCCCAAGGCCGAATGATGATGTTCTTTGATGCTCGATTCGGAGGTAAGCCGGATGCCGTCGATTTGAACGTCAACGCATTCCTCTCTTCAATCCGCTTCACTTTCTCTTCATGCATGATCTCTAAATCCTCTGGATGTTGATAAAATCCCCTCGACTTGAGCTCTTCCTTGCTATCTCCTCTTTCTCCACCTGCAAGAAGGAAAACATGAACACATTAGGGTTAATGCATGTCAAATTCGTAGCTCTCACTTAAGCAAATATAGAGGACATCAAAAGACCATCATAACCCTTCTAGAATCCTCCAAAAGGCCTCTAATAAGTCTACCACCAACCCAGGGACAAAAGAACAAAAGGTTAGGCACTTGTTGACTTTGTTTAGATGGGTTTCGGAACCTCATTTTTGAGTTTCGCCGGTTTCAGTCGACCAACATGGAGTGGGCAGTCGACCTAAATTCTGTAGAGCTGAAAACTCCCATCACTGTGAATTTCGGTCGACCGAAACCCCAGGGGCGGTCGACCTAAGTTTTCTACATTTCTAGATTATGCAGATCTGTCAATTTAGGTCGACCTAAACCATCCTGTAGGTCGACCTAAACCTGCAGAAAACATAAAAACATTAGTAAACATGTAAGGAAACATGCCCAATGATCCCAAGTGATGAATGCATAAAGTACATTCATGAAATCATTGACAAGGAAGATGAAAACACTTGAAAAACTCAATCAACCACAACATAACATCAAGATCATATGGCTATCTAATTTGTACAATAAGATAGCATCATTGAACCAAATTTCATACATCATGAGGATGCCATTCAACAATGCGATTGAGTCTAATTTGCCAAGTGTATATGAAATGTATATGAGCATCATTCAACCTAAATATCAGTAAGATTCATATGAATAAGCTTAACCATATTAGGTTCATCAAAAACATATGCAAGCATATAAGTGCACGTTGTCATCAAAAACATATGCAAGCATACACAATTTTCTTCCACACACACACACACAATATTTTGCTATCATCAAAACCAAGAGGAAGCAATGAACCAAACTCTCATATGGAAGAAGCACGAAAAACCTTTTTGATGAAATGTATAAGACATAGTGAGAGTCAATGCAATGCAATGAGAGAGATAACTCCCTTTATGAAGAAGAACTTTATTAATGCACTCCTTCGAGTTCCAAAACGTGAGCCATGGATTTGATCCTGCAAATCAAGATAAATATAGCATTAGTTCTTAAACACCAAAGATTCATATGACTTTCAAGAATGAACCTTGAAGCCATCTTTCAATTCATCAATCAACGACATAAACATGTTGCTCAATGAACCACACACAAGCACAATCATTTTGTTATCATTAAAACTAAATACCAAACATCAACTAAGGGATGCATCAATCTCCCCCTTTTTGATGATGACAAAACGATGTGTGCGACCGAGAATTCTAAGAGATAGAGAAGCATCTCAATGAGATAAGGCACATCTCCCACAAGGCTACTCTTTCTCGTTAAGCATAAGGCATTGAGCACACAACCAAACATTCTCCCCCTTTTTGGCATCTGCAAACAGGCTCGGGGAAATATGACATGATATGAACATGGGTGGCCTGCTACACTCCCGTATGCAAATGTGGAATGTGAATTGAAAAGCCCAAGTAACAGGAAATGTATTAACATGTAGAACATCATTCAACCCTTCATTTCTGCCAACCAAAATTCAGTATCACCAACCAAAAGCTTGATGTGAGGTCCAAAACACAGCATTGTTTGTTTTAGAACTTTAAACATGTGCACATCATTTAAGAACCCTCCATGAATGTGAACAGGGTATGAGAACCAAAATGCCAAATTTCTACCAATTTCCACAACCCCCATGGCACAGAGAAAGTGAGACGATATTACCATGCATCCACATGATGTTTAAATGTGATCTAACCATTTCTTTCCTGCAAATAACACAATGGAACCATGTTAGTAGCGAGTTGATAAACAATCATGTATCTAGGCAACAGAACCATTGTCATACCAACTTCCACTTAGTTATGCATGACAAACTTAAACATGTGAGGCCTGAAAAGATGATACCAATTTTGATGCCAATGGTTGGTGATTGTTGGCCCCGAAGGTAGGATACAATTGTTGGAAGATTTGTGCAGCATTTTAGATACATGACAGGATGATAGCACTCAAAATCCAAAGCCCATTTCAGAGTTTCACAAGAGGCAAGAGCAAGGCAACGGCAAGATGTTTGGCAAGAGAGAACAATAGTGGAGAGATCAAATGCCTTTATTTTAGATTTTCAGCATTTATTTTTTTTGTTTAAGTTTTTCTTTTGAAATGCATACAAGAGATGACACATGACATGAGTTTCTTTGATTTGCAGATGTTCAAATTTGAACTCATGGAATCTATATGCGTGTTTCTTTGATTCTTAGATATCATGCATGAACTATATGCATGCTGAAAATGCCATATATGTAAATATGCACACCATGAGCTTCACCTTTCAAATGCAATGAATGTGCACTATGTGAATGCTAATCATGCAAGATATGAGACTATGCACATGATGACTTCTATCCTTCAAATGCAGGGTTTATGCTCAGAATTAGACCCAAGGAGAATGCATGAACATGCAAGCATACAAGCACAATCGTCATGCACATAAATATCACATATAGTAACTCCCCCTAAGTGAGGCATGGGTTAAGAAAAGAGCAGGTGATTCAGATTCAAGAATATAAGACATGAAGCATAACTAAGAGATTTGTGCATACACAACTAGAAGTACTTCATAACCATGAATGTAAACAAATTCATAGAATATATACGTCACAATAATACCCAAAGGTGAAAATGTGATACAATGAGTAATGAGCTTCAAAACATATGGATTTTTAGATTTTCTTAAGAACACTAGAAGATAATTTCTTCTCTATACTTTCACTTTAGATTCTCGACTATCAGTAGCTTCGCACAACCCCAATTATTTTTAAAGGACTTCACCGTTCGGCGTGAGTCACCTCATACGTCGCAATGGGGATTCCCGGCTACTAGGATCAATCATGCATTTTGATTTTTCATGTGGATTTTTGTTTCACCGTTCAGCGTGAGTTTCCTCATGTGTCTCAATGGGAATTCCCGGCTACTAAGTTAGACATTCCATTTATTAAGAAATGTGGGGTAGGTAGTTTTTTCCTCACGATTACTCTTTAATGTCCATGTAGAGATTCAAGTTTTCTTTAAAGTGTTTGAAAGAATTTCTTAAATCCTTATCAATGAAAGCCATTAATTTCATTGAGTACAAACGTGTAGGGTAATATTTTGCATGTATAGAATAAATTTGTCAAGACATAGCTATGACTCCCCCTAAATGTATGCACGGTGGGAATCAGATCCTCCCCCTTAATATATGACATGTATCACATATGAACCAAATCATTACATTGTTATTTAGCAAGCGGGTAAGGCCTTAGAAAGGTCAAGAAATGGTTTTATAAGCTAAATACTTACAAGCTTGCAAGGATTCGACAAAACATTCATGTAGGCATTCATGAGTCAAGATATGCAATTTACATGAAATACATGCGTGTGCTTTGTATGCATGAATATGCAATATGCATCTTTTTGCCATTTTATAGAAATAGTTTGTGAATGATATCCAAGGATGCCAATGCATTCTTTTTATGCTGATTTTCAATTTTTGTGCATTCTTGAATATTCAGGCAAACATGAAGCTAATAAATGCATGAGATGGATTTTCAATGAATCTAGCACAGGACCATGAGCATTTTATTGTAGATTTCATCATGAAGGACCATTTTCCTTAGAATCCAACATATCAACTATGATCATTCAAAAATGACATTGCATGAGACATATGCTACAGTTTGAACAAATCAAGCAACCTGTCACTCATGCAAGGCAACCACACAAGGTCAATGAGCTTTAAACTAAGCCATGGTCAACATTCAATACCAATTGTTGCATTTGATCAAGCAATTCCACAATTCAAAAGTTTTATCTTTTTGAAACAAGAGAATTTTTCAGATTCAGTTTAAAAGATATTGCAGTTCAAAGACAAATTCAATTCATTCAAAACACATGATTCCTCATAAGCCAAGCAATTCAATTTCTGAATTTAGTACAAGGCGGAGAACTTTGATCCGAGGATCCAACTCACGCATAGTGATGGCTTCCTGATAGGCTTAACCTGTCATTTCACACATCACCATTTGATATACCAAATATTCATTCAGTAAGAGCATGGATGGCTTGTGAAGAATTGAGAGCACAACATGAGAACACACCAAAATCTCATACTAGAACATCAAAACCATCAAGTTTGACAATGAAAGAGTAAAGTCAGGATTTTACCATATGAGTGTGCCTTGTTCCATTTTATTGGAACCCCTTTCATTCTTTATTTACCTCAAGGCACACTTTCACAACAACCGACTCATTTGTCGAATTTTGGCACCCAAGCCTTCTTGGGTCCTTGGATGTTAGTAGCATTTCTTCCAAATATTTTTCTTGACTTTTTCATTGCCACCATATCATCATCCTTCATGATCCTGTAATTCTCAGTGACTTGTCCATGGTTTCCACAATAAAAGCATTGAGGAGGAGCAGTTTTGACAAAGGTCTTTCTTTTAAGAGCAAAAAAATTTTCAAAGGTATTTCATCTCCTTTTTCCAAAAGATCTAGGTTTAACAGAATTAGACCTAGCATTCATTCTAGAAGAATGGAAATACTCAATTTTCAAAAACCAACATTCTTTCATGACATGACCGTATTTCTCACAGTGAAAGCAACAAGGAGTTGTGGGTCTACAGAGTGACTTTCCATTATTTGCATAAGTGTTTGTGAATGAATTTTTCTTATGTGATGCAAACCTTTTAGCATGGGAGGCATTTTGGTTTTTGAATTTTCTTTGATCATTGAACTTACCATTGATGGCATGAAAATCGTCATTTTGTTTCACAAGGCAATCATCCATGACATGGCCAAGTTTGTGACAATAAAAGCATCCAACATTCAACTTTGGTTTTTGAAATCTATTTGAAATGAAAGGCTTTTTGTTGAAGTTCTTCTTTTTATCAAGATCATTTTCAGATATTTTTATTCGAGCAACGGGAGGAGGTGTTTTGGAGGTGCTAGGAATGTCAGAGACATGAACAAAAGAGGTTTTCATTTTTGATTCAAAAAGTTTTTTGTTGACCGGAATGTAACCAAGACCCTCTCTTTGAAAATTCACCTTAACACCTAGCATTTTGTCAAAGCTCTCCTTCCCTTTAACAAATCTAGATAAGTCATTTTTCAAATCATTTATCTCTTTCTCACATGCAAGGATTTTCTCACTAAGCAAACAATTCACAGATTCCAAGTTTTCATTCTCTTTCAAAATTTTATTGTTTTCATCATTTATGACATGTAGTTTTTCAGTCAATTTCTCAAGGACTTTTTCAGTTTCAACATGCTTTGAACTCTTTGCAAGCAATTGTTCATTCTCATATTTCAACAGAGAAATCTCTTTTTCAAATTTTTCAAAACTCTTCAAACTACCTTCAAGTAACGAGATTTCAACCAACATAGCACCATTTTTCTTTTTAATATTTTCATTTTCTTCCATGATGCTCTTGTTGTCAATTTCATTATCAAGAAGTTTTTTAAACATCTTATCATCGTCAGACAAAGAAGCTAGCTTGTTCTTAAGAGATTCTTCATTTTTCTCAAGCATGAAAATTTTAGATAACAAAGTTTTGTTATGCTCACGTAATTCATGACAATCATTTTCACATGCAGGAGAGATACTAGATCTTCTAACATTCTCAATCTCTTCATTCAAACAAGAAACTTCGTCTGAGAACAATTCAACTCTAGATTCTAGACATTCATTTTGTTCTTCTAGATTTTCAATTTTTGATTTCAAAGTTTTGCAATTTTCACATGAAGAATTAACATGCACATTCTCATCATTCTTCTTTTTCAATCTCTTGATTTCAGATTTGTATTTTTTTACATTTTTCATACAAATCGGTGTATGCTAATTGCCACTCTTCAATTGAAGGTTCTTCGGAGTCAGAATTTACCACACCTTTACCTTCTCCATGAGTCATCATGCATGTATCCTTTGCATCTTCTCCATACTTGCATGCCAGCTCATCCCAAAGCTCCCTTGTTGATCTGCATATTGAAAAATGTGAAAACACATCAGATGTGATGCTATTCTTCAAAATATTTAGTGCAGTCATATTTACAACATTTTTCTTTATGTGTTTTTCATTCCACTTGGTTTGATTTGAAGGGAGTTTATATGGACAATTGCATAACACTTTCTACATTTCAGGTTCATAGACTACAAGATAGGTACACATACCATTTCTCCAAGAATTGTAGTTGTGACCATCAAAACGAGAAGGAAGAGAAGACAAACCGCTACAAGACATGATGCACAATGAAGTTCACCGATAGGGATCACTCTAAAGGTCATTAGACCCAAGAAATTAGAACTGTGCTCTAATACCAATTGTTGGTCCCGGGTAGGCGAGCAGACAAGAAGGGGGGGTTGAATTGTCCCCCACTTAAAATGGTAAATTAAAAACTAACTATGCGGAATTAACAATTTTGACAAGATTGAAGGGATTAACCTAGACAGTGTAAGCTAAGTTCACTCAATCTCTTCCGACTCACTCGGGCAAGTAAACACAATTGTCAAACATGTATGACACATAGTGGAATTTAGACAATCAAGCAATGCGTGTGAACAATGTGTGATTTGAAACACAATCTCATGTGAATGAGGTAGATGATAAGGAGGCAACCACACAAGACAAACCACAGGACACGGAGATTTTTAAGGTGGTTCGGGACCACGACGGGCTCCCTACGTCCACCCCTTATCAAACCGGTAAGGCTCCACTCGCTGGACAAACCAACACGGAGCAAGGCTCCAACACACACGGAGATAAATCCCCAACACGGAGCAACGCTTCAACACACACACAGAGGAAGACGCCTGCACACACACACACAGGGACGTGCCCCAACACACACACAAACACGGAGACGGAGTCTCCAACACGATCCAACACCGGATCATAATACACAGACTTGCCGCAACAAATGCAGCAAACGACACACACAAACGCACGCTGCAACACCCACAACACCGAAATCACACGACCGTACGCAGACGGTCACACACACACGAATATCTCTATGAGTTGAGGAAATAAAAACACATACTCAAGATATGCTCAGATCTAAATGAAACTCATAAGAACCATCACAAATAGATAGGAGTAAGATGTGTAAGTTGTTCCCCCTTCAATTCCCAAGGCCGAATGATGATGTTCTTTGATGCTCGATTCGGAGGTAAGTCGGATGCCGTCGATTTGAACGTTGTAGATTCTAAGAAATCCACTTAAGGAAAAACTAAGAAGAATTAATGGGAAAAAGAAGGGAAAAGGGGAGAAAAGGGGAGCATGCGAGGATGCTAAATGGAATGTGATCGCCAGAGGGGTTACCTAAAATAAGAAAAGAATGATCGCGTGTACCTTGTGTTAAGCGTGAAGATTGTGGATCCTTTCTTCCTCCTTCTACCGGCCGGCCGATGAAGGGGGTTTGTAGCTTTGATTACCCTTGTAGGAAACACACAAAACAAGTAAAAGAATGGATTAGCCAAGTGTGTAATATCAATGTTCCAAGAGCATGAAATCAATCAAATTGTGCATGAACACACCTTGTGTGTTTTGATTTTAAAACCCCTAGGAGGAGTAACAAGGTTTGAAAAATATGGATGCAATACTAAACGAGATGTATGTGGTGTGAGATCTAGCAAACAGCTAGAAAAAGGAGATGCGTGATAATGATGATATAAAAAAAACTAAATGATTAAAGAGAGGGATTCTTTCTGCTGTGTGCGCAGCAATAAAGAGAGGGGAGGAGAGCTTCAATATGCAATGGTGTAGTAGCAGAGGATCGCCTGTGGAAGAAGAAGAATCTGCCCGGAAGAAGAGCTTGTTTGGATGAAGAACCTGCAAAACAACAACTCTCTTCTCTGTTCTCTTGTTAACCCTTCTCTCTGCAGCCTTGCTCTCTCATGTCTCGCGCGAGGAACACCATGGGGGTATTTATAGGGCTAATATCCTTGGAGAACAAGGATTAAAACATGGTAAAGATTTTTCATCAAGAAACACCCTTCCCAGTCGAACACAAGGCTCAAAATGAGGAAGGAACCATTACTGGAAAGAAGCAGGCGAGAGGGAGACGGAATTGAAAATGACGACCCCTTGAAGGGCGTCAATTAAAAATGACGACATGCCCAAAGGCATTAATTGAAATAACGACATTCATAAAGGCGTTAATTCCTGGATTTAATTATAGAAACAAATAACTTTCCTTATTTAAAATGATGAACTGACGCCATCTGACAGACGTCAAATAATCAACGCCTTTAGGAAAGACGTCAATTCTTCAATTTTCATTTTATTTGTGAACCGTAATTTCCAGTAAATCCAGAAACTGACGCCCGTATTGATAGTCGTCCATTTTACAAAGAGACGCCCTGGGACAAGCCGTCAATTTAAATCATGCCCCTGATCAGGGCGTTAATTCCAATTACCCAAAAAAAGAACCAAGAAATCTCAATTAATTCATAAAAAATAGAAAAACTTCATATTAAATCAATATCGAAGTCCGCTTTGGGGCGTCACATGGTGACATGAGATTTACTCAATATAGCATCAATTTTGACGTGTCTACAGCTGCCCCGCCTTGGCGTCTGCTTTGCAAGGGAGTGAGACGGAATGAAGCGAAAAGTGAAACAAGCGGAATGAAGTGGAACGTACTGATAAGTAGATGCCAAGGTGTGATGTGACACGCCTCTGACACTAAGGGTTTGGAAATCTTTCCAAGATTCTGAATAAAACAACTCCGGATGATTCCAAGAAAGCATCGATTAGCTGGATGAAGGAGATCAAACTAGATAAATAAAATGTGCGTGAGGGCACGACAGGGAGGCACCATTGGAGAGCGGTTACCAGCCAATGTGGAAATACTACAACCAAGGTGAGTTTGCATAAAAATAAGTGAATTGAGATAAAGATCCAGCAAATGGATGATTTCTAAGAGACCAGCCTGAGTGGCTTCAAGGAGAATAAAGTACTTGATTTGGAATGGAATATCTCATGTCAACTCAATTACGAGCGAGCGACCTTCATTATTGGCACAATATGAAGATTTTCATCATTAAGCTCAAAGTCCTATATGATGCATGCTGGGCTAAAAGAAAAATTAAAACAAACTAAAATAAAAGATAATCAAGTATAATAATGCTAAGCCATCTAGATTTAGTCAAGAATCCAGATCTCTGAGCTGATACTAAGTCGAAGCCCATTTGTCCACGCATCAACTCAGAAAGTGGAACCATCGTCCCAAACCTTGAATGACTCAACGGCCTATCCGTGCGATCAAGATTCCCCTGGAATTATCACTATTTTTGATGGAGGGTAACTCAAATTCCAGGTTCATCAGAACCACGAGGTCCTTGATATGCTATAATAGCGTAGATACCATATAGTAACAATGCATACAGGGGAAATACAAAAGAGAAGTGATGTTACCAATAGATCAATCCGAGCATTTCCAGACTTGCACATCCTGTACTCCAAACTTCTCAACTCAAAAAGATCATTAGCTCAAAATATGATCATAAGTGCTTAATAGAAGCAATCAAGATATAACAGCACTTAAGTTCATGAATAATCCAGCATAAGTTTGAAAAATGACGACCCTTCTGATCGGCGTCAAATTAATAAAGGACGACATGCACTGAGGCGTTAATTTCAATTGAGGTTTAACTTGGACTTGGAATGCAAATGACGCCCTCCATAAAGGCGTTGTATAAATGACGACCCTGAAGATGTCGTCAATTTAACAAATGACGCCCAAGAGCGCGTCGTTAATTATCTGTTTTCGTTTCCTGCTCGGATTTAAGCTTCCAGCAAATCATTTTATTCGAACACAAACCATGATACCCATTAACGTTCAAAACACTATAAATAAGGCAACTGCTGGTGTTTCCAAGCATCAGAACTATCGAAGCACCATCTTCTGTAAACAAACAGAGAAACTAGCAGAAGAATAGAAGCAGCAGAACAAATAACATTATCAGAAAGATGAAGCAATTGATGCAGCAGAGACTTTCCAAGAGACCAAAGATGAGTAATCCAAGGATTTGTGAAGTACCGGGCCATATCAGTGGAAAAATCATCAACAGCCAAGTAAGTGTTCTTTGTGCTTAAGTTGTTTTATTTCGTTCCATCTTTCTTTTCTTTTCAAATTTCTGATGTTATTCTCTTTTCCTTCTTCTTTTCTTTTCTGTTTTCAGGATTACCCCATTATTCCTGGTCTAAGAAGATTTCTAAAAATCAAATGGCTTCCTTTATTACTTTCTAAACTTTCCTTAGATATGAAATCCTTCCTTTCTAGATGGAACCTCCTTGGCCTCATCACCCATGCCACTCATTACAATGATGTCCACCTTGATTGGGCTTCAATTGGAGCTCTTATAGAATTGTGGCACCCTCATACTCACACATTCCTCTTCCCAACCTTTGAAGCCACCATACTCCTACAAGAAGTGGAGATGCTCTTGGGTTTGAAAAGGATGAAGCAAGGATGGCTCATATGACCAAGCCCATGCAAGCCCATGACATGCTCATGAGTCTTGTCCAAAGTTCAAATTTGGTGAATCAAATGAAGGCCAACAAGGGGATTAATCTTTTGAAGTTGGCTTCATGGGTGTATAAAAACATGGACAAGGATCAAGATGATGAAGGTCTTTTGGAAAGAGTGATGAAAGGATTTGTTATATGTGTAGGGGGAGCTTTGTTATTCCCTTCATTGGAAGACCATTTAGAGGAACACCACTTGAGTGCGATAGCAAGCATGTGGGAGGGAAAAAGAATAGGTGGGGCAATATTAGCCAACCTATACAACGGGCTCACTTCGGCTTCACTAGGACGGCCCTTATTTGGATCAATGCTTCTTCTAGCATGTTGGGTAGATTTACATTTTAAATTTGATCCATGTCAAGCAAACCAAACGGCCTCCAAAATCTTCTCCAAGAGCCCACTTCGGTATATGACGGATTCATTGGGTCTATGTGAAAGGGTGACCAATAGAGTTCCCAAGCTCAAGAAGAGGAATGAATGGAGGGATTACTTCAAATCAATGCCAAAGAGCAATTTTACATGCACACCGGGTTTTCTCAAAACCCAAGAACTTCGCTCAAGGTTATCTTCTGGCATCGAGCTCCGCTTAATTGGTGGGACCGACTTCTTCCTTTACAATGCACACCGGTGCCTCCCACAACTCGGGCTTCCTCGGCATCTCTTAGAAGGACCTTCTCACCTTCCTCCAATCAAAAGAAGAGAATTATGCTCAAATGCTGATTATGAAGAAATCAAGACCATAATGGCTCAATGGAAGGTGGCACTTCTCCACAGATCCAAGACTCATGTTGAAGAAGGAGAAGATAAATGCAAAGCATATGTACTGGCTCTCAAGAAGATAAGGCCCACAGTGGCTTAGAGAATGTAATCATGATTTGCTTCTTTAATGAAATAACATTCTGTTCTTACTTGAGCCAAAATAATGAGCGAAAATGATTAATTCTTCCAATTTTCATCAATTCTGTCTGATTAAAACAAGCTTCGGGCTTTCTGTTCTTAACAGCGCCTCCCTCCCTGGCGTCAATTTCTTATAACACGCCTTAGGTAATGTCGTCCAAAACCACAATTGACGCCCAACAATACGGGCGTTTATTAACTCACGTCTTTAGATAAGGCGTTAACTAATTCAAATTTTCAAAATAGTTTTTGAAATAATTCCTTAATTTCTCAAAAAACACGCCTTTTCTTACGTCGCTTTTTCACAAATGGACGCCCGTATTGGTCATCGTCAAATTCAAAGGAGTAATAATTACACCTGCTCACATCAATCAACTCCCATTAATGCGCCTGACGGCGATTGAAAGTCCCCATGCAAAAGTCAAATGACGTCCATCCTCAGGGCGTCAAATCTATAAACCACGCCTTTCCTCAAACCGTCAATTTTAAAATCAACGGCGCTTATCAGGGCGTCAATTATTTTCGACCGTTAAACCCTACTTTCCCCCCTTTCCTCTCCTTCCTTCGTTCATTTCCTCTCTTCCCTCTTTCTGCAACCCTAACCGCAACCCCCATTTCCCTCTCTCTCATTCTCACCCTCTATCTCTCTCACTACCACAACCCCATGGCTAGCGGCGCTCTCAAACGGCAGCGGGTGTCTGCCCCAGCCGTGGTGGACTTGGAGGAAGAGCAAGCAGTGGAGGGGCCCCCTCCCGCGGCGGCCGAAGAAGTACCGGCAGCTGCCGGTGAAGAGGAACATGATGAAGGCGATGACGGAGAAGAACAGGAAGACGACGGCGACGAAAGTGATGAGGGAGAAGATGAAGGCGAGGAAGATGAAGAAGAGGGAGAAGGTGAAGAGTGAGAGACGCAGACAAATGACGCCCCCAGGGGTGTCGTTAATTTAAATAACGCCCCACAATGGGTCGTTAATTACATCTTTTTTATAAAATCGCATGAAAGAAACGCCCTGCAGCATGTCGTTATTTCAAATTTATCATGTTTAGCTCCATCATGCTATTATTTCCCTGTGATTTTGTTGAATTTAAAATGCATGTATTTCTGTTTATTTCAATTTCGCACATTAGCAACCCTAAAACCCCAGGAAAACCACGCCCCCTATCGGGACGTCAATTATATAGGTAACGACCCAAGTGTGGTCGTCCATTAAATATTTTCCAGAAGTGCAATTTAGGATAGAAAAATACTTTGTGAACCGCGCCCCCCACAGGGGCGTTACTTAGACATCTGACGACCCAGGGTTGGGCGTTAATTAAAAAATTCGTAGATTTTTAGAATATTACCTTCAAAACAACGTCCCCCACAAGGGCGTCACTAAGATAAACAATGACCCTGGGTAGGTCGCTAATTCAATTAAAACCCAGAGTCCCCAGAAACTCAATTGGAAGTAATGTCGCCCTTAGGGGCGTCAAATGTGAGGATCACGTCCCAAGGTAGGTCGTTAATTAACCAAACAGCACATATCACAATCAATGAACTTTAAATGAATTTCCACATGAAAATTTAAGCAAAAAAAAAAGTTCTTTTTATATGCATGCAGGGGTTGATGAGGACGCGGATTTCCTGGGTCCAGGTCCGAGCAGCTTACTACGGCCTCCCCGAGTTCCAGAGAGCTAGAGTAGATGCTATGGGGTTTGGGGCTTTCCTTAGCATAGAGCCAGTTAGGCCAGACCTACCTTTGATTCGGGTTTTGAGAGAGAGATGGGATAGGTCTAGCAGGGCATTTCTGATGCGTGGGGTCATATGGTTCCTAGTTTGGAGGATGTCACTAGGATCACTGGACTGAGGGTAGATGGGGAGGCTGTGAGCGGGATCACCTTCCCTGACTATAGTGAGCTGACCCAGAGGCTACTAGGGCTAGAGACGGTGTACGAGACACCGAGCGAGTGTAGGACCATTTTCCGTACTGACCTTACCATAGCTATGGGTTTGGGGGACTCTAGGCAGAGATCTAGGGAGTCCTTAGAGCAGTTTTCGCAGAGATTGATAGATGGGGCCAGGGCTGCCTATTGTCAGGATCCAGCTGACAGGGAGAGAGCAGACAGAGATTTGAGGAGATTTCTATTCTTGATGCTCGGGACGTTGCTGCTCGGCACGAAGGGTGACATCATCAACTGCCGCTTCTTGGGGATACTCGAGGACTTGGAGGGCGTTGGAAGATACGCCTGGGGAGCAGCGCTGCTGGCGCACTTGATAGCCAACCTGTCCACGGGGACAGGTCGAGAGACGACAGTCAGTGGCTTTTCACCATTTCTTCAGGTATGCATTTTCTTTCTTTGTTGTTTTTCTTGTTAGAATGCATATGCATATGAATGCTTTACTAATGTGATGCATGAATGCAGATATGGAGTCATTTGTACATGCCGATGGGATGCGCTGACTCATGGCCTGGAGATGAGGGGTCCTTCCCTCTAGCACGGCGCTGGCTGCCGGTGGTGATTGGAGCCCCACTCGCCTACGAGTTGCGAGTGTTGCGACGGGAGTTCCGAGACTTTCCCGCCTCACTGGTATGTATGCTTGCAATTTTTTTTTGTGTGTTTTATTATAGAATGTGATATGATATGATGGATGATTGATATGCGTGCTTGTGAATGCAGGTGAGGTGGAGACCCTATGAGGGGATGACCGATGAGGGCCAGCCCTGGGTCGTAGCGGGCCGACCTCGTTTTGGGCATGAGCTTTGGGTTCATTGCCTGAACGGGATTGAGCCGTTACAGCTTAGGCTGGTGATGAGGACCCTCGACCTACACCAGGAGTGGATCGAGGTAGGAGAGCCGCGAGGGATAGGCAAGAAGACGTGCGGTCGCACGAAGGCGATCGACTGGAGAGTGCGGTTCTCGGATCAGTATGCCGACTGGCGGCGTGGCAGGACCCGAGTCACTTCGCAGGCGACCGACAGCTCTGAGTACCTCCGACGCTACTGGGAGGTCTACGCTGGCCGACCCCAGATGAGGGTCTTAGGGGTATGTATGAATGCACTTTTTCTTTTTAATTAAATGCAAATGTATATCTATTGTGCGACTAATATGTGATGAATGCAGGATGCGCGGGACATAGTGGCGATGGATGCACAGGCCCACCTACACAGCCTAGAGGCACAGCTAGCCACCACACGGGCGGACCTTGAGACCTTGGTGAGTGTTTAAATTATTCCTATATGCAAATGAAATTTTTTTTTTGAATTATTGATGATTGGCCACTGAAAATCTCAATTAAAATGCAGCGTGCCCAGTAGGGAGCAGCGGTGAGAGAGACGGGAGAGGCCTCCAGCTCAAGAGGACCTAGTGCAGAGATGACTGCAGTAGTGGAGCAGCTGGCCGGAGCAGTGGCACGGGCCGAGGCGGCAGAGAGCGACCTCATCACACGGGTATGCCTTAAACCTTAAACTCAAAATTCATTCAATTATTTATATGATATGCTTATGAAAATTGTTGATTACTGACTGAGGAGCTTCGAGCTACTCTTACTTGCGTCGGGGAGGGACAGCAGGCGATGTCCATACAGGTGAGTTATTTATTTTCGGTTGTATGTTGCTTATTCCTTGAATTATTGCATTTAAACGTGGAACTGATGATTCGTTTGAATGTTTGCAGTCTTCACAATTACAGGCGGCACATACCCGGGCTGCCCTGGCCGGGGCAGAGTTAGCGATCCACGAGCAGCGGATTACAGAGCTGGAGCGGGCCCTGCGGCGACGAGAGGAGCTACCTCAGGACGTAGCAGAGCTGCGAGTCACCCTCGAGATGGAGCGGAGAGAGCGTGCTCGAGAGCGCGAGGAGCACCAGGCGGAGCGTGCTCGTGACCGTGAGCAGCAGCAGGCGGAGCGTGCTCGTGACCGTGAGCAGTAGCAGGCGGAGCATGCCCGTGATCGAGAGGAGCGGTCAGCTTGCGAGTGGGAGCTTACAGCCTTGAGGGCCCAGCTAGTCGTTACGCAGGAGCGGCTTCAAGCGACCGAGGAGCGACTTCAGCGAGGCCGGGAGCGGGCGCGAGCTGTAGGGTACAGCTTTGCCAGCTCTACTTTCGTGGCGAGTTCCTCTCTCCGGCAGAGGAGTGAGGCAGAGGAGCCGGCTCGAGCTCCAGCTACTTCTCGGGGGTCCATGCCTCCTCCACCAGCGCCTCGTCGGGAGGACGAGAGTGAGGCCGAGAGTAGGAGAGAGGAGGGTGGAGGCGAGAGTTGAGAGACTGTACTTGTACTCCTCCACCCTCACACCTGTACTCAGATATTTATGATGTATATATATGAGATTGAAATTTTTGTTACCTGAGCACTTGTGTAGTTGTGTACTTGTGTTTTCTTTCTCGCCTTTTACTTTTACCCTGCGTTTGTAGTTGTAGTTCACACTTAAACAAACAGGTTAATCCATCTGTTCGACTTGGCCCCTTGCTCAATAAGCAAGGGATGTCTTTACTTTGACCTTGATAACGGGTCAAGGGGCCAAGCCTTTAATCAATGAAGGCAAATGATAGATATAAAATGTGTCATGCAAGCAAGCATATGCTAACTGGAAATAAAAGATGCCTCATGCAACCAAGCATATGAGAAACAAAGGTCCTGAAATTCCACAGTCATTTTTTTTTGTTTTTATTTGTATATATACTTTTTTTTGTTGAACTTTTGTTTTGAAAGTGACACTTAATTTTGAAAAGGACGCCTATTTGAAAAATTTTGTTTTGGAGGCGAGTATAGTATAGGGCTTTGAATCCTTAACCATCATAATCTAAAATTCATTAGATTTTCTCAAGAGACTTAACAAAAGAGTCAACGTGACTTATATTTAGGCTTTTACTCATATTCTCTCGCAGCCCATCCTTCTCAGTCGGTCTTCGTCATTCTTCGAGTTCATAATTCACCATGGAGGGAGAAGGGAAGAATGATTAAGGAAGCTCACGAAAAGTTTTCAAGAACGGGGCACGCTCCTCCCCTGCCCTAATACCTGTTGGGGTTCAGTTTTTGGCTTAGGAAAATTTTGTTGCTCTTTTTGCCCTTATTCATGCATGCTCACGACCAAGGTTTTCCTTGCGATGACTTTGCCCTCTTGACATACTTTCTTTTATCATAACTTTCTTTTTCTTTCTCTTTTTTCTGAAACAGATAAAAACCTAATTGTACTTGGGCTTTAAACATTTGGTTCCCTTTTGGGCCCTGAGTTCCACCTACTAGGGCGGCGGGCAGGCTTGGTGAGTAGCCCCCAGCTTGTATTCCCTTTCGTGAGCCGAAAGGAAGAGAATAGGTAAGGCTTTTACACTCTTGTTTGGGTCGGACTTTCCTCAAATTTCGGGCTGCTTGAGCTTAAGAATAAAGCGTGTAGTGTGTGCGAATTGACCCAAGAGTTAAATCTTTGAGACTGAAGAACAAATTAAGGATTTTGATTGCTTCGGGCTCGTGGCCCATGTACTATACCAGCCTCCAAGCTTTTTGTTTGTTTTCATTTTTCTTTTTGTTGTTTTTATTTTTTTTATTTTTTCTCTTTTTTTATTTTATTTTTAGGGGTAATATTTCTTTAAATAGAGACCATTCCAAGGGTGAGTTAGCTCTTCGTTTTCAGCATTAATCAATTTATAAGCATTGGCAGGATAAGCATCTTTTATAACAAAAGGACCTTCCCAATTATGTTGGAGTTTTGAACGTAGCCCACCAGGTTTTACAAAGATTCTTTTAATTACCATTTCACCAACTTTGAATTTTCTCTCAATTACTTTCTTTTGATAAAAACGTGAAAGCCTATTTTGATAGACACGCGCATGTTCGGCGGCGGCCAGACGCTTCTCATCTAGGAGTTCCAACTGGGCAAGGAGGGATTCACGACGCTCATCAATAGAGAGCTCCTTGTCCAATTGTACTCGCAGAGAAGGAACAAGAATCTCGTAAGGAACTACCGCCTCCATTCCATAAGTGAGGGCGAAGGGTGTTTGCCCAGTAGGGGTACGAATGAAAGTGCGATAGGCCCAAAGAGCTTCAACCAATTTTTCTGGCCAATCCGTAAATTTGTTAGCCTCACACGTTTTCTTGACAATTTTAATCAAAGTTTTGTTAGTTGCCTCTGCTTGGCCATTGCCCTGCGAATAATAAGGAGATGAATGATGCAATGCAATGTTATACCTGTTGCAGAGATCCTGAAGTTCCTGAGAGATGAATTGCGGTCCATTGTCGGTGACGATGGTACTCGGGATGCCGAATCTTGCGATGATGTTCTTCATTATGAATTTGCACACGGTTGACGCTTTTATCTCCACGTATGCTTCCACTTCCGCCCACTTGGTGAAGTATTCCATCGCCGTCAGTATGAATGACTTTGGTTTTGTGAGGAGGGTTGGATCACCTAGGGGTCCAATGATATCGAAAGCCCACATGGAGAAAGGCCATGGGGAAGATACAGGATGGAGTGAAGAAGCAGGAGAATGAATTTTGTCGGCGTGCAGTTGGCACTTAACACACCTTCGGACATAGATAGAACAATCATCTTCTAGAGTGGGCCAATAGAAGCCTAGCCTAAGGATCTTCTTAGCTAGCATCTGGCTATTAACATGACCACCACACACTCCTGAATGGGCCTCTTCCACAACCTGATGCGGGACGGGACCACGGACACGACAAGCTCGCGATCGTCCCTTAACGAGGGAAGCGTCGGATGTGCGCGGTTGAGAAACCGGCAATGAGCTAGGGTGGTCGGCTCTCTTTTGCGCCCGGATCGGGTCACGGGATGGCTTCGCTCTCTCTCGCAGCAGTGATATTATAAATTGAAGGCGAGCTAGGTATCCCTACACATGCTCTCTAGCAGCGGCATATAAAGCATATAAAGAATTAAGCTAATGCCAAGTGTAAGGGTGAAGGCGATACCTCCACGCTCTCGGCGTGGCGAAGATGGCACCCGGCCAAAGCTCGTACTCCCGGAAACTTAGTACATTATGTTTACAGCAGTACAAATAAGCCCACTCCACGCAGGGAGGTAAAGGGCGACACAAGTGGGCCCGGGAGGACCAAGTTCGGGTTGACGGGCGGTTTCGGGCAATGCTTCGGCTTCACGCGTACTCGTGCTAGTGGGGGCCCACGTATTGACCGGAGGGGTCGTGTGGGGCCTGATGACTCCTCTGTTGTGGAGACACCTGGAAAGCGTTCTCCTGGGATGGCGAGCTGCTGGAACGACCGCCGGACGCCGGGCGGCCCTCGGACGACGCTCGCTGGGAACTCGGCCACGAACCTGAAAGTTCTGTTTGCAGGCGCGCGACTCAGAGAAAACTGCTGCTGCGATCAGCCCCATCGTCGGAATGCGACGAGATTAGCGCCGTTGGAAAGCTGACTCATAATACTTCGACGTAGGGGTCTTCAAAAAAAATAATCAGATCTGTATTTCTGATCATGTATTTTACAAGCTTGCTGGAATCTGGCCAGAACTACAGGGGCAGGTTCTAACTTCTCTGAAGATCGACATTGACCGGGGAGAAGACCTCCGAATCTGGAAATGATTTCTTCAGCAACGTTGAAGGTCTCTGAGAGAAGAATCCGGGACTATTTTTGGTTTTTTGATTGAATAAGAAATGGATTTTATGGGATGTTTTTACTAGACCTGGGTCGGATCTGGGAAACTGTGGGCAGACTGTTCTTGGGAAATTGGACGAAATTTGAAAAATACCTAGAGACCTTATCAAAAATTAAGAAAATTCCTGGTGGTAGATATATGTGGACAGAACTCCCAATAAATTTGGGCGACCCAACAAAAATAAAAAGATGGTTCGAATGGGGTAAACTCAGAGCTGATGAACAGTAAACAGAACCAGGACAGATCTGGAACTTGGACTTGGACGAAAATCAAAAAATAGCTAAAGGATGAATTTTGACGTGATTTTTTTTTGTGGGGATAAGGGTTCTAGAGGGGAACCAACCCTGAAATTTTGAGCTTCAGAAGATGAAGGGAGTGATAGCAGCAATTCGGAGAAGAGGAACCTATCCTGAGTGGACAGAACCACCGAAACCGTTGGCAACGACGCGTCGGCGGCGAGACGATGGCGGCGGCGATCACCGGAGTTGCTTCAGATGCTGGAGGGGATCAAAGGGGAAGGGATTACACTCTAGAAAGGGGAGAGGGGGTGGAGGAACCAGGGAGAGAGAGGGGAGGGGCGCAAATCTCCAAGGGGGCAAATGCCTTTTTTTCCTTCATTAATTCATTCAATATGAAAAATACAACCTTATATAGGATGCCAACCAAACTCAACCTCAACCCTTGGATCTAGGGGTTTGGATTGAAGGGCTGGGATACAATGTGAATCACACATTTAATACATTAGTTTAATCTAATTTGACCATTCTTATTCAACCTTGGACTAAATCTATTCAAACACCACCTAAAGCACAACTACCATGCCTAATAAGACAAGGAAGCTTGCGCCCCCTTCCATGGGCCAAGGCCATTCATGGGCCAAGAGCCTCCCATTAGATCATGTTAGTCTTGGGCCACTCCCACTTAGATGGCCCATGAGAGAGTGGAACCCAATTTGGGCCTTAAGTGCCTTAATGACCCAATATGAAGTAACACTCTTAATGGACTCTACTAATGGCAACCTAGCCTTGGACTTGACATAACAAATGGCCCATTGGCTTGATATAAGCCTTACAAGGAGCCCAAAAGAAAGAAATTACACAATTACAACTTCATACAAGCCATAACACACAAATACACTTCACCCGTGTATGGAAATCGCCTTTGATGCCCCATCAATTCTCCCCGGGTGGGAGGAACTCGACCCCGTCGAGTAGGGGTATGGCTGCTCCGGTCCTCCGGCGGATCCGTCACCGTGCTAAGTAGCGTGGGTATGCTCCACTCCAAGTGATCGGCACCTGCTCATTCCATATATACTCGATATGCGCACTGCTATGGCTAAAGGTGGTCACTCCGAAGGGGCACTCTCAAAAGGAAGGAGACAGCTCGAAGACTCACTAGGAATCACCGCTGAGTCCCTATAGGTGACTGATCCGGATATAGAAGTAAAACCGATCCCATACTCATCAAGTGAGTCCACTCGCCTCTTACTCGTAAGAGACCGACAACGAGCTTGCACAAGACACATGCAGACTCACCATGCACAGACACACGAATGCAAACCACGCAAACAATCGACTCAAAATCACCACACAAACAAACCACACAAAGAAAGCACACTGACTCATGCACGACTCTAGACTAAGGTGGTAGCATCAAACCCACTAGGTGGCGACATCCTGGGTGGCCGAAGGGTCGCCCAGCTCTTCCCCCATGACATAGTATTCATCGGCCAGTGCCTCATCGGCCTCGTAATCGACATGCTCAAGCTCGGGAGGTGCGGATCCGCCAACACCTAAGGCTAGGGTGGTGCGAGCGGGACACTCACTAGCAATGTGGCCATACCCGTGACAGTGGAAACATTGTATTCGCGATCGACTACTCTCCCCGATAAGAGGGGCCTTACCCTTATCATCCCGCCGGGTAGGGGGTGTAGGCAACAATGGGGGAGGTGTAGGTGCCTTGGACAAGAGTGGAGGGGGTGCCGGTACGAGAGGACGGGCTATAGGAGCTGGGGGACGGGCAAAGGGTGCCGGTGGTTGGGATGGAAATAGATCCCGGGGTGGAGGAGGGCGAGGCCGTGGAGCGAAGTGCTCCTGACGGGTGGGCTCCTGAGGTCGAGCCATGGGAGGCCGCTGATGCGGGCCTATAGAGTGACGGGGCTCGGTACTACGGAGAGGGGTGGGGCCCAACCGATGGCTAGACTCGAACTCTCCCTCAAATTGCTCCATCTCGAGAGCAACCTGGTATGCCTCTTCCAACGTCTTGGCATTACGGCGGAAAAGCTCATACTGATAGTGTGGCCGCAAACCACGTCGAAAGCGGGACACGGGCATGGTGCTCTCCTCCGTGACACCACATCGTAGAAAGTACTCATCAAACTCCGCGATGTATTCGGAGACGGACCGGTCTCCCTGGCTAAGACTTTGCCATCTATCGATGAGTCGCTGGCGGTATGTGGGAGGAAGGTACTTTTGCCGAAGTTTATTCTTCATCTCGGCCCATGTGTCGATCGGGGGTTCTAGCCGCTGAAGTAGCAGGCTCTCCACATTCTTCCAATAGGTTTGTGCCTGCCCCATGAGTTTCATGGTGGCAAATCGGACCCTTCGACGCTCCGACATATCATACCATTCAAAATAACGGTCCATGCCAAACTCCCAATCTAGGTAGACTTTCGGATCCAAAGACCCGTAAAAAGCGGGAGGGTCCGCTCGCACGGTCTTAAGGACCCTATCATCATCCTCATCTCGTTGTGGCTGAAAACCACGACGGCGTTGACCATACCCCTCGTAGGCATTGTCGGACCCATAGTCCTCGAGACCAAGGTCACGGTGCGGTAGTTGGGGAACCCGAGGAGGGGCGGGTGGAGGAACCAGTGGTGGCTGGTTTTGGGCCGCGGGAGCGGCCTGGACTTGGGCCATGGGAGCGGGTTGGACTTGGGCCACCGCGGGAGGAGGTGCGGGTGGACCTTGGGCTGTCCCAAGAGGGTCCCCGTGTGACATCCTATCTAACCGCCCAACGAGGTCTTGGACCGACCTATCGGAGGTCTCCAAGCGTCCCTCCATGGCCCTAAGGCGACCATCCATATTATCGGAGAAAGTCCGAAAGTTAGCATCGGATTGGTCCAACCTAGTCATAATGGCCATCATCGCCTCTTGTAGGGAGTGGAAGTCTCCCGAGGTATCCCGTGGGTTGGCCATAGGTGGGGGTGGGGGTGAGTACTGAGTACCCCGACGAGTGGGCATGCAAACACACCGACTAGAAGACACCGACTAAAGCAAAACACACTAATGCAAAATGATGCGCCTAGACTTAACCAAAACTCGGTACGCGGCGGAGATAATCGACCCGAAGGTCACTCGCACAAGTGTGCGGCCTTCCCGATAGGCGTAATCTAACGGTCGGACAACACCTTTTTATATACCGAGTAAAGGGATGTATGCGACCCAAAAATGACTCTTTTTGTTGTTTTAAAAATATGATGATCCTAAACACGACTTAGACCGACTAATGACTAGACGTAAATGACACTCTTTTTTTTTTCTTTTTGACACCCTAGACTCAACCTGGCTCTGATACCAAATTGATGCGGGACGGGACCACGGACACGACAAGCTCGCGATCGTCCCTTAACGAGGGAAGCGTCGGATGTGCGCGGTTGAGAAACCGGCAATGAGCTAGGGTGGTCGGCTCTCTTTTGCGCCCGGATCGGGTCACGGGACGGCTTCGCTCTCTCTCGCAGCAGTGATATTATAAATTGAAGGCGAGCTAGGTATCCCTACACATGCTCTCTAGCAGCGGCATATAAAGCATATAAAGAATTAAGCTAATGCCAAGTGTAAGGGTGAAGGCGATACCTCCACGCTCTCGGCGTGGCGAAGACGGCACCCGGCCAAAGCTCGTACTCCCGGGAACTTAGTACATTATGTTTACAGCAGTACAAATAAGCCCACTCCACGCAGGGAGGTAAAGGGCGACACAAGTGGGCCCGGGAGGACCAAGTTCGGGTTGACGGGCGGTTTCGGGCAATGCTTCGGCTTCACGCGTACTCGTGCTAGTGGGGGCCCACGTATTGACCGGAGGGGTCGTGTGGGGCCTGATGACTCCTCTGTTGTGGAGACACCTGGAAAGCGTTCCCCTAGGATGGCGAGCTGCTGGAACGACCGCCGGACGCCGGGCGGCCCTCGGACGACGCTCGCTGGGAACTCGGCCACGAACCTGAAAGTTCTGTTTGCAGGCGCGTGACTCGGAGAAAACTGCTACTGCGATCAGCCCCGTCGTCGGAATGCGACGAGATTAGCACCGTTGGAAAGCTGACTCAGAATACTTCAACGTAGGGGTCTTCAAAAAAAATAATCAGATCTGTATTTCTGATCATGTATTTTACAAGCTTGCTGGAATCTGGCCAGAACTGCAGGGGCAGGTTCTGACTTCTCTGAAGATCGACGTTGACCGGGGAGAAGACCTCCGAATCTGGAAATGATTTCTTCAGCAAAGTTGAAGGTCTCTGAGAGAGGAATCCGGGAATTTTTTTGATTTTTTGATTGGATAAGAAATGGATTTTCTGGGATGTTTTTACTAGACCTGGGTCGGATCTGGGAAACTGTGGGCAGACTGTTCTTAGGAACTTGGACGAAATTTTAAAAATACCTAGAGACCTTATCAAAAATTAAGAAAATTCCTGGTGGTAGATATATGTGGACAGAACTCCCAATAAATTTGGGCGACCCAACAAAAATAAAAAGATGGTTCGAATGGGGTAAACTCAGAGCTGATGAACAGTAAACAGAACCAGGACAGATCTGGAACTTGGACTTGGATGAAAATCAAAAAATAGCTAAAGGATGAATTTTGACGTGATTTTTTTTTGTGGGGATAAGGGTTCTAGAGGGGAACCAACCCTGAAATTTTGAGCTTCAGAAGATGAAGGGAGTGATAGCAGCAATTCGGAGAAGAGGAACCTATCCTGAGTGGACAGAACCACCGAAACCGTTGGCAACGACGCGTCGGCGGCGAGACGATGGCGGCGGCGATCACCGGAGTTGCTTCAGATGCTGGAGGGGATCAAAGGGGAAGGGATTACACTCTAGAAAGGGGAGAGGGGGTGGAGGAACCAGGGAGAGAGAGGGGAGGGGCGCAAATCTCCAAGGGGGCAAATGCCTTTTTTTCCTTCATTAATTCATTCAATATGAAAAATACAACCTTATATAGGATGCCAACCAAACTCAACCTCAACCCTTGGATCTAGGGGTTTGGATTGAAGGGCTGGGATACAATGTGAATCACACATTTAATACATTAGTTTAATCTAATTTGACCATTCTTATTCAACCTTGGACTAAATCTATTCAAACACCACCTAAAGCACAACTACCATGCCTAATAAGACAAGGAAGCTTGCGCCCCCTTCCATGGGCCAAGGCCATTCATGGGCCAAGAGCCTCCCATTAGATCATGCTAGTCTTGGGCCACTCCCACTTAGATGGCCCATGAGAGAGTGGAACCCAATTTGGGCCTTAAGTGCCTTAATGACCCAATATGAAGTAACACTCTTAATGGACTCTACTAATGGCAACCTAGCCTTGGACTTGACATAACAAATGGCCCATTGGCTTGATATAAGCCTTACAAGGAGCCCAAAAGAAAGAAATTACACAATTACAACTTCATACAAGCCATAACACGCAAATACACTTCACCCGTGTATGGAAATCGCCTTTGATGCCCCATCACAACCTTCCAAGATTCATCATCATCCAGGCATCTTAATAGAACTCCAGTGAGACCTCTTCTGTAAAGCACTCCTCCAATCAGGGTGTATCGCTGAGCAACCCTTCTAATGGCTTTTTTTTCTTCAGCCGTGGCCTCCTCAGGATATCATTGATTCTGACAATACTTAGCAATTTCATAATACCACGGCTTTTCTTCATCGTCCAATTCTTCCTCTAAGTCCAATAGCATGACCTCCTTATTTTCAATGATCCTGCCTTGCTCAACCTTCCTAAGCACCTCCTCCTTAATCCTAAGGAAAGTGGGATCTTGAATAGCGGGAGTGAGCCGCTAATGAACAATGATAGAATGGGAATCCCTCTCGGTTAGGGAAAGCCAAGGAAGAAGCAAGAGAAGCGAGAGCATCAGCTAAGATATTATGATCACGAGGAACATGGACAAAGATTAATTTGGTGAAAAGCTTAGTATAAGCAGAAGTCAATTCTTGGTAGGGTTTGAGTCTAGGATTGAGCGTGCAACACTTGGAGAGCACTTGGCGAAGAAAAAGCTGACTATCACCTACAATTCGTAATTGGGTAACACCAAGTTGATGAGCGGCCTCCAGTCCGGCTAGAAGGGCCTCGTATTCAACTATATTATTTGTAACTGGAAATGCGAGCTGAGAGGCGAGTGGAATAGTGATACCCTCCGGTGATAGAAGAATAACGCCAATCCCTTTCCCTTTTGAATTCAAAGCTCCATCAAAATGTAACGTCCACATCGAATCGGATTGATTGACGGACATTAGTTCTCATCTGGAAACTCTGAGCGAACAGGGTCAAATCTAGGGAGGGGATGGTGAGCAAGATGTTCTGCAATGGCATAGCCTTTAATTACTTTTTGCTGAATGTAGATGATGTCGAACTGAGAAAGGAAGCTTTGCCATCGCGCCAATCGGTCAGTGAGAACAGATTTTTCAAGAAGGAATTTGATTGGATTCATACGAGCAATGAGATGAACCTCGTGAGCTAGAAAATAATGCTTAAGTTTCTGAACTACCCAGACTAAAGCAGCACAAGTCTTCTCTATGGCTGAGTACCTCTACTCACAGGGGTTGAGAAGTTTTGACAAGTAGTAGGCTGCCCTCTCTTTTCCTTCTTCGTTAACTTGGGCTAGGACAGCGCCTACAGAGTCATCCAGGACGGAAATATAAAGAACAAGCGGTTTGCCTGGAACTGGCGGCCTCAGGACAGGAGCATTTGACAGATAATCCTTCAATCAGTCGAAAGCTACCTAACACTTGTAATCCCAAAGAAACATGACTCTCGGCTTGGTAAGCTCGTAGAATGGCTTGCATCTTTGTGAGTGCTGGGAAACAAATCGGCGAATAAATTGCAACCTCCCGATTAATCCTCGAACTTCTTTCAAATTCCTGGGAGGAGGCATTTCTCTTATGGCCTTCACCTTATTGGGATCAATCTCAATACCCCTCTTACTTATAATGAATCCAAGCAACTTCCCTGAGGAAACACCAAATACGCACTTCTTAGGGTTCATTTTCAATTGATACTCTCGTGCTCTTTGCAAGACTTTAGTTAGAACCCTAGGATGCTCAATCCTTGTTCTTGATTTCACTACCAAATCGTCAACATACACCTCTATATAAATGTGGATCATATCATGAAAAATTACCATCATGGCCCTTTGATAGGTGGCTCCAGCATTCTTAAGTCCAAAAGGCATGACCACATAACAATAAGTTCCCCATGGTGTAGTGAATGATGTTTTCTCTTGATCCTCCTCAGCCAAGCGAATCTGATTATAACCTGAAAAACCATCCATAAAGGAGAGAGTCTCATATCCTGCTGTATTGTCAATTAGAACATCAATATGAGGGAGGGGGAAGTCATCTTTAGGACACGCGCGGTTGAGGTCCCAGAAGTCTATACAAATTCAAACATTTCCATCTTTCTTCATGACCGAGACAATGTTAGCCACCCAATTAGGATAGAGGACAACTCTAACAAATCTGGTATTATGCAGCTTATCGACCTCTTCTTTCATTTTTAACGCCATATTAGGGTGGAAACGTTTCAACCGTTGTTTGACCAGGATGGACCCTGGCTTAAGTGTAAGTCGATGTTCAACAAGCGCAGGGTCTAGTCCGGGCATATCTTCATAACTCCATGCAAACGTATCCTTGTATTCTTGAAGAACCAAAATGAGCGCCTCTTCTTCGGATGGCGGCAAGTTCTTTGAAATTAGGACAATCCTAGGGTCTTCTTTAGTACCCAGATTTACTTCTTTGGTAGGTTCTTCTACTAAGGCTGATGGTTCATCAAATCTTCTCATGCCACTAGCAAAGGCATCAGTCTCGTCCTCATATTCTTCATATCCTTCATCCCCCTCTTCAATAGGGTCTCATCATTCATAATCTCATAGACACCAAAACCCTCATCAAAAATGTTAGTACCCTCATATTCTATCTCTGGCAGGATAATCGGATTCTTCACAAATTCCGGAATGGCTAAACAAGCTTGACATCTGCTAGCTAATTCCAACAAGAATCTACGGGGAATCTGCTTACCCTTGGATCTCTTATGTGAAGCTACCCCATGATTTTGAATATTAGAAGAGAAAGAACAACTAGCCTGATCACTAGAATTCAATAAAGGTGAAGGAGGAGAGGAAAAAGCGGGTACAGAAGGGGATACAGACGAAGTCCCCTCACCGGAAGGGTAGGGGAGGTCTCTTAATGAATCCTGGAAGAGCGGCCCCGGATCGGGACACACTCAGGAAGAAGATAGGAGGTCTCCTCAATGGAGATGGATTGGGAAGTTTGAATTTTGGCAATTTTTTTTTGGTTTTCAAGGAGAAAGTAATGAGAGGGTAAAATAGGGGGGAGTGTTGAAATTGACAGATCGTCAGAGAACGGAATGGATGATGACCCACGCGTGGGTGTAATGGAGAGTTTCGAAGATTGCTCAAGGAGCAAGGGAGGAATTGGAAGAGAGATTTGAATTGAGTTTGGAGAAAACTTTTTTAAGACTGCGGGCGATCTAGGGATATCTGAGAAAAACACCTGATCAATTAAACGAACAACAGCCGTTGGATGAACGGATTTGGTAAAGAAAATGCCGGCCCACAACCTGTCTGTAATGAAGCCTTCCTCAAACGGCACATCAGGCTCCCCAGTATCTGTATAGTTGCTCAGAAGCTGCCTCTTGTTTATAACTACTGTTGGCTTCTCAATCAACTCAAGGATTAGTGGCGGCCATTCTGGATCTGTCGACATAAATAGACGACTCAGGGCAATGGAGATATCATTCATGTCGAACCATCTATACCAGTCACATTCAGGATCATCCATCTTTCTCCACTTGTCTGGCCTTAATGACTCCAATGCTTTATATGTGGCTAACGGTGCTATATGGCGAGCAAACTGCCGTGCATGCACATCTTGGCCATCCAGCATGGAAGTAATTACTGTTGTCTGCTCATCATCACTTTGGATACCCCCTGTTACAAAATGTGTTTGTAGGGTCCATGTGAGGGGTTGTCGGTCCATTTTAAGAGTGGAAGTCATGACGGCCCATGGCTCTTTTTCATCCTTGTTTGGTGCTTTGTACCCTAGGCCACCCCAGGGAGTCATCTTGTGAGGCTTGACAGGCTTGACTCTCCCTTGAAGATTGACACCCAGGCCTTTGCCCGTTCTATACCCCATTTTCATTAGAATGTTCCATCATGGCGTATTCATCAAACCTTTCTTCTTCTTGCTTGTGGATGGCTGTGGTAGCATTTGAGTGGTAGGAGGGTTAAAGGGGATGATCTTACCAAATTTTGTCGCAGATCGACAACATCCAAAACTGAAAGCAAAGGCCTATTGGAAGGCCACATAGAAGGCACTGATGTTGCGGAATGTATGTCTTCGGTCGGCAGGATGGGCATGCTAGTGACTTTAATGATGCACCCTTTATGTGGAAACTTTATACATTGATGATTTGTCGAAGGCACAGCATCAAGTTCTTGAATGTATGGACGACCCAAAATTCCATTGAAGGTCGGGTCCATACCCAGAATATGGAAATCTACCGTGACCGAGACTGGCCCCAAACCAACTTTTAGAGTAATCATTCCCAATGGCGGCTTTCTAGTGTTATCATAAGCAGTAACAGTAATTGTGGATGGCCTGATTTGACTCTCCGGGATGCCACACATTTTCAAAGTGCTTGGCGGTAGAACATTGATGGATGCCCCAGTATCAACCAAACATTGTTTCACAGCTATCTTATTGATGTCAATGGTGATGCACAGTGCATACTTCCTGGCTGACTGCGGAGCCAATTCATGTTCATAAAAAGTGATGGCTGGCTGATTGTTGGCTGGATTTAAAACAGTGGTGACTTGTTCGGTCGGGATATCTTCATTCACCATTACTTTTTGCAGATATTGCTTCAAAGCTTGCTGATGTGTGGTGGATCTTTTGATCAATTCCAAGATAGAAATACGGGCCGGATTTCTATCCAAATGCTTCAATAAATCATATTCCGTGCCCGGTGCAGACTCTTGTTCTTGTTCTCCTTGCTCTTGTGTTGGCTCCTGCTCCCGTTGGGGAAATACTCGATGAAACATCCGTCCGCTACGGAGCACCATCGTTCTTTGAGCCTCTGTCGGGCTTGGAGTGGGTAAAGGGGTGGAGGAAGTAGAGGGAGCGATGTTGGGTGTAGGTGCAGGAATAGTGGGAGGAGGGGTTCTTATAAGGGGCCTCGCCGGCTGGGGGCTATTAGAATGTGGTGTCGGGGATTGGGTAACAAGGAGGGGCCTTGGAATCATAGTGGTGGTAGCTGGAGGTGGAGCAGGAGGGGTAATGGCTGCCGGCGAGTGGCAGATGAGGGGAGGCCTGTTTGGTGGAGGGTTTTGGGGTGATGGAGAATTTGTGGATTGGCGTAAGGGAAGAGGCCGTGAAGGGATAAGACTGGCATTGAGTGGCCCTGGAGGACGTATGAGGGGACGTTGTGGTTGGGAAGGAAGGATAGGCTGGTGTCTTCTTAACAATGATGGTGGTTGTGGTGGGTTGGAATTTTGGTTAATAGCCCCGACAGAGGCGTTTTCATTATGCCAGGTTTGCCCTCTCTCCACTTCATGGATCGAGGTGACAATGTTCACTTGTTGATTTGGAACCGGGTGCTCCGGTAGCGGATTGTTGACAATCCCCATATTGGGTTGGGGTGCAGGTGCATGTTGTTGCTTGGCGGCTTGTGGTTGTTGACCTTGCTGCTGATGCTGTTGAGCTGATGGCTGCCGAGGAGGCCTTCGGGTCTTTAGAGTAGCAATGACTTTCCTCATCTCATCCCAGTCAATCTCACCTTGGTCATTCATGTCATGTATATAATCCTTGAAATGAAAGCAATGATCAATATTGTGCCCCGGCTGTAGGTGGAAGATGCAATACCTGGAGGTGTCTACATGTTGCAGCCATATTGCTCTTTCCTTTGACAATGTGAGCAGGTTGGCGGCCATGAGGGCATTAAATATGTCTAATAAGCTTTCAGGTAAAGGGGAGTATTGTGCCCTTCGAGGACCCAATGGCCTTCTGGATTGTTGAAATTGTTGGGGTGCATAATTGGCCAGTGGGGGCATTTGGTGATATTGTGGGGTTTGATTTTGTGGAGCAAAGTGAGGTTGTTGTTGTTGAGGAGGTGGAGGAGGCCGTAAGGTCTGAGGAGGGTTATTATTTGACTGGTGAACTTGATGCTGGAAGGCGGGCTGTTGTGGTGACGGCCCTGGGTTTGGAGGGTGGCGGAAGGGTGTGGAATTACCGAACGCGCTCACCTGCTCGTTAGTAATGGTACCTTTGGTAGTTGCACCAGTATTGCCAATGTTGACACTCCTCTTTATCACCTTCGGCCTTGGTTCGAACATGCCCATAATTGGCGAATCTTTCATTTGCGTCTATATATATCTAGCTCTTTCATAGAGCTCCTCCATAGTGCTCAGTTTGTTCATGGCCAGGATATGACGGAATTGTGGAGTAGAATTTGAAACAATCATTTTGACTTGTTCCGTCTCTAACAATGTGTCTTTCAATTTCTCGGCCATGGCCCTCCACCTATCAGCAAATACAACGAAGTCCTCCTCGGGCTTCATTTTTTCAGCAACCAGATCTGTAACGGACAAGGAGGGACCTACACGGTCCTTATACTTCTGTATGAACTTCCGTTGAACTATATGAAAATTGCCGGCATCGGACAGCTCTAGGGAATAAAACCATTCAAGTGTGGGGCCGTCCAAAGACCGTCTAAAGAGATAAGCCAACGAATTTTTATTATCTTGCCAAAATTATGCTTCATACATAAAGTCCTTCAAGTGGATGTTCGGGTTGCCCGTGCCATTATATCGCCGGAAATTCGGCATTTCAGATGGTGGTAGATGAAAAATCGGCATAGGGGGAAGCATGATCTTGGGAGCAACCTTGGATGTAGTGACCCTTTTAAGTTGTTCCTCCATACTGGCCATCTTTTGGAGGAGCAGAGCATGGCTATCAGACTCGGCTAGGGCCTGACGAAAGGAGTGTTGGTTTGTCATAGGCCTTCTCAGAATTTGGGAACCAGGAGGCTGTTGAGGCCTAGCAACGGAGTGACTTGCCGGTTGGGCCGGCATAGTCATAACAGGAGTTGATGGGTGCGAGGGCATCCTAGGGACGACCGCCGGGTCGTTGGGGGAATTAATGGAGTGGCCACCCATGGCCTGGGGAGGGTTAGAAGATGACGGGATGAACTTTCCCTTCAGAAGAGCGGCTTGAGCTGCCTGGCGCTGGGAGTCATCCAGCTGAGCAATAGCTTTGAGGAATTCATTAAAATTAAAAGAAGGGGAAGTGTCCCCTGGAGTATTTTGAGTGGTAGGTTGGGCCTGGGAAGAAGGCTCAACCTCCAAAGCAGTAGTGGTGGCGTCCACCATGTGGACCTGATTAGAGGAAGAATGATAGTTTCCCTCATAATAAACAGAATCCTGAGAGGGAATCTCATTCAACGGGTCAGAGTGACCCTCCTCGTAACCGTCATAAGTGTACCTGTAGTTGGCCATATTGAGAATTTTACATGAACGTCATTTCATGCTTAAGGAGAAAGAGATAAATTTCTGACAATAAGATATAACCCAAAAGATATCACCTTTTCAAGCAAAAGAAACACCCAAGTTATAATGAGTGCAAATTTTTAAGATCTCTTTTGAAAATTATGGTGAGTTCAATATTGGGTTTCTCTTTTGAGGGTGGATCCTGGTTGAAAATTCGGGTATAATCTCCGGGTTTCTAGATTTTTCTCTCTCCTTACGAACGTGTGGGTCAACTATACTTCGGGTACTTCAATGGTACAACCAGCCTAGCGTCCGTGAGGGAATCCACGGGTGCGAGGACTTACGGAGGCTTGGCTTAGGAATTTCCGGTCCAAAGAGACGGAATACTCAATGAAGGGTCCTTCCTTTACCAAGAGGGGTGAAATCTCCTAATAGGTGTGGGGAGAGGAGGTCTCCCAAACCGTATGCAGAGATGAATGCAAACAGGTAGTATCAAACAACAGGTATATGATCAGTCGAGTAAACAGACAGAATGAGCAGTTCTGTGGGCACAGAACAAAAACACAGCCCAGGGCAGGTCGCTAATTGAATAAAAAGCATCTTGAGTGCAGGCGCTAATCACTGTGAACAGTGGAAATGACACCTCTGGGCAGGGGCGCAAAGCATTGTAAACAAATACTCAGGAAATAACCAAATCACCAATAATTAAGAAAATGACGCCTTAAGCTAAGGCGTCCAATGAGAAAATGACGCCCGGGAGTTGGGGCGTCAAAATCAATGAACAGTGATCCAACCGCGTCAAAATAAACAGTAACAATGGAAATGACGCCTTGCTGTAAGGCGTCTTATGAAGAAATGATGCCTCTGTACGAGGCGTAAATAACAAAATGACGGCAGCTGGGAAGGCGTTACTTCAGCTCAATGAACTAACAATCAGAATAAACATATGGAAACTGTGAAAAAGTCTAACCAGGGTGAGGTGTGCACGTGGTGCACAATGGGGAGTGTGCTACGTGGAGCACAAGGGAGGGGTACGCGAGGGTACCAATGGGAGGGTGCTACGTGGAGCACAAAGGAGGGACACGCGAGGGTGTCAAAGGAGGGGCACCGAGGGCGCCAATGGGAGGGTGCTATGTGGAGCATAATGGAGGGGTACGCGAGGGTACCAATGGGAGGGACACGCGAGGGTGTCAATGGGAGGGGGCACGCGATGGTGCCGATGGGAGTGTGCTACGTGGAGCACATGGGAGAGGTAATCAAACTAAAAACACAAGAAGTCCCACCGTGATCGCCAATTTGTAGATTCTAAGAAATCCACTTAAGGAAAAACTAAGAAGAATTAATGGGAAAAAGAAGGGAAAAGGGGAGAAAAGGGGAGCATGCGAGGATGCTAAGGGGAATGTGATCGCCAGAGGGGTTACCTAAAATAAGAAAAGAATGATCGCGTGTACCTTGTGTTAAGCATGGGAGATTGTGGATTCTTTCTTCCTCCTTCTACCGGCCGACCGATGAAGGGGGTTTGTAGCTTTGATTACCCTTGTAAGAAAACACACAAAACAAGTAAAAGAATGGATTAGCCAAGTGTGTAATATCAATGTTCCAAGAGCATGAAATCAATCAAATTGTGCATGAACACACCTTGTGTGTTTTGATTTTAAAACCCCTAGGAGGAGTAACAAGGTTTGAAAAATATGGATGCAATACTAAATGAGATATATGTGGTGTGAGATCTGGCAAACAGCTAGAAAAAGGAGATGCGTGATAATGATGATATAAAAAAAACTAAATGATTAAAGAGAGGGATTCTTTCTGCTGTGTGCGCAGCAATAAAGAGAGGGGAGGAGAGCTTCAATATGCAATGGTGTAGTAGCAGAGGATCGCCCGTGGAAGAAGAAGAATCTGCCCGGAAGAAGAGCTTGTTTGGATGAAGAACTTGCAAAACAACAACTCTCTTCTCTGTTCTCTTGTTAACCCTTCTCTCTACAGCCTTGCTCTCTCATGTCTCGCGCGAGGAACACCAGGGGGGTATTTATAGGGCTAATATCCTTGGAGAACAAGGATTAAAACATGGTAAATATTTTTCATCAAGAAACACCCTTCCCAGTCGAACACAAGGCTCAAAATGAGGAAGGAACCATTACTGAAAGAAGCAGGCGAGAGGGAGACGGAATTGAAAATGACGACCCCTTGAAGGGTGTCAATTAAAAATGATGACATGCCTAAAGGCGTTAATTGAAATAACAACATTCATAAAGGCGTTAATTCCTGGATTTAATTATAGAAACAAATAACTTTCCTTATTTAAAATGATGAACTTACGCCATCTAGACAGACGTCAAATAATCAACGCCTTTAGGAAAGACGTCAATTCTTCAATTTTCATTTTATTTGTGAACCGTAATTTCCAGTAAATCCAGAAACTGACGCCCGTATTGATAGTCGTCCATTTAACAAAGAGACGCCATGGGACAAGCCGTCAATTTAAATCACGCCCCTGATCAGGGCGTTAATTCCAATTACCCAAAAAAAGAACCAAGAAATCTCAATTAATTCATAAAAAATAGAAAAACTTCATATTAAATCAATATCGAAGTCCGCTTTGGGGCGTCACATGGTGACATGAGATTTACTCAATATAGCATCAATTTTGGCGTGTCTACAAATGTCAACGCGTTCCTCTCTTCAATCCGCTTCACTTTCTCTTCATGCACGATCTCTAAATCCTCCTGGATGTTGATAAAATCCCCTCGACTTGAGCTCTTCCTTGCTATCTCCTCTTTCTTCACTTGCAAGAAGGAAAACATGAACACATTAGGGTTAATGCATGTCAACTTCGTAGCTCTCACTTAAGCAAATATAGAGGACATCAAAAGACCATCATAACCCTTCTAGAATCCTCCAAAAGGCCTCTAATAAGTCTACCACCAACCCAAGGACAAAAGGACAAAAGGTTAGGCACTTGTTGACTTGGTTTAGATGGGTTTCGGAACCTCATTTTTGAGTTTCGCCGATTTTGGTCGACCAACACGGAGTGGGCGGTCGACCTAAATTCTGCAGAGCTGAAAACTCCCATCACTGTGAATTTCGGTCGACCGAAACCCCAGGGGTGGTCGACCTAAGTTTTCTACATTTCCAAATTATGCAGATCTGTTAATTTAGGTCGACCTAAACCATCCTGTAGGTCGACCTAAACCTGCAGAAAACATAAAAACATTAGTAAACATGTAAGGAAACATGCCCAATGATCCCAAGTGATGAATGCATGAAGTACATACATGAAATCATTAACAATGAGGATGAAAACACTTGGAAAACTCAATCAACCACAACATAACATCAAGATCATATGGCTATCCAATTTGTGCAATAATATAGCATCATTGAACCAAATTTCATACATCATGAGGATGCCATTCAACAATGCGATTGGGTCTAATTTGCCAAGTGTATATGCAATGTATATGAGCATCATTCAACCTAAATATCAGTAAGATTCATATGAATAAGCTTAACCATATTAGGTTCATCAAAAACATATGCAAGCATATAAGTGCACGCTGTCATCAAAAATATATGCAAGCATACACAATTTTCTTCCACACACACACACACACAATATTTTGTTATCATCAAAACCAAGAGGAAGCAATGAACCAAACTCTCATATGGAAGAAGCATGAAAAACCTTTTTGATGAAATGTATAAGACATAGTGAGAGTCAATGCAATGCAATGAGAGAGGTAACTCCCTTTATGAAGAAGAACTTTATTAATGCACTCCTTCGAGTTCTAAAACATGAGCCATGGATTTGATCCTCAAACCAAGATAAATATAGCATTAGTTCCTTAAACACCAAAGATTCATATGACTTTCAAGAATGAACCTTGAAGCCATCTTTCAATTCATCAATCAACGACATAAACATATTGCTCAATGAACCACACACAAGCACAATCGTTTTGTTATCATTAAAACTAAATACCAAACATCAACTAGGGGATGCATCGGGGAGGGGGACAAGAAGTGACCGTCTGAGCAAGGGACGGGCCAAGGAAAAAGGTGGAACCAGGACGGAGACCGCAAAGAGCCGTCCCGGAAGTATGAGTGGTATACCCCCCTTACCGCCCCCGTCTAAGAAATCTACGAAGACATCAAAGGCTTGGGTCTTCTCCACCAGCCCGAGCCTATGAAGGCCAAGCACCGCAATCGCCGCAAGCATTGCCTGTTCCACAGCGATCTCGGGCATCACACCAGCGACTGCCATCAACTTCAAGATGAAATTGAGCGCCTCGTCTGCCAGGGACACCTATCCCGATACATGGCCGGGCAGAAAGAAGACCAAGGCACCCCCGAAGAAATCAACAATGCCCCTCGCGGAGTCCACATCAATGTCATCGTGGGCGGCGAGGCATCAGGCAGAGATAGTAGCCGAGGAAGACAGAGTCACGCCGAGCGGGCGAGCTGAGCCTCTGTTGAGCACCCTACGGCCCCGCAGGCGAGAGAACCGCAGGCCCTGGTATTCTGTGACCTAGACCTAGAAGGGCTAACCACCCCACATGACGATGCTCTCATTGTATCGGCTACGATAAATCATCGTAATGTGGATAGGATCTTAGTTGATAATGGTAGTGCCCCTGATGTATTATCCTATGAATGTTTCCTCAAGATGGGAGAGAATCCATCTAAACTCCGCCCGATCCGAACCCTCCTCTATGGGTTCAACGGCCAGGCAACTTATCCCGAGGGAGCCCTGAGCCTGCCAGTTACTATCAGCACCTCGCCCAAAACCATTACGGTTATAGTGGACTTCATCATGATTAAGGGGATGATGACATATAACGCCATCTTCAGCCAAGGTATCCTCAGCCGAATGAAAGCGGTTCCCTCTACCTTTCACCAAAAAATGAAGTTCCCTACCAAGTATGGAGTGGGGGAGGCCCGGGGTATCCAGGCATTGGCTAGATGGTGCTATATAATCTCGGTTGAAGCAACGAGGCCGGAAGGGAAAAACAAAGGAGTAATGGGAGCCAAGGAGGGACCAGCAACATCTGAGCCTGGTGGCGAGTTGCTAACAGTCTTCATCAACGGTGACCCGACTCTAGGAGTCAAGATCGGTGCCGATCTACCACTTGAGGAACATAAAAAATATAAAGATTTCCTTGCCCGGTACATCCAAGTCTTTGCATGGTCTGATGAGCACCTTCCCAGGATCCCGGGAGACGTGGTAATGCACAAGCTCAACCTCGACCCGATGGTGAAGCCTTTCCAGCAACGCAGGAGAAAGCACGTCCCGGAGAAGCAAGCGGTCATCAAAGAGCAAGTCATCAAGGGACATAAGACTGGCCTCTTTCGACCAGTCCTGTACCCTACATGGCTTGCCATCGTCGTCCTAGTACCAAAGGCTTCGGGGAAATGGCGAATGTGCGTGGACTTCACCGACCTCAACAAGGCTACCCCGAAAGATTGCTACCCACTACCGAGCATCGATCAGCTGGTTGATTCAACCTTTGGCAACGAGTTGCTCAGCTTTTTAGATGCCTACTCCGGTTACCATCAGATCCGGATGGGCCCGGAGGACATTGAGAAGACCGCCTTCATCACCAACTTCGGCGTACACTGCTACACCCGAATGCTGTTCGGATTGAAGAACGCCGGAGCAACATATCAGAGACTGATCAACCACATCTTCAAGGGATAGCTCGGTCGAAACATCGAGGCCTACATTGATGACATGCTCATCAAAATGCCAAAGGCTGAAGACCACCTTGCCGACTTAGTCGAGACCTTCGACACCCTCCTGAAGTGCAACATGAAGCTAAACCCTGCTAAATGTGCCTTCGGAGTCAGATCCGGGAAGTTCCTAGGCTTCCTGGTAACTCAGCATAGGATTGAGGCCAACCCCGACAAGGTTCAAGCCATCTTGGACATGTGGCCACCAACCTGCATCAAAGACGTTCAATGCCTTATGGGGCGCATTGCTGCGCTCAACCGCTTCCTGTCCCGGGCGGCTGAATGATGCCTACCCTTCTTCAAATTGTTCAGGGGACCCAAAATGGCATCTGCTACGTTTGCCTGGGACGAGGAATGTTAGATGGTGTTCACCAAACTCAAGGAATTCTTGGCCTCGCCCCTGGTGCTGTCCAAGCCAACGCCGGGCGAAGCTCTACACCTTTATCTCTCGGCGACCCATTCCACAGTGAGCTCGGTCCTAGTCAGGAACGACGCAGGAATCGAGAGATCGGTTTACTATACCAGCAAGGTGCTTAATGAGGTTGAAAGAAGTACCCCGCAACCGAGAAACTCGTGCTAGCATTCGTTAGCTCAGCCAAGCGCCTCCATTTCAAGGGCATTCCATCGTCGTATTGACCGACGAACCCCTGAAGAAGATTCTCTTTCACCCTGAAGACTCAGGACGCCTTGTCAAATGGGTCATCATGCTCGGGGCCTACGACATCTCGTATCACCCCCGCTCGGCCATCAAGGGACAGGCCCTCGCGGACCTCATCGCTGAAAGCACCATCCCGATTGAGGAAGCACTTCCACCTGCGCACGGTCCCACCTGGGACCTGTTCGTCGACGGGTCCTCCAACTTACCTGGAAGCGATGCCGGCATCCTTCTCAAGTCCCCCGAAGGAGCAGAGCTGTGGTACGCCTTGAAATTCAACTTCTAGGCGTCCAAAAATGCCTCCGAGTACGAGGCCCTTATCTCAGGGGCCAGGATAGCTCGACGACTAGGAGCCGAGCGAGTCAGGATCCACACCGACTCCCAACTGGTCGCTAGCCAGGTTAACGGTGATTACGAAGCTCGGGAAGGACAAATAATCAAGTACCTCCGGGTGGTTAAGAGGATGGCCCAACTCTTCGAGAGCTTTGAGGGAGTCTGGATATCCCAGGAGGAAAACTCCCGAGCAGATGCCCTATCTCGCCTAGCCTCCTCCCTTGACCCCGAAGGTACACGGTCGGTCTTCCTTGAAGAGCTCGAGCGACCGAGCATTGAATCTGAGCTTATGACCTTTGACCTGGCACCCCCGAGCGACTGGCGGACCCCCTATATATCCTGGCTTTGGGATTCTCAAGAGCCCCCCGACCCTCGGGAGGCTCAGAAACTCAAGTACCAAGCTTGGCATTTCGTCATGCTGGATGATGACTTGTACCGCAGATCTTCTCTGGTCCCCTCCTCAAGTGCATCAGCGCCAACGAAGCCAGCCGAGCGGTTTAGGAAGTACACAAAGGCATCTACGGAGCGCACCAAGGAGGAAGCTCACTCGCCAGAATCTTGCTTCGGCAGGGTTACTGGTGGCCCACTCTCCAACGCGACTGCACGACCTATGTGCAGAAGTGCGAACGATGTCAGCGATTCAACCATCTGATCCACCAGCCTGCCACGAGCTCATCACCCTTGTCGAGCCATTACCCTTTGCTCAGTGGGGAATAGATATTCTCGGGCCGTTTCCCACGGCTCAAGCTCAGAAGAAGTTTGTCATCATCTCCATCGACTACTTCACCAAATGGATCGAAGCCGAGGCTACCACCAGGATCACCGAGTCAGTCGTATAGAGTTTTGTTTGGAAGGCGATCATTTGTCGTTGCGGTGTCCCCCGAGTGATAGTAAGCGATAATGGCCGGCAATTTGATTCTCATTATTTCAAAGACAAATGTGCCGACCTAAACAATCGCAACCACTTCACTTCGGTAGCCCACCCTCAGGCCAACGGACTGGTCAAGAATGCCAACAAAACTATCTTAAAAGGCATCAAAACCAGGCTCGACAAGGCCAAGGGAAGCTGGCTCGAGGAACTACCGAGCGTACTATGGTCGCACCAAACTACTCTGAGAACGGCCACCGGTGAAACACCTTTTCAGCTGGTGTATGACACGAAAGCCGTGATTCCATTGGAGGTCGACAATCCCTCTCTCCGAGTCGTCCACTTCGAACCCGAGGTGAACGAGCAGAAACTGCTAGAAAACCTTGACTTAGCAGACGAGATCCAAGAGATTGCAAAGATTCGAGCAATGGAATACCAACGGTGCATCACTCGATACTACAACTCCAAAGTCCGAGATAGACACTTCCAGCTAGGGGACTTCGTCCTAAGAAAGATTGAAGCCTCTCGACCACTGGAGGCGGCGGGGAAGCTAGCCCCTACCTGGGAAGGCCCCTACTAAGTGGTCGAGACGCTCTAGAAAGGGGTGTATCGACTGTCCACCATGGAAGGAACACCCATCCCTCGGACATGGAACGCGACTACACTTTGCAAATTCTACTTTTGAGGAAGACCGATCAAGCACACACATGTAAGCAAAGTGTAAAAAACATTCTTCTCTTTTCATTGAACTCTGGGGTACATCAAGTTGGCCGCAACCAATACAATATGCATGTACAACAAAAAAATTACATCCACTGGTACTATGACGCGAGCAAAACGCTCGGCCAACCTGGTAGGCACTCTACGTCCAGCCACTGACTCTACCTCGTGCGGAAACTGGCTCGGCTAAGGGACAGCCGGCCCCGTTGGCTTGAGAAGCTCGGAGGAAAGAGGAAAGGAGGGGAAACAACAAAAATAAAAAGAGGGAGAAAGAAGATGGCCGGGATGAAAGAGGATGGAGAAGCAGGTTGAGGTGAGGAGGGAGCATGATGAGGCCACCGTGCCAAACACTCCGCTTTCTTACACCCCCATCCGCTTCTACCTTCCTCCTAAGATGGTGGCGGCGATCCGGCGGTCGGGAACAGGCGCGTAGATACGCGCTATCCCTTCTTGCACGCCGCCCACCCATTGCTGTCCATTCTTCCACACCAAAGTAGTAGGAGCTTCCCTCCTACTGCCATCTGCATCATCATCTTCCGAAGCGCTCTCCATGCTCCGCTGAGATTGACAGCACAACGCTTCGCGAAAAGGGAAGAAGAAACCGTCAAGGATAGCCTTCAGCGATGGAAGAGGAGACGCCCCTCAGACCTTTTATAGGCCGAAGGGGGAGCTGATCGCCTTAAATGACTCTCCCTTTAAAAACACACTAAAAGGAGCCTTCCCTGAGACAGTTACCTCATTTCCCAACATTCTCCCCCAGTAAGACGCGCGAAGCGGCAAGTCATTTACGACGGCATGGAAAAGCGGAAAGGTGCCAGTGCCATGTCAGTTATCTGACAGATCGGCACACACGATATCTGTAGAGAAAATCGGTGTCTTCCCCAATGACTACGGATATGGTAGTCAAATCACACCAAAAGCGGTCAGAAACAATCAATTCAGCACTTAATATTGTCGCTACTATACTTTCCAAAAAATACAAAGGTCTTACACGGCTACAAAAGGGAAAGAAAGGAAAAGCTTGTACATCAGGCCTCGGGCCCATCTCTAGGCTCGGTAGACAAGGCCCCCTCAGCACCAGACGATCTACCCCCAATATTCTCGGTGACGGCCGACCAAGGCACTGACCCCACTTGTGTGGCAACTGTCTCGATCGTGCGCCCTCCCGGGGCTACTGGAGTTGGCGATCGCTCGGACGAGGATGAAGACTCCCAACTCCCCTCTTCTCTCGATGTATAATGGGAAGAGTCAGTGGAACCCCAGTCCGAGTCATAACGTTGCCCGGAAGGAAAAATGAGCCCATTCGCTTGGGCCCCAGCCTCTATGATGGCTTGATTGAAGCCCTGGGAGAAGCCCTTCCAAAGGCCCCGATGGTGGCCCGACTCATAATAGGGGAAGGCAGCCTGAAGAAGAGTCGCATGGTAAGCCTCTGAGCATTAATGTTGCTCGAGCACTTCCACCCCGACCAGCTCTGCCTTCCTCTCAAGCTCGGCTATCCTCTGTTCCGACTCGGACAGCTTCCTCTCGGCCTCGGTCCGCGCATCCTCGGCCACCCGAACTCGGCCCTCGAGCACCTCCCGCTCGACCTTCCATTGCTCGCCGCACTCGACCTGAATCCTGCTCTTCACATCTAGGAGCTTATTCTTCCGATCGACCATACGACGGGCCTGGGCCAGCTACTCTGCCAACGACCGAGCCTCCGCCCGGCTTCACTGCACCTGTGCCCGGAGCGGGGCCACCTCCTGACGAAGGTCCTAAAGATCGAGGGTCAAGCGCTCGACCTTCCGATCGAGTGCACCATAGGCCTATGAAAGAGTCTCCCTCTCCGATCCACCCGAGCGTACGCATCCACTACCTCGGCTCCAAGCTGGGCCAAGACCAGCCCACCTTCCATAAGTTGCTCGAAAAGCGTGGAGGGGGGACCCTTCCATAGTTTTTCTCGTAAGGCTCCTGAAGCTATGGAGTGGCACATCCGATACAGAGAGGCCCGGACACTGAAGGCATTGGCCGAAGGAGGGGAAACCCTCTCCGGAGCGGCTGGGATTAGGGCACCTCCCCAGAGCAACCCCGTCTCGGGGGCCCCACCGGTTGGCTCGGGATGAGCTGCCCCGTCACGTCCCACCCCGGCCTCGGTCGGCTGTGATTGAGTCACTTTAGCCTGTTACCCTCCAGCCTAGACTGGCTCGGACCGGGCTCCTCCGTCTGGTGCCCCCTCTACTTCGCTCGGCGCCCCGACATCGGCCGTGATCCCTTCATTATCGGCCCCCTCCTGCTCTGTAGAGGGGAGAGCCGATAGAGAAGCCTCTTCGACCGGGTGGGCGACCTCCACTTTCCTCGCCCGCTTCTTCTCGGCAGACGGAGCCTGTAATGAAGCCCCCAGCAGCTTCTCCACGGGATCCTTACGCTTGACCCCCCGGTGTTCGGAAGTGTCACCCTGGGTGACCCGCTTACCCTTATCTCAGACACGGGAAGAACCCTCCGAAGCCTGGAGATCGCTCGGAGCCGGCGTATCATCCACGTCGATGATCCCCAACTCGGCTAGCGGTGCCTCATCCTCAACCGCTCGCCTCTGGTCTGAATGAAGAAGAGCAAATTGAAAGAAGGAAGGCACTTACTCTGCAAGAAAGAGAACAAGTCCCTGAGATCCTCACCTATCGGCAGCAGTGCTCGAGAAAGATACTCCTCGATGTTGGACGAGGTCACCAACTCAACAGTCGGCCAGCGATTCCGCAGAAGGATAGCAGCATCCCTCTCCACCTCCGGGGGGACCTCCGTTTGCTTCAAAGGAATGTTCGGGTGAAAGTTGGGCGCCGTCAGAAAATTCTAGACCACACCGACCATCGATGCACCCACCTAGAAATATTGGGTCTCCCACCCCTTGTGAGATGAGGCCTTCACGAAAAGGGACACGCAACTCCTATTCCATTTCACCTGGACGAAGAAAAAGCCCTTCCCCGCATGCGGATTCTCCTTCAACTCGAAAAAATAATGGAAGAGGTCCAGCGAGGTGCTCACCCCACACTGGCCACAAAGAAAAATGAAGGAGAAAATGAGGGTATAAGAGTTGGAGACCAGCTGGACAGGAGCCAGCAGGTAGAACCGAAGCAACTCGGCGACAAAGGAATGAAGAGGCAGGAGAAAGCCACACTTCTAGGCCAAGAGGAAAGAACAAAAGAGGCCAGAACGAGCAGCCAGACTAGACTCATGAGGCTCAGGCGTAAGGAACTGGAATCGCCAAGGCAGCCCATACTGGTTCTCCAGTCGCTTAACCTCAGCCTCCCCCAACTCACTGCGGAGAGGCTCCGACAGTACCAAGAAAGCCCTTGGGGTCTGTTCTTTCTGCCGCCCCTCGGCCTCAAGATTTTGGTCCGCCATTTAACAGATAGAGGAACTGGAAGAAGGTAGGGAAAGGTCTGAACCAGAGAGCCCGGAGGAGAAGGAAGCTGACGGATCACCGCCGCGGTAATCTCTTCTAGCTCCGTGAAAGCCGCCACAATTCTCCACTCCTCGAACTACTCTCACAGCGCATGAGCCCCCCTATATAAATGAAAAGGATGGCAAAACCCTAAACTCCAGAAATAAAGGGACGCAAATAACATGCAATGCTTATAACCCCTAGCCGGAGGTGGCACGGCGTTCCGATCTCCCGAGGAGGGGCCTTCTTTTACCCATCATGACGGCCATATTTTCAGGACAAGCCGCATCATGTGGCCCCTACAAGAGAGAGATCTCCACCCAACTAGAGCCACGAAAAGTCCAGCCCAAATGCTACTCAACCGAGCCTAATTTTGGCTCGGGAGTAGGAGGGGGACAAGTGGAGAGGGGAAATCTAATCGCCCATACGGAGAGGCCAAACGAGGTCTGACCCGACCCAACGAGGCCCAGCACCTTGAAGTGGTAGCCCCCGGGCCCACTAAAGATAAGCCTAATAACTCACTCGGAACAAGCACTTTCTAGGCGACCTTCGAGTTGGGAAGTCCGAGCATCAGTTCGATCGGGAGAGCTCTATTGGAGCCCTGTATTCTCTGCCCAGACCACGCACTCATCGCTCGGGAAGATATCTCCTGAGCCAGTGCCTCATGCTCGGGCCAACTGATGGAAGCTTATCTGTATGGCCGTTACGTGTCCCTTAAAAGCTGGGAGCTCAAGGGGATAGGGGAGATCAAGAGTCCGCATGCTATAAAGAGCCCACAAGGAGGACATAACCCCCCCGAAACTCCTCAGCTTACAGGGATCAACACTCAACAGGCCATTATTTAAACTGGAAGAACCCTCCTGAGAGAAGGTAAGCCAATAACCCTGAGTAGGAACCACTTCACCTTTTGGTAGAGGGATCTCGCGTTCCCATCTTCCTCCTAACTATTCCCTTCGCACCAGTGCTCTACCACATTTGCTGACTTAAGCATCGGAGGGTCTTCCCCGACGATCTATCCCTAAGCACCTCTGACCTGTTTCCCTTCTTGCAGTTCATACTTCAAGGATACGTGGTCATCTTCCTCCCCGCTCAGGAGTAGTGTGAGATCGCCCCTCTTCAACCACGTTGTCCAAGAGTACAGGCACGACCTCACTATCGTGAACCGTACACTGTCTATGGGTGAAACCTTGATAACTCTATCAGGAACCCTAGACCTCAATGTCGGAAAAGTACACGAAAATTGCTCGTAGAACCACGTCCTCGCTGACGGGAAACCAAACCGCGAGTCAAGAGAGTCACGTGTCGCGTGACGGGAGAAGCTGCCCACTAGAAGAAAGGTCGGATGCATCCACTGATGATTTAGTCCGTGCCTCTAGTGTCTCCCTACCCATCCTAGGTGGAAACTGAGACACTGTACAAGTAACCAAAGATAAGGGTCTAGTCGGGATCATGCCCATCAGCACGCGTCCGTAGTTCTCGACCATGTGTGAACACACTGACTGATTGCACTACGTCAGGCCCTCGAGCTAGTTTTCCTCCCGGCCCAGACTCGAGCTGCCACAGTAGGAGGCGCTATGGTAACCAGCGTAAAACCATCTCTCTCTGATCTAGCTCTCCACCACTCCCATATGGGTTGGCACCCACGTACCCAGGCAAGCTATGACTAGTGAGGGTAGTCACTCGACATGGGAACTCTCAGTAGAGAAGAAAACACTGGAGTATTGACGGGCTACGCACATGCCCATCACAAGTATCGCAGAACACAGGGTGGCACAGGGCCACCAGACTCAAGACGACTAGCTAGACTCGCTAATCCAACAAACATAGTGTCACACGACTCATCCCAAGGCCGTTGTGTCATACAGCACGATGCCATCAAATTACTATAGTCCGAGAGTCAAAAACCACAGTCAAAAGGACTTATGAGGCAACTCACAACCGCCAGGTTCATTCCCTCTTTAAGGGAGACTAGAAAGCCCCCGGCACCCCTGGCTAGGTCACGGGACTCACGGTCATTGGCCATACTTATGGCCCATACGGAAAACGATTTTCGAAGAAACTAACACTGTGTGGGGATAGCCCTCCGCACCTACACAGGTACACGGTGACTCGAACTAGCATAACGAGGAAGCCCGAAACATACAGGGTCACCCAGACCTTCAAAACCATATCAGCATGCAAATGGAGGTATCATGATTCCTCCGGACACTCAAAAACATGAACTCGACCCCCACGAGGTGTCCGGGACATCCAGGGGGCCAAAGGTCGACCAAAGGGTCTCGACTGGGTTGACTGGTGGCCAAAACGGGCAAAGGGGACTGGGTTTAGTTGACCTACCTCTAGGTCGGTCGACCTCCCAGCTGAGGATCGGTCGATCGACCCAGGGGGTCGGTCGATCGACCCCCTAGACCGGTCAACCAATCCTCAAGGGTCGGTTGACCATTCCAATGCGGTCAGCCCACAATGGTGAACCAGTTCGGTTGACCGATGGGGTCCCATTCCATGCCCCACTCGATCCCAATCGAGGGGGAAAACATCGGGGACCTTGCCCCGAGTCCCAAACCACTAAATGCATTGAAATAAACGGGGAAACATTGCCCGATCTGGCGAAAATTATCACTCGCCCTAAACATGGAAAAACTGCCCCGAATTGAAGGAAAACCCACTCTCAACCTCACCTTGGCCTAAAAAATGTGAGAAAATGGAATGCAAGGTTCAAGGATCCATCACCCTACCTGTCACAATGATTTCCTAGGTCGAGGATGCCGATTCTATGTGAAAACACGCCTCAAACCAACGCCGATCTCTCAAATCCATGACTGAGCTTCCCCGCGCCACTACTTTGTTCCTCGCTCCATCCTCGACCGCTCGTCACCCACTTCACCTCCGCCTCACCCACGACATCCTTCGTCGGTTGCCCAGAGAAAGGAGGGAGAGAAGGAGAGAAACGAGAGGAGAGAGGGAGAGAATGAGAGAATGAGGGAAGAGGGGGTGGTTTAGGGATTTATACAAGAATTATTTTGGGATTCAAAAATTCAAAAAATAGAAAAATGGGGAAAAATCATCCCCACAATCCTCGAAAGACACACAACGCGCATGCAATATCCTAGAGCCTGAAAACACAACGGTTCACCCTACACATGGATCCGAAGGCCCAATAACCAAAATTTTGATTTAACCACGAAACACAATCCGGGACCCACAGAAGCACTCCGAAACCTATGGATCCCTGATTCAAAAATCCTGGGTGTTACAGTCCTCCCCTCGTTATCAAAATTTCATCCTCAAAATTTTAGGCAATAATCATCTCACGGGGGAAGAAGGACTTATATAGCTGGCAACGCTCCCAGAGCTCCAGCTAAAACCTAAATTCTCACGAATCCACCTCTCCTGAGGGACATAGCCATACTATTACCACGGACAGAAACACCTCACTCACATTCACCACCCACACTGATTCCTAGAGTGAGCATCGCACACAAAAGGATACAAGTCTGGCATCATCTCAGCTACATTAGAGCTTCCAAGTTATAGACATCATCGGGCACACTCTCGTACATCAAGGAGATGCAACTCGCGCCACGAAAACTTGCCACCATTGGAATTCCCACACTCAGCAGACCAATCCAACATCAGTTCTTCTGCCTGCTGACTAACCTCACACCCTTCACAAGGGACATCTATCCCTAAGCCTTAATCAACTCATGCAGTCATCTTAATCGGCTGCCACAATCCCGTCGGCCCCGCACCACGAACACTCTCATATCCGGCAAGCCTAATACCAATAACACCACTGGACCAACTTTGGTCCCAACATAAACCTTCCATTAACCCAGATCTAATATGGGGAAAGGTATACCATAATCGGCCACCCAAGGCCTCACCTGCATACAACTCTCGCCATTCTCGATCCACCTCAACTGACATTTTCTGGCTGCAAAAATCCATCTGCCAGCCACCAACTATTCTTCAACGGAAAATTCTTGCTCGCTCGCCTTTCCTCTTTCCTACTCCTTCCCCAGGCCCAATAATCTCATTCTGAATCTCGATGGCCCATCTGTTGACCCTTACACTAGCCATTATCGCTTCTCGAGTCGATCCTCACTCAGACATAGCATCTGATTCTCACACCAACTCTACCCTCTCAGGGGAGCATGGCGAAACCAAACGACAAGACTCCACAATCCTCGGTCCACATCAACTCTAGACTCAGACTTATAGGGAATTTCTCCCACGCTGGCCACAAGAACAAGGCTCTCATTTGACGACATCCCTCCTGGGATCTTTGTACTCAGACATCATCCATTAACCAATCTCGTCAAATCCTACATCTCAATTATTCCAATGAACGTCTGCCAACCACGGCTCTGCTCTCACCACAGAGCCACGGGACATAACCTTAGCAATCTAGTCGACAGCGTGCCAATCTACGCAGATCTCCAGACATTGCCGATCCTTGCCCCAACTGGGTCCTCCTTGCATCATTCCGAAACTCTCAGACTCGACTAGGCCTCTTCCAGATGTTATCACAACCAACCACTCGGCTAGCCTCAACAACCGCTCACAGCTACCAACTGGGACCCACAAATCTTCTCTCTGCATTCATTTCCTAGATCCTAATTCTATCCCGAGGACAGCTTCCAACACAAGTTGAGCACCTAGCTTACAGACTCCGATCATCGCATCCTCGTCCTCTATCAGGCTATTTCCTCCCCAACCCTCAACTGGGTCCACCACCAAATACTTGACATCGCTTCCATTGAATGAATAGGGCACTCACCCGGCACACTTGCCGTCGTATTTCCCCAACTCTCTATCCTGCCGGTGCCATAAACCAGAATGCCTCAACCATTAGCACGGCAATCGACATGGCTTACACAGCCATAAACAATCTCATACCGAGGAAGCAACCCTCTCTATCGGTCAGAATCCTCCGATACTCTACCAATTCTCTGGAATCCTTCCATTTCCTGCCATCACTACGTTCTTGGACCTATGGGTTATGGGCCCACCATGCTTCCGTTGCGCACTCTGCACAATGCGCACAATCTCACAAACACTCGGGATCTGCCATCTTGAAATTTCACAACTTAATCAGCTAACTCCAGAAAATAGGGTGAGGAAAGCCCAAATATCTCAAACCCAGAGCACAAACTCTTTGTAGCAACCCGATATTTTGAATAAGTAAAATAATAATATCTAAATTTTTGCACGAAATAATAATGTTTGCTTAAACTAAATTTTTAAATGAATAAGATAATATTATTTTCTGAACCCAAATTTCAAATTTTTAATAAAAATATGAAAAAATATGCATCTTGTAGAAATCAACATTTCCAGCAACTTTGTCTTGAGAAATATACCCAGAATAAAATTAGATTAGGCTCAATTTTGAAGTTAATGCTAAAAATCGTAGCTTTGTAAGAACAACCTAAATCGTCTAATTGGGCATCAATTCTCGCCCTAATGAGCTTTCATCAAAGCCTAACCATAGCCCAACCCTGTATGATCGATTCTTCTTCGAAAACCATAACCCTACACTCTCCAATTCGGCGCGACGGCGGAGGATTTGATCGACCCCGAGTTTCTTGCCGTTTTCCCCTCTTTGGACTCTTTAGATCGATCCGATCGCTAGAAGCCTCAATATAGTCTATAAATAGGTGGCCTTCGATCCTTAGAAACCCTATTTGCTTCGACGGCTAGTGGCATGCTCGATCGTGGGAGGAGTTTGACGTTTAGGGCGGTTCGATTTAGAGTTCCAACGACTTCTTCCCCTTCACTTCTCGTCGATCCAAGGTAGGTTTCTCTCAGGCTGAACCCATAATAAAATACGTCATTTTGTTCATCTTTCTGTCCTCTTTCATTTGATAATAGTTTACCTAATTTGAGTATACCATGTTGATCGAATTTCTTAGTTTACTCTGAGGTGTACCCGAAAGGTTGCCTTCACTTTAAGCTCATCTTATGTTGGTTTAACTAGCCTAAACCCAAATCAAAGCATGCTATCTTATTTGTCTTCGAACGATCTTTCCAACGGTATCATTTTGCCTAACTTTCGTTCACTATATTGATCGTAATCGTCGTTTTAGTCAAGGTCTGTCGGAGTTCGCCGTCGACAGATCTCGGGTTTAAAAACGGTCATACTAGTGACCGCTTGATGAATAAACGGTCACGCGATAGACCGTCTTTCTCTCCCCAATTTTCAAAAAATATATATTATTTTATGAACACGTCTCTTCTCTTAGACGCGTCCTTGCATTTTTATTTTATTATCATTATTATTATTAGCCAATATTCCCAAGAAATTATGGCCGCATCTTATCATCTTGACGCTTTACTTTGGACGCGTCCAGCTATCTGGACGCCTTCATTGATTATTTTAAAAAATATATATATATAAATATATATTACTTTAGTGGTTTTCCTCAGACCGTCTTATGCTAGTGGCGGCCTGCATAAGACCGTTTTATCTTGTTTTTCAGTAGAAAATCGGCTCATTTTCCTGCGTATTAGGCTATGTTTATGTTGTCATATTGCTCGCTGCTGAAGCTAAAACACTACAGAACATGACCATTAGGTTGATGGAATAGTCAAGTTCGAATTTTGATCATTTCTTATCTTTCTATTGTTGGAGAAAAATGTAGAAATAAATGGTCAAATTATGGTTTAACTTGTAAAAATTTTGGTACTATTCTTTAATTGTTGTTCATAGCTCGTTACCTTCTTAAGATTGGTTGAGGGTCATGCCACTCCGGTGGTTTCGACTTATTGTTACACCCATTTTCTACTGATTTTAAGCCATTAATTCTTGGACATTGAATACCTCTCAATCGGATATTCCTTCCGCCGGACTAGGTGTTCATATTACGAGGCCTCCGTAAGATTTCGTGAGCCTGGGATTCTCACTAGGACGCCGAGCAGGTTGTGTAGATCATAAAATGTACCACCCCAAAGATGATAATAATGATGGCAAATACGTCCAAATAACAATGACAAATTGACAAGGGGGTGGGACGCATGCAATATAAGATAAATAAATAAATCTGTGATCGCCACTGGGCCAATAGCATGCCAAATCATATGGAACTACAAAAGGGGACACACTACTTACCTCAGAAATTGAAAGGGAGGCCAAATGAGGGCCTGATGTTTAACGTGCCTATCAGAATAAGCGTGTTCTACAGAACGCGGTAATAACATAGGGCGCATTATCAAAGAAATAGTGGGATGTGTGTGAATCCATTCCTTCCTTGCTCCAAGGCCGACCAAGGTGCAAGGGCCTCACGTCTTCTTCTTCTTATGCCTGCAAAACAGTGAAAACAACAATAGGAAAATCCATTAGAACGTGATTAGGTGTAGAATCTATCCCTATTTTTAATAAAAGCATGTAAAAGGAGGGCTAGATCTTTTAGTGGTTTTTAACCCCTATGGGAGGGCAAAGATACGTTTGGTGTGTGTGTGTGTATGCATGTATTCAATAAAAGGAGATAACTTTAAAGAGGAGATGTAGTGATATGTAGAGATTAAAGTGAATTAAAAGGGACAAAGAAAGGGGGGAAACGAAGAACAATGAAGAATAAACAAAAGCCCTAAATACTCCCTTGGGTGAGAGGAGGGTGAGGGATCAGAGATCCTCGATGAAGCACAGCCTCGCCCTCTCTCCTATGGTCAAAATCCGAGAGTTGCATCTCTTGAGAACGACAGCCATGGATCCAATTTATAGAAGAAAGATTAACTAGAAACCCTAGGTCGGAGTTCCCAGAAATTCAAGGATTTGGAGGCCCAAGATTAGGTAATCCTGCTGATTATTGAGGGGGAAAGACTCCTAGAAGGATTAGGAACCTTCCCTGAGTGGATCGAGCTCCAAAACTTACCAAGATAAGGATTAAAAATCAGAAAGAGAGGGTTTCGACCGGAAGGGTTTCCATCTGAGAATGCGCTCAGGACAAGTACCGCGATCTTGATGAACGCGCCTCCACGATATACCGCGATCCATATTGACCAGTCAAAGTTGATGGTCAAAGAGTCAAGAACGCGCCATAGGCATTGAGCATGATAACGCCATCAAAAGAATAAGCGCCCTTGCAAGAGGTCGCTCAATCAATGGCTTAAAGAAATAGCGCCCTTGCAAAAGGTCACTCAATTAATTTCAAAGAAATTGCACCCTTGCAAGAGGTCGCTCAATTAATATTTGAATATGAACGCGGTATTACTCTATAGCGCGATAATTCTTAACGCGCTGTCAGTGGTGACTGCGTTAATGATGGATTGACCAAAGCCTTGGTTTGATATCCAGGGCACAACAGTTGAATTCAAGGGCTGAAAATGGGGAGAAATGTCTCACAAATAGACCATAAAATCAACCAATTAAGGATCAATTGGGGCGTTAACTTTAGAAAACAAGAAAAAGGCTCAACTCGTGGGTCGAAACGGGTGTCTACAGATGCCCCTCCTTGATGTCTTCTTTGCAGGGGAGCAAGCGGGGGTGAAATGGAGGTGATGCGGAGATGACACAAAGTGTTGGTGAAGCAGAGAAGGAGTGGAGACACAGCGAAGTGGACTGATAAGTGGACATTAAGGTAAAAAGACACCCGTCATCGCCGATAAGTGATAGGAACAATCCAGAAAATTCCAAGCCAACCACAAGGTCAAGCTAGCACGGGTGACTCCTGTCTAGAACAATAGACAAGAAAAATGAAAAGGAAGATGATCAACCTCTTGCAAAAGAGGCACCCCAACACGTAGCAACTGTGGATTTCACTCAGTTAGTGGAATAGACGCGAGCCCGGCGGATCTATCGACGCCATCGTGCGGTTCACAGCTAATGAGCGGACCAAGGAAGGATAACTAAAAGTGGATAATGAGATAGAGAAATTCCAGACAAGGGTCACACTGACTGACAAGATCGAGCAATCAAACCGGAGCAGACTTTCAAATTCAGAGTGGAATGAGATTTCTTATTCAAGAATTTAAGCAAGATTGATCACAAATTTGAGAAAAACTGGGACAATTGTGAGTCATGAATGTTCAAAGATGACATGATGCATGTAGGGCTAAAATAAAAGAAATCATCAAAACAAATGCAAAGAAAAATTAAAATATAAAATACTCAAGGATAATATTGTTAAATTGGATAAATCCAGGTCAAGAGTCATCTGCAACCACAGCGTGCGAGATGGAGTCCATCGTCCCCAAATTTATCCAACTTAATGGCCTATCTAGCGATTAACTGTGTGTCCCTAGATTATCACTGTTTTTGGTAGAGGGGAACTCAAATCCCAGAACACACAGAGAACCAACTGGTCCTTGAGATGATATAATAGTGTAGATAACATATAGTAATGCAATAAAAGGAAGGGATAAAGAAATACTTACCTGATGGCGTGCTAGTTCCATTTTTTTCTTTCTTCTTTTTTTTTCTTTTTTTTTTCAACAAGAGGGTAAGTGATAATAAACCAGAAAATAAAGGATAAAGTGGTAACAAACACAATAGATGGATAATCACAATAAATAAATGGCTAAACAGTATAGTGAGAGAAAGTAGACAGTCACAAACTTAACATAACAAGGCGAAATGCTAACGAAGCAAACTTCAAACAACGAGTGACAGCGTTTTTTCTTCTTTCTTTTTTTTTCTTTTAGATTTTTTTTGATTCTTTTGAATTTTTTGTCTTTTTTTCGTTTTCTCTTCTTTTTTTAAATTTTTTTGGAATTTTAGTAAACACACCTATACGTAACATCGTAATAATAAATTATCACGGTATTACCTATTACCGCGTTAAACACGTAGAAACCTTCAAAAAAATGGCCGCCCACCGTTCATCTTCCCCGCCTCACCACTGTTCGAACGGAGGAAAAGAAGAACCCCGGCTTCCCCTCACATCGCCCTACTCCGATGGATCCCCAGGAGCGTCTCCATCGCTCAAAGAAGAGGGCGGTCCGAAGATATCCTCATTCCCAAGAGGAAGATGAGGAGGAGAGCTCGCCGACGGTAGAAGCGACAGAAGGAGGTGAAACGGGATCATCCTCGGCGACTACATCGGCTGGGGGCGACGGGGAGGAAGCTATGGATGTGGAAGGCACATCAGGGCTTGCTGGAGAAGCCGAGGAGGCCATGGGCGCGGTGGAGCATGTCGGAGGTGCAGTGGCGCGCATCGCAAAGGAGGTAAGCAAAATGATTTTTTTTTCTTTGCAAAATTCATTTTTTTGTTGGTTTTTCCCGTGCATGTATGGGAATGGGATGGGATCATGCCCCTGGCACACTATAGAGGGTGAAATGCCCAAAGAAAACGCCGTGGGAGAGGGAAGAAACCCTGTTGACCGCTCGTAATAGAACGCGGTGCTAACAGGGAACACGTTAATTAACGCGACCCATGACCCAGCGCGTTCATGAAAAGTGTGTATATATATATATATACTGACTCTCTCTCTCTCTCTTTTGTTTTTGAATGACGTAGGGCACGACGCGTACTCAGATTTCATGGACTCTCGTCCGGGCCGCCTTCCTCGCAATGCTAGAGTTTCAGAAGGCTCATCTCTGCCGGATGGGCTTTGGTGAGTTTTTGGATATTGAGGTGCTGAGGATAGATGTTGGGTTGATTCGGGCCCTAAAGGCCAGGTGGGATGTTGAGTGCAAGGACCTCATCTTCCCTTGGGGTCACATGATCCCGACCCTAGAGGATGTGACTCGCATCACAGGGTTGCGGGTACATGGAGTGGCAGTGAGCGGCTTCACATACCCCTGCTATCGAGAGATGGCACGTAGGCTGATAGGCTTAGAGTTGGAGGGTAGAGGGCGGACCTCTCTAGTTCCCAGGGTAGCCCTACAGGAGAGTCTGGGTCTGTTCCATACACAGAGGGAGGTAGGGGAGTCCGCAGCATACTAATTGAGGAGGCTAGTGAGCGAGGCAAGCGGGAGCTTTACTGCAGAGGCGGGACCACAGGCTGACAGGGAGCTACGCCGGTTTCTCATCCTGATGATTAGGATGTTATTGTTAGGATCATAGCATGATGCCATGAGTTGCCAATTTCTACCCTTCCTCAAAGATTTAGAGAGAGTTGGTGAGTACGCCTGGGGTGCGGCAGTGCTAGCCCACCTATTCGACAGCTTGGGCATCTCTACCTGCCAGACCTCTCTCGGTGGTTTCTACCCTTTACTCCAGGTAAACTTTTAACCCTTAAACTTATGAATTATGCACTTGTTCCTTATATTGATCAAATGTGAAACACTTTTCAGGTTTGGAGCTACTTGTATCTACCTACCCTCGGGCAAGCGTGGGAAGATCGAGGAGAGCTACTTCCCTTGGCGCGATGGTGGACCCCGACGCGAGACAATCGGTCTTTGAAGGACCAGGTCACCTGGATCCAGGATGCGATAGATGTGATGCCCCATGTAGAGGTAAGATTAATTTGAAATTTCAAATTTTGTTATATTATGATGTCATGAATACTAATCATCTTCCTTGCAGGTGGTGTGGACTCCCTATTAGAGGGAGATCGGGGAGATGCCATGGGTGGAGCCCGTCGTCCCCTACTTCGGGAGAGAGATCTGGATGCACGCCCTCAACCTGGTGGAGCCGCTACACTATAGATTGATCATGAGGACATTGGGGGTTTACCAGGCGGCAGCGGAGTTCCCGACTCGGGTGAGAGTACCTCAACCAGGGCGGAGGTTCCGTGGCCTTTAGGGAGCGGATGATTGGCGTCGGCGAGCACACGACCAGCTGGTTGCTAGGAGCGGCATGGACAGCCAGTCCCCGCGATAGCAGTTTCAGATGAGGCCTACCTTTGGGCCTACGCACAGACCTACGGCACTCAGATCTACCATGGCACGCGCCGACAGGTGAGTTCATCCATTAAGCATTCTCTAAACCTTAAAGATTCATAATTGTGCGATTAACATTTTGTGTTGTTTTCACAGTTTGATCCAGAGGGCAGACTAGCCATGCTGTAGGGGATCCTCGACTCCACAGTGCATTAGCGCGATGACCTCCAGTGCACTGTAGATGAGCTGGTAAGACTCTCACTTGCAACTTCACAATGATTCTTTTGGGCTTAGCTTTGTTAATTGTTGTTAATCCTTTTATTTCAGCGAGAGGATCTAGAGAGGGTCTGAGCTTCCCATGGTGCCTCTTCTTCGACGCAGCCTACCTGCGACCACACCGAGCTTGAGAGTCAGCTCGCTGGCGCACTAGCTCGTGCTGAGGTGGCAGAGGCCTCCCTCCAGGAGAGAGTGAGCAACCTACTCCTTTAACTTCATCTTTAAAGAAAGATATATTGATATTGTTCACTGACCAAGACTTCAGGTGCAGGAGCAAGAGCTATGGATGGCAGAGGCAGAGCTGAGACGCCGTGATGCAGGGAGCTGCCCCGAGATGATGTAGAGTTGCGCATCCTCCTCGGTGTGGAGAGGAGCAAGAGGACCAGATAGAGGGAGGAGCGTGAGAGAGAGAGGGAGAGATGGGAGAGAGAAAGGGTAGGGTGGGAGATGGAGAGGGTGCAGTTGAGCACCAGATTGGGGATTGCCAAGCAACGTACGAGGGACGCGGAGAAGCGCTATCGGCGAGGGCGTGCTCAGCATGAGGGACGCGCCAGTGCCTACTCGAGCACAGACTATCTGGTTACCTCCTCTGAGCATCAGAGGAGAGTGGATGTTGAGAGAAGAGCGCGGGGTGATGGGAGTGCGGCCTCGCGGGGATCAATGGCTCCACCTAGGCTTCCTCCTCAGGATGGAGGACAGGGAGAGGTTGAGAGTTCACGGAGAGAGGGGGATGAGGAGGGTGGAGGAGAGAGTTAGAGAGATATATCCTTGTACACCCCCCTCACTTTTGTATATTTGATAGATATTAGTGGAATGGAACAGATTTTGTTGTCTCTTGGGTTCTTGTGGTTGTTCTTTTACTTTGCTTGGCTTGTGTACCTGTCCCTGTAGATCACTTCACAAAATGCGTTAGTTCCTCTGCTCTGACTTGGCCTTTTACTCGATAAGCAGGTGGGTCAACAGGCCAAGCCCTTATTAATTAAGATAGAATGCAAATGCAACATGCTAGTATAAGAAAATAAGAATCTATGCACAAGAATACTCCTCCTTCTCTTCTTTTTTTTCTTCTTTTTTTCTTTTTTTCTTTTTTTTTCTTTTTTTCTTTTTCTTTTTCTTTTTCTTTTTCTTTTCAAAGGACATATTGCTAGATTTAACTTTGCAAACTGCAAGATCAAGGTTGATTAAGCTGTTGGCCAAGGATCCTCGTTCCTTCCCCTTTCATTAAGAAACACGCAAAGCGCGGGGGTGCTTTAGAGGATGGCATCCCCTAACCAACTGCCCCTGGTCATCGGTGCTCCTATAAGGGCCACACCTGAGGGATACTTTGGCCTTAGAGGGAGAAATGGAAGAAAGCTTGGAGACAAGCTTGGTGAAGGTTATAAGGGTATCAAAAGTTTGACTTTCGCTCACGGCACCCCCCTAGGGATTAGGTCTGTTGCGCCGAGACATTTTGTCATATCATCGAACCTTAGTTCTCCTTCTGGCACGCATACGACCGGACTCATGACGTCTCGCGGGAAAACTGTACTACCACTCTTGCCATGCCAATTTTTTTTTCTTTATTTTCTTTTGGTGGTTCATCCTTTGGACTTTGATCAAAACATTGACTTTTAAAATTTGCTAATGGACAACAAGGTCTTAATAGACTGTCCCTATTTGAGACTTCTTCCTTTCGGGGAGTGTTTAGTTTGGTTGTCTTACCTATTCTACCCCTTTGCCTCTACACCTGAGCCGAGTGAGGAGGAGAAAAGATCTTCATGCCCCTCAGACGTGACCAAAGTAGGAACATTGTTTTCCAAGGGAGCCGGCTAAGGATGCCATGTGGTGTGTGTGACCTATCCAAAGGGATAGCCCTTAATGACCGAGGAGAGTCGGACCCTTGGCACGGAGTTCATTATACCTTTAGACGTTGCAGAAGCAAAATACAACCTTGACTAAGACATGAATTTTTTGTTTGTTTGTTTGTTTTTTTTGAACTAATCACTCGTTATCATGTTGAAAACCTCACTTTTTATGCTTATGCTTAGAAATCAAATATGAAAATCAAAGATGCATTTTTACGCAATTAAATCGTACCTTGCATCTTTTAATGAAGGTAACTTGTAATCCTGAAACGGTCAGCATGATACCCCTTGTGCTTGCATTCCTTGTCTTGGCAACTCGCAAGATGAAGGATAGGATGAAGGTTGGAGGTTCATCAACATGACAGAGTGATGAGTAGACGGACACAGACGAAGGAAGATAAAAGGAAAAGAGGCAGGGCTTGAACTCCCTTGCTAGGGAATGAATCCCTGAAAACATGAGGGTCTACAAAAAATGCCTGCATCAGAGGGGGTTATGGGGGACTAAAGCCCCAAAAGTAGCATGAGAAAAGGCGGAGACCATGATTGGGAAAGGGATGAAGATTGACGTAACACAGGTTTGGAGAAGAATCCCAACGAATGGGGGGAAAAGGATCCGAACCCCCTTGAGAGGCGGATGGATTAGGTGAATGACCCAGAGAGAAGAGGTATTGGATTGATGACATAAAGCTAGGACTACTAGGAGGACCCAGGGAGAAAGGTGGGTGAGAATGAGAGGATTCTTGGAAAACATGGTGAGGGGGTTGAAAAAGGGAAGATGAACCAGATTGAATGGGAGACCGAGGAAGAAGAACATGACTTAGAAAAGATGAAAGAATGGATTTGGAAGAGGGGAGATAGAGGACCTAAGGAGAAGAGCTTAATAAAACGAAGGAGGAAGGAGAACAAGGAGGAGGTGATCTAACTGGGCGCCCATCACACATTCTTCGGGCCTTGAACCTCCTTTTCTTCTTGGCGGATGACTTTGTTGTAATAGCTCGGCCCAAATGCCTCTTTTCATAACGGGCCCACCATGCAGAAGGCCTAGCTCCTTTCGGATAAATGTTCGGTGCAATCCTCGCCCCTTGGCCTTTGACATTCACAGCATCCTTCTTTGGCCAACAAATACAGGGAGCATTGAGGAGACCTGTTCGTAGAGTAATACTCTTATCATAGCAAATCTCTTGTATAAATCCCCTTGATAGACTCGTTATGTCAACACATGGGAACTCCCCATTCAACGTGGTTACCGATGGAACTGCCTGCCCCTTGCATGGAAGCAAATATGAAGTAGACTTAAGGGCTTCTAGCAAGAGGTGCCTTGGCTTGTCCTCAATTATCATCTCCTCGAAAATAGCATGTGTCATGACGATTTTGGAGGAGAACCCCTTCTTAGGTATATGCACCATAACAGAATGAGGGGTAATGAGGACATCAAAAATAGCTTGGTCAATTAGCAATGTGACACTAGTAAGTGCGGCCTTGGCCCTTAATGGCATCAATTCTTGGCAATTTTCTTTAGTGAGCTTCAGTGGAGACTTTTCAAAATTTCCTAGCACAAGTATGCGAATCGACATCCGACAAAAAAAATCTTGACTCTTGAGTAGCATAGTCACGGCCAATTCCTTCTTGCCTAGTTCTTGAACATCCTCGGCACATATGCTCATAGAAACACACTCACTCTGAGAGGTAATGAGAGATGAGGTGGAGGCGATGGGCTTAATGCATAATGAAGGTCTAATGGATGGCATTAGTGGAAGGATAAGCGGAGGTGGAGGTTCAAACACGTTGGGCTTCTCCTCTAGCTCGGAAGCGGACGGGGTTGACACGAGTGCAAATGGGGTGGACCCTGCTCAAGATCAGCCACTGGTTTGGGTAAGGAGATAGGCAAAGCCAAGTTTGAGATTGTAGATATAGTGGAGGGCTGAGGTGGCGGCAATGGGAGGTCAACTGGAGAAGGTTTAGTTGTGGGCTTGGCGAGGGCCGATGGCGTGGAGGTCGATAGAGGTGTAATGGGGGGTTTAGTGGGAGGTTCGGCGAGGGCTGGTTTTGCGGAGGTTGATGGTGTAGGAGTTGGGGGTGTGATAATGGAGGGTTTGACACGTTGGAAACATCAGATTTTAATGGCGGTGCGAGAGGTTTGAAGGGTGGGAGGCGGGCCTTGATGCGCCGGTGTGGGTGATTGAAGCATCGACCCATCATCATAACACCAATAGGTCTCAAAAATGGGGGTTGGATTGGGTACGGTGGCATCGTCCTGAGCAAGGAATTCTTCAGGTGGTAATGGAGGAAGAGGAAAGCGGAGGAAACTCAGAATGTGTGCTTGTAGAGCTTCATCTTTACGTGCCATCTTTAATTCCCCACATGCCGTGCTGAATTCTTCATAATCACCACACTCAAGTAGACGCCGTGGTGGAGGCGTATTAATGGGTGGTGGAATGTCATGGTGTTGTGGAGGATTTTGTGGATGTAAATGCCTATGCGGAGGTGGAGGCGGAGGGCCATATGAGTGAATGGTGTGGTTATGTGGAGGGCAGACGGCGTCCACTTGATCATTAATACATGGCGGCTCTTGCTCACTTGAATTGTTGATGTCATAATTATCTCTCCTCTCCTTCCATTCTTTCTCCATCTTCATAATATTGTTCATGAAGGCGTGAAGAGGATTGACTTGATGAGGAGGAGGCGGTCGTGGGCCTATGACCCTCTTTAATTGTTCCTCCAATGAAGCGACTTTATCAACGAGAGCTTGTTGGAGGTGTGTAACTTGAGGAATAGAGGGTTGGCCTTGAGGCCGTAGAGGGACGGCTTGACATGAAGGCCGCAGAGGAGGGTGAATGGGCCGGCCCATAGAAGGACCCGGACGGGCCTGATTGCAAGGAGTGTAAGGGCCTTGGAGCCGTGACAGTGGAGGAATAGAAGGAGGCGGGTGATGGGTCACCCGAATGGGAATGTGAATAGATGAGAGAGGCGGGTGATGGGCCACCCGAATGGGAGTGGGAGGAGGATGAGATGAAGGAGATGCACCCTCAACAATAGCCTTAAGGGCTTGGATTTGTTGAGGGGTAAGATGATCTAATGCACGGAGGACTTGAGAAACCTTCTCATCGTTGGGAGAAGATGGTTCCGGGTGGACAGTGGCTCGCAATGGATGTGAGGGACCATAAGATTGGACATTGCCCATGGGTGGGGCAAGACCATAAGAATGAGGGCGTGGTCCCTTAGGAAGATTGTGGTAAGAATTATAAAAATGAGGATCATAAGATGTGCTAGGTTGGTTATCCTCTTTATTATAAAAGTTATTAGACATGTTGATTTGATTATCAAAGTAAAACACCATGCAGCAATAAACTCCAATCAACTTTGCAAAGATATCAAGCAAGTAAATGTTTATGCTTGTTTCTATGCATCCCTTGATGTGAATAAATGATTTCTAACAAATGGATGCGAATCACTCAAGGTAGAAACCTAGTTTCAATGTGTTTCAACTCCAGTGCCAGCTAGGTTAATTCTTACCACGCATAGGCCAACTAAACTCCGGGGACTTCAAAGGTACAACCAGCCCAAGTTTCCGTGAGGGAATCCACGGGTGCGGGGAATGAGAGTCCTTCCTTAACCAAGAGAGGATATGGTATCCTAAGTGTGTAGAGAGAGGAGATCTCCCAAACCTAAATGCACGATGAATGCAAGAAAATCTAAGCTAAATCTAAAAGATAATAAGGAGAATATGGCAAAATGAATGTATAACAATATACAAGAAATATACAAGATGCAACTGGAGAGGATGACAAACAGAAACCCAATGAATGATGTAACAAAACAGCTCTCGGGTAGGGACTTACCTGAAAGCGACGCAACCAGGGAGCGCGACACTGTCGCGCCAGAGACACCAGGCGCGTTATCTGTGAACTCGAAAGGACAACAGAAGGAAACGGAAAAACACAGGAACAGAGAGCAACGATGACGACAGCAGACACAAATAATGCGGTGTAACAGATAAGCGCATCAATAGACGCGGCACTAATTCTGGCCACGATTCCACATAGGGAAGAAAACTGACAAAATTAAAACAACCACACACACATGGACAACTAATAAGCAGGCAGACAGATGAACGGACGTAATGGGCACAAAGGGTCCCACCGTGATCGCCAAAAGATGTAGATCATAAAATGTACCACCCCAAAGATGATAATAATGATGGAAAATACGTCCAAATAATAGTGATAAAATGATAAGGGGGTGGGACGCATGCAATATAAGATAAATAAATAAATCTGCAATCACCACTGGGCCAATAGCATGCCAAATCGTATGGAACTACAAAAGGGGACACGCTACTTACCTCAGAAATTGAAAGGGAGGCCAAAGGAGGGCCTGATGTTTAACGCGCCTATCAGAATAAGCGCGTTCTACAAAACGCGGTACTAACTTAGGGCGCGTTATCAGAGAAACAGCGGGATGTGTGTGAATCTGTTCCTTCCTTGCTCCAAGGCCGGCCAAGGTGCAAGGGCCTCACGTCTTCTTCTTCTTATGCCTGCAAAATAGTGAAAAAAACAACAGGAAAACCCATTAGAACGTGATTAGGTGTAGAATCTATCCCTATTTTCAATAAAAGCATGTAAAAGGAGGGCTAGATCACCTGGGGGTTTTGATGGTTTTTAACCCCTATGGGAGGGCAAAGATAGGTTTGGTGTATGTGTATGTATGCATGTATTTGATAAAAGGAGATAACTTTGAAGAGGAGATGCAGTGATATGCAGAGATTAAAGTGAATTAAAAGGGACAAAGAAAGGGGGGAAACGAAGAACAATGAAGAACAAACAAAAGCCCTAAATACTCCCTTGGGTGAGAGGAGGGCGAGGGATCAGAGATCCTCGATGAAGCACGGCCTCGCCCTCTCTCCTATGGTCGTAATCCCAGAGTTGCATCCCTTGAGAATGACAGCCATGGATCCAATTTATAGAAGAAAGATTAACTAGAAACCCTAGGTCGGAGTTCCCAAAAATTCAAGGATTTGGAGGCCCAAGATTAGGTAATCATGTCGATTATTAAGGGGGAAAGACTCCTAGAAGGATTAGGAACCTTCCCTGAGTGGATCGAGCTCCAAAACTTACCCAGATAAGGATTAAAAATCGAAAAGAGAGGGTTTCGGCTGAAAAGGTTTCCATCTGAGAATGCGCTCAAGACAAGTACCATGATCTTGATGAATGTGCCTCCACGATATACCGTGATCCATATTGACCGGTCAAAGCCGATGGTCAAAGAGTCAAGAACGCGACATAGGCGTTGAGCGCGATAACACCATCAAAAGAATAAGCGCCCTTGCAAGAGGTCGCTTAATCAATAGCTTAAAGAAATAGCGCCGTTGCAAAAGGTCGCTCAATTAATTTCAAAGAAATTGCGCCCTTGCAAGAGGTCGCTCATTTAATATTTGAATATGAATGTTCTATTACTCTATAGCGTGATAATTATTAACGCGCTGTCAGTGGTGAGCGCGTTAATGATGGAGTGACCAAAGCCTTGGTCTGATATCCAGGGCACAAAAGTTGAATTCAAGGGCTGAAAATGGGGAGAAATGTCTCACAAATAGACCAGAAAATCAACCAAATAAGGACCAATTGGGGCGTTAACTTTATAAAACAAGAAAAAGGCTTAACTCGTGAGCCAAAAACGGGTGTCTATAGGTTGTACCATCAAATCCTGAACCCATTAATTAGAAGTCTATTTTTGGCGGAACGAGGCTCTATCGATGTTCTGCCGAAATTTTGTTCGATTGATGAAAATGGCCCTTCCAAGACCGCCATTTGATGGCTGCGGTCTTGCCTAGACCGTCTTATTCTCGGAGCCATGTGGCCACTTTTTGACGAGTCCTGTGTCCCAGACGCCTTCATGTAAAAGCGTCCGGTTCCTCAGACGCGTTCATGATTAGGACCCGACTCAATTTAGCCAGTTTTGTCGAACCCACTTGATTACGGTCCCCTCATGACCGTCACCTTAGGGTAGTGATGCAAGGCTGATCGTTTCTTCGTGCAGCATCCCGAATTTTTTGTTTCCATGGTTATTTTGTGTTAAACTATTCCATCCTCTCCAGGCTATTATATCTCGAGATTATGACCTTTGTGGAGTCTATTGTGACATTATATTCCGTGAAAAATCATCAAATATCCTTCTTAAAGTCATTTTTCTTAAATGACTTTCCCTTGATAATTGGAAGTCTGCAAGGAATCTATTTCCTACTCGTGTTATCTTGCTTTCATGAGCTATTCTTGGAATTTCGATGCCATTAGTAAATTGTCTGGGAATACATGATGTGGGACTTTGGGTCCACTTTGATACTCAATGCTAGGCATAAACTATTAGGGCCCTGATATGGTCCTAGAGGTGAGGCTAAGCCCAAACATGTACCGGTATTATGAATGATCAGGTGTGGCATTGCACCAACCGTACGCAAGATTCGAGCTAGACATATTTACATCATGGGCATCTTCCTTATATGTGTGACTTGATATGTTTGAATATGAGGTCTGGAAGGGACAATTTGTGATATGAATATTAGTGCTTGTTATCTCACTTGTTCCAAGTTATTCTCTTTCCATCATGTTCTTATACCTATATCTTGTTATCTTAGTATTGAGCATCCATGTGACCTTGCTACTCTTTTGATAATGATTATGTTTCCCTTCACACATTGTTGTATTTCATGCATTATTAAATGGCTAATCATTTATATTTTGCTTGATGATAGAGTGTAATTCCTACTGAGCTTCTCGCTCACCTAGTTTCCCCTCAACACTTTTCAGGTATTAATGAAGAAACTACTATAGATAGGAGCGGGCAAGAGTGATGGAGTTCCTGAGTTTTAAGAGTTGTGTCTTTTTATTTCTCTTAAAGTCAAGTCCTGCAATATTGAGTCGTTTCTTTTTCTTTTATCAATGTGATAGAGTCCATATTCTAATAATGACTTTTGATATCAATAAAACTTTTAGTTATTTTTGGCACCATTGTCTTGTGTTTATGTCTTTTGGTTTGCTCTATATCATGAATGAATCACTGCCACATTCCGAGCATGTCTTCCGCTGCTATCGGTTCGGGGCCTGACATTTTGTGGTATCAGAGCCTTGGTTTTCTTAAACCCTAGGTCTTGAGTCTAAGTCTATATATTAAATATTATTTGTTAGTCACCTTATAGGCACCTAGTGAGATTGGGTAGAACCATGGGGCTAATTGGTAAAATTTGTGATAATCTTAATAAAGTTAAAAGATTATAGGTTGTTAATCTTCGTATAATTTGTGTAATAGGCTAAGATGGCTGCGGAGTGTGCTAAATGGCGGGAGATGCAGCGTACGGTCCAGGGGTTGACTCAGGCCTTGCAGCATGTAGCCCAGGGTGGAGTGCGTCAGGGCACAGGAGATGTGCATAGGAGTTTCCAAGGTATGAATCCCCCTAGGTTTGGTGGGTCTACCGATCCCGATGAGGCGGAGAATTGGGTTAAGGAGATAGAGAGGATTTTTAGGGTTATGCAGTATATCGATCAGGAGAAGGTCTTGTTAGCTACGTACTAATTAGAGAGAGATGCGCGGGCTTGGTGGGAAGCTATAGAAGAGACATTGTAAAATGATCAAGTTTTGTGGAATGAGTTCGTGGAGCTTTTCAATGAGAGGTATTTTTCGGTGCGGGTTTAAGAGAAGAAGGCCGCTGAATTTGCATCCCTAAAGCTGAGGAACCTGTATATAGCCGAGTACGAAGCCCAATTTGCTAGGTTAGCCCATTATGCACCGCACCTAGTTAGTACGGAGAAGATGAAAGCTAGGAGGTTTTTGAATGGTTTGAGAGTTGAGTATATTCCACAGTTAGCGCCATTAGAGATTCAGGTGTATGCCGAGATGGTGAAGAAGGCCCAACTGTTGGAAGATGCTTTGGATATGACGGAGCAGATTTCTAGAGGCTTGCCAAGAAGGGAGAAGCAAGTGGTTCCGAGGATAGTGTGCCTACCAATGGGAAGAAGATACCGAATGGTGGTAATGGGGCTCATAAAGACAAGAAGGGTAAGAAGGGAGAGCAATCGATCACTCTTGCTAAGGAGAAGTGCGAGCATTGTGATAAAGGTGAACATCGGTCGGAGGATTGTTGGAGGAACCAAGGAAAGTGTATCCATTGTGGAAGCGGACACCATAGAATTGCTCGTTGTCCCCTGATAAAGGAGCAGGCGCCGCGAGATGGGCAACTGGAGGAACCGAAGCGGCAAGGCAAGCTGCAAGCGATGGAAGGTAACTCTAAACCTGCCTTAACTTTATATTTTCATGCTTAGACTTGGTGATTTTGTATATTAGCATAAATTACAATGAGTCTCGTTAGTCTGCAGTATCAGAGGGTGTTTGAGAGTGGTAATTGTACCCCACTATTAATTTGGAAAGAATCGTATGAATTTAGAGGACCAAATTCCTTAAAGTGTGGGAGGGTGTAGCAACCCAAATTTTTGAATAAGTAAAATAATAATATCTAAATTTTTACACGAAAATAATAATGTTTGCTTAAACTGAATTTTTAAATGAATAAGATAATATTATTTTCTGAACCCAAATTTTAAAATTTCAATAAAAATATGCATATTGTAGACATCAACATTTCCAGCAACTTTGTCTTAAGAAATGAACCCAGAATAAAATTTGATTAGACCCAATTTCGAAGTTAAGGCTAAAAATCATAGTTTTGTAAGAACAACCTAAATCGCCTAATTGGACCTCAATTCTCGACTTAATGGGCTCTGATCGAAGCCTAACCGTAGCCCAACCCTGATCGATTCTTCTACGAAAACCCTAACCCTAGACTCTCCAATTCGGCGCGACGATGGTTGATTTGATTGACCCCGAGTTTCTCGTCGTTTTCCCCTCTTTGGACTCTTTAGATCGATCCGATCGCTAGAAGCCTCAATAAACTTTATAAATAGGTGGCCTTCGATCCCTAGAAACCCTATTTGCTTCGACGGCTGGTGGCGTGCTAGATCGTGGGAGGAGTTTGACGTCTAGGGCGGTTCGATTTAGGGTTTCGGCGACTTCTTCCCATTTACTTCTCATCGATCTAAGGTAGGTTTCTCTCAGGGTGAACCCATAATAAAATATGTCATTTTGTTCGGCATTCTGTTGTCTTTCTTTTGATACTAGTTTGCCTAATTTTAGTATACCATGTCGATCGAATTTCTTAGTTTACTCGAAGGTGTAGACGAAAGGTTGCCTTCACTTTAAGCTCATCTTATATTGGTTTAACTTAGCCTAAACCCAAATCAAATCATGATATCTTATTTGTCTTCGAATGCTCTTTCCAACGGTACCATTTTGCCTAACTTCCGTTCACTATATTGATCGCAATCGTCATTTTAGTCAAGGTCTGTCAGAGTTCGCCGCCGGCAAATCTCAGGTTTAAAAATGGTCGTACCAGTGACCGCTTGATGAATAAACGGTCACGCGATAGACCATCTTTCTCTCCCCAATTTTTTTAAAAAAATATTATTTTATGATCACATCTCTTCTCTTAGACGCGTCCTTGCATTTTTATTTTATTATCATTATTATTATTAGCCAATATTCCCAAGAAATTATGGCCGTGTCTTATCGTCTTGACGTTTTACTTTGGACGCGTCCAGCTACCTGGACACCTTCATTGATTATTTTAATATATATATATATATATATATATATATATATATATATATATTACTTTAGCGATTTTCCTGAGACCGTCTTATGCTAGTTGCGGCCTGCAGAATATCGTTTTTCTCTTATTTTCTAGCAGAAAATCGGCTCATTTTCTTGCGTATTAGGCTATGTTTATGCTGTCATATTGCTCGCTGTTGAAGCTAAAACACTACAAAACATGACCATTAGGTTGATGAAATAGTCAAGTTCGAATTTTGATCATTTCTTATCTTTCTATTGTTGGAGAAAAATGTAGAAATAAATGGTTAAATCATGGTTTAACTTGTAGAAATTTTGGTACTATCCTTTAATTGTTGTTCATAACTCGTTACCTTCGTAAGATTGGTTGAGAGTCGTGCCACTCCGATAGTTTCGACTTACTGCTACACTCGTTTTCCGCTGATTTTAAGCCATTAATTCTTGGACATCGAATACCTCTCCGTCGGATATTCCTTCCGCCAGACTAGGTGTTCATGTTCTGAAGCCTCCGTAAGACTCCGCAAGTCTGGGATTCCCACTAGGACGCCGAGCAGGTTGTACCATCAAATCCTTCACCCATTGGAAGTCTATTTTTGGTGGAACGAGGCCCTGTCGAAGTTCTGCCAAAATTTTGTCTGATTGATGAAAACGGCCCTTCCAAGACTGCCATTTGATGGTTGCGGTCTTGCCTAGATAGTCTTATTCTCGGAGGCATGTGGCCACTTTTTGACGCGTCCTGTGTCCCAAACGCCTTCATGTAAAAGCGTCTGATTCCTCAGACACGTTCATGATTAGGACCCGACTCAATTTAGCCAGTTTTGTCGAACCCACTTGATTGCGGTCCCCTCATGACCGTCACCTTAGGGTAGTGATGCAAGGCTGATCGTTTCTTCGTGCAGCATCCCGAATTTTTCCGTTTCCATGGTTATTTTGTGTTAAACTATTCCAGCCTCTCCAGGCTATTATATCTCGTGATTATGACCTTTGTGGAGTCTATTGTGACATTATGTTCCGTGAAAAATCATCAAATATCCTTCTTAAAGTCATTTTTCCTAAATGACTTTCCCTTGATAATTGGAAGTCTGTAAGGAATCTATTTCCTACTCATGTTATCTTGCTTTCATGAGCTATTCTTGGAAAGGGCCCTGATCTGGTCCTAGGGGTGAGGCTAAGCCCAAACATGTACCGGTATTATGAATGATCAGGTGTGGCATTGCACCAACTATACGCAAGATTCGAGCTAGACATATTTACATCATGGGCATCTTCCTTATATGCGTGACTTGATATGTTTGAATATGAGGTCCGGAAGGAACAATTTGTGATATGAATATTAGTACTTGTTATCTCTTGTACTTGTTCCAAGTTATTCTCTTTCCATCATGTTCTTGTACCTGTCTCTTGTTATCTTAGTATTGAGCCTCCATGTGACCTTGCTACTCTTTTGATAATGATTATGTTTCCCTTCACACATTGTTGTATTTCATGTATTATTAAATGGCTAATCATTTATATTTTGCCTGATGATAGAGTGTAATTCCTACTGAGCTTCTCGCTCACCCAGTTTCCTCTCAAAACTTTTTAGGTATTAATGAAGAAACTACTATAGATGGGAGCGGGCACAAGTGATGGAGTTCTCGAGTTTTGAGAGTTGTCTTTTTATTTCTCTTAAAGTCAAGTCCTGTAATATTGATTTGTTTCTTTTTCTTTTATCGATGTGATAGAGTCAAGGTTGTAATAATGACTTTCGATATCAATAAAACTTATAGTTATTTTTGGCGCCATTGTCTTGTGTTTTTGTCTTTTGGTTTGCTCTGTATCATGAATGAATCACTGTCACGTTCTGAGCATGTCTTCCGCTGCTATCAGTTCGGGCGTGACACTCTCTCTCTTGCTCTAGCAATCCTACTGCAACTCCACAAGCTTCGATCCTCAACGCATCGGAAATCACAACACCAGCCATGAATTCTCGCACACATAGCCCAGCTGACACTCATCCTTCCTTAATAATGCCAACACACCCTTACGCATCAAGGGATGGGCATAACTTCTCACAGGTAGTCGTACTGCCAGGACACAGAGCACCTCTCACACGGAATCCTTGGCTCACTCGTGGAGGCCAACCAAACCAAACCTACGATGAAAGATGGTAGAATTCAACCAAAACACAATTCTCTCCAACCAAGGAGACACTAACATACCTCCTACAAAATGGGAGGTCTCCACACTTGACCCGATCTTGAATCTCACGGATGCTGGGAACATCACCTTCCAGCACCAAAGAAAACCATCGCTACCATAAGGTTAACTCTTTTGATAACGCTTGCTGAGTGTCTCGCCGGACTACACTGGTAGCATTTCCCGGTACACCGTCATGACTTGCCAAAAAATAACTCACTACTCCTCGAGCACTGACTCTACTGATCGCCAGCCACACTATGTCACAGCAGCTGAGCAAGCTGCTATCACACGCTCCCTTCCTATGCTTGTCTCTGATCCTAGAATCATTAACCTGACAAAAAGCTTACCAGAAAGTGAAAAATTCACTAAGGACGCCAGGCTCGATGGCTGCTGCACCACTAACCTCCGAACAATATTCCCTCGAATATGTCCTTGCTGATGTTGACACTCGTTTTTAACCCGCAAGTTGCGTCATTTCTCTTATTCATCATTTTTATGTCCCGAATTATCCATTATTTTTTAGCCTTCCTTGGATAGATTTTGAGCCCATTTTCATTGTTCCATTCCCTTTGAGCCTTATAGATCATGATTTCTTAGAGTTCTGGAGCTTATCTTATCACCTTCCGGCCTTCTAAGTTGACTTACGGCCCATTTAGGTCGACTTCCTTCAAGCATTCGGCCCCTTTCGCTGCGCAGTCTTGAAAAATAGTCCTTTTTCATCCTCTTCCATTCCTCTATTCAAAACGTGCCCTCCATCGAAGTTGTTCTTCCTTTAAAGATCTACAATTTCATCTTCCACGCCATTAGCCAGTTCTCCACCAATTTCAAGTTATTCATATTTTTCCGGTGTGTTGTTCACCTGCATCCCAGAATTTTCTCTCTCTATTCTTGCCCTAGTTTCTCCATCTTCCACTCATTTTCTCATCTTGCTCTCTTCATAAAAGTTGTTTATCTTTTCATTATCTACAATTTATTCTTCTATCACTTTTGCTAGTTCTACACCGTTTGGGATATATGATCAGATTTCCAAAGTCGTGCAAATAGACTACAAAGGATCGTGCAAATTACCGTTTCTTATTGAAAATGGTTGGTCGACCGACCATTTGTTCCTTAGCAGTCAGTCGACCGACCTCTAAGTAAATTGCTAAGAGTCCATCCTGCACTGGACTCTGCCCCGATTCTGCACGATGGGCCTATCTTGCGGCGGCTGTAACTTCTAGAATATAACTCCGAATTGACCCCCGTTTGTTTCTATCTCTTGCCCTTTAGATTATCTCAAGTTTGATCTATAGAACTTAGATTTTCATTGACTATATCTCTCGAAATCTTGGTCTAAAGATTGGGATTTAGGTGTCCTAGTTCAACTCAAACTCTATTTTTTGAGCGACGTGGCCTCCTTGCGGCGAGCATATCTTCTAGAATACTCCTCCAAATCGAGTCCCGTTTATTTCTATCTCTTATCCTTAGTGTTATCTCAAGTTTGATCCATAGTACTTGATTTATCTTGGACTATATCTCTGAGAATCGTGAGAGGAAGTTGGGGATTTTTCTGAAAACTCTATATAAACTGCCCAGTTCGAAGTCGCGACGGGGGGCGCGTTTCCAAGGCGACGGCGAAGCCATGCCGCACAGTCTTCATCCTCCTTTGACCTTAGCCTAAACAGGGAAGTATTAGCTTCGTTTGGTTCCTTATTTTCTCAATTTCATCAACGTTTGCCCTCTTAATTTTGCCCCTCCTTTTGATAAATCATCACAGTTTTACTAGTTTTCTGCTACAAGTCCGGGACGGGGGCCTATTCATCAAGTCGGGGCGGAGTCATGCTTCATCCTTTTCGTCCTCCTTCAACTCCATCTTGAAGAGGGGAGTATTAGCTTCATTTTGATTATATGTGTGCCTTATTTCTCCTATCTTTTCCCCCTCTTCCAAGCCCCAACTTTTCAGGTTTCACCACTCTGTTCTGCACTTTTCTGAAACCCAGATTTCTTGCGATGGGGGCACGTTTGCGTCGTCGGAGTGAGGCCATGGTGCACTTCTGATCCGCCCTTTCAACTCTAGGCTCTTAAGGGAAGTATAATCTTTATTTTCCTTGATTTTGGGCTCATTATGTTGTCATCTTCATACATATTTTTGTCCATGAGTTTTGCACTTTCATTCTGTTTTCACACTTAGTCTCTGTTCTATCTTGTTCTGCACCCTTCTATTTTCTTGTGTTTTCCACCCCGTTTTTCACTATTGTCTTCCCCGTTTTTAACCCTTCTTTTTGCCCTAGTTTTACCACAATATTCCCACCTTTCCATAGCATCCACTCTTTCCTTTTTTGGTGTCCTATTCTGTGAGATATTCATCATTCTTTGAGTCCATTTTGTGCATTGTTTGCATTTTCTGCACTGTTTGCATTTTCCCCCAAATCTCTGGTGTCATAACTTTCTGTCCCAACCTCTTGTTTTGTCTTTGTTTCGTAGGAAAGCATGGAAAGTGAGGCCCTTACCTTCTAGCCGGTTGTAAGGCGAGGAGAGGTAATCCATGTTATCCCCGCATTATTTATATTTAGCGCGATCATCTTTTTTTCCAAGGTACACAATGCACACATAGCCTTCTTTCACATTCTTTGGCGTTGTCTTTCCTTGGTGGCGATCACGGTATTCTTCTACATCTTTTTTCGCCTTTGCCTTACTATATGATCATGCTACCATGTTTACATAGTCACATGTTCATGATGTTCATTTGATTGGCACATTATGTTATCACTTATACACATATACTTGTTCATGTGACTTGTGACGCCACGCTCCACATTTCTATACCCACAGCTTTTTTGGCGATCACGGTGGGACATCTAGTGCCCAACACTTTGCTTATGCTTTGCTGCGATTTTGGTGTGTATATCCATGTTTAGATAGCATTTCATGTTCATATTGTTCACTTTGTTTGCATCCATATTGTCATGTTTGCACATATTCATCATATCTTGATTTGTTAGATTTAGGCTAGAAATTGCATACACTCCGGTGCACATAGGGTCATACATTGCATATCTTAGTTGCATTCCTACCTTCATAAGTGATCCTCTCGCCTCCATATCTCTTGGGGTCGACTAGGTGATCTTATTCGGGACCTCCATAAGTCCCCGCGAGCCATGGATTCTCACACAGACGCCGGGCCGGTTGTACCTTTCCACCCCTTAGGCTTGCATTTTGCATACGTGTGAGAGAATTAACCTTAGTCAACCTAAAGTTTGGACCTTATTCTCATAATATTTCTATCTTGAGGGAATTATTTTTAATTTAAAATCATTAAAAGGTCTATTAAAACCCCTAAAATATTTCCCATCATATCAACTTGTTCGACGTGGGTGAAAACTCTCACATTACATTGATTGTGTTGTTTGGGCTTGTCCAAGCCCATTAGTGATGTTTTGAGTTGCATTCACATATTCTTTGTTGTTAGGCCCATTTAGCTTATCCCATTTTGTGTGTCCATTGTCCAGTCCCATTCTCCCTTAGTCTTTGGGTTAGTGGGTCAGTCCCCTCTTGTCCTTAAGCCCATTAAGCCATTGCTTCTCCACTTGTATTCTCCTTGATATCTTTGTATTAAGTCTCTATTTGCCCTCATGGAGCATCATTCTAATCCCTTGTATCATTCTTTTTCTGAATCTTCTTCCTATTCCGGCGTGGAATCCTCTTCCCACGCGGGCCCATCTTCTCGTGGTCCCTCTGATCCATCCGAGGAACAGGCTAATCTCATGGACCATCTATCATGCCTTGTTCGCCAAATGGACCCGGCCCAGACTCAACATCTTATTGCATCTCATCTTCATGGGCCTCCTTCTCTTAATGGGCCTTCTTCTCTCATTAATGGGCCTTATCATCTTAGCGGGCCCCATTCTCCTAATGGGCCTTATTTTTCTAATGGGCCTCTTTCTTCTCCTTCATATGCTGCTGGCCTAATTTCTAATAATCCATTCTATCTTAATCGGCATGCTCCTTCTGCCCTTGTTGCCACTAGCCCAATGGATCCATATGCCAACGTTTCTTCCAGGCCTGCATATCCTTCCACTCCCGAATGGGCCCTTCTTCTTATCAGCCCGGATCTTCTTATCCGGCCCAATATCATCATTCTGGTCCAAGTTCACAACCTCTTGCTCAAGTTGGTCCATATTTTTCTCGATCTCGCCCTACTCCGGAGATGATTGCTCAAGCCTAACGCCAGCTTGATGAACTTCAACGATAGATTGATCCCAAGTCCTCCTTAAGTATTCCATTCGTATTTCAAGGTCTTCAGCTTCCGCCATCTTCCCAAATCCCCGCATATCGCCGTTATGGTGGAGTCGGTGACCCGCGTGTGCACTTAAAGGTGTTTCTTTATGAGTCAGCCCAGTTTCGACATGACCAACGCTTAATGGCCTATCTATTCGGTCTGTCTTTGGAAGGCCCCGCTCGGGATTGGTTCTTCTCCCTTCCGCAAGAGCAAGTTGTAAATTTCCAAGCCGTGCAAGACAAGTTTATTCAACAGTTTCAAGACCAAGTTGGGCCCAGGTATTCTATGGTGGATTTGGCCCATGAGAAGATGAAGCCCGAGGAGGATTTCTGTACCTTTACCGACCATTGGCGCCGCCTCGCCGCACAAGTCCCAGGGCACATTCCGGAGCAAGAGCTGATCAAGATGATGATTTCCAATGCAACGCCCGAGTATCGCTTCATCTTAGCCCTCAATGACATTACTTCCTGGCAGCAACTCTATAGTAGAGCCCACTTCATTTGTCAACAAATCCAAGATTCCCTTGACCCCGAGTCTTCTCCAACTTCTATGCCCACTTACACCCCATCATCTACATCTACTTCCACCTCCATGTATCAAACCTCCACGAGTCATCCTTCTGCTTCTACATACCCGTACACTTCCGCAAGTCAGCCCTCCACGAGTCAGCCATCCGCTTATTCGTACCCTCATGTGTCTCCGCATGTGTCTCCACCCCCGGTCAAGGAAACACTACATCCCGAGCAGGTGGATGCCATCTATATACCCCCTCATCCTACTCCACATATGCCTTCACCAAATCTCTCCACCACTAGCCAAGCACTATTGCCTATGCAACCTTCACTTTCGTCTCCACAACCTTCTCCACCATTACATATCCCTTGGCATCCACCTTGCCCGAAGCAGGCTCCTCGTCTTCCATTGCCGGACTGTTTCACTGATATCTTTCGGGCTTTGATAGCCACTCACGTGTTGCCACTCTCTCCGGTTGTGCCTTGTCGACCCGCGGTTGGGAATATGCTTTGGTTCTGTGAATTTCACCGCCAGCAGGGGCATTTGGTTGTTGATTATCCCGAGTTCTAGGATTATGTTTATGATCTGGAAGCTAAGAAAAGGATTGATTGGGCCGCTATTCACAAAGTCATTTTACATCTTCGCAACCAACAGCAGCAGCAAGAAGTGCCGCCTGGGCAGCCGTCTCCGTTACTTCGAGACCAAGGGCACCCCTGTGATTCTTCGTCTAGCACTGTGCCCGCTCCGTCACCCAGTTCGTTACCCACACCTACTCCTGCTCCTACGCCTATGTCTCCACCTACCCCATCACCATTGCCATCTCCTACCCCAGCTCCATCCCCGCCACAAACCCAAGCCTTTGCTCAGGCTAGTGCCTCCCCTTCTTCTCCCGCCGCCACTTCCACTACTTCTATCCCTAACACCGCTCGACGTGTTGTGTTGACACGTTGATGGTGGACACCACAACCTCCCTCTTCACCCTCTCCACCTCCATGTCCACTACCCCCATCGTCTTCATCACCATCCTCACCATCTCCATTGCCATCACCATCATCTCCGTCTCCACCACCAGTGCTTCCATCACCACCTCCATCTCCGCCATCACCTTTGCCCGAGCCTAAGCAAGCTACACCTTTGCCTTTACCTTTACCCTCAGCCACGCCTTCACCTTCGCCTTTGCCGCCACCCGAGCCTATCATCGCCACATCGCCTGCGCCTTCACTTTCCATCACCATCCCCATTGAAGCCTCCAGGTCTTCCAAACCTTCACCTACGCCACCCAAACATATTCCCTCTACTTCTCCATCCACTTCCACCCCACGGAGCGGGTGTGCATTATCTCTGATGCCTCTTGGGTCTGGTCCCCATGGAGACGATGAGCCGAATCAGGATGATGCATTGCCGGTCGTGTATTACAAGATTCAAGATTTTATCTGTCGCATGCCAATCTGCATCCTGGTCTCTGGCTATTTTGGGGATGATGTGCCAGCACTCCCGATGATGGTTGCTAAAAAGAGCCCCCTTGCACTGATGCCAATGTCTTCAAGAGCAAGACCGGTGGCAATCTCATTGCTCACCGGAAAGTTCACCATTGATGTTGTTGTTACTTCTCGCTCCATTACTGTTCAGTTCACTAGCAAAGAAGGGTTCTCCACCCATATTTTGCTAACTCATAAGGCTGCCAAAGGATTGGTGAATTCCATGTTCAAGGGGCAGTTGACCGTATTTTTTGCACTTTCGAAGGACATTCTACACATTATATGCAACCTCTCTCAGTTTGTCAGTATGTCGGCCACGTCAATGCCGTGTATTGCTCTCCCTCATATTCATCCTTCTCTACTAGCAAGGGAGTTACGCTTCAAGTCTGATTGTCGAGTGGAGCTGCCAAATCTCATGCTACTTGTGCCAAGTAACAAGACTCCATGATTCTATGATATTCAGCATTATGAGGAGTTAGTTGTTCAAGAATGTCATCTACTATTGTTAGCGTCGGGTGTCTAGGGGCAACTGCCCCGATGAAGCTGCATATTCATATCCGGGTCAGGTCCTCTGCCAGATGGGCGCGTTATTTAAGGAGACACTGCAAATCAAGAAGCCTAAAGGTCCGGGTTCGCGTCAAGCAGGCCCGTGTTCAAGAGATTTCGGCTAAGAAGAGACGGCGGCGCAAGTACAGGGGCAACAAGATGTGCACTCCGGGGTCCACTCCTTCTTCTTCTTCCTCTCGTTCATCATTTCTCCTGCTCAGCTCCCACCCTTGGGTGGTGTATCTTCCCACTTCAGATACTGTTTCAAACATTTTCTCCTCTCTTCCCCAGTCCGAAAACCCCCATTCCTCTTTTTCCTATCTAGAATCTCTGGATTTTCCCTCCTCTCACAACTCTAGGCCTCGGCCTATGCCCTCTCATTATCCCGATCTTGTGACATCTCCCGATTCTTCTCCCCCGGTATGTTCGGATTCTGCTTCTGATTCGCCCCCGACCTTGTCGGGTGATTACCATCCTCGTTCCCCGACCATGTCGAGTGATTGCCCTTCCCTTTCCCCGACTCTATCGGGTGAGTCTCATTCTCCTTCTCTAACCATGTCGGATGATTCCCATTCCCCTTCTCCGACCATGTCAGATGATTCTTCTTCTCATCTTTCTACTCATTCCTCCTCACCATTTTGGGGTCATTACCCTTTTTCTTGCTATTTTTAAGGCTTTAGTCCGCCTTGATCTCAGTTGATCTCTGCTTATTCTGTATCTGGCTCCTTGTTATCAGGGTCTTTGTGCCTTAACGAGGGAGTTCTAGCCCTTATCTCTCTTCCTTTTTAATCCTTCTTCGTCCAGTTTGGTGTTTGCCGCTCCTCCGTGTCGAGGAATCTACAACCTCTTGCTATCCTCTCCATTTTGTCATGTTAAGTAAGGAGTATAAAGCTCGTGCTGCCTTAAAGCTCATTGATTTTTTTTTTAACTAAAGTTGATACTTGCAAGGGGGGAGACGGGAGAGGGGGTTCATCTCTTCATTGCGGAAGAAGATGAAAATACTTTCCCGGCCACCAGGCAAGCCTTTTCATTAAGCATAGCAAAATAAAGGGAGATACAGGAGGAGGAGAGAGAAGGGGCACCAAACAGATAACAATAGGTGGTGCAAGCAAAGAGCAAAGAAAGAAACGGCACGAAGGCAGAGGAACAATCTGCCAAGACTGGCGAGAACCCCTGCATACAACGTCAACAGTCCCGAGGGGAGCTGGTGGAGTTGGATCTGCAGAGGGAACTCCTAGTCGCAATCCCGCCCGATCTCGCAACCGGTCGCGAACGGTCCTCACGGTGCTCACCGACAAAGATGGTGTGAGCACGAGTGAGGTCAAACAACGCATCCGAGATCGGCTCGACACCCGAAATGTGGAGTCGCTGGATGGTGGAGGTGAAGTTGATCTGTTCCTCAGAGGCGTGAGGTTGCTCCTCCATCCCAGCGGCCCTAGAGGGGCGGTCGGGGGAGGGAGGCGCTTGCTCATCGGAGGAAAGTGCTCAACGGTAAGAGGACCTAGCAGCATGCTTGACGGCGTCGGCGAAAGAGACGTGAGTGGCCAGAGGCGGAGGACCAGGGGGAGTGGTGACCGACTCCACCTGTGTAGCTGCAGCCGCGGTGGAAGGAATTGCTGGAGCAGAAGAGCCGAGAACGTCCTGAGGGCAGGTGGCCGGGGACCAAGGTGGAGCATTGGCATTGAGCCCCGCGCCAGAGGTAGCAGGCGGCTGACCGGAGGGAGCAGCAACCCCAGGACGGCACCCCACTGAGTCCTCAGCAGAGACGACATCGACGTCCAGAGCTTGGGCAAACAAGGCCGGAGAGGTGGGGGCGAGGCTGGAAACAACGAGGTGTGGGTGCGCTGAGCCCTTCTCCCCAGCGGCAGCGATAGGGAGCGCAGGTGGCGAAGCAAGCGGGGCCACGCAGGCAGCAGAGGACGGAAGAGGACCCCCTCCCACTGTGCTCGAGAGGCGGTCAGCAGTAGAGGCATCAACACCCAGGTGGTGGTTGACGGGCTCCACGATGGCCGAAGTAGCAGTGGACTGAGGGCGGACCGTGGCAAGCTTCGGTGAGGGATCCAATGGAAGGCCCAGAGAGGGCAAGGAGCACACTAGTGGCTGGAGGGAGCCACCAGTAGAAGCTGCGCCAACGTCACTGGCACGGCCATCAGTGGCCAAAGTGGTGGAGGCGAGGCTGGCCGCTACGTGGAGTGGGGTCCCAGACCCCAACTCCCCAATGGCAGGAACATGGAGCACAAGCGGCAATGCAGGCGGGGCCGAGGCCAGTGCAGCATCGCATGCAGTAGAGGGCGCGTGTGGGCTGACCGCAGCCACACCAGTCGAAGCTGCCAGAGCAGGATCATCCAAGGCAAGAACCGGGGCTGCAGGAGCAGCGCCATGGCTCCCAGGAATAGGCGTTGGAGGAAGCACCGGTGGGAGGAGATAGCATGTAGAATGGCCAGCAAGGGCAGTAGTAGCCAAAGAAGGCATCGAAATTCCAGAGCCGGGCAGTACCCCGGTGCCAGGCGTGGACCGCCAAATCGGGCTAGGAGCAACAGAGGTGGCATGTGGGCGAACCCGTCCGCCAGGAGCACCGGCACCAACCAACCTGGCCGACGGCGGTGGGGGCTTCTTCTTACACTCCAAGGCCAGATGGCCCAAGCGGCGGCAAGAGGAGCAGAAGAGAGGGGGGTCCGGGGTGACAACCGGTTGCCAGAATCCGCCAGTGCCAATGCCCACCCACACACAGTGGGGGAGCTTCTTGGAGATATCCAGCAGGACACAGACCCGCGCAGCGTGTGCACGGGTGAGGCAGAGGGTATTCCGGTTGATCTTCAGGGTTGGCCCTATACTGCCAGCGATGGAGAGGATGGAGGCTTCATGGTAGAAGTTGACAGGGAGGCTCGGAAGCTCAATCCAGACAGGAACAAGGGGCGAGTCCTGCTCCGGCGAGAAGTCGAGCGCCCATTGGAAGAACCAGAAGGGCCGGCCATGGACAAGCAGAGTCTCTTTGAGGAGGACCTTCAAGTAGTCTTCGCGGTTGGAAAAATGAAGGAGAAGGTGCCGACGGTCCATTGCACTAAGCAGGAAGTCCTGCAAAAACTGGAAACGTTGGGCTAGGTGAGCCCGAATGTCAGCAAATGTAGGCCTGCCCTTGGGTGTCCTGGCGATGACAGCAAAGGCAAGGGGTTGGCAAGTCAGCTGGACTTCTTCAAGCGAGAAGAACGCTGCAGGTTCGCCAGAGTCCGTGGTGGCCGGGGAATGGATGGAGAGGGGCAACACCGGCGGAAGGAAGGAGCTCAAGACCACATGGGAGAACGTAGGGGCGGCAGTCGAAGAGTGAGAGGCCGGGAGTGACCCTCCCAAGTCGGCAGCAGCGGCGGCTCCCTTCACCGGCCAGGAAGAGCCTCCGTCCGCCCGAGGCCGGCCACCACCTGACGGCTGTGAAGCAGGAGGAAGACCCAGCGCCTGAGGCCGACCGGCAGCACCGGCCGAGGGGGGGACAACAACAAAAGTTGGACGAGGGCCCTGCCCAGAGGAAGAGCCTGGCGCGCAAGGGCCACCGGTAGGAGGATAGTCCTCTGACAAATAGGGCACCACAGCCGCCTCCGAAGCTGGCGCGCGCAGCTCCCCGACCGGCGGAGCAGCGGTGGGGGGCACCATGGGTGCAAGGGGGCCACCAGGGCAGGCTACCGGAGCCGTGGAGGAAGCCCCCCGAATGGGCTGAGCAGAAAATAGAGCACCGTAACGCGGTGCTGTCCCGTCGAGGGAGGGGCCAGTCAATGCGGGGGGAGCGGTTGACTGAAGGGGGACGTGTCCAGTAGCCTGGGATTGCGCGGGCAGAGGGTGGGCGATCGACGGTTGAGAAGAGGTCTCTACAGGTGGCGTGCAGACTTGGGGAAAAACGTGGCATGCAGGGATAGGAGGTGGGGCAGACATGGAGCGGAGAGGGAGGCCATCGTGGGAAGAAGATCTGGCCGAGGGACCTGCCAAAGCACCCGGAGGGTCGTCGGCGGGAAGAGAAGGGAGGGCCGTGGGGTGAGCAGGACCGCCGGAGGTGCAGGCAACCGGTGGCAAAATAGAAGGAGGACCTCTCGCATAAGCACCATCACCCGGGAGGGACGACCCAACGCCACTCGCGAGCATGCACTCCACAGCAAGAGAAGGGCGACCAGAGGAGGGCCCCGCCACAGCAGGGACACCGACGGTGAAAGCACCGGCGGGAAGGGGAAGCCAGACGCACCAACGACGTCGACGGCGGCAGAGCCAGCAGGGGGGGCTGGGAAGGCCTGACCGAACCTACGAGGAAGGGAGTGGCGTCAGGACGAACTGGCTCGGGAGGAACACCAGCGATGGAGCCAAGCAGCATGGAGGGAGGAAAGGGGGAGGGGGGAGGGGGAAGGCACACGACCTCCCCCCTCACCAGCAGCCATCACCGGAGCTCAGGCAAAGCAGCCGGGGGGCAGACCACGGGAGGGAAGAGCTCGCGCGGGAGAGGCTCCAGGGGGGGCCGGAAGAGAGAGAAACGCATGGAGAAAAAGGATGTCTGTTTCATTGCTTGTCTTAAAGCTCATTGATCAACATCGCTTCAGGATACTAATTTCACACTATAGATATGCAAGGTATCATTATTTTGTGCAAGAAAATGTTATCATCGCTATTATCTCTCTTACTCCTGCACACGCTTATAATAATGTTGGTTCCTCACATGGTTTGAGTGGCTTCTAGAAATTTTTTTAGTTAAGTGTCAAAATGAGTTCGCTTCTACAGCATCCTTAGACTGGTGATAGCTCCACGTTGGGAGTCTAGTTTCTTTCCCTGATCGTTGAGGGTGACCTTTTGTATGGGTTTTCCACACACTACACGGTGAGCCATACCCGATCTCTCTGAGGCACACCGTTGCTGCTTTGGCCATATTATGGGTATGCACAAAGGTCTTTTCTTTTCTCTTCTCGGTCGAGTGCAGGGGCAAGAGATGGATGGATGAGATGACCGACCTAGGCGCTCCCTAATACAGGAGAGGTCTCAAACAGGGGTAGTCTTGACTCTCATAAAAGTGAGCTTTCATGTTCTATCTAGCCAATAAGGGCTGTCAAAAGAAAATCAAAGGAAATAAATCAAATACAAAATTATGAATCAAAGGCATGGCAAGAGTGACAGTACAGTTCCCCGTGGGACGTCATGAGCCCGGTCGCACGCGTGCCTAGTAAATATGGGTCTCAAAATCAAAGACACAAAGTCCTGGCGCAACAGACTATATCTTTGAGGGGTAGTGCCCTGGAAGGAATTCAAATCCCGATGTCTCCCATCCTGCATAAAGCTTCTCTCCAATTTTCTTCTGCTTCTCCCTCTTAGGATGGGTTGAATCTCGGGTATGGCCTTAGTAGGGGCACCGTTCTTTGGAGACAGTTGGTTATGGTATGCCACCCTCGTATGCACGCCCTGCTTAAGGGAAATCTTTAATGAAAGGGGTAGGAACAACGATCCCTGGCCAGTAGTTCGAGCCCATCTTGGGTGCTGCGGTTGCTATTTCAAAAATTCTAAAAAATGAGATATTTTCAAGAAGCCCAACAAAAATCAAATATTGTCAAAAATCCAAAAAAATCAAGAAAATTGAAAAATCTACAAATATTTGTCTTTTGTCCTTTACATTTTATTTTAAGAACAGATACATAATATGTTTGCTAAGTGTGCTGGTTGTAGGTGCTCAAGCATTACTCGCTCCATATTTTGATCTATCTGGTTCCTGTTCATATCTTATGATCTATTCTCTTCTTCAATCCATATCTCTCGATCTGTTCTGAAACTCGTGTCCTTCTCAGCTCTCGCTTTGCTTCATCATATCTTTATGAGAAGGTATTACCTCACGACTATGAACCTGGCGGTTCTGCTTCATTTTGATCTTGGGCTTTGATTGAAGGGTGTGTTTGTCATGTCTTTCATCCCGTCGTGTCTTTGTCACATGTTTATGTCCCTTCGTGTCATCCCACGCACATTGTTTTGTCCCTCACGCATGTTGTTAGTTGTCTTGCATATGTTGTTTATCGTCCCTCTATGTCCCGTGTGTTGTCCCACCGCGTTGTTATCATGTCCCACCATGTTCATCATGCATACATGTGATTTGTTCATGCCATTGCATATGTGCTTGTTTGTCTTGTTGTATTGTTTTTCATTCGTTTGATCATGTTGTGTTGTATGTCGTTCAGTTTATGGTTATGTTATTGTCGTTATGTTCATGCTTGTTTATCATGTTCATGTTGTTGGTTGTCTTATACCAGAAAATCTGAAAAAATGCTATTCCGCTTGACAGGTAAGTCATGTATGGCTCTCCATCCCTACTCATTGTTGCATTACTATATGGTATTTACATTATTATAACCTCTCAAGGACCGGCTGGTTGTCCGTGTATTCTAGGATCGGATGTTCCCTTTAGCAAAAACGATGATGATTTAGGAGCATACAGTTAATTGTTGGATAGGCCGTTAGGTTGAGTCGGGTGGGGAACGATGGAATCTGTCTCACACGCCGTGGTTGCAAGAAGACTATTGACCTCGTCTTGGCTCAATCTAGCAATATTATTCTTGAGTACTTTCTACTTTATTCTTTCTTTGTATTCGTTTTGAAATTTTCTTTATTTTAGCCCAGCATGCATCATGTCATTTTGAGCACTCACTCCTCCTGATCCGTTCAAGGTTTTCTCCTTAGCAATGGTTGATTGTGTTGCCTTTCTCTTGGATAAGAGATTCTCATTCCACTCCGAATTTGAACGATTTCTCTGATCTACTCGCTCGGTCTGGTTGGCCAGCGTGATTCTTGTCTGGATTTTATCTCAGTTTCACTTTTCTTTTCCAACTCCTACGCTGTGTTTCCTTCCGACCCACTCATTGTCCATGGATTGTGTCCCCAATGAGACTGGTCATGTTTCATTTTCCTCCTTTAGTTAGTTTAGTTCTCCAGACATGTCTCATCCTTGCCAATCATTCCTTGTGGTTAGTTCGGCGTTTTCGGGAGAATTCCTATCGCTTGTTGGTTGTGACGGGTGTCTTTTACCTTGATGCCCGCTATTTTCTCCTCATCATCTATATTTCTCATCGCTTTCACTTTTGCTCCATCTCCTTTCCATTCCGCCTCCACGTCACTTTCGCTCGTTCCCTTGCAAAGCGAACATCAAGGAGGGACATCTGTTGACACCCGTTTTTAACCCGCAAGTTGCGTCATTTATCTTATTCATCATTTTTATGTCCCGAATTACCCATTGTTTTGGAGCCTTCATTGGATAGATTTTGAACCCATTTTTATTGTTTCATTCCCTTTGAGCCTTGGAGATCATGATTTCTTAGAGCCTTGGAGCTTATCTTATCACCTTCCAGCCTTCTAAGTCGACTTACGGCCCATTTAGGTCGGCTTCCTTCAAGCATTCGGCCCCTTTCACTGCACAGTCTCGAAAAATAGTCCTTTTCATCCCCTTCTGTTCCTCTATTCAAAAAGTACCCTTCATAAAAAGTGTTCATCTTTCAAAGATCTACAATTTCTACTTCTACGTCATTTGCCAATTCTCCACCTATTTCAAGTTATTCGCATTTTCCTGATGTGTTGTTCACCTGCGTCCTAGAATTTTCTCTCCCTATTCTCACCCTAGTTTCTCTCTCTTACTCTCATTTTCTCATCTTGCTCTCTTCATAAAAGTTGTTTATCTTTCCGTTATCTACAATTTCTTTATCTACTACTTTCGCTAGTTCTACACCATTTGGGAGATATGATCTGATTTCCAAAGTCACGCAAATGGACTGCAAATGGTCATGCAAATGACCGTTTCTTATTGAAAACGGTCGGTCGACCGACCATTTTTTCCTTAGCGGTCAGTTGACCGGTCGCTAAGCAAACCGCTAAGAGTCAAGCCTGCGCTGGACTCTACCCCGATTCTGCTCGATGGGTCTATCTTGCGGTGGCTGTAACTTCTAGAATATAGCTCCGAATTGACCCCCATTTGTTTCTATCTCTTTCCCTTTGGATTATCTCGAGTTTGATCTATAGAACTCAGATTTTCATTGGCTATATATCTCAGAACCTTGGTTGAAAGATTGGTATTTAGGTGTCCTGGTTCAACTCAAACTCTATATTTTGAGCGACGTGGCCTCCTTGCGGCGAGCATATCTTCTAGAATACTCCTCCAAATTGAGTCCTGTTTATTTCTATCTCTTGTCCATACTATTATCTCAAGTTTGATCCATAGAAACCGATTTATCTTGGATTATATCTTTGGGAATCGTGAGAGGAAGTTGGGACTTTTTCTGAAAACTCTATATAAACTGCCCAGTTCGTAGTCGCGACGGGGCGCGCATTTCCAAGGCGATGGCGAAGCCATGCCGCACAGTCTTCATCCTCCTTCGACCCTAGCCTGAAGAGGGAAGTATTAGCTTCGTTTTGGTTCCTTATTTTCTCAATTTCATCAACGTTTGCCCTCTTAATTTTGCCCCTCCTTTTGGTAAATCATCACAGTTTTGCTGGTTTTCTGCTACAAGTCCGCGACGGGGGCCTATTCATCAAGCCAGGGCGGAGTCATGCTTCATCCTTTTCATCCTCCTTCAACTCCATCTTGAAGAGGGGAGTATTAGCTTCATTTTGATTATATGTGTGCCTTATTTCTCCTATCTTTTCCACCTCTTCCAAGCCCCAACTTTTCAGGTTTTACCACTCTATTCTGCACTTTTCTGAAACCCAGATTTCTTGTGATGGGGGCACGTTTGCGTCGCCGGAGCGAGGCCATGGTGCACTTCTGACCCGCCCTTTCAACTCCAGGCTCTTAAGGGAAGTATAATCTTTATTTTCCTTGATTTTGGGCTCATTATGTTGTCATCTTCATACATATTTTTGTCCATGAGTTTTGCACTTTCATTCTATTTTCACACAGCCTCTGTTCTGTCTTGTTCTACACCCTTCTATTTTCTTGTATTTTCCACCCCATTTTTCACTGTTGTCTTCCCCATTTTTAACCCTTTTTTGCCCTAGTTTCACCACAATATTCTCACCTTTCCATAGCATCCTCTCTTTCCTTTTTTGGTGTCCCATTCTGTGAGATATTCATCATTCTTTGAGTTCATTTTATGCACTATTCTGTATTTTCTACACTGTTTGCGTTTTCCCCCAAATCTCTGGTGTCATAACTTTCTATCCCGACCTCCTTTTGGCGTGATTCTTGTTCCTGCTTCTTCACAACACTCAAGCCTTCTGTTTGGACTTCGTTTGCCATATTGTTCCCATCAGTCTTTGCACCCAATTTGCATTGTTTGCATAGTTTCTCCCGTGACTTGCACTTTTGCACTTTATTTATCTAAGTTAATCATGGCATATTAAATCAATCTCTACACTCTAATCTCATCACAATATACCCACCTATCTTTTCCACTCTTCCACAGGGGTTAAAAATCCTCTCCCCGGTAAGTTTGCCCTCAATCTTTCATGCTACTTTATGCACTTGGACAGATTTCTACACTTAGCATTTTCTAATGGGTTTTGCCTCTTGTTTTGTCTTTGTTTCGCAGGAAAGCATGGAAAGTGAGGCCATTACCTTCTTGCCGGTTGGAAGGCAAGGAGTGGTAATCCATATTATCCCTGCATTATTTATATTTAGCGCGATCATCTTTTTTTTCCAAGGTACACAACGCACACATAGCCTTCTTTCACATTCTTTGGTGTTGTCTTTCCTTGGTGGCGATCACGGTATTCTTCTACATCTTTTCTCGCCTTTGCCTTGCTATATGATCATGCTACCATGTTTACATAGTCACATATTCATGATGTTCATTTGATTGGCACATTATGTTATCACTTATACACATATGCTTGTTCATGTGACTTGTGACGCCACGCTCCACATTTCTAGACCCACTGTTGACACTAACCCATTCTCAATTCCTGGGCCCTCAAAATATCCACTCTTGGGCTGCTACTGCTCGGAGCACCATGCCTGGAACCATAACACGAACCACGATCGGCTCCTGCCTCAGCTTATCGTTAAATCCTGAATCTACCGTTGAACCTTCGCATCTCATCTGCCACCTCACACGGTATGTCTAGTGCGGTGCATAATGGCCTCAATTCCACAATTTGGGCCCAGAACTAAGCCACCGCCACATTATCCTGAATCATTTCCATAACTAACACAACCCTTTCATAAGTAGACATGTAGAACTTAGAACTCACTTCGGCATTTCTACCCAATCCTTCCTCGAAGTCTACCAGAATGATCGGGACTGGAACGTCATCTCCGACACCACAGAGCATGACGAGAATGTTGGGCTCGACAATCAACAACTCACCAGGAGGATTCTCCACTCGTCCGAGCACTCTCTTGATCAAGGCATCTGTTCCACCACCTCAAACCACGACCTTGACGCCTTAGGGGTTGGCTAAACCTCAAACTGGGGTGGCCAAAATGACATTAACACCTTCAGAGCACACTCATGGCCACCTAGCCATGAACTATCCTCTCCAGCCATCGGCTTCGTCGCTGGTATCTCTAATGCTGCATCAGAACTCATACCTGCCGGCAAAACTCTACCCAACTCAGCACAACCGGGGCCACCACCACAGGGGAAGATAACTCTCTATCTGACTCCTTAGGCCCCCGCCGGCACTCTGACAATAACCAAATCCGCCTTCACAGTGCCATCACCACGCACTTTAGCTCTCACGCGAGAAACAACGTGGTAAACAAACACAAAAACCCTATGCCAGTGGCCAATTGTACTGGACTCTCTGGACTATGGAACACTGCAATTATCTCAAATTCCCATGTAAGCCCACAACTCCGCTCTGATACCATCTGTAATGACCAAGATCCGAAAATCGGGAATTACCCGATATCATTCAAATCCTGGCCTGCCACCCACAAGTCAGAAGACTCGGAAGGGTTATTTATTTGTTGTGGAGGTACATTGAAATTTAAAATAATGTAGGAAATAACTACAAAATTAACTATTTAAATAATAGTAAATAAATCACATTTTCAATTTAATAAATTAACCATAGAGTCTAATCCATAAAGTATAGTCTACAGGGAAGAAAACGTACTCACTCATCGGGTACGCCCCCAGGTCTGGCAAGCTGACAACTACGAACCTCTATGATGCACCTCTGAACCTTGAGGAGGAACCACAACACCTAAAAAGAAAGGGGTGAGTCTTATCTCATTGTCTCAGTAGGGGTCCCACGGATCCACACCACAAAACAACGGCGGTAAACAACAGCGGTAATGACAATAACAACAACAACAATAGTAATAGGAGTAGCAACAACAACAATAATGACGGAAGTAACAGCCATAGCAAGAACAGTAACGACAGCAGTCGGTGGAACCACGGCTCTCTAAGCTACTCCTAATGGGAATGGAAAGTAAACTCTGATCTCATAGTCAGGGCCGCCGGAGTAACGAAAACCCCAGCTACGGTATCGAAAAAAGGGACCACAATACCTCTATTGTGAGGGCCCGTCCTCGCTGACAAAGCCCCAACCAAGACCATGCGGTCCAAGAGTACAGGCATGACCGCGCCGTCATGAACCCTACACTATCTACGAGTGAAACCTTGATAACTCTATCGGGAGCCCTAGACCTCAATGTCAGAAAAGTACACGAAAATTGTCTGCAGAACCCTGTCCTAACTGACGGGAAACCAAACCTCGAGTCAAGAGAGTCACGTGTCACATGATAAGAGAACCTGCCCACTAGAAGCAAGGCCAGATGCATCCACTGACGACTTAGTATGTGCCTCCAGTGTCTCCCTACTCATCCTAGGTGAAAACTGAGACACCGTACAAGTAAACGAAGATAAGGGTCTAGTCGGGGTCGTGCCCATCAGCACGCGTCCGTAGTTCCCGACCACGTGTGCACACACTGACTGACTGCACTACGTCAGGCCCTCTAGCTAGTTTTCCTCCTGACCCAGACTCGAGCTGCCATAGTAGGAGGCCCTACGATAACCAGCCTAAAACTGTCTCTCTCGGGTCTAGCTCTCCACCACTCCCAGGTGTGTCGGCACCCACATACCCAGGCAAGCTACGACTAGTGAGGGCAATCACTCGACGTGGGAACTCTCAATAGACCAGAAAACACCGGAGTATTCACGGGCTACGTACATGCCCATCACAAGTATCGTAGAATACAGGGTGGCACGGGGCCACCAGACTCAAGACAACTAGCTAGACTCGCTAATCCAACGGCCATAGAGTCACGCGACTCATCCCAAGGCCATTGTGCCATATAGCACCATGCCGTCAAATTACTCTAGTCCGAGAGTCAAAAACCACGGTCAAAAGGACTTATGAGACAGCTCACAACCGTTGGGTTCATTCCCTCTCTAAGGGAGACTATAAAGCCCCCCACATCCTTGGCTGGGTCACGGGACTCACGGTCGTTGGCCATACTCATGGCCCACACGGAAAATGCTTTCCAAAGAAACTAACACTATGTAGGGATAGCCCTCAGCACCTACACAGGTACACAGTGACTCGAACTAGCATAACGAGGAAGCCCAGAACATACGGGGCCACCCAGACCCTCAAAACCACACGAGCACGCAAATCAAGGTATCATGGTTCCTTCGGACACCCAAAAACATGAACTCGGTCCCCACGGGGTGTCCGGGACATCCACTCCCAGCCTCGCCTCGGCCTACAAACCGCGGGAAAATGGAATGCAAGGGCCAGGGATCCATCCCCCTACATCTCACGATGATTTCCCGAGCTGAGGATGCCAATTCCACGCGAAAACGTGCCTCGAGCCAATGCCAAGTGTGGACAAGCCATCTTTGACATTTTCGCTAGTATATCTCATATTACGCCGTGATGCCCCAAAGTGGCTTACGCATTTGACTTATTTGAGTGATTTTTTATGTTAATCTTGGTTACATATAAAATAAAAAAATTGAGAAAATGTCAAAACAACACAAAGATATATATATATATATATATATATATATGTATATATAGAAAAGGTTGTTTTTAATTTTACATAAATACAAAAAAATGAGAAAGGTTATAAAAATAAACATATATAATAATAACAAAAATATATATATATAATAAAAAAATAACAAATAAAAATAAAAATATGAATCAATAAAGTAAAAGAAAAAAATAAAACAGCAAAAAATATATAGATATATATAAAAAATAGACAAACCAACAAAATAAAAAAAATAAATATTTATATTTTGATTGCTTACCCCACTCCCATGTTTTTAGGATCTAGTCTCCCCCATGATTATTCTCTCTTATCTCACCATCTATCTCCCCCCATCTCTGTTATATATAGAGGGGCTCCTAGAGATCTAAAAGGAACTCACGTAACGAACCCATCTCCTAAATACACACATAACCCACCCCCTCTCTCTCCCACGCGTCTATCTCTCTCTCTCTCTCTCGCTCGCTCTCTCTCTCTCTCCCCCACGCGAACCTCTCTCCCTCTCTCTCTCTCTCCCCCCACGCAAACCTCTCCCCCTCTCTCTTTCTCTCTCTCCCTCCCATGCGAACCTCTCTCGCCCTCTCTCTTTCTCTCTCTTCCTCTTTCTCATGTCTCTCTCTCTCCCTTTTTCTCTCTCTCTGTAATGCCCAAGAGTTTTCTAGAAATTTTTTAGATTTAAATAGAATTATTAAACATTAAAATGAGCTATTAAACGAATTACTATTAATTGAGTCTCATTAAGCAAAGGCCTTCTAATAATAAATAGATTAGGCCCATTTAATTGAACCCAAAGGACCTAAAACCCAAGCCCAAAAGAGTTGGCCCATATTCTAGAAGCTTAATTTCTGGAATTTCAGAATTTAAGTAGATAAATAGGATAAATAAGGGGATAATATCAAAAGAGTTTGAAACTATTCAAATTCGGCGCCCAGGATAGAAAACGATCTATCGCGAGACCGCATGGCAATGAAAAACTGTCTAGCATTAGACCGCTAGGCTCTGCAGATTTCGTGAAAGGAAGAGAACGTGAAAAGCTTGGAACTTGGGCATCCAAATCGCCTAGGATCGATGCTATCTACTAATTAGATAAGTCTAGAAGGCTTGAGGATCGAATTGAAGGCCTAATTGGGACTCTAAGTTTGTTCTAATCCTCAAAACCCTAACTAAACCGATAAATAGACCCCAGAACCACCTTGTGCGACCCTTACATTTGGCTCGCGTGGAACTAAGGTAAGGGGATTTTATTTCAGGTAGGTTCTTTATAATCTTTTATTCATAATATTTAGGTCTAACTCCCCTCAAATTTTCATTCTAGGAGATCAAGTCTACTAGGAGTTAGAGACTTCCAAAGTTACTGCTCCTACACCAATAACTCGGGAAACTGTGCGACCGACCCAAGTTGATCAGGGAATTAGAAGCCCTAGACGGGTATTTAGCAATTGTGTCTTTAGAACTTTATGTTAACCTTTATATCTTCTATCTACCCTCAAAATTACACGTCTTTAGGTCAAGGGAATCAGGAGATACAGGAGGGTGAAGTTGCTGGTTCGGTTCAGGACAAGCAGAGAATTAGTGTTAACTTCCAGCCTTAAATTCGAAGTCTAAAGCCCAAGACAAAGGTAGGTTATCTCAGGAAAGGCTTAAACATTATGTCAGGGATAAAAGCCCTCTAGTTTCAGTTGATTTCATGCACTGTACACTGAGAATTTTATGATTTATTAGGGACTATGCATCTAGTATACTCCTCATGCACAATTCTTAGCCCTAATTGAAGTTAAAAAGGAGAATTTTATTGTTTATTACATAAACCCACGCATATTGTTGGCCTATACTCATTCTATCATGCTGTAGGAGTTTATACATGTTGATTTCCAGGCATGATATATCTTAGATTAATATTTTTCTTAAGTTTTCTGTAACACAGGAAGAATTGGTCATCATGTAGACTGCTAGAAACCCTAGCGGTCATACGATAGACCGTTAGGCACAGTGAAACGGTCCTACATTAGACCATTTTCATTTTCTGATTTCTGTGATATTGTTAATCCGAAACATATTGCAGAATAGCCCTAATTAATATATGTTAAGCCTAGTTAAGTAAGTTTTATTCCTATTTCAAGTGCTATCATCATATAGCTAGTTATGTTAACAGAGTATTCTAATAGATTTCATTATTCCTTATGCAATTAGAACTATTTTTACACTTATGTTATTTTCAACACCAAATCATATACTTTTATAATTAACTTGAATTTATATGATTTATGGACTAGTCATGGTTTAATCGTTATTTAACCATGGTATTTCTCATCTCAGAGTCATTTATATAAGTATATGGCATATACTCCGGTATGTGGCCATTAGTTACACTCTTTGCACATTAAGTACCCAAATCTTGGACTTGATAACCTCTCCATTGGATATTCCTTCCAACAGATTAGGAAATCTTATTTCAAGGCCTCCATAAGACTCCGCGAGCCTGGGATTCCCACTAGGACGCCGAGCTAGTTGTACCATTAAAATCCATTGTCTAGAAAAGCACTTACTGGTGTTTTGTGTATTCTGGATCTTAGCGGCCCTCTAGACGACCGTCTGATTTCCATAAGCGGCCCTTCACTAGACTGCTAATTGATACTAAACGGCCATCTTCTAGACCGCTAACGCTCCAGATGGCTTTACTGCATCGAAGTCTTTATGAAACGGTCCATGAATAGACCGCCAGGCGTGTTAAATGGTCCAGTAATAGACCGCTTGGTTCCTGATTTAGTCTAACGCAAGGTATGTAATGGGGGCATCAAAGGCTACTTCATTATACGTGTGGAACATATTTGTGTATTATGGCTTGTATTGGCTTGTATTAGTGTGTTTGTTTGGTTTTTTTCATTTGGGCTCCTTTGTAAGGCTTTTAATAAGCCATTGGGCCACATTCCATGTAGAGTCCATTAATAGGTTTCATTTATTAGAGTCCATTAAGGGGGTTATGTCATATTGGACCTTAAGGCCTTCATAATGGACCTTAAAGCCACTTAAGGCCCAATTGGGCTTTTCCCTCTCATGGGCTATCTAGGTTGGAAGGTCCATAGGTTAATTATGGGTTCATGGGCCAAGTGGATGGTATTGGCCCATAGTTGCCTCCTTTGGCCCATGAACGGGGGCGCCCCCTATTTTGTCTTATTAGGCTAGTTTGATTTAGTTTGATTATCATATGTAGAATGCTTTGACCACATGGGATAAATTGGGATTTGACATCCCCAAGATACCCTTCGCCGACCATAGATCTGAGGGTATGGGAGGTCAATTGTCAAGGGAGTCAATTTCATACAAATACCATGTATTTTCCATTTACTAGAATTAATGAAGTAAAAATTATTGTGAATTGCCAAGAGAAGGGTGCACACCTCTCCCTCCCCCCTACTGTTCATCTTCTTCCTCCAGCCTTCTAGGGTGTCAAGCCCTCTCCTATCCCTACCTCTGCCCCTCTTAGTTCTATCTCTGCCACCGCCGCCGCTGTTCGTGCCGTCGACGAGCTACCGCGAGCTTTCTTCTGAAATGCTGTCCAGAATGTTGTTCTACTGGACAGAGGCCTACTTCGAGATTTTTAGCCCCCAACTCCCAGATCTTATGGAGATGAAATTTTCAGGGTAGGTTCCCCACGTGATTCCCAACCTCCAGTAAATTACCCTCGAATTTAGGCCATCATCCAATTTTCTTTTCCATTTTAGTTTCTAGATCCACACAGGTCTGCCCCAATGCAGATCCAGTTCCAGCCACCCTGTTCTTCCTATGTTCGACCACCTTCCCATTTTCTGATTGAGTCCAAATTTGGACTGGGTGTTCTGACCACCAAAGCCCCTCTCCACAAATTTTCCCTCGATTTTATAAGTTCTTTTTCCCCACCAAACAATTTAAAACTCAGTCAAAATTCTGTTCTATCCTGTGCAGTCTAGATCCGACCCGCCTGTGTTAGAAATTCATTTTCCCCAATCAAACCTCCACCATAAATTCCACAAAAAAATATCCACATCTTTCTTACTTCCCCCTCTCCAATTTTCATAAAGAGGTCAACTTCCAGATCCGACGTCTTTCCTTCGGTCAAATCTCACTATCAGGAAAGTCAAAATCTGTCCTGCCAGATCTGGTTCTGTGAACAAGCAACTTGTAAATTCGACCAAGGCCATCAAAGGGAGAGTCAAAATTCTTACTCTGGCCATAGATCGTATCTCTCTGAGTCATCTTTCCAACGGTACCAATTTTGCGCCGATCCGACGTCGGGATTGATCGCAGCAGCTGTTCTCGTTGGGTCGCGCACTACAAAAATCGAAGACCAGATCCGTGGACAGCAAGCTTCCAAGTGACGGTCGGAGCCGCCTCGCCTTCCACGAGGCGAACTAGGGCATTCCCCTCCGAGGGAGTGTTCCCCCCAGGAGTCCTCTACGCAGCGGGACCCATCCCGCCCAATTCGGAGGTCCGAGCAGTACATGGGCCCCACGTTCGTGAGTACGCGTGCCGCCGAAGCTACACAAAGCGCTGCCCGTCAAACCGAACCCGCTACACCCGGATCCCACCGTGTAGCCCTTTACAACCCTGTGTGGAGTGGGCAGTAATATTCATTGCTGTAATTTAATTATTTACTATTCCGGGAGTACAAGTTCGGCCGGGATCGTCTTCCCCACGCCCGACGCGTGGAGGTATCGTGTTCGCTCCTTTACTCGAAATTTTGCTTTATTTCGTATATATTTCATATGCCGCTGCTATAGAGCATGATAGGATAATTAGCTCGCCAAATATTGTTATTCACCGCTGCGAGCGAGAGAGCGAAACCCGTCCCGTGACCCGATCCGGGCACGATGATAGAATAGATGGACGCTCTGATACCTACAGATGGAGTATCTATAGACGATCTAGAGGGGGGTGAATAGATCGGTCATCCACTAAAAGCTTACTACAGCAAAAATAGTTACGGAATATAATCAAACTGTTGTAGGATAACCGGAAGGCACTCAATCACAACCATAATGAAACAAATCGAACAGATCGGCTCTCACGCGATACTAAATAATCATCTACTGAGCGATGAACAGAGATAAAGGACAAATGCATATCACAATCAATCGCACAGTGGACAGTGGAATTTTAAGGTGGTTCGAGCTCAAACCCGAGGTCTACATCCACCCCACACTCAAACTAGAGTGTGGCTTAACTGCTAATACACAGCTTCCGCTGATCCACAGCTTCGGGGTAAAAACCCTACTGACTGCTGGGCCTTACAGCTTACGCCGACCAGAGGATACCATACCTCTGCAACTGCTGGGGAATTACAGCTTCACCCGACTAGAGGATACCACACCTTTGCAACCGCTGAGGAATTACAGCTTAACCTCTGCTGACAAACAGCTTGAACAAGAGTTTCTAGAAACGAAAAGAAACAAAACGAAAAGTCAAAACCCATGAGGGGAATGTAGCTCAACAATGAGCACAATCAGTTCCGATTCTGAACCAGGAAACTGATAAACAAAACTCTCTCAACAATTATCTCAAGCTCTCTCAAAATTCTTTCTCTTCCTTCTTTCAGATATGCTCTCTCTTTCTTCTTTTCTCTGGATCGTGCTCGCTCTTGCTCTCTCTGCCTCAAGTCTCAATATCGCGATATACTCTTCTAGCATGATCTTTCTTCTCTTGAAGGAGAAGCTTCTTATATATAGTAATAGCAGAGAGGTAGGGCGTGTGCTCTCCACGATTCCCGCCCAAGTACCAGATCCAGATCTGGAGTTAGTGGCCACGTGGAAGCATCCTGGCTTGGCTGCTTTACAGATGTCACGATCAGGACACCTCCTACAATTTGGGATCACGTGCCATTCGTAACCACCACGAAAAAGCACCTGCCAAGGCATCAGACATAAAGTCATCTTCAGACAGTTATACGAGATGTAAAGAGATTGCACGGAGTCGATATTCTGATAGAACTGAAGTGCACAGACTCAATATGGCATTCACACACACATGCACAGATTCAACATTTATGCACAAGCAGATGCACAAACTTGATTTCAACACAAGGCCTACGGATGCACTGACTATGTATATGCAATGTGCAAGTGTTGCACAGACCTGATCAACCCGTGAGTGGCCTTACTTGGACTGTGACAGTGCGAAGATGAGAGTTGCACAGACTTAACAATGCAGTACACAGTGATTTGCACAGACTAGCAACATGCACCGACTTTGTTCCTTTGAACCCAAACATTGCATCAACCTGCTACTGAGTAGCACAGGCCTTGTACTGCATGAGACGGACCATCGGTGTGCATGAGACGGAAACTAGCACGGACCCTGGTATGTGCATGAGACGCAAAATGAGATGCACTCAGACCAGGTATATGCTTAGATGCAACATGAGATGAAACTCAGACACAAACTGCACATGAGACGTAATGTGAGACGCACATATGTACTGACCTAAGTCATATGAGATGCAAGATGAGACGGACACATGCACTGACCTAGGCCTCAAGAGACACAGTATAAGACGGACACAAAATGTGCACTGACTTGTGTCTGCCTAATGCAAAGATTGCACAGACATGCAAGATTTGAACTTCACCCATATGCACCCACCTATATGCTAGATGAAACATGAGACGCAAAGATATGATATATGCAAATGTGTGCCTGCAACCTGTATCATGCACTCTGATGAAGTTCTATGCAACATAACATGCAAAGGCCAGATGCATAAGCAAATACATGCAAAGATCATATGCATAAGCAAATACATAATTTGACAATCATTCAATCTTTCATGCAAACCCATGGTGACATATAGTGTTTGCTATCATCAAAACCACAGGGGCACAACAATCTCCCCCTTTTTGATGATGGCAACACCAATGGACAATGCAATGAGGATGATGTATTTTGATGTGTCAAGATGCTTGGTCAGATGTCATGCATGCATATGTAGACTAATGCATCTTTAAAATGCTCCCCCTGAATATATGACTCAGAAACAATTCTCCCCCTATATGTCTCTCTATCCCCCTTTGCCATCGGAATTAATATTCTCCCCCAGATCCCTCAGAGAAGAAAGGACAAGTTCTCCCCCTTTGAAGAGATAAACAATTCTCCCCCTTTGACATCAGCAAAAAGGAGGAAGGGAAGAGAAGAGATATATGGAAATCAGGGAGGATGAAGGAGACTAAATAACATTCTATTCAATGGTTCAGGAAATGAGAAAATTATAAAATAACCCTTAGGATATTAGAGTCAACAATGTGCTTTCTTAATTAAATTCAGATTTAACAGTTATAGAAAGTAGAGCAAAGCAACTGACTTCCTAAAATAGGGCTATAGACCTCGTTTATAGCAATGAACCTAAAACACATAGCCATAATAAACTAAGTCAGGACAGTACCCTACTATTTTTCAAGGGTTACAGTAGCTCTTTTTCACTTCTGGTTTCTGAATCTGAACTCAGTGAACAGACAAGTGTCATTTATGCCGTTGACATTAGGTGTACACCTTGATTAGAGGCCAGTACCCCCAGTTACTAAGTATAAACTACTATATCTATTTCTGATCAAAAGCTACAAAGATAGTTTGCACCTTTGACATTAAGGGTACACCTTGATTAGAGGTCAGTACCCCTAGTTACTCAGTGAAACCACCCCTATAGATTTGACCAAATGAACAGAGTTAACCTGAATCACTTCATGACTTAAGGTATTCTCCATTTCTTTGATGGAGGCCTCAGTTTCTCAGTGCAATTCAGTCATTGCTCTGCCACTTTGTTCATTTCTTTTCTTTTAATAATCTTATTTCTGCTGCCCTTATAACTTTTAGAGTGATTGTTTAAAGACAATACACACTCTAGTTTTCTCTATCTAGACTTCACTAAGTCTGTTATGTTCAGGTACAGTGAAGACCTTTTCTATTCTAACTATGAGAAAAAAAAGGTTAAGAGCTATAAACAGTTTCTAACACCTTATTTTTTGATGAACAGTCTCTGAACTCTTCAGTCTATTAAGGTTAAATCTTCAATTCAATCAAGAAGCAACTGTGATTCTTACAAATGAAGAGTTGCGATAACTGCAGCTTACTGTAATGAACCAATAGCAAGACTGGTATTCAATTAGGATGAAAGAAATAAACATGAAAGCACAGGAGCAACTCAAAGAATTTTCAAAAATAGGTCAAATGTAATTGATGTCACACGATGTGAATTTTCGGAGATTGAGGAGAGAGAGTGAAAGAAATTGAACACTGATCAACCACCACTCAACTCCCCCTGACATCATGCATCAATCTTAACTTGACTGAATGCAAGTCATGCAAAGACTTATGCTTGGTGCGAATATGCAATGCATTGACTATGTGCAGTACGTGCAATAACAAAGGACTCTATGCTACTCATGCATCTACATCAGAAATAGTCTGTGCAAACATCTAACAATCAACATATTCATAGCAAATCAATTATTCACACAACAGACATCAAAACATTCTTTATTCAGAAATCTAAAGACAAGCTGACACAGTGATGTGAAACAAGATTGGGAGGGGGTGGCCTTCTTCAACCTTCAGAGCCTTGTCGCGCTATAGTCGCCTAGCGCCTTCATGAAGAACGTGCTAGGACGATATGGCGCCTTCTCAGACAGCAGCCGGACGACGAACTTTGGCCTTGGGGAGCTCGTGGATGGCTTTGGGGAAGTGAATCACGAGGGGAGGGCACATAGGGGTTTGGATATGACATGGGGGGGGGATCCTAAACAACATGGGGGCCCTAAACATCAATTAAACTAACCTATTGCTAGCTAGGATAACTTGGTGAAGGTGGGAGCGGGGGTGGGCGACGAGGGAGAAAGGGGCATGGCAGGGCGAGCTAGGACCAGTAGGGTGTTGGCTGGGGCATCACACCCGATCCCATCGCAGGACCGGAGCAACCAATCTCCGTCGTGGCCATAGCAACGTCGTTGGCGTGGGTGGAGGGCGTCGATCGTCGGTGGAGGAAGAACGAAGCCCTAGTGGGGCCTCACACCCGGCCTCTTCTCAAAGCCAATGCACTCGGATCTTCGAACGGCCTCCGTGAAAGGGAAGAGGGGAGGATTAGAAGAAGACATGGGCATCGCACCCGTAGAGGGGAGGAGGGAGGGATTCCAAAGATTGAGAGATAGCCATGCTATACTCTTCAAACACTCATTTTTCTCAAATCATTTCTATTCATTCTATTGCTTAATCAAACGAGATGGGGTACATATATAGGGGGAAGGGAAAGCTTAAACGACACTAGAACATTAATTACAACAGTGGGAAATGGCGAACATTGAAGCCATTGCAAGTTCCAAGGGCTGGGTAGTTGGGGCGCCTGCAGTTGACCGTCTGTCTGATGTCGCGCTATGGAAACATAGCGCCTTCTTCAGGTCGCGCTACCCAAAGGTAGCGCGTTGATCTCCAACCCAGTAGCTTCATCGATCGGCTTTGGCGGCAGCTAGCTTGATTTCCATCAAACCCCTCCACTTTGGAAGGTTCGTCCTCGAACCTAGAAGCTCAAGATCCCAGTCTGTGAGAACAGATTGGTTCCCTAAGCTCTGATACCATTTGATGTGAAACAAGATTGGGAGGGGGTGGCCTTCTTCAACCTTCAGAGCCTTGTCGCGCTATAGTCGCCTAGCGCCTTCATGAAGAACGTGCTAGGACGATATGGCGCCTTCTCAGACAGCAGCCGGACGATGAACTTTGGCCTTGGGGAGCTCGTGGATGGCTTTGGGGAAGTGAATCACGAGGGGAGGGCACATAGGGGTTTGGATATGACATGGGGGGGGGGGATCCTAAACAACATGGGGGCCCTAAACATCAATTAAACTAACCTATTGCTAGCTAGGATAACTTGGTGAAGGTGGGAGCGGGGGTGGGCGACGAGGGAGAAAGGGGCATGGGAGGGCGAGCTAGGACCAGTAGGGTGTTGGCTGGGGCATCACACCCGATCCCATCACAGGACCGGAGCAACCAATCTCCGTCGTGGCCATAGCAACGTCGTTGGCGTGGGTGGAGGGCGTCGATCGTCGGTGGAGGAAGAACGAAGCCCTAGTGGGGCCTCACACCCGGCCTCTTCTCAAAGCCAATGCACTCGGATCTTCGAACGGCCTCCGTGAAAGGGAAGAGGGGAGGATTAGAAGAAGACATGGGCATCGCACCCGTAGAGGGGAGGAGGGAGGGATTCCAAAGATTGAGAGATAGCCATGCTATACTCTTCAAACACTCATTTTTCTCAAATCATTTCTATTCATTCTATTGCTTAATCAAACGAGATGGGGTACATATATAGGGGGAAGGGAAAGCTTAAACGACACTAGAACATTAATTACAACAGTGGGAAATGGCGAACATTGAAGCCATTGCAAGTTCCAAGGGTTGGGTAGTTGGGGCGCCTGCAGTTGACCGTCTGTCTGATGTCGCGCTATGGAAACATAGCGCCTTCTTCAGGTCGCGCTACCCAAAGGTAGCGCGTTGATCTCCAGCCCAGCAGCTTCATCGATCGGCTTTGGCGGCAGCTAGCTTGATTTCCATCACACAGATTTCAAACAATTTAACAAATTATTTAAGAATGAAAGTGTTCATCATTTTCTTGCTGAAATTTACAGAGCCCAAATTCTCTTCTTAGATATTTAAATCTCTCATTTCCAAGGGGTTTAGCAAAGATATCAGCAATCTATTTTTCAGTTTCAACAAACACTAATTCAATTTCATTCTTGCTCACTACATCTCTAAGAAAATTATGTTTAATTTCGATGTGCTTAGTCCTAGAGTGGTGAACATGATTTTTAGTAAGGCAGATGGCACTAATGTTATCACATAGAAGTGAAATGCATCCCAGATTTATCTGATAATCTGAAAGCTGGTATTTAATCCATAGTACCTAGGCAGCACAGTTCCCTGCAGTAATATACTCTGCCTCTGCAGTGGAAAGTGCCACTGTGTGTTGCTTTTTAGAAGTCCAAGATACTAGGCAACCACCAAGGAATTGGCAATAGCCACTAGTGCTCTTCCTATCTACCCGACACCCAGCATAGTCTGCATCAGTGTAGGCTAGAAGCTCTAGCTCACACTTAGCAGGATACCATAAGCCTAGTTCTTGGGTGCCTGATAAATACCTAAAGATCCTTTTCACTACACTAAAGTGTGATTCCTTAGGACTAGCCTGAAATCTAGCACATAAATACACTGCAAATTGAATATCAGGCCTAGATGCAGTGAGATACAAAAGGGATCTGATCATACCTCTGTACAACTTTTGATCCATAGGGTTACCATTGGTATCTTCATCAAGACTTGTTGAAGTATCCATTGGAGCTGCAATGTCCTTGAGGTTGTCGAATTTGTACTTCTTCAGGAGGTCCCTTATGTATTTGGACTGAGTGATGAAGGTTCCATCTTTGGTTTGTGTCACCTGCAGTCCAAGAAATAGTTTTAACTCACCCATTGAGCTCATCTCAAATTCTTGTGTCATAAGTTCAGAAAATTCCTTACATAATTTAGGATTGGTTGAACCAAAAACTATGTCATCCATATAAATCTGAACAATGAGAATGTCAGGATGACTTACCTTGGTGAACAAAGTTTGGTCAACCTCACCTCTTGTGAATTTCTTCTCGGTAAAGAATCTGCTGAGCTTGTCATACCAAGCTCTAGGAGCTTACTTCAGGCCATAAAGAGCTTTATTCAATTTATAAACATGAGAAGGGAAATCTAAGCATTCAAATCCAGGAGGTTGTCGGACATAGACATCCTCTTTTATTTCCCCATTGAGGAAAGAAGATTTTACATCCATCTGCTGGAGAGTTATCCAAATGAGCATGCATAAGCCAAAAGTATTCAAATTACCTCTAACCTGGCTACAGGGGCAAATGACTCTTTAAAGTCAATTCCGAATTCCGGGTTGTACCCCTGAGCAACAAGTCTTACCTTATTCTTCAATACATTACCTAGCTCATCAGTTTTATTTCTAAAAATCCATTTTGTTCCAATGACAGCCCCATGATCAGGAGGTGGGACCAGGTGCCACACCTTGTTCCTGTCAAACTGATTAAGCTCCTCATGCATGGCATTGATCCAATGCACATCTTTGAGAGCACTATCAATGATTTTGGGTTCAACATGAGAGACTAATGCAAAATTATTCAATTCATTTTGTGCTCTAAAGAAACCTCTAGTCCTAAGGGGTTCATGCAGGTCACCAATGACATTTTCAACAGGATGATATCTTAAAAATCTGACATTAATAACTTGGTTACCTTGACCTTCATTTACCTCCCCCTGAACAGCAGGCTCCTCTGCATTCATCTCTTCAGCTTCTTCTTCTTGGTCTAATTGGTCTTCAGATTTTTCTTCCTTAAGGATTTCTCCATCATCTTCTTTCCTTAAGGTTTCCTGCATTGGTCAACCTCACCTATTTTGAAAACACATGCTCTCAATGAATGATGAATTCGCACAATATAGATCATAAAAATTGGGCAAAATATGATCAAATAAAAGAGGACTTCGAGGTGCATGTCATGGGATGGTTTAATCAAAGTTGGGCCTGAGAGAAACCTACCAATTTGGAAGAAGAAAGGGAAGACGTGCTAAAACCCTAATCGCAAACACGTCACCGTTCTCGCCCTAATTCGCCCTCGATCGACCACGATTGCTTGCACCACCTATTGGAAAAATAAAAGGAGGTCTAGGGCTACGAAAGCCCTCTACTTATAGAGGTTGAGGAGGCTTCTAGAGATCGAATTGGACACAAGTGTCCAAGGAAGAAAAATCGGCGAAAATCTCGCACCTTGACCAAATTCGCGCCGCCGCCATCGAGAGAAGCATCTAGAGGCTAAGGTTTTAGAGGGGAAACGATCTACTAGGGTTAACCTATCATTTAGGACCGGTTTGGGCTCGATTGGTTGAGAATTGGGCTTCAATTTTGGTCGATTAAGGTTGATCTATTAAAAATGACGATTTTGGACTAAAACCTCTTTAATTCAGCCTAATTAAATTTTTATTAGGGGTCAGTCTAGTTGACATTGTTGTTAAACATTTTGTTCTCTATAAGAATATAATTTTCCATATTTTTATAAATTGGTCAAAACTTTAGCGAACGGTGAAAAATCAATTAATTGCATTATATATATATATATATATTAGATTATCGTGAAAAATTCAATTGCATCTCAAAATATAAAATTTCTTTTATGGTCATGATAGGAAAATAATTACCCCCTTTTCGTTTATATAGTTTGGTCAAAATCAATTAATCATTTTAGGAATCATTATTGAAATCATTAATTAAGAAAATATCTATTTTACCCCTTTACTAACTCGACCTCGCTCTCACACGATAATTAATCACACATTTTTCATTTATAATCATTTGTCACCTTTATTTCAATACATACTTCAAAATTTAAAATTTTATATTTTATTATTTAACCGAGGTGTTACATCCTCCCCCACTTCAAGGAATTTGGTCCCCAAATTCGTCAATCGCCATAAGCTATTTGCCAAATAACATGGTAATCATATAATTAATGGAATGCAAAAGAATTTAACTAGAGTTAAGGATGAGGGAGAGCGATACCTTATATAATTCTTCATTTGATAGAAATCAGTTCCAATTTGCTTGTGGAAGTAGCTTAGGGCAATTAGCCATTACATGATCTTTATTTCCGCAATGTAGACACACTCCGCTCCTTCGCCAGCACTCCTTAATTATATGACCAACTTTGTGACAGTGAAAACATTTCATTTGCGAAAGGTTATGCCTTTTCTTTTTATTACTTTGAACCTTTTTACGATGGACTCGCCACCTTCTAGCGAAACCGAACCTTAGCTTACTCGTAGACCCTCTTGCTTTCATTTCCAAAAGGAGCTTAGATACGTGCAAAAATAATTATAAGGTTAAAAATTTTATTACCCTTACGCGTCATGCTACGCAATCTTATACATATTTTATTACTTAACTCGAAGCACTACCCAATCTCGCCAGGTGATATAAGGGGATGGCAAGGATCATACAACCTAGTACTTAGGGTAACCTATACCTATGCACAAGAACCTAGGACTCAACAACCGAGGCTCTGATACCACTTCTGTCACGCCCCGAACCGATAGCAGCGGGAAGCGATGCTCGGAACGTGGCAGCGAAACAGTCATGATAATTGGAGCAAAAATAAATAAAACATAAACAATAATGTTCAACACATGGAGGCCATTAATTTGAGAAAAATGTGATTTTTGTTGATATTTGGAAATTTAAATACAATGAGGACTCAATAAAGAAAATAAAGAAGGGAAAATAGTAAGACCACAATACTATCTAGACTCAAGAAAATAAAAGACTCCGGTCTCTAAGCTCCATGTTCACTCGATCACGTTGACCCGATCCCAATTACAAACGTTACACCTACCGCGCTACCTGAAAAGGACGAAGACAAGGGGGTGAGCGAAAGCTTAGTAGGAATTACACTCTATCACCAGGCGAAGTTTAAGTAATTAGCCATTTTCATGAATGTATAAATAAAGCAAGAAATTCAATAAAACAAGCTAGTAACCAACAAGATCAGAAGATAGCTGATAGACAAATGGTAAGGAATATTGCAAATCGAGATAGCAAAATAAATAACCAGAATTTCACGTGAGTGGCCACATGCCAAGTCAAGTCAATACATCATGCACGATAATAAGTGAATGGCCATTTATCGAGTTAAGACAAGTCGAGTCATGCAAGCAAGCACTTCCTGCTTTCAAGCAAGTATCACAAGAGTGTGGAATGTCGTAGACCCAACACGCTAGATAATACCGGTGCCAAATACCACACCTAGTCATTCACCTCCCCGGGGATCAAGTACTTTTCGGGTGCGCCTCCCAGGACCAGACTGGGCCCTTTAATGTGTTTGCCTTGGCATTGTTTTGTTTGGATCATAGATCCCACGAAATCTAGACATCCACAATGTTTGATGGCCAAGAGTTCCAAGGTTTAAGCTATGAAGCAAGAACGATACATGTAGGAAATAGATTTCTTGACAGATTTCCAAGAATAAGCTCTTTATCAGGAAGATTATACATATAAGTCATTATAGGAAATGACTTTGAAGAAAGGATCATGCTGTAGACCCATCAAAGGTCACAATCTCGAGGTAGAATAGCCTGGAGAGGCTATTAGGATTCAATACATAGAAAACCCATGAAAAAAAATATGATTTCGGAAAAACTGGCAAGTATGCGGTCAGAGGTAGGAAAAACGGTCTAACACGGACCGCTATATCAAGTAAACGGTCAAAAGAAAGGCCGCTCAGAGCGAAGGGGGTTCCTGGGCCTTAAGAAGTGTAAACGGTCCAAAATGGGCTGCTCCAAAATAGAACGGTCCAGTAAGGGCCGCGCTATCACCGGACAGCCCTGATTCCAGGCTCGTGCAAAATCATGTGATTCGATCAAGTCCAAAGGTTCAAGCTTTGTGGGTACAACCCGTCCGGCGTCCTAGTGGGAATCCCAGGTTCGCGGGGGCTTACGGAGGCCTCGGAACATGAACACCTAGTCCGGATGAAGGAATATCCGACGGAGAGGTAATTCGATGCCCAAGAATTCAATAGCTCACAATCAACGGAAAACGAGACATTCGGTCTAGTCGCCACCATCGGAGTGGCATGACCTTAAAACAAGTTCTAACTATACAAATGAATTGCAACTAATCACTTGATCAAACATATTAGTCTACTTTCTTTTTCAATTAAACTAGGCTATATGAAAAGTGAACATGGAAAGGATAACATAATTGGATGAGAATTAGACCTTAGATCAAATATTTCATGAATCCTAGTCATTAGTGTGTTCATACTACAAATTTAAGCCCTAAAATCATATTATCTAATCAAGAAAAATAGAACACAACATGCTAGAAACGAGTAACATTTTACTGAAACAGGGTTAAAACGGTCTATATATGGACCGCTCAATGCATTCGACGGTCAGAGGAGGACCGCTCAGAACGAACGAAACTCCTCTTTTCTTTTGAAAACCCATCGCCATAACACGGTCTATCGAGGGGCCGTTCCATTCTTTAGACGGTTTATTTGAGGGCCGCTCCACTTGGAACCCCGCCGTATAACGATGGTCAATCTCGTGGCCGCTTGTCATATAAGCGATCTAACTGGAGGCCGCTCAGTCCAAAAAAATGGTCTGTCGTGCGACCGCAGAAAAATAAGCGGTCTCTGTTAGGGCCGTTCAATGCTCGCTACGCCCAGAACGGTGACAAACCCGATACATGTCAAATGAAAAGCTTAATTCGATCTATATACTTCATAAAAATTGGGCAAACTACTATCAATCGAAAGAGAACTTAAAAATGAACAAGAAGGCATGATCAATCTCCAGATTGGACTTCGATTAGCCTACATAATCAGACGAAAAAGGAATGTAGAAAAACCCTAATCACATGCTTTTAATGAACGATGAATTTGCACAATATAGATCATAAAAATTGGGCAAAAACATGATCAAATAAAAGAGGACTTCGAGGTGCATGTCATGGGATGGTTTAATTAAGGTTGGGCCTGAGAGAAACCTACCAATTTGGAAGAAGAAAGGGAAGACGTGGCAAAACCCTAATCGCGAACACGTCACCATTCTCGCCCTAATTCGCCCTCGATCGACCACGATTGCTTGCGCCACCTGTTGAAAAAATAAAAGGAGGTCTAGGGCTGCGAAATCCCTCTACTTATAGAGGTTGAGGAGGCTTCTAGAGATCGAATTGGACTCAAGAGTCCAAGGAAGAAAAATCGGCGAAAATCTCGCACCTTGACAAAATCCGCGCCACCGCCGTCGAGAGAAGCATCTAAAGGCTAGGGTTTTAGAGGGGAAATGATCTACTAGGGTTAACCTATCATTTAGGACCGGTTTGGGCTCGATTGGTTGAGAATTGGGCTTCAATTTTGGTCGATTAAAGTTGATCTATTAAAAATAACGATTTTGGACTAAAACCTCTTTAATTCAACCTAATTAAATTTTTATTAGGGGTCGGTCTAGTTGACATTATTGTTAAACATTTTGTTCTCTATAAGAATATAATTTTTCCATATTTTTATAAATTGGTCAAAACTTTAGCGAACGGCGAAAAACTAATTAATTGCATTATATATATATATATATATATATATATATATATTAGATTATCATGAAAAATTCAAATGCATCTCAAAATATAAAATTTCTTTTATAGTCATGATAGGAAAATAATTACCCCCTTTTCGTTTATATAGTTTGGTCAAAATCAATTAATTATTTTAGGAATCATTATTGAAATCATTAATTAAGAAAATATCTATTTTACCCCTTTACTAACTCGACCTCACTCTCACATGATAATTAATCGCACATTTTCCATTTATAATCATTTGTCACCTTTATTTCAATACATACTTCAAATTTTAAAATTTTATATTTTATTATTTAACAGGGGTGTTACAGCTTTTGTATGCCATACTGGAGTGAGGGACCGAAGGATCTTCCTCACAATTTCATAATCAGAATAATTCTTTCCCAGACTCCTGAGACCATTGGTAATGATCGTGAGGCGCACATACATTTCTGTGATGGTCTCACTGGGCTTCATTCGAAAGGCTTCATACTCTGAGACCAGCAAATTCGCCTTGGTCTCCCCTACTTGAGAGGTTCCCTCGTAGATGACCTCCAACTTATCCCACATCTCCTTCACAGTGGTGCATGACGAAACCCGGGAGAACTCGGTGGGATGAAGTGCGCACTGAATAGCATTAATTGCGCACCAATTGAGGGTAGATTTCCTGATCTCCTCTCTTGTCCAAACTTCCTCATTCGCATGAAGCTCGAATGAACCTTTGCTGACTACTTTCCAGATCTCATAATCTTTCGCGCTCAGAAATACTTGCATACGATTCTTCCAATTGTTGATTTGTTTTTGCCTATCTTCTTTTGGGGGTTGTGGTGATGTGATAAGATGACAAGCAAATAATCAAAGATCTTCACTTAACCTACGAACATGTGGATCATGAACCTAGGCAACCAGAACAAGCTCTAGCATGGGCATGCTATCTCAATCAAACTAAACTAAGCAAATAAGAGAAAACACACGCCGGGGCGTGGAGCAAGGAACAAATTAAAAACACACCGCAAGGGGTGGAACAAGTAAAGAAATAAGAGATATGAGATGAAGGAGAAAGCTAATGCCCAGTACTAAGAAAGAACGTGATCACCACCAAAGTAGAAACAAGCCAAAGACCTGAAAATACCTTGGAAATAGGTGGATGAAGCACCCGCCCACGGGAGAGAGAAAACCAGAGAAATATGCAGGTCAACTGAAAGTAACGGCCCCAAACCCACGCGTCACAGGGAAGTGACGGTCGCTCGATAGACCGCTAGAAGAGCCTGACGCGTCTGAACAAGACCGTCAGAATACCTGCAGCAACAGTTTGGGAATCCTTTTAACTCCAACTCTTGCAGCCGGCCAGAAGACTTGGGCCTCGCTTAGTGAACCTGTAAACCTGCCAAAGAACGTGGAAACACAAGAAAATAAACCCAGATTAGCCCTTTAAACAATATAGCATCAATTCTTCAATAAACTCAATAGCGTTAAAAGGAAAGGGGAATACCGGGAAGGTTTTTGTTTTTTAACCCCTCTGGGCGTTTTAAAACATAGGAAGGATGTTTAGATGATGAAAAACCAGATGCAGGACGTGGAGAAAGAAGAGGGACAATGCTTGTGATGAAAGGGAGATGAGGAAGAACATAATATGCAATGATGAACTTTGAAAACCAAAGGAACAAATACTCTTTTTTTTTTCCAAAACCCTGCCTAGGGGTAAAATGTAGAGTGCTCCTCGGAGAAGGAACATTTCTCCATTTGACCACTAGGAGGTTGATTTTATTAAGATAAACAACAAATGAAAGTTACATGATGCGGATGCTAGGCATCCCTAGCTTATCCAACCAAGCTGCACCCTTGATCTTCGTGGGTAGCTCATGTGAGAAAAAGAAAGAATTACAATTATTGGTGCAGGCTAGAGAGGCTAACAAATCAGCAACAACATTTGCTTCTCTGAAGATATGAGTGACTGAGTCCCTTGGAGTGAGTAATTCCCTGATTTCTCTGACATAAGTAAGGATGGACCATGGGCATTGATCTTGCTTGTTGATAGATTGCACAAGGATTTTGGAATCACTTTCAATCAATGCCGGATGAGAAGATACCATTCTAAGGTATTTAAGTCCATCTAAAAGAGCTCTGGCTTCAGCAATAATACTGGTAGCAGCCCCGTAGAAATGGGAGAAGGCAATGACAATTTCACCTTTAGCATCTCGGATTAGACCACCCCCACCTGATGTATTATGATTCTTACTGGCTCCGTCTGTATTCAATTTAAGCAAAGGCCATGGCGGACAAACCCATTTGACAATTTTCAGTATGGGATTTATAGTGCTTCCTCCTTTTATTCCAAATTGTGAGAGAATTCGCTTCCTGCTTGGGTTGTCTTCTCTTAAGTCCGACAGTTCACAAATTGTTTTGGCTTGGGTGACAATGCTATGGATAAGACTTTGCTTGGAGATGTGCTTGCCTTCATATTTTGCCAAGTTTCTTGCAGACCAAAGTTCCCACATGGTGTAGCCGATGACAGCCAAAGAGAGTAAACCATGCTTAGTTTTCAGATTTATCATAGAAACCGATCTGATAATCCTGAACCTAGCAGAATTTCCTTCAAACTGCAGTCCCATGGCCATAAGGGAAGACCATGTAGAAGAGGCTATTTCGATGTCAATAAAGATATGTTGCAGTGTTTCTACTTGGGGCTGTAGGCAGCATTGACATTTAGAGCATATCTGAATACCCATAGCCTGAACATTGTAGTCTGTGGGTAAGCAGTTCCATACAATCTTCCATAGTAGCACATATATTTTGGTTGGCAGCCATTTAGACCAGAGTTTGGACCAAGGCATGTGCCCCTGGTCATGATTGCTGTTACAAATAAAATTGTAAACAGAAGATACTACACAATCACCTGAGGATGATAGAGACCAAACCTCCTGGTCCTGCATCTGTGAAAAAGTAGTAGTTCTGATAGCAGAGCATATGTCAGCTGGTAAGAATGTATTGATAACCTGAGTTTCATCTGATGTCGGATGCAAAATACATTGGCTGACAGTAACCTGAATGTTAGGTATAGCAGCCATCGGTGTAAGTAAGTACAAGGGCTGGTTGCCCAGCCATGTATCCTTCCAAAAATTGGTGGAGCTCCCATCACCGATGATAACTTTTTTATATTGAGCAATGAGATCTCTGGCTTGAATCCAGCTTTTCCTGCCATGGCCTTTCATGTGTTTAAAAGTCACATTCGAAATGTGACAGTCCTTGATATGTTTTGCTCTGAAGTAAGAAGCCCACAGAGAATTTGAATGTAGAGCTCTCCACAGCATTTTCACCCTCAATGCTATCTCCAAATGTCTAAGGGACATTATACCTAATCCACCTTGGCCAATTGGTCTACAGATGGCTTGCCAGGATTTCCAGTGATATTTTTTCCCATGAGAAGATGAACCCCAGAAGAAGTTAGAAAAGGATCTGTCCAAAGTTTGGTGGATGCCAGTGTGAAGGGGGGAAGATGCCAAGGTGAATATCGAGATTGAGGTCAGCACGTGTTTGATGAAGGTTAATTTGGCTCCCTGAGAAAGCAATTTCCCTTGCCAACCCTCCAACCTCCTCTGAATAGAAGAAATAAGCCCAGCAAAATATACGTTTTTGCTCCTGCCAAGAGTAAGAGGAAATCCCAAGTATTTATGTGGAAAAGAATGCTGAGAAAAACCAGTGTAAGCTTTTATCCGGTTGATAGTTGCAACATTTGTCTTTTGGTGCATAAAGAAGCCACTCTTCCCTACATTAATCGACTGACCAGAAGCTCATTCATATGTCTGTAGAGTTTTAATTAACCTTCGGACAGTGGTCAGAGATGCATTACTGAAAATAAGAGTATCGTCTACAAACAATAAATGGGATACATTTGGACAGCCTATGGGGACAGCAAACCACCCAACAATTCCAGAGTTGAAAACTTTCTTCAAAGATCTACTGAGTACTTCTTCTGCTAGTATAAATAGTGATGGAGCTATGGGATCTCCTTGGCGCACTCCCCTAGAAGATTTAAAGAAACCTGCCAATTCACCATTCAGCTGTACTGAGAACCAGCAGTTGTTTAGCAATGTCTCAATAAGATTAATAAACTTTAGACTGAATCCAAATTTTCTTAGAACAGCAAATAGAAAATCCCATTCCAGTTGATCATAAGCCTTGGCCATATCCAACTTAAACATGACATTCCCTCCTCTAGTCTTTCTGCCCAGCTCATGAACAAGTTCTTGGGCTAAAGCAATATTCTCCACAATTTGTCTACCTTGCACAAAAGCTGACTGTTCCAAAGATATTAATTTTGGCAGAAGTTTGGCCAGCCTGCTATTGATGATAGTAGAAATAATCTTATAAAAGTAATTGCATAAGCTGATTGGATGAAAGTCTGAAATGTCCACAGCATTATGTTTTTTAGGAATGAGTGTAATTATAGAGGCTATCACATTTCTAGGAAGAGGCTGTTGTAGAGTGAAAAACTCTTGCACTGCATTGACTATCAGGGTATGAATGATATGCCAGGAGTTTTGAAAGAAGGCACCAGTGAACCCATCTGGGCCCGGGGCACTGTCTGCAGACATTTTAAAAACCGCATTCCTGATCTCTGGAGCACCAGGGACAGCACATAGACACTCATTGTCTTCTAAGTTAATCAGAGTAGGAATACTCCCTTCACCGCGAAGCAGATGAACGTGAAAGAGAATTCTCCTTGATCATATGTGACTCCAGAATGCGGCAGCACTTCGACGCAAACTCCAGATCTTCCTCCCTCGGGCCATGAAGTTAAGGGTGCTATTTATAGGCCCTCAAACTCTCTGGTCGAGCAGAGGATAATCCAGCAAGAAAAGAGGATAACTCTTAGCAAATCCTTGAAGCTAATATCACCAAGAGTCCATAGAAACAAACGGAAGGTTCTGAGGATCAGATTTGGAAGAGAAATCATCAATTCAAATCCTTATCTCGACTACGGAGTAGCAGAGAAAAGGCCTGAACTGTCAGGACTCTCTGTTGGATGTAACGGCCACTCGACAGACTGCTACATGAAAATAACGCGCCATGGAACATCCGTTACATTCAACCTTATCTCAAAAGAGATAATGATCAACGGGAAGAAGATCAAACAAGCTGGACTCTTGAAAGAAAATAACGGCCAAGGCTGGACGCGTTGGAAGAAATAACGGCTGCTCGACAGACCGTTAGATTCAACGGGAAAACAAAAGATAAGCTTTAGAACAAAGGCCTCAAACTTTAGGAATCTTCAAGAAGTAACGGCCCAGGGATCACGCGTTATATGGAAGTAACGCCCCAGGTGCAAACCGTTAGTAACAATGAGGATCAAAAGATGAAAATGAAGGTTTTACTAAGCTTCAGTCAATGAACGGCCACAATGAACCACACTCAACTAAGGAGAAGACCCAAGAAATAGGCTTCAAACTGACCAAGAAGACTCAATGAAGAGTGAACAACTCGGAGCATCAACGAATAAACAAGGAGATGACCCAACTTATTAGTCATAAAATGGGTGTCAACAGATGCCCCTCCTTAACGTCCTCTTTGCAGGAGAGCGAGCGGAGGTGAAGCGAAAGCGAAATGGAACATGGAGATAAAGCAAAAATGAAGCGGCGTGAATCAAAAAGTGGGCGTTAAGGTAAACGACACCCGTTCTTTACCAACAAGCGATAGGAATTTTCTGGAAAACTTTGAACTGATTACAAGGAAAAAGCCAACCAAAGGACGCATGTCTGGAGGAATTAACAACTAAGGAAAGGAAACACGGCTAGCCGCCGGAGGCAACGGAAAGGAAAAGAGAACTTGACTAAACTCCAGACAAGAATCTTCAGCCAACCAAATCAAACGAATAGATCGAAGGAGTCCTTCTAATTCAGAGTGGAATGATTCTCCTTATTCAAGATCAAGGACATAGCTATTCACCAACATCGAGATATCCTTGAACAGATGAAGCACATGAATGCTCAAAAGATGCGTATGATGCATGCTGGGCTAAAGAGAAAGAAACCTTTAAAACAAATGCAAAGAAAAGATAAAATAACAAGATACTCGAGAATAGTATTGCTAGACCGGAGAAATCAGGGTCAGGATACTATCTGCAACCACGGCGTGCAAGATAGAACCATCGTCCCCAAACTTTTCCAACCTAACGGCCTATCCAACGATTAAACATGTGAACTTAGATCATCATCATTTTTGTTTAAGGGGAACATCAGATCCCAGAACACACGAATGACCAGTTGGTTCTCGAGATAATATATCATAGATATCATATAGTAATGCATTAAAGGAATGAGGGACGAGATACAATACCTGACTTACCTGCCTGGCGAACGGCAAATCGTGATGTTGTTCATAACTTCATTCAAAAAAGAGGTTAGCCAATAACAATATGAGCATGAATCAAGGCATAACCATTTGTATGTGTGATAAGCATCAATAATGAACATCATGGCAGAAAATATGCAATCATTCAATCATCAAATAGACCATTTCATTCATCAAGAAACTTGCAAGTTATAACGGTCTAGTGAGAGGGCGTTACATAAAGTAACGGACCAGCCCCAGGCCGTTATAATTTAGGCGGTTCACATTCTCCAATGAAATAGTTCAAATTCATGTAACGGTCAGAAGTGTACGCGTCAGAGGATGTAACGGTCGGACGACAGACCGTCACATTTTCTGAGCGTTCAAAAAAAACAAACCGAACGGTCACAGCCTCATTCAATCAACATTCAATCGCCCAAAACGCCAGAAGAAAACCCAATCGAGTCCACCGGCGACCACCGCCCTCCACTCTAAGATGGCCGACGATGAGCCCCAGCAGCCACTAAAGAAGAGGGAAAGGGGGCTAAAAAGGAAAGCCATACGCCGGTTCCACCGCCGAATCAAACGAGAAGCCGTCCCGTCGCCCGTGGAAGAAGAAATGGCGAGGAGAGCTCCAAGGACGGAGGAAGAGGTTCCAAGGGATGAAGAGAGACAAGAGGAAGCTCCCCTGGTTGAAGAGGAACCCAGGGATCCATCGAAGAAGAAGAAGAAGAGAGGGCAGGACCACGAGGTAGGCCCTCCGCCCTAATTTTGCAATTTTTGATTTTTTTGTGTTTTTAGATGAATGCATGTGGGAACATGGGGTAGAAAATGGGTCTACGCACCCATTAGGACTGATTCTAGGCCATTTGGCCAAAGTGGGAAGCCAAGGGAAATCAAGGGAAAAACGCCCTCTAGCAGGGAATGTGACGGTCCTTCCAGTGGCCGTCACACACCTAACGCACCAACCTTGGTGCGTTAGAGGCAAGTGACGCCCCTTACCAGGGCCGTTACATCTACCAGGGGCCAGAACTATTTTTTTAGGTTTTAATTATTCAATTTTTGTTTTGTTTTCATTTCATAAATGCTATGCAATGATTTTATGATGCATTTGACTGACTTATGTTTTAAATGAATGCAGGGAAAAAGACGGACGAGGATCTCCTGGCTCCAGATCCGGGCGGTGTACCAGGCACTGCCCGATTACCAGAGAGAGAGATTGGCCGGGATGGGGTTCGCCGAGATGCTCAGTATCGAGGTGACCAGGATGGACACGCCACTGCTGTACGCCTTGCACGAGAGATGGGATCCGATCAACAGAGCATTCATCTTCCTGTGGGGTCACATGATCCCCACGCTAGAAGACATGGCGAGGATTGCCGGGCTGCGAGTGCACGGAGCCGCAGTGACGGGATGGACTTACAGGAACTATCGGGAGATGGCCCAGGAGCTGCTGGGGCTAGATTTGATCAGACCGGGGCAGACGTCATCCCAGCTCTTGAGATCAGCACTGCAGGAGAGCCTAGGACTAAGAGGAGCAGCCATAGCTGTGGGGGAATTACCAGAGGAGCATCTGGGTAGAGTGATAGATCAGGTGCGCCCACGAGTGGCGGCAGAGGCGGGACCAGAGGGAGATCGCATCCTGAGGTGGTTCCTCATGCTATTGTTCGGGAAGCTCCTGTTCGTGACTCGAGTGGATGTGATCAACTGCAGGCTGCTGCCACTGCTCGAGGATTTAGGCAGAGTTGGGAAGTACGCCTGGGGAGCGGCAGTGCTAGCGTTCCTGTTCTAGTCTCTTAGCACAACCGACCGGCAGACGATGCTGGGCGGCTTCTCGCCTTTTCTACAGGTAAATGCAATTTAAATGCTTCCTATAATGATTATGCAAATGTTTATGCAATGATTGACTTGACTTCTAATATGCAGTTCTGGAGCTATATGTACCTCCCGGGCATAGGACGGGGCACACTACTTCACGCCGGCCGCATCCCGATCGCCAAATGATGGGTGGTCGCGAGGGACTCGAGGTCGATCATCAGATTGACCCGGGCGATCCAGGATGACTTGGATTCCTTCCCGCACACGGCGGTAAGCCCGAACTCAAAATGCTTTCTAAATGATTTATATGCTTCTATATGCTGGACTTATATGCTGATGAATGGACTAACATGCTTCTAGGTGAGGTGGACTCCGTACAGAGGCGAGAGTTACGAGGGACAGCCATGGGTGGAGGCAGCTCTCTCGTACCGGGGACGAGACATATGGTTGCATTGCATCCATATCATCGAGCCTCTTCATTATCGGCTAATTCTGAGGACTCGAGGACTACATCAGCCTGAGGTGACCTTCCCACGCCGCAGTGACGACCATCCGGGGAAGTCAGCGAAAGGAATCAGCGGCGATATAGATTGGTGCGCCCGGAAAGCAAAATACGTCCATGATTGGAACAAGCGGGGCAGAGCAGTGAAGGAGTGGGATGAAAGCGATGAGGCGTACTTGAAAGCCTTCGCCCGACTGTACGGGGACCGGGTGTACCGAGGTACCCGACGACTGGTATGCAATTCTAACCTCTAAACTCTGAATGCTTCCTATATGCAAATTTTATTCTATATTCACTGACTTATATGCTTCTAAAAATGTAGCTAGACCCCGAGGGACGGATAGCCGAGCTAGAAGGGCTACTTCACTCCACTGTTCAGCAGCGGGACGAGTACCGGGCCGCCCTGGAGCTCCTGGTAAGACTCTATAACTTTGGACCTTAAATGATTATGCTTATTATGCAAAATGATGACTGACTATGATTTCTAAATGCAGCGGGCCGAGAGAGCCCAAAGAGCGGGACCGGACGCTCCATCATCTTCATCACAGCCTGCGGGAAGCAGAGCTGAGCGAGATGCCGACTTCGCTCGAGCGGTTGCCGGGGCCGAGGAGGTGGAGGCCACCCTCGCGGAGCGGGTAACATGCTAAATGCTTATGCAAATGCTTATTTTTTATGCAAATTAGATACTTATGTGACTAACTAGATGAAATGCAAACTACAGGCGAGAGAGCTAGCCGCAGCAGGGCCGAGGCGAGGTAGGCTCTAATGGAGGCAGAGCGTCTCCAGGCAGAGATAGAGAGGAGCCGGGCCGAGGCTGAGCGAGCCCGAGTAGAGACAGAGCTTGTGCGGGCGGAGATGGCTCGATTGAGAGCAGAGACCCCGCGACGTCCGGATGATGCAGAGGTGGAGCGACTTAGGGCTGATGCTGTGCGCCTAAGAGGTGAGCGAGATCAGTTCCGAGTGCAGACTTTTGAGATGAAGGGCGCGATTGGGGCCTTGAAGGATGCACTCCGTCTCCTAGGGAAGAAGTCGGGGACGAGCAGTCGGAGCCAGAGCGCGGCCCCTAGCAGCGGGTTCCGAGGGTACCTTACTAGTTCTTCCGGCCATTGGAGGAACGAGGAGGCGGATCAGAGGCGACAGTAGGAGGGAGAGCACAGCGCCATGGGACCATCAGCCAGGCAGCTGGAGGGCACAGGGGACAGCGATGGCGGCCCGGGAGACAAGCCGGCCGAGTGATGCATTTTTTTCTTTTGTTTTTACTTGTACATGACTTATATAGGAGATGGAATGAAATGAAAAGTTCTTTTTGATCTTTTGCTTATTTTTCTTCTTTTATATAAAATGAATGGATGCGTGACTGCAAATGCAAACAGGTAAGCATGAACGTGAATGAATGTGAGAATATGTGTGACTTGAAATGCAGGAAATGTATGATTTGGAAAATGCGAGAATGAATGCAAGAGATGCAGGTGAATGGGCAGGAATTGACACGAATGTGTGTATATGAAAGAAAGGAAAAAAATGTACATGAGAATGTGTGGATGACATGTGATGAATGTGCTGTAAAATGTGAAAGACCGCCAAGTCTAAACAGAGGGAGAAGGGTGTCACGTCCCGACGCGGAATATCGGGACGTACAGTTAGAAACGAGCTGGAAAGAGAGAGAACTAATCTAAATATATACAAATGCTAAGAAATGGAAATAACTTATTGACCATTAAATAAAACATAACTGGTACATAATCCTCAAATCAACTCAATACAACTGGGATAACAACTCTAAACCACAATAACATAACTGAAGCACAACACACTCTAAACACAACTAACTGATACACTCAAAACATCACTCCTGTCCTTCCCCATTGGTAAGCGCGTCACCTGAAAAGCCTGGAAAGGGGGAAACAACAACTATGAGCTAACGCTCAGTAGGAAACAACAGATAGGTATAAGTGATTAGCAGTTTAATTACATTTTCAAAATATCATGCTACAAAGGATAATGCAATAAAAGAGTAATGATGATATAATGAAACAAAATTGAAAGATCTCGCAAGGTCACGAAATATAAAGGAACAGAATGGTAATACTTAAGAGGAATAACAAAGACAAGAATTTACTACAGGAGATAACGATAAAGAGTTGGCCATATCAAGATAATTCAAGTCATGTCAAGCACGTATGTAGTTTCGTTTCCACGTCCAAGTAACAGCAAGTAAATATCAACAAGTAGGGTATAGAACAGTGAAGAGTGGAAAGTGAAAAGTAGTAGAGAGTAGTGGAGATTAGTAGAGAGTAGTGGCTAGTCCTAGATTTAACTCATGTCATAGTACTGGTGCCAAATGTCACACCTAGTCAATCACCTCCCCGGGGGTACACGTAGTGTTCGGGCGCTCCTCCCAGGACTAGACCGAGCCCTTAATTATTTGCCAGGCATTGATTTCTTTGGATCAAGGATCCCACGAATCTAGACTTCCACAATTTATGGCCAGAATTCCAAGGGTTGAACCATGTAGCAATAACAATTTCAAGTAGGAAGAAGATTCATTTCAGAATTTCAAGGTAAGCACAATCATCAAGAAGATTGAAAACCAAGTCACAATAAGAGTTAATCATGATGCACTACTGTAGTACAGCAGCTATCCAACAAGTTAATCAACATATTAATCCTAATTATCAAGTTAATATGTCAAAGATTATCCATTATCATTTGCATTAAGACAATTGCCAAAAGCTGATTCAAGATGATAAGGTAAAGGAACAAGCTTGTACAGGAAGGAAAAAGAATGCATTAACAGAGATTCAATTACACCATTAACCACTAATTATGTGGGTTTCTGATTAACCAATGTATGAGTCGAAATGAAGATGGTAAACGGCATGTTTTTACACTATATTTGCAAGTAGGAACCAATGTAAATTGAAATCATAAGGTTTCCAGAACAGGTCACTGGTTCTTCAAAAGTATAGTTTTCAATTGGTCTAAGTTCAATAGGTCGATCCCCTAATGATCCGGATCGATCCACGGGTCGCAAAACGATGAAAACCGGGTTTCTGGTACATGGGTCGACCCCTGTAAAAATGGGGTCTGCCTGTTGGATGGGTCGACCCTTGGGGTCGACCCCCCACAATTTCTGAAGATGGGTCGACCCCAAGGGTCGACCCCCACACTTTCTGCAGATGGGTCGACCCCAGGGGTCGACCCCTTGCAGGGACAGGATGGGTCGACCCCTGGGGTCGACCCTCGGGCCTGCAGGGCTGCCCAGAAAATGGGTCGACCCCAGGGGTCGACCCCTGCAAGAACAGCAACGGCAGAACTTTCGGAAAGCACAAAAACTCACCCAATTGTGGTCCAATTGAGTTGGAAACAGAACCACATGCTATAGGAATCTTACTAGACATATGAGGGTCATAATACATGAGTTTTAAAGCACGAATTTCATCAGAAACCCACTTAATCACAACCGATTCTATGAAGAACACAAGAAGACCTAATTCTTGACATACTTCCACTAAATCTAAAAATTCTCCCAACATACACAACGGAATTTGGGGATTTTGGTGTCAAAAGAAAGCTAACAAGCTACTGATTACATTCATGTATATTAATTAGAAGTTGGGCTGTTATAACCTACCTCAAATCGGAGAAAGACTTCGAAACCCTAGAATGAAGAACAAGCTTGACAGCAGCTCACAAAAAGCTTGATATCTCCACGGATACCTAATGAAATTTGGGGCTTTCAGTCCCATTGGATAGATCTCGTCGATCTGATCAAGATACTATATTTACAAGTCTCAATTGGTTAAGGGTACCTACCTTAATCGACGGATTAAAGGGCTGGAGATGAAGAACGACGAACTACCAACACCCTCCACCAAAACGACGAATGCTCCCAGATCTAGACTCCTCGTCTGCTGACCCAGCTACCAAATAAAACTAGAGTCGAAGAGCTACATTTCTATAGGTCATGGGGCTTCTGGAGCCTTCGGAGTTGGGAGTATTTGGCGCTGCAAGTTTCGTGTTAGAAACGGCGCCGGAATCCTTGACTCGACCAAATCTATGTCGGCAGCATGTTTTAGGGCTAGGTTTACCTCAAATTGATTGAGGGTAAATGTTCCTTACCTCGTGGCCTTCCATTTTCCCTTGATTTCAGATCATTTGGTTGAGTAATAAGGTCGAATTTCACGTTTTAAGTTACGATTAGGTAAAGGGTAGGTGAAAGTCAAATTCAGGATTAATCCTCTAATTAGACAAGATTACGTAATTAATTTGGATCAAGTCCAGAAGACAAAATTGCTATAAAAATAATTTTTTACCCAATTACTATTTTTACAGATTTTTCTAAGGTAGTCAAATTTATAGGTTCTATTTTCTAATGAATTAAATATTAATATTTTGAAATTCAAACATTAATTCATTTTAATTCAATTTTTAATTAATAAAAGCTCAATAAAACTTAATAAAGAATCGGGGTATTACAAAGGGTATAGCCTGAATTCAGCAGCAGAGAATGTGACGGTCTAGGTTTAGACCGTCATAACGAAGCGACGCACTAGAGTGAGGCCGTTAAATAAGACAGAGGCTAGATTATAAAACTGATCAGCAGGAAGAATAACGGCTCAGAGCTGGCGCGTCATAAGAATATAACGGTCTTATGCCAGTCCGTTAAGCTTGACAGAACAAGGTTGGTCTTAATTAAACCCACAGGAAATGCGACGGCCATGACCTGGCGCATCAGAGTCAAGTGACGGTCCGACGACAGACCGTTACATCATGAATTGTTCTCCGAGACGGATTGAGCCGTGAAGGGCGAAACCCGATATAAGAAGCCTTAAATCCGATCTAGACCCCTCCCAGACTTAAGATAAAGTCTTCCAATCCAAATCTTATCTTTCTAAAGCCACACTCAAGCCTTAAAAACCTGGAAACTCAGCCAAAATCGCATCTTTGCTAAAACCTCTGCTAGAAGGGCTGAAGAACTCCTCTAGAGAGCAGGAAACATGATGAAGAGGAGCTTCGAGGTGATGGCTATGGAGGGGAAGGTCTACATCGGACCAAAGGCTGCACGAAAGGAACACGAAGAGCTTCAACGGCTGACCTCAATTCTAAGCACTTAAGATCCAATGCTCAAAGGGTGGTAAGTTTCCAACAACTTAACCAAGTTCAGAAATTTCTGCTCTTCAATTCTTCTCACAATCTTCTTTCTTCCTTCTCTTCTCAAGCCCCTTCCTGGTCCAAGGTGCTATTCTAATCTGAAGTGGGTAGCTCCCATGGTAAAGGCACTTCCTTTAGAGGTCACTTCAATCCTCAAAGCATGGCACCTTCAACCTCTCTTGGTTTTAGGCAAGAATTTCCAGAAATTAACATTAGATTGGCCTAGTATTTCAGCCCTCATAGAGTTGTGGCATCCATAAACACACACCTTCATCTTCCCTTCCTTGGAAGCAACAGTCCTATTAGAGGAGGTAGAAACCTACCTAACCCTTCCTAAGACTAAGGTGGGGGATGAAGACCGGGTTTGCTACACGATTGAACCTATTGACCCGTCCTTGATCTTGAGTGATTTCATCCATAATCCAAAGGACGTGAGGACCATGATCAGCCCATACCACATTCACTTGATACCCTTAGCACAATGGATAGTCTCTCATTGTAAAAATAAGTGGGAGAGACATGAGGCAATAGCCAAGGCGGTGGCGGTTTGCTTATGCGGAGTTTTCCTTTTCACTACGACCGACCACCTCTTAGATACCCAAAATCTCAGCATTATTAGTGGGTTATGGCGGGGAATGTCCATCTCTCAAGCGATCCTCTCATACCTCTATGAAGGACTTAGCTCGGCTTGCCTAGGAGGACCTTTGTTCGGCTCTATGATAGTCCTCGAGTGTTGGATAGGAGTGAGAATCAAATTTCAACCCAAGGAGGACATAACTTCAGCTAGCCGGATCTTTGGGAGCCACCCTCTCTTCTTCATTGGAGGGACATTTGGATTTTCTTCACAGGTTGAATGCAAGACGACGGACAAGAAAACACGGGATGAATGGCATCTCTTCTTCAACACCTTTCCAATAGACAAGTTCATCATGCGACCAAGAATCCTTCGAAGCACTTTTCTCAAGATACCGCGGCGTCAAGGCTTGGACCTCCAACTGGTGGGAAATACTACGATGGCGATCTACAACCCTCACCGGTGCCATCTTCAGATCGGACTACCGAGAACCGAAGCTCCTGCACTATCACACTACCCTCCCCTTCTACCTAGGAAGATGGGGACCGAGGAAGATGAAAGAGTAGTACGGAACGTGCTGACCATGTGGGAGATCAGCAAGGTGCGTCCGTGGCAAGAAGAAGTGGAAGAGAATGACGAAGCCCGCCGTGGTTACGTGAAAGAGTTGAGGAAGATCCTCCCTCTTGCGGATGAGAGACTGAATGTAGCTTGATTTTCTTTCATGAATGATGTAATCAGAGCTGGAATTTTATCAATCTTATGTTCCATTAAGTTCAATTGAATGAGATGGGATTGCAATAGTTGAGTAAGCATGAGTTTTATGGCTTGTTTTGGCTAGAATGATCAGCAGAACAGAGTTTCTGGAGAATGTAACGGATCCAAGCAGGGCCGTTACAAAGATATAACGGTGAGGATATAGGCCGTCATGAAGATGAACTGAGAACCAAGTTCTCTGGAGGATGTAACGGTTCAGAGACACACTGTTAAAAGGTTATAACGGTCGTGATCCAGGCCGTTATATAGAGAGCTGCTGAGAGAAACAAAATCACTGCGTGAAGCAAAGTAACGGTCAAGAACAGACCGTTACATGAACGTGGCAGCTCACTGATGGCGCGTTATAGTCCTGGACCTGTAAAAAATTTTGAGTTTTAGCCCTGCAATTTAAACATGCGTCTTGCACACACTCAGATAAGAGACAAGTTAGATCTGTTCTTAGACTCAACCCCTTGTCTTGAAGCAAGTTAGATAATGACCGTTTCTTGATATTTGGTCAAGGGGTGGAGCCTTATTAAATAGGCGGAAAATATAATAGAAACAATGCGATGCATGCAATGCATGTGATGGTATTTTTAGAAGTTTTGTAAAATATCTGAATTTTTGTGAGTTTTTGTAAATATTTGATGTTTTTGATTTTTGAAATATGTGTTGTTTTTGGATTTTGAAATATATGTTGTTTTTGGATTTTGAAATATATGTTGTTTTTGGATTTTGAAATATCTGTTGTTTCCCCCAGCAACGTGAGCCCTCCGTATTGTATTGAGAGTCCCGAGGTTGGCGTGCAATGAGGTGACAATCCCTAGCCAGGGCCCGGATTTTCATGACGGTGTTTCTACCAGGGCCATACCCAGGGTACTAGTTTCAATCCTAAAAAGGGGAAAATAGAACACAGGGGTAAGCTTAGGCCAGATTTTAGAAGTTTTTAGGACTTGATTTCCTTTCCAGACAACCCATTAGAGATTTGGTCTGTTGCGCAGGGGCTTTTGTGTCCGTCATCGAACCTTAACCCACCCTAGGCATGCGTGCGACCAGGCTCATAACGTCCCGCGGGGAACTGTACTGCCACTCTTGCCATGCCTAGTCCTTTTCTTGCCTTTCTGGAGCTTTAGAATTCATGATTGATAGATCTTTGAGATAATGCTTTTGACTTTGTGGTAGAGATTGCTCCCTTGCTTTCTTTTCTTGTTTCTTGTGGCGTTAGGTCATAACGGACTGCCCCTATTTGAGACCTCCTCTCGTCAAGGTGCCTGGATTGGTTGCCACCTCCTTATTCACCTCTTGCCCCTGGATTCAGCCGAAGGAAGAAACGGACAGGGATTTCGACTTTCCTCCAAAGCATGGCCAAGGAGAAATGGTGTCTTTAAAGTGGGAAACCTGACCAGAGACGTCGTGTGGTGTGTGTTTGCCTTACTCGGGACCCTTTTTAGTGAAGGGAGGAACATCTCGCTGCCGGGGTGGCACTGATTAGACTCTAAGGAAAGAAACGCTTAAGATACAACCCATTCCACGGGTGAGAGAGCTCCTCACCTTCCACGTTCACTAAATGATAAGCATTCCCTAGATAGGCCTCTTTTACGACGAACGGCCCTTCCCAGTTGGTTGCAATTTAGACCTAGGACCTGCAGACCGAATGAATTTACGTTTCAAAACCATATCACATTTTTGGAATTTGCGTTCAATTACCTTCTTTTGAAAATAATACGAAACTCTCTTTTGATAAATAGATACGTGATCGGCCGCATTCATCCTCTTCTCATCTAAGAGTTCCAACTGGACGAGCAACGCCTCTCGACGTTCATCGAGATTAAGTTCCTTATCGAGCTGCACTCTAAGGGAAGGGATCAAGATCTCATATGGGAGCACCGCCTCCATCCCGTAGGTAAGAGCATAGTCCGTAGGAGTACAGATGAAGGTGCAGTAAGCCCACAGAGCTTCCACTAATCGCTCTGGCCAATCTGAACATTTATGAGATTTGCATGTTTTCTTGATGATTTTAAGAAGGATTTTATTAGTGGCCTCGGCTTGACCGTTGCCTTGAGGATAATATGGAGATGAATGATGCAATGCAATATTGAACTTCTTACATAGGTCCTTAAGCTCTTGAGAGACGAACTGGGGTCCGTTGTCGGTGATGATGCTGCTTGGCACTCCGAACCGCGAGATGATGTTCTTCATGATGAAGCGACACACTGTTGAAGCTTTGATCTCTACGTATGCCTCGGCCTCGGCCCATTTGGTGAAGTACACAGTGGCGGTAAGGATAAAGGATTTCTACTTGATCTGAGAGTTAGGATCACCAAGCGGGCCGATAACGTCGAAAGCCCACATAGAGAATGGCCAAGGAGCGGAAAGAGGATGGAGAGATGAAGCTGGAGCATGGATTTTATTAGCGTGGAGTTGGCATTTAAGACATCTCCGGACATAGAGGGAGCAATCTTCCTCTAGAGCGGGCCAATAGTAGCCCTGCCTAAGGATCCTCTTTGCTAGAGCCTGGCCATTGACATGACCCCCACACTCACTAGAATGGGCTGCTTCAGCCACCTTCCAAGCTTCCACATCATCCAAACATCTCATGAGCATTCCATTGGTAGCGCGCCTGTACAGTTCTCCTGCAACAATGGTGTACCTTGCGGCGGATCTTCTTATTGACTTGCGCTGCTCGGCGTTTGCCCCTTCTGGGAATGACCCTTCTTTGCAAAATAACTCGATTTCATGATACCAAGGTAATTCTTCTTCGTTCAAAATCTCTTCTAGCTCCATTAAAGATACTTCCTTTAGATCCTCCTTCTCAGCCCTCGCCTCTACAGCCTTCCTAAGGTTGATGAACCAAGGATCCTGAAGAGAGGGTGCGTCCAATCTCTGAACGACGATAGTCTCAGTGCTCCGACTAAGAGGGAAAGATAGAGAAGAAGCAAGAGATGCCAGAGCGTCAGCTAGGATGTTCTGAGAATGAGGAGTATGGATATAGATGAGCTTACGGAATTGCCTAGCAAGGGGTGTGACCAAATCTTGATAAGGCTTGTGCTTGGGGTCACGAGTGCGGTAAGTGGACAGAACTTGCCGCAAGACGAGCTGCGAGTCTCCTATGATGTTCAAATAACGCGCACCTAAAAGATAGGCGTGCTTCAGTCCAGCCAGGAGAGCCTCATACTCAGTGATGTTGTTGGTAGCAGGAAATCGAAGTTGATAAGCAAAGGGAATAGTCACTCCCTCTGGAGTGAGCAGAACAGCGCCGATCCCTCGGCCTTGAGAATTGAGTGCACCATCAAAGTGCAGAGACCAGAATGGATGATGAGAAATAGCGGAGAGATGCTCATCAGGGAAATCGTCCTGAATAGAATCGGTGTGAGGAATAGGAAGATGGGCAAGATGCTCAGCGATGGCGTATCCTTTGACCGCCTTCTGAACGACGAATGTGATCTCGAATTGAGAGAGGAAGCTCTGCCAGCGAGCTAACCTACTAGAAAGGACGGGTTTTTCTAAGAGATAGCGAATTGGGTCCATTCTAGAGATCAACCTAACTGGGTGGGCAAGGAAGTAATGTTTAAGCTTCTGAGCTACCCACACTAAGGCGGCACAAGTCTTCTCCATAGCGGTGTATCTGGACTCAGCTGGGTTAAACAACCGAGAGAGGTAATAAGTAGCCCGCTCTTTCCCTTCATCGTCTACTTGTGCTAAGACCGCCCCTAGGGAGTCCTCAATAACCGAGATGTATAGGATTAGGGGTTTCCCAGGGACAGGAGGTTGCAAAATCGGGGGATTGGATAGATATTCTTTGAGGTCCTCATAGGCCTTCTGACAATCTTGATTCCATTCAAACTTGACCCCCGCCTTAAGCAATTCATAAAACGGGCGGCACCTTTGAGAATGTTGGGATATGAATCTTCTAATGAATTGCAATCGACCAATCAATCCTCGAAGTTCCGTAATGTTCTTGGGCGGAGGCATGTCCATGACGGCCTGTGCTTTGTTAGGATCAATCTGGATCCCCCGTTTGCTCACTATGAAACCTAACAGCTTCCCTGAGGAGACTCTGAATACACACTTCTTCGGGTTCATCTTAAGCTTGTACTCCCTGGATCTTTGCAGCACCTTAGCCAGAATAGAGGGGTGTTCTTCTTTGGTCCTTGTCTTCACCAAAATATCATCCATGTAAGCTTCCATATAGATGTGCATCATGTCGTGGAAGATAGCCATCATCGCCCTTTGATAGGTGGCACCCGCGTTCTTCAGACCGAAAGGCATAACCACATAACAGTATGTGCCCCAGGGCGTGGTGAAGGAGGTTTTCTCTTGATCTTCCGGAGCGAGGCGGATCTGATTATAGCCTGAGTAACCATCCATGAATGACAATGATTCGTACCCAGCGGTGCTATCGACCAGGACGTCTATGTGAGGCAGCGGAAAATCATCTTTGGGACATGCTTTATTGAGATCCCTAAAATCAATGCAAATACGCACCTTTCCATCTTTCTTGATAACAGGGACTATGTTTGCCACCCACTGAGGATATAGAACAACTCTAATGAACCTAGCCCTGTATAACTTCTCGACCTCTTCTTTAATCCTTAAGGCCATGTGGGGGTGAAATCTTCTTGACCGTTGTTTCACAGGCGTTGCCCCTGGTTTAAGCACAAGTCGATGTTCCACTAAAGAGGGGTCAAGACCTGGCATGTCCTCATAAGACCAGGCGAAGGAATCGCTATACTCCCTTAGAACCTTGATCAGATCTTCTTCAACTTGTGGAGGGAGATTAGCGGCAATAATGATGGGCCTTGGGTCTTCTTCAGTTCCCAGGTTGATTTCTTTCGTAGGTTCATCCACTGCTGACGACGGCTCATCGAATTTCTTAAGTCCTTACGCGTACAGATCAGCAGTGTCATCTACGTCACTGTCCTCATTAATGGGGTCATTTTCATCCAGGATTTCATAGACGCCGAGTCCGTCATCGCTCCACACCCCTTCTATTTCCTCTTCATCTTCAATCACGATTCCCGTAGCAACAAATTCCGGACACTTCAAAAGAGCATGACAACGCTGAGCTAGATCTCTCAAGAACCTATCAGAAACATATTTGGAAGGACGCGCAAGCGAGCGCAGCTCCAAGGAGGAGGGGTTGGACGACCTAGAACAAGACCCTACTTCTCTAGACCTAACTGGCTCTACTTCCCTAGACTCGATAGACCCTAATCCTAACCTAGGATAGAGGAGGCCTAGTGGAAGGGAAGGAGTAGGGGACTCGTGCCCCTGGGACGAGGATGGAGACAGGGTAGCATAATCTTCCACTGAAATCTCCGATTCAAATTTGACGTTTTTTTTTGGAGATCAGCAGAGACTATACAGCAATAGGGAGGAGGCGGAAGCTGCATGGGGAATAGCTCGGGGAAGATGCAATCGAAGAATGGATCAGAGGAAGAGAACCACATCGCGTGGAGTTGGGCGTTGGGAGGAGGAGGAGTGAATAGAGTGGATAGATCAATGGGCGGGCAATGCCCGCAAGCACAGGGAATGAATAGGATTTCAGGATGATCAATGAAAGAAGGGTTCACCATGATGGGAGGCAGACGGGGTATGTAGTCCCGTTGCTGGAGGAGAAATTGAAAGGGATAGGGAGACCAAGAGAAGACAACTGGTGAGCTCCCCTCCTCCCGTGGATTATCAACTGGCCGCTTCTTCGGCCTCCACTGAACGAGCCGAACCTCTTGATGCTTCTGGCAGTCTTCTTCATGAAATAACCCCTGTAGGGCTTGACCATAATCAATCATATCCTCTTCAGGCATCTTTAGTGCTGGCGGTGAACTGGCCATCGGACAGACTGTATTTCTCCCTGGCGGAGCTGGCTGTGGAGCTAATGTGCCGGGTTGGAGAGGCCCTCGAACAAAGTGTTGACGGTAGTCCCAGGTGAGTGGCCCAAAATCACCCATCATAGATAATGCGGTTTCTTTGTAGCCGAGACCCCTCCGACCCATCTTCCTTCCTTTGGGTATGGGCTTGGTCATTCCTTGCAGTTGTGCACCGAGGCCTTTCCCCGGTTGATAGCCCAATTTTAGTATGATGTTCCAGCCCTTTGAGTCTCGGATCTGAGGCTTCACCTTGATGTTAACTGGAGTAGTGACGGGCCTAGGAGGTGTATAAGCCCAAGGGAAGTTCAAATTCAGCACCGATATGACGGGCCAGCTGCTGGGCCAAAGTGTAGGAAGAATCTGTTCTGAAATGGCCTTAACTGATTGGACCGTGGATAAGCTTTTGACTTTGACGACCCTCCCTTGGAAAAGGAATTTGACGCACTGATGTGCGGTGGAGGGCACGGCGCCAAGTGTATCAATCCACGGACAATCCAAGATAGCCTTGAACATAGGGTCGATGTCCAGCACATAGAATTCCACGGGCATAGTAAGGGGCCCGAGCTCTGCTTGAATAGTAAACACCTCGTGGCATGCTCTCCTCGAGTTGTCATATGCTGCTATGGTGGTGGGGGTAGGTCATAATAATTCTTCAGATGTATTACAAGCTTGGAGAGTGCTGAGTGGGCACACATTAATTGAAGCCCCTATGTCTACCAGTGCTGCCTCAATGCTTACTTTGTTCAGAATGATTGTAATACAGAGCGACATTTGTCGAGCTTATGGAGGTGCTAGCTCGGTTTCTGAAAATGTGATTGCCGGCCCTTTGGAAATAGTTGCCAACGCTGTTGGTAAGCTGTCAACTGCCATGTCCTCGCTAACCATCACCTTCTGTAAGAAATCTCTCAATGCGTCTTGGTGAAGGGTGGACCTTTTGATATGCTCCAGAACTGATATTTTGGCGGGTATTCGGTCCAGATGTGATGGGGGTATCTCTCGCCCTTCACATTTTTCCCACAGCTTTGATTGCTTGTCGGCATAGCTCCATCGTGTCCGTCATATTTTTCTGAATCGAGTCATGTAATTTTCATATTTTATTTGAGTCATGTCATTGTAATTTTTCTTTTATTTGAGTCAAGTACCTAGGTCATTGAGTCATCTACCTAAGTTTGAGTGTCATTAGGATTGATTAGGTTGTTATTGGGCCCAATTCATTGGGCTGGCCCATGGGCGCTCCCCCCACCTTCCTCGGTTATTCGTCATTGAGTCAAATGTCAGGGACTTTTTGTAAAATGTGGGTTGCCTATATATAGGACCACATTCCCCTCATTTTGAACTAATGAATGATGGAAAGAAAATTTGAAATTCCACTACAATTGTGAGAATCTCTCTCTCTCTCTCTCTCTCTCTTCTCTCTCTCTCTAAAGGGGGAGAACCCCATTCTCTCACCTCCCCACCCCAATTTCAAAATTTTTCTCTCTCCTCCCTTCCCAACCACCTCCACTCCCCACCTACCCCATTAAAGTCTCTTCCCATTCCCCACAACCCTCATCAATACTCCCCCCTTCCCAAGACCCCCTCCACCAATCCTCTCCTCACCACCCAACCCCCAACTACCCCTCCCACTTTCCCAAGCACCCTTCCCACTACCCCAAGCACCCCTCCACCTCCCAAGGCCTTTGAATTTCGAAATCCCCCTTCCCTCCATAGCCCTAGGTCGCCCCCCCTCTCTCTCATCTCCTCCACTCTCCCATTGTTCTTCTCCATCACCCCCACCTTCCACCATCTAGACTGGCGACCTGCAGAGGATCACCTGCTAGCAGCGGCCACCCCGACCACCTCCCCGCAAATCTGAAGGGCCAAGAGGTACCCACGGAAGCGTCTGCCTGTCTTCTTCGCAACGGCAGTGGTTTCGTTGTCGTCCGAGCACCGAGCTGCCCGGGAGAGCCGTTCTCCATCAACTGTGCGAAGCTCTCCTGACAGAGCACCTGAACGTGATTGGAAGCTCTGCCACGACAAATCCAGCGTGAATCAGGACAAAAGTTCTTCTGAAAAGATCTTCTTCTACCTGTCTACTTTTATAATCAAGAGGTAGAACTCCAATCGGCATCCGTTCGGAAGAGTTATTAATTTCTTCCTCCAGGCGCTCGGATCTACCTCCACTCAGTCTGCACCAACTCCTCCTCAGTGTTCAAAGCCCACTGGTCGACCCCAACATCAGCTGGCATCCCCGTCAGTCTTGCTTCGAAGAGGACTCGTCAACGGTTGCAACGACTCCAGCGGTACCTGATTCTGAGCTCGGGAGGGGTCGTGGCACCATCTTCTTCCTGCTATTGGGAACCTGAAACTGTCAGATCCGAGGGTCTGCCACCCTGTTCAAGCCCCCACCCCGACCATCAGTAGTGCCTGAAGAAAGTTACAAAATTCTGGAGTCACCCTGTTCCAGATACGAAGATTCTCCAAGTGGTTTCGTCCCCAACAAAATTCGGGGGAAGTCACAGGAGCAACATCTTCGACCAACTATCAGCACTCGTAGAGAGAAGACTGAACCGATCTCGGACTTCATTTGGCATACTTTCCCCGTTTCTCCCCTCCCCGCTTGGTCGGCTGAAGGCCCCTCCCTACGTGGAGGAATATTTTGATTGTAATTTGAACCCCCACCCCTAGTCCAACCCCCTTGCAAGGGGTGTAGTGCATGTAATCTGAAATTTCAGGTTGAAGCTTCTCCGGCGCGGCGTGCGGGTAAGCCCACGCTTCCTCGCTCGCCCTCGTCTCCGGTCGGGATCAGTGTCTTCACACCGATCAGGTGAGCCACTAAACACTCCTCTTTGCTGGATTCTTTTGCTTAATTAGTATTGCTGCCACGCCCCGAGCGCGGAAGATACTCGGATATGCGCGACGAGTTTATATCAATCATGTCAATCAGAGTAGTAGTGTATTCGACACCAAAACAGAGATGCGCAAAATAGAAAGATAACCCAATCCTTTATTTCATAATGGATAGACTATTACAAATCCAATACTCAATTCAAAAAAAAAGGAAAAGTACATAGTTGACTCAAAAATAGGAAAAAGACTAGATGACACTTGGAGAAGTTCTATCTCTTTCACTCTTGACCATTCCCATCCGATTGACTTCCCTCGTCGTCGGAATTACCTGAAAAGTAGGGAATACACGGAGTGAGCGAACGCTCAGTAGGAAATTATATCTCAAGCGCTTAGCAAGGGGTTTAAGTAATTATATTTTTCATGAATGTACTATAGCTATGCATGCTCGCATAAAACGACAAGATAGAGAAAGAATTTATCAATAAGACAGCAAGATGAACTAGTCATGAGCTTTCAAGAAAAGATAACAGATATTCAAGCAAGTACTTTTTAGCAAGTCATGTCAAGAACTTTGTCTATCATGTATCAAGCAAATAAGTAATTACCCTTTCTCGGGTCACGCAATTCATGTCATGTCAAGTACGAGTCAAGTACAAGATTTGTGTGGAATGTCCAATCAAGCTAGTCATGCACTCGGTATAATGCCAGATACCTTATCATTCAACTCCCATGGGCACAAGTACTTTCGGGTGCTCCTCCCAGGACCAGATCGGGCCCTATATGCGCAGGCATTTATCATGTATTTTTGACATCCACTCTTGTATATATATATAGCCAATATGGAATTTCAACAATTTAAGCTTGTAGACACGTAGGATAACTTTGAGAGAATGGAGTCCAAAAATACGACATTGGACATAGATAGGCGATAACAACGGTACAATCACGATGAACGATGAAACTAGGTGGAATTAGGTTCCCTTAACTCGGGTACCATGACAATTGAGGTCCACATGAACAGTATATCAAAGGCAAGATACCCTCATTCTTATTATAGAATTGAGGTCCACAAGAACATCAACAAATGGCATGATATCATCATCCCATTAAGAATTCTCATGATATACTCTTTGCATATCATAAGGGCCGGTATACCATGTTTCTTTAGAGTGACATGGCATTCAATAGTGTAATGGGTTTTTAGGGTACAACCAGCTCAGTCGGCCTTGAGGGAATCCAAGGCTCGAGGAGTCTTACGGAGGTCTCTATGACTAACTCGCTAGTCCAAAGGAACGGAATGTCCAATGGAGAGCTTGTATGTCAATGAGAATTGAGGGTGATCGATAAAACATCATAAAACGTGGGACTATACTCACGGAGTGGAGATATAGTGCCGATATACATATATATATAGATATACTGAAACCATCGGTTGTCAGAAACAGGTAAAAACATTTTTACAGGAAAATAACGACTTAAGTAAAGTCACTACTCAAGTAATTAACGCCTTCAGTAAGGGCGTTTATCTATTTTACATTTTTGCAAGATTTCAATATTTCAGTATTTTACCAAAAACGCGCCCTGGTAAGGGGCGTTTATTTACAAGTTGACGACGTATACATTGGTCGTTCATTCTTTACTTCTATTTTTGCAGTATATATATTCAGAAGTTTATCAAAAACACGCCCTGGACAGGGGCGTTACTTTTCAATTCACGCCCTGAACAGGGGCATTAGTCAAGTGAGAGACGACCTATACAGGGTCGTGAATTCAAGATTTTTCAGATTTCAAGTATATAATTTCCAGAAACAAGAGACATGGTCATGACAGGAAATTTATCGGGATTCAAGTAAATATGATTGTACACTGATTTAGAATCATGTTTAAGTGAATATTGGATAATTAACATGGGTAATTAACAATTGAGAAAATTGACGTCCGTGTACCGGGCGTCAAATCTGGAATTGACGACCTGGTCATGGTCGTTTCTTTCAAGCTTGTCTGGGTCGCGTATACAATTAGCGCCCTTGGAAAGGGCGTTCTTTCCAACAATAGAAACTTTTAAAACTCGTGAAAACTATATGCATGAACTAATATATATGGTTTAACATAGTTATTATGGTGATTTGGGCTACAGTGCTTGAGAAAACCTACCTTATGAAAATTATCTGATGAACGGAAGGAGGCTTGGTTAGAAACTGATGCTCTGAAGCTTCTAACAGTTAGCAGCAAGACAGAAGATGGTAATACAGAAGACGTTTGATGAGGATGATGAAGATGATGATCTTCGATCAACCTGTAGGGGAAGAAAAAGGAAGGATGATGAGAATATATCCGAAGTTAGGGAAAAGATTGAAGAACATTACCTTGTTCTTTACGTACGCAATTGATCGCTTAACCTGTATTAGAGGAAGAAGATGAAAGATTAATATCCTTCATGAAATCAAAAGACAGAGGGAAAGATACAAGAAGAACTCACTGTTCTTCACATACCATAACAGCAGTAGGTCGTCCAAATAGATCTTTAGGGTTCGACGGGGGTTATTTATAGGGACTTTGGAAATCCTAACAAAGGTAGTGTTCGATTGGAAGTAATACTTCCAAGATAGAATTATTACTACATTCGAACTCTTTCTCATAGTTATCAACTTATCCTGGATAGACTCCTGGGTCGAACGGAACTCAAACTGAATTAGCGTCCTAAGTAAGGGCGTCAAATTTAAATTGACGCCTTGTCAAGCGTCGTTACTTGTTGAAACGTGTCCACTCAAAGGGCGTTACGTTTTCTTGCCCTTTTTATTTATTTTGGTCGTTTGAAATTTGACGCCTTATCATTTGGGCGTCCTTTCTTTAATTCGTGTTTGGTTGAAGGTTGCTTATTTGTAAGGTCGCGCCTTTTCCTGAGGCATTATTTTCATTAGAGTTTAATTCTTTTCCATTTCGGATTTTTATCTTTTCTTTACTTAGTCTTTTATTCTATTTTGACTTATTTTATTCTTTTAAATTTATTAAGGTTGCTACACCCTCCCCCACTTAAAAAGAATTTGGTCCCCAAATTCATAGCATATGTTTACATATGGAGAGTGTAGAGTTCATACCTTCTAAAATAATTCTGGAAATCGCTTCCTCATAGATTCCTCGGTCTCCCAGGTAGCTTCATGTTCTGAATTCTTATTCCATTGTACTTTTAGCATGGGAATAACCTTATTCCTTAGGGTTCGTACTTCTCGATCTAGTATTCGTATGGGCTTCTGCTCATATGTGAAATCTTTCTGGATCACTAGGTCTCCATACTCAATAATATGTGATGGGTCATGTACATACTTCTTCAACATAGATATATGGAACACATCATGTACGTCGGTCAATTGAGGTGGCAATGCGATGCGATAAGCAACCTCGCCAACTCTTTCGAGCATCTCAAAAGGTCCGATGTATCTTGGTGTAAGCTTACCCTTAACACCAAATCTCCGTATTCCACGTCCAGGCGATATCTTGAGAAATACATGATCTCCAACTTGGAATTCCATATCTCTTCTTCTTGTGTCAGCATAAGCCTTTTGTCTAGATTGAGCAACTTGCAGTCTTTCTTTGATCAATTGTATCTTCTCGGTAGTGTCCCTTACCATTTCTGGACCTAACAGTTGTTTCTCTCCAACTTCGTCCCAGCATAAGGGTGATCGACAACTCCTTCCATATAATGCTTCAAAAGGTGCCAGTTGTATACTTGCCTGGTAGCTATTATTGTATGCAAATTCGACCAGAGGCAAGTGATCATGCCAGTTTCCATCAAAATCAGTAATGCATGCCCTTAGCATATCTTCGACTACTTGATTGGTTCTCTCGGTCTGACCATCCGTTTGAGGATGAAAGGCTGTGCTAAAGTTAAGTCTCGTTCCCAACGAATGTTGTAGTCCTTTCCAAAAATGAGAAGTAAAACGGGGATCTCTGTCAGACACGATTGAAACAGGAATACCATGTAATCTGACTATTTCCTTGATGTATAGTGCAGCTAAGACATCAACTGACCATCGACTCTTGATTGGCAAGAAATGCGCTGATTTAGTCAATCGATCAATGATAACCCATATTCCATCATGTCCTCTTTTTGATTTAGATAAACCCATGATGAAATCCATACCAATATCCTCCCACTTCCATTTAGGGATATCTAGATGATGTAGTTTTCCAGTAGGCTTTTGGTGTTCCGCCTTGACTTGTGAGCACGTGAGACAACGTGATACGTAGTCCGCTATTTCTCTTTTCATGTTGGGCCACCAAAAATTTCTTTTTACATCTTGGTACATTTTGGTAGATCCAGGATAAATCGTATACCTTGACCTATGAGCTTCATCTAAGACCTTCTTCTTCAATTCTGGGCAGTCCGGTATACAAGTTCTATTCTTGAACATTAATCTTCCATCAGAAGCTAATTGGAAATCCGATTGTCCTTCTAATCTGCCCTTGATTTCTACTAATGTAGGATCATCATTCTGAAGTGCTTGTATTTCAGACAATAAATCTGACGGTATGCTTACATGAGATAATGTGACACATCTAGGGTCCGTGTCCATGCTTATATTGAGTTCAGAGAATTATTCCAGCAATTTCCATTCTTGAATCAGACAATTGGCTAACAGTGCTCTCGGCTTTCGACTAAGGGCATCTGCTACATGATTACCCTTTCCGGGATGATATTGTATATTGAAGTCGAAGTCCTTGAGATATTCCAGCCATCATCTTTGCCTCATATTTAGTTCCTTCTGTGAGAAAAGATATTTGAGACTCTTGTGATCGGAGTATACAGTAAACTGTACTCCATAAAGATAATGTCTCCATATTTTGAGTGCAAATACTACCGCGGCCAATTCTAAGTCATGGACGGGGTAGTTCTCTTCATGCTTCTTTAATTGACGAGAAGAGTAGGCTATAACCTTCCTTGTTGCATTCGAACACACCCGAGGCCAATGCCAGAAGCATCAGTGTATACCTCGAACTTTTCTCCTTCAATTGGCAATGCTAAGATAGGAGCTGTAGTAAGATGATCCTTGAGAGTTTGGAAGCTTCTTTCACATTCCTCATCCCATTCATAACGGATCTCCTTGCGAGTTAACCTCGTAAGTGGCACGGCGATTTTAGAGAAATCCTTGATGAATCGCCTGTAATAGCCGGCAAGACCTAAGAAACTTCGGATCTCGCTAGCATTGGTCGGTCTTTCCCAGTTCCTTACAGCTTCAACCTTTGATGGGTCTACAGACAAGCCATCCTTTGATATAACATGTCCGAGAAAAGTCACTTCTTCAAGCCAGAATTCACACTTGCTAAGTTTTGCATATAATTGGTTTGTCCTCAATATTTGTAATGCAATCCTCAAATGTTCCTCATGCTCTTCCTTGTTCTTGGAATAAATCAATATATCATCAATAAAGACCACCACGAATTGATCCAAATAAGGCCTGAATATACTATTCATTAACTGCATAAAGACAGCAGGGGCATTCGTTAGTCCGAAAGGCATAACAACAAATTCATAATGGCCATACCTGCTTCTGAATGCGGTTTTATGAATATCCTCGTCCTTGATTCTTAGTTGGTGATATCCTGACCTAAGATCAATTTTGGAAAAGTACATGGATCCTGAAATTTGATCAAACAATTCATCGATTCTCGGCAGTGGATACTTGTTCTTGATAGTGAGATGATTCAACTGTCGATAGTCGATGCATAACCTCATGGATCCGTCTTTCTTCTTTACAAATAATACAGGCGCTCCCCACGGGGAAGTACTTGGTCTAATGAATCCTTTCTTAATGAGTTCCATCAATTGCTCTTTTAACTCCTTGAGTTCAGCAGGTGACATCCTATAAGGTGCCTTTGAAATCGGACCAGCACCAGGGACTAAGTCAATGGTGAAGGCCACTTCTCTTTGCGAGGGTAATCCCGACAAATCTTCCGGAAATATGTCTGAAAATTCTTGTACCACTGGAATGTCTTCTAGCTTAGCTTCCTTAGCTTCTTTAACTGTGACAAAGGCAAGGAAATATGCACATCCTTTCCTGATGAGCTTGCTAGCTCGGAGAGCTGAAATAAGAGGGGATCTGCTCCGACCCTTGGGGCTAGTCAAGATTAGTTCTGGAAATTCCTTGAATGTAACCTTACTATTGTGGCAATCAACCGTTGCCTGATACTTGGATAACCAATCTGCCCCTAGTATAACATCATACTCTTTCAGATCTAAACATATGAGATCAAAAGGGAGATTTCTACCCTGAACCAATACTTCGCAGTTTTGGTAATGATGTGTAATATCAGTCTCATCATCCAGAGGAGTAGACAAAACTAACTTTATCCATTCCGGTTCTAGGGGTAATGGGTCAGCAAACTTCTTAGAAACAATAGAATGCGATGCACCAGTATCAATTAAGACATATGCATTCCTGGAACAAACTTTCAATGTACCTTCCACTAAGTCGCCTTCTTCTACTTGCTCGGTCTCCTTGATTGCATGAAGACGAGCATTCTTGGTTACTGGGCGCTTTCCGTCAACGGCTTGATCGTTAAGTAATGGGCAATCGGGAATCCGATGCTCACGACTCCCACAACGGAGACATGCTCCTAGTTTCCTCCAGCATTCTTCTGCTCTATGACCCGCTTTATCACAATGTTTGCACACTGTATTTGGAGAGGTAGTGGTGATAGAGAAGGGCTTGGTCTTCTTGAACTTTTGGTCTTGTGAGGATGCTCCTCCATTGCTAGGCCTTTTCTTGAAGTTGGGTTTAAAGGAACCCGAACATGTAACTTGTTCCTTCTTATCCTTACCACGAATCCTATCAGACAGTTCCGTGGCATCTTCTAATAGTTGAGCTCGGCGTACTATCTCCGAGTAGACTTGAATGTCCATCGGTGCCAGTTGAGTAATAGCTTGGGGCCTGAGTCCATTAAGAAACCTCCTAGCTTTCATTTTCTCGGTGCTAACTAGATGCTTAGCATACCGAGACAATCTAGAGAATTGGGCCTCATACTCGGCCACTGACAAAGATCGTTGCTTTAATGCAGCAAATTCTGCAGCCTTCTTTTCCTGAACTCGGTCCGAGAAATATTTTACGTTGAAGTGTTCAACGAATTCCTCCCACGAAACCTGATCTTGATTTATAGTAGCCTCTATTGATTCCCACCAGCATCTAGCATCCCTTTCTAACTGAAAAGTAGCTAATAAGACCTTATCTTGATCCGTGCATTGCATAACACGGAATATTCGTTCTGTTTCCCTAATCCAGTGTTCAGCGTCATCTGGATCAGTAGAACCCGTGAACTTGGGCGGGTTCATGTTCTTGAAAGTCTGGTGGAGACTTCCTGCTCGTTGTCCACCTCCTAGTGTTACTTGTTGCAGCACTTGAGTCATGCCTTGCAGTGTACGCTGCATGTTGCGCCATTGAGCACGTTCGGCAGCCATTATCCTACAATTATAATAACTAGATTAATACGTGATTTGTATCTTAAAGACTAGCATTCTATGTTAACTTTAACCCTTGGTTCTACCCAATCTCACTGGTTAAAGGTTTGAACATATCCTTGGACTTGGGTTTTCCTAGGAATTGAATATCCTAGGCTCTGATACCACAAAAACTGTCACGCCCCGAGCGCGGAAGATACTCGGATATGCGCGACGAGTTTATATCAATCATGTCAATCAGAGTAGTAGTGTATTCGACACCAAAACAGAGATGCGCAAAATAGAAAGATAACCCAATCCTTTATTTCATAATGGATAGACTATTACAAATCTAATACTCAATTCAAAAAAAAAGGAAAAGTACATAGTTGACTCAAAAATAGGAAAAAGACTAGATGACACTTGGAGAAGTTCTATCTCTTTCACTCTTGACCATTCCCATCCGATTGACTTTCCTCGTCGTCGGAATTACCTGAAAAGTAGGGAACACACGGAGTGAGCGAACGCTCAGTAGGAAATTATATCTCAAGCGCTTAGCAAGGGGTTTAAGTAATTACATTTTTCATGAATGTACTATAGCTATGCATGCTCGCATAAAATGACAAGATAGAGAAAGAATTTATCAATAAGACAGCAAGATGAACTAGTCACGAGCTTTCAAGAAAAGATAACAGATATTCAAGCAAGTACTTTTTAGCAAGTCATGTCAAGAACTTTGGCTATCATGTATCAAGCAAACAAGTAATTACCCTTTCTCGGGTCACGCAATTCATGTCATGTCAAGTATGAGTCAAGTACAAGATTTGTGTGGAATGTCCAATCAAGCTAGTCATGCACTCGGTATAATGCCAGATACCTTATCATTCAACTCCCATGGGCACAAGTACTTTCGGGTGCTCCTCCCAGGACCAGATCGGGCCCTATATGCGCAGGCATTTATCATGTATTTTTGACATCCACTCTTGTATATATATATAGCCAATATGGATTTTCAACAATTTAAGCTTGTAGACACGTAGGATAACTTTGAGAGAATGGAGTCCAAAAATACGACATTGGACATAGATAGGTGATAACAACGGTACAATCACGATGAACGATGAAACTAGGTGGAATTATGTTCCCTTAACTCGGGTACCATGACAATTGAGGTCCACATGAACAGTATATCAAAGGCAAGATACCCTCATTCTTATTATAGAATTGAGGTCCACAAGAACATCAACAAATGGCATGATATCATCATCCCATTAAGAATTCTCATGATATACTCTTTGCATATCATAAGGGCCGGTATACCATGTTTCTTTAGAGTGACATGGCATTCAATAGTGTAATGGGTTTTTAGGGTACAACCAGCTCAGTCGGCCTTGAGGGAATCCAAGGCTCGAGGAGTCTTACGGAGGTCTCTATGACTAACTCGCTAGTCCAAAGGAACGGAATGTCCAATGGAGAGCTTGTATGTCAATGAGAATTGAGGGTGATCGATAAAACATCATGAAACGTGGGACTATACTCACGGAGTGGAGATATAGTGCCGATATACATATATATATAGATATACTGAAACCATCGGTTGTCAGAAACAGGTAAAAACATTTTTACAGGAAAATAACGACTTAAGTAAAGTCACTACTCAAGTAATTAACGCCTTCAGTAAGGGCATTTATCTATTTTACATTTTTGCAAGATTTCAATATTTCAGTATTTTACCAAAAACGCGCCCTGGTAAGGGTGTTGGATACGGACTGAATAGATCTAGAGGGGGGGTGAATAGATCTTTCCCCCTTTTCGATGATTTACTAACTATTGACCAGATGAGCTACTGGTAATTAATGAATTATAGAACTAATGCGAATAGTAAAGATGCAAGCATACGTATAGAAAATCAAACACACACAAGCACACCACAAGAGAGGATTTTTAAGGTGGTTCAGTCTCTTCCTGAGACTTACATCCACCCCTTGCTTAACTCAAGCAAGGCTTCACTATGAGAATCTCTGATCTCAATCAAAACACAGCTGACACACAGCTTGTACCTGCTGACACACAGCTTGACTCTGCTGCCTCACAGCTTGACAATAATTGTAATCACAAATGGAAAGATGATAAGAACAGGTGATGAAAGACAGGACTGAATATTGGCGTGTGTAGAAGAATAGATGTTCAGCCTGGGACTTGATCACTCTTATGAAGAAGCCTAGACTCCCTGTTGATCTTCCAGTCAGTTGCCTTCGATTGTTCTGCTGCTGGAGATCGCACAGTCTTGAGCTAAGTCTTCCTTCTGCAGCAACGAGATTGCCTTTAACCTTTCTGCAGATCTTTGATTGGTGGAGAGCTCCTTCTTCCTCTTCTGTGTATATCTTCCTTGGCTTCTATTTCGTGCTCTCTCCCTGCTTCTTTGTTCGTGATTAGTTGCCTTATATTCTTCATACCGCCTTTGAAGTTCTTCCCGCGCAATTTTCAGATCGAGCGCCAATCTGCTAGAAAACAGGGATCGGTTTAAATCCAATCGTTAGAACGAGTTTGACCACTTCTAGGCAAGATTGTTTCCTTGATTCCCGTGCGGAATCTTATCTCCTGGGCAGCCCAACAACCTGCAACAACCATCTGCAGGTTTTAAGGAACCTCAACAGAATTCGGTTAGAGTTCGGTTCTGGACGCTATAAAGCCCGTGGTCGACCATGACCCTGTCGCTGGTCGACAATGGGCATTCCCCAGACGGCCGGTTCTTCTGGCTGAAACTCACTTCGCCCGTTGGTCGACCACAGCCTGGTCGCTGGTCGACAAGGGACGAATTACAGATGGCCGTCAGTTCTGTCTGATGTTCTGGCTGTTCTGTGGTCGACCAGAGGTGGGGCTTTGGTCGACAGCCAAGGTGCTTCCAGAAGACAGATGATCTGATGCTTTTCTGGTTGAGTTCGTTGGTCGACCATAACCACTTCCCTGGTCGACAAGCGGCCTTTGACACTTCTTCTGATTTGTTGATTCCACTTGGATTTCAGTGGACCTGAAATTACTTAACTTATCAGAAGTAAATTGAACTATCAGATTTATATTGAGTTGATCAGAAACATTGTTTGTCATCATCAAATGGGCATTAATTCAATGCACTATCTTTACACACATAACTAAACCATTTGCTTTAAGAGACAAGATAGAACTTAGATTAGTCAAACATATCCTATTGTCATCATCAAAACCAAGGGATGCACAACATTCTCCCCCTTTTTGATGATGACAACCATGAGTCATTGTGTCAAACAAAATCATTTGATTTAGCATTCAAGGCTTTCATAGCACAAATTTCATTCAACAAGGTATTTGATGTGCCTTTCAAAAAGCTTTCAAAAAGCAGTATAGCACTACTTACATGAGTGACAAAGCTAAAGACAAAACTAAAGACACTAAGGACTAGTTGGACACATCTAGACACACAATGACACATAAGCTCATAAGCTTCTCTCTCCCCCTTTGTCAACAGCAAAAAGTGAATCATTTAAACAGTCCTTCCGAGGAGGATGAGGAAGTCTCTGGCTTCACGTTCTCTTCCATGCGATCCAGCTTGTCAACAATGTGGGCATAGGAGAGCCTGAGTTTCTGGATCTCTGAGATAGTATCCTTGTGATACTTCTCATTCTGTTGGGTTGTGATCTCGATACGGATTCCCATCTGATCGGACACTTCACCGAGGGTCCTTACAAGTCTGTTGAACCGAGAACTAGCCTGGTCAGAGTGTTCCTTCTGCTTGATGAACCTGGCCTCCATCTGTTGTTCCAGCCTTTGGACTTTCTGCTCCAAGCGTCCAGTGGCAGCATTGACATTCTCTTGAAATGATTGGAGTTGGGTGGTGAGAGAAGATAACTGAGATGCCATCTGGAGGAGCACTCCATGAGATTCAGGGTGGGAGGTAAATGCTGGTGGTGGAGCAGAAGTAGAGGGAATGGAGGTAGGTGGTACTTGTGTGGGTTGAGCAGAATGTGATGAAGCTTGGGTAGGCGGAGCAGATGGGGATTGAGCTGGAGGGGCAGCAGTGCCTGGCTGCCAGAGCACTATTGAAAGGGACGATGGTGAATGGGCAGCAGTGGGGGTAGTAGGTGTAGCTTGAGGCACCACTGGTGACGGTGTGACAGCAGGGCTAACCTGTATAGGTGAATGAGATGGAGAAGAGGGTGGCACTGGATCCTTTGCTTTGCCCTTGGAAGGGAGAGTGCGCTGAACATGGTCTCCGACCTTCTTAAATCCCAAGAATGTGGTCACGAAGTGAAAATTGTAGACGTGCCATTTGGGAATGACAATGCTTGGGCTGTGAGGAGAAGGTATGTTGGCTGCTTTCAGAATGGAAGTGATATGGGCAGCAAAAGGAAGAGAATTCAGGGGATAATGTAGGATGCTTCGGAGGGAATTCAAAAGGAGTGTGGTTAGGCGAATAGGCTGGCGAGTGATGAGGCCATGGAGTATAAATAGATGGAGGCGACTTACTTGATCTCTGGCGCCTCCTCGAGGTTGTATGATGGTGGTGATGATGTGGTGAAGCAAACGATGAAGAGGAGGGAAGGTATTAGCATTGAGGTACTTGGGAAGGACCTCAGGGGCTGGCTTGCCAGTGACCACTGCATGTGCTTCTCGGAGGTCGAAGTCCTCATGATTGAAAACAGCTCCAATTCTGGGAGTCTTCAGCGTCATGTGGAGAAGCTTGACGTCGAGTCTGATGACTTTCCCTTGAACTACGGTGTATAGCTGACTGTCCACGACTTGCAGGTTGTGATAGAATTCTTGCACAAGCTGGGGCGAGTACGAATTGTGCACTGAAACGAACGTAGTCCACTCTTGAGCTTCAAAAATTGGCAGTAGATCTGGGAACATCTCCATCAGCTTGTCATCGGAGAAATCGACGATCCTGGGTTGCAAAACTGTCCGTGGCTTGAGAGCTCCAGAAACGGGATGCACTGCGGGTTCCTCTGAATCTGCTGATTGTCTGCCTGGACCAGGTGCATCAGCCGTGGTCGACCGGTGAGGGGCCGATGGCGAACCCTGCGCGGCCCGCGACTTGGATCGCTTGGACGGCATCGAAGCTGCGGCAGGGGCCTGATCTCTTCTACGCTTAGAGGAAAGTAGAGCACGCTTGGGAGACATTGTGAAGGGAAGCGAGATAGAGGCGAGAGAGAGGCGAGAAAAGAAATCTGGAGAAGATGAAGTTGAGAGAGGGCTAGAGCTGCGGATGGGAGAATTTCAGGGACCCAGCCGAGACAATTTATAGGGTAGGGCATTAGGGCTGGCTCTTAATTTTTAGGGCAGTGAACCATCGCGATGCAAAGAACGAGCGGTCAGGATTGAATCAGCATAACTCATATTTTGGGAAATTGTTGAAGTGTACCCCCTTTCTTTAATAAGACATTTAAGTAACCGTTCCCCCCTTTCTTAAAGACCACCTTGTGACCAAATCGAGTGGGTCTTGTGGTTCAAAGAATTTGAAAGTATTGCCCCAATAAATTGACTCCCCATATCCACTGTCTTACTCACGGCTCCTTAAACTTATAATATGGTTCATGAGATAATTTTACTAGCTGAACAAGCTGAACAGTGTTTTATGCCTCTATTTGCATATAGTGCATTAGGTCAACCATTTTTGTTGCCTTTTCATTTTGGAATATTTAAAAGCTGTGGTCAGGTTTATCACATGCTTTTCCACACGAAGAGACACGCTTTTTACACGCCAGAAACCCCGGCTACTTAGCATGCCTAACCATTCCACTTTTAACTGGGACACACTTTTTATCCGTGAGGATATACGTTTATCAGACGCCAATATCCCCAGTTACTCAGGATACCCAATTAATAATTTTGAGAGTGGCAGAGGTAGATTGAGTCTTCATGACATACATGTCTCCCACTTAATTTTTCAGCCAATTTTGCTTTGTGATGGAGAACAGTAGTTTCTCAGAACTCAGTCCATTGCTCTACCAAGTAGGCAGAATTATGGCGTATTCCATATACATTCATGCTATAGCTGCGTTTATTTTCACTGTCCAACACAGACACAGGTAGAGAAACAGTCTCATTACTAAAAACATAAGTTCTCAATAGTCTTGAGTCAGAGTCATAGTTATGGTTTGAATTTATTGCAGTAGTACAGGTCAAATTCTCATTACTACACTTAACATTTACTCTCATTGATGACTTTGGTGATTTTCTTGTAAGAGGTGGTTAGGTTGTTCAATGGTTTATTAAGGAATGAGTTTACACTTTTTACTCCCCCTCAATTTGTGAGTCCTTGCTGAAGATAGAGAACAATAAGCTGACCACAAAGAGATATTGAGACACAAGGAATGGGAAGTGAATGAGGATGAGTGAGTGAAGCCAAAACTGAGCTCAGAGTCCAAAAAGTTCAGAAGATTTCCCACCAAAGCCAGCAGCTTGATTAGATCCAATTTCCCTTTTTCAGGTCCTTTGTCGACCATGGAGTGGCCTGTGGTCGACCTTTGTGCTGACACAGAACCTGCCTGTTGAGAAGACTGCGTTCTCACAAACCTGTTGTCGACCATTGGATCGCCTGTGGTCGACAGCTGCGAATTCCCAGAGCTAACTATTTCCTGTCCTGATGCCTTGGTCGACCAGCGCCTTGTCTGTGGTCGACCACAAGAGATGAGCCGTAGAGAACCAGTATTCTTGCTGAAGTTGCACCCGACACAAGACTTTCCAAACTCAAAAACTTGACCAGTACTAGAGACCTATAACTTAGACAGAAATGACAGAATCTATGTAGAGTACACATGAATATGATTATTTCAAGAATTTTCAGGAGAAATTCTACAAATTCCTAACTCCCTTCTTAGAGTTGAAAATCTGTCATTGTTAAGGGGTTTTGTGAAAATGTCTGCCAGTTGTTTTTCAGTTTCTACAAAATGAAGCATGAGATTTCCTTTGGAGACCTCATCTCTTAGAAAGTGATGACGGATCTCAATGTGTTTTGTCCTAGAGTGTTGAATGGGGTTTTTAGACAAATTAATAGCACTAGTGTTGTCACAGAAAATAGGTGCACATCCAAGATCTACATTGTAGTCTTGAAGCTGATGTTTTATCCACAAAACCTGTGTACCACAGCTCCCTACTGCGACATACTCAGCCTCAGCAGTGGAGAGTGCCACAGAATGCTGTTTTTTAGAGGCCCATGATATTAAACATCCACCTAATATTTGACAATAACCACTAGTACTCTTCCTATCAATTTTGCAACCAGCATAATCAGCATCTGAATATGAAATCAAGTCTAGTTTGCAGTAAGTAGGATACCATAAACCCAATTCTTGGGTACCGGCAAGGTAACGAAAGATACGCTTGACAGCCCCTAAATGTGAATCTCTAGGGCTAGATTGATATCTAGCACACATGCATACACTGAACTGAATGTCTGGCCTAGAGGCAGTTAAATATAGTAAGGATCCGATCATACCTCTGTATTTCTTGGCATCTACCATGTTACCTTTTACATCAGCCTCCAATGTTGCATTTGTCCCCATGGGTGACTCTATTGGTTTGCAGCTCTCCATGCCAAACTTTTTCAGCATCTCCTTTATGTACTTGGATTGATTTATGAAGTAGCCTTCTCTACATTGTAGAATCTGCAATCCAAGAAAGAACTGTAAATCACCCATTAAACTCATTTCAAACTCATTGGTCATTAGATTTGCAAATTCAGTACATAATGAAGCTTCAGTGGATCCAAACACAATATCATCCACATAGATTTGCACAATTAGTATATTCTTACCTTGGGTCTTGGAGAATAATGTTTGATCAATTTTACCTCTTGTGTAGCCCTTTTTGGTGAGGAATGAACTCAGTCTGTCGTACCATGCCCTAGGAGCCTGCTTTAAACCATACAAAGCCTTATGCAGTTTAAAGACATGATTAGGAAAATCATCATTTTCAAAACCAGGGGGTTGTTCCACAAAGACTTCTTCCTTTACAAAGCCATTTAGAAAGGCACTTTTTACATCCATTTGCTGCAATTTAATTCCATGGGACGCCGCAAATGCTAACAGTATTCTAATGGCTTCTAACCTTGCAACTGGAGCATATGATTCTTCAAAATCAACTCCAAATTCTTGGTTATACCCCTTAGCCACCAACCGAGCCTTGTTCCTCATAACAACTCCTTCTTCATTAAGCTTATTTTTATAAACCCATTTGGTTCCAATAACAGGATGAGATGAGGGTCTGGGAACAAGTTTCCAAACCTGATTTCTTTCAAATTGATTTAATTCTTCATGCATGGCATTTATCCAAGATTCATCTCTTAAAGCTTCCTCTACATTTTTAGGCTCAACTTGAGATACAAGGGCTAGCTGATCTAATTCATCAACTGTTTTAAGCTGAGATCTAGTTTTCCTCGGTTCATTAATTCCTCCAATGATGTTATCTAGAGGATGATCTCTGAGAAATCTCAGATTTTCAGAATTGTTACCTGGGATGATCTCTCCTTCGGGTTGATCATTGGAATCACCTTGCTTTGGTTCTGCTTCAGTCTCCATTGGTTCCTCTTTGCCTTCCAGAAATTCCCCATCTTCATCTTTGCCTACCTGTCCAGTTTTGTCAAAGTCATTATTTTCATCAAATGTGATATGTGGGGATTCTTCAACTAGCTGATCTTTGGTGTTGTAGACTCTATAGGCTCTTGATCGGTCAGAGTATCCCAAGAAGATTCCTGGGTCACTCTTTGGTTCAAATTTGTCCAATGATCTCTTGTCATTGTTATGAATAAAACACCTTACACCGAAGATTCTAAAATGAGCTAGAGATGGCTTCTTACCTTTGAACACCTCATATGGAGTTTTCGTACTAGATGGTCTTACCATTGCCCTGTTTACAATATAACATGCTGTATTGACCGCCTCAGCCCAAAATCTTCTTGGAAGATTGGCTTCAACCAACAAGGTTCTGGCCATTTCAACAAGTGTGCGATTCCTTCTCTCTACCACTCCATTTTGCTCTGGCGTCCTTGGTGATGAGAACCTGTGATTTATTCCTTTGTTCCTGCAGAATTCATCAAACTCTGAATTTTCAAATTCTCCCCCATGATCAGATATTATTGAACACACTTTGGACTTTCCATCCTGCTTCATCCTTTTGTAAAATTCCTGAAACTCAGAAAAGGCATCACTTTTATGAGATAAGAACATGACCCATGTAAATCTAGAGAAATCATCAACAAGTACATAACCGTACCTCTTACCACTAAGGCTAGCAGTTCTTGTTGGGCCAAAAAGGTCCATGTGCACAAGTTCTAGTGGTCTAGAGGATTGACTTTCAGTTCTACCTTTGAATGATTTTCTTGTTTGCTTACCTTGGGTACATGATTCACATACTTTGACATTTTGAGCAAACGAAATTTCAGGTAAACCAGATACCATTTTATTCTTAACCAATTTGTGCAGCACCCTGTAGCTAACATGCCCTAGCCTTCGGTGCCACAACCAAGTCAGGTCCTCCTTCTTGGCGGTGAGGCACAAGTTGGAGTGGGCTGGATCATCCAAGTCTATCATGTAGACATTATTTACTCTCTTGCCCATAAACTTAACTTTAGCCGAATTTGGTTCAAGAATTTTACAGATTTTAGAATCAAAGACCACTTGATGGCCTTTGTCGCATAGCTGACTGATGCTAAGAAGATTATATTCAAGGCCATCCACTAGCAGTACATCTTCAATGTTATTTGTAGATGTCTTACCTACCTTACCTTTCCCAATGATCTTGCCTTTGTTATTTCCTCCAAATGTCACATGTCCTCCATCTTTTGAGTTTAGCTCGGAGAATTTTGCCTTGTCCCCTGTCATATGTCTTGAGCAGCCACTATCTAAGTACCACTTGTTGTGTATAGCTGCCAAACACACCTGCATCACAAGTTACACAGAAACTTTTGGACCCCAATGGTACCCGGGTCCAAGATGACTTGTAAAGTTATGAAATTGCTGCAGTAATCCTTTGGGAACCCAGATTCTGTTAGAGCAGTGTACATTTTTATTTTTGAACTTGTTCAGATTGGGTTGCTTTTGTTCTAAAGTTTCTTTAATCTGAGTCCACCTTTGTGTATTCAAGTTTTCATTTTGTTTTACCCGAGAAAACCTGTGATTTCTGTTTGCTTGTCTGGCCATGGTCGACTTTTGGTATGTCTGTGGTCGACCATCGCGTCTCCAGAACTCAGCGTCTGTTCTGGCACCACCTCTGGTCGACATCTGGTGTACCTGTGGTCGACCACTGCTTCTCCAGTAACCAGCGCCTGTTCTGGCAGATCCTCTGGTCGACAGATGAAGGGTCTGTTGTCGACCAGCCTGTCTCCAGACACCTTGTTTTCCAGATTTATGTCCTTTAACTTGGTTTATTTGGTGATTTCTGTGAATTTGGGTTTCTTGTTTATTATTTTGAATCTTATATTGATTGACTGTTTTCTCTTTAAAATTTCTCTCTTCCTTGGTGACATTGTTCCTTTTGGAGGAGCATTCAGCTACATCCTCTTGTTTATCTTGGTATAGATTAATCAGGGGCCTTTTTCCTTTTGAGTCAGCAATCCCATTTACGGTTTTTATTTGGAATTCCTTTTTAGCCGTAGGATTGTATCCTAACCCTTCTTTTTGAAAGTTTACTTTTATTCCCAAGACAGCATTTAAGTTTTCTTGACCCTTGGTCATTTTTTCCAAGGCTTCCTGTTTATCTTCCAATTCACCTTGGATTCTTTCTATCTCTTTTAGAAGCTTACTGTTTTCTTCCTTGAGTGAATTGTTTCTTTCTTGACTTAACTTAGTTTCCTGTTCATATTCTTGAGTTTTTAGTTTTAGCTCATCAATGTCGTTTTTTAGCATTTCATTCTCTTCGGACATTCTCTTGTGGTTTTCTTCATCTAAGTCCATTTGATTCAGCTTGTTTTTCAGAGACTTGATTTCCATTTCTAGTTCAGTTTTGTTTTCCATTGAATTGCTGTCTTTATTCAGTTGACTGATCTTCTTCTTCAAATGTTTATTTTCCTTTCTTATTCTTTCATAAGTATCAAGCAATTCTGAATATACTTCTTCCCAATCCGAACTAGAGAAGTCTTGAAATGGGGAACTTACCTCAAGATCACTGTTGTCTCCCTTGGCCATCAGACAGAGCTTTCCTTCTTCTTCCTCGGAAGTTGTTTCCTCTTCACTGCTCTCTTCCTCCTCACTCCAAGTGCTAATCATCGCCTTGGGTTTCTTGCCTTTCCACTTGAAGCTTGATTTCTTAGGAGCTTCTGGACATTCAGCCTTCATATGTCCAGGCTGCCTGCAATTGTAGCAAATGAGTTTATTAGAAGAAGTCTTATGTTTATCAGATTTAAACTGGGATGACTTCCTTACCATGCCCTTTGGATTTCTGAATCCTTTACCTTCCTTTCGCAGGAATTTCTTAAATTTTCTTGTAAGCATGGCTAGCTCACCAGATTCTTCACCTGAGCTAGATGAGTCTTCATTGTCAGACACCTCAGAGGTGCTTGTCTTAGTCTTTAGGGCAAGTTGCTTCTTTTTCTTCCCCTCATCTTCCTTTCTCTTCAGATTGACCTCATAGGCCATCAGGGATCCTACTAACTCATCCACTGTCATTGTTGTGAGATCCTTTGAGTCCTCAATGACTGTGGCCTTGGTATGCCACATCGATGTGAGAGACCTTAAAATCTTCCTCACTAATTCCTGCTCTTTGTATGTCTTCCCTAAGCTCTTCAAGCCATTAGTCAATTGTACTAATCTGGCATACATCTCAGAAATACTTTCATCATTTTTCATCCTAAACATCTCATATTCTGAGACTAGCATATTTGCTTTTGTCTCTCTTACCTCGGAAGTACCTTCGTAGATTACCTTTAGACGATCCCACATTTCTTTGGCTGTTGCGCATTGGGAAACTCTTGAGAATTCTGTGGGGTGTAGTGAGCACTGCATTACGTTCATGGCTCCCCAGTTGACAGTTGATTTCCTGACCTGTTCTCTGGTCCAGGTTTCTTCATCTTCCGGTAGCTCAAAAGGTCCGCGGCTCACTACCCTCCACATCTCGTGGTCTTGCGCACGTAAGAACACCTGCATACGATTTTTCCAATAAGAATAATCAGTTCCATCAAAATATGGAGGTCTAGTTACAGAGTGCCCCTCAGCTATGAGGCTTTTAGAGTTCAGTCCGCCCGGTCTCTCCTGGTTGTTAGACCACATTTTTGGAGAACCTGCTCTGATACCACGTGTTGGATACGGACTGAATAGATCTAGAGGGGGGGTGAATAGATCTTTCCCCCTTTTCGATGATTTACTAACTATTGACCAGATGAGCTACTGGTAATTAATGAATTATAGAACTAATGCGAATAGTAAAGATGCAAGCATACGTATAGAAAATCAAACACACACAAGCACACCACAAGAGAGGATTTTTAAGGTGGTTCAGTCTCTTCCTGAGACTTACATCCACCCCTTGCTTAACTCAAGCAAGGCTTCACTATGAGAATCTCTGATCTCAATCAAAACACAGCTGACACACAGCTTGTACCTGCTGACACACAGCTTGACTCTGCTGCCTCACAGCTTGACAATAATTGTAATCACAAATGGAAAGATGATAAGAACAGGTGATGAAAGACAGGACTGAATATTGGCGTGTGTAGAAGAATAGATGTTCAGCCTGGGACTTGATCACTCTTATGAAGAAGCCTAGACTCCCTGTTGATCTTCCAGTCAGTTGCCTTCGATTGTTCTGCTGCTGGAGATCGCACAGTCTTGAGCTAAGTCTTCCTTCTGCAGCAACGAGATTGCCTTTAACCTTTCTGCAGATCTTTGATTGGTGGAGAGCTCCTTCTTCCTCTTCTGTGTATATCTTCCTTGGCTTCTATTTCGTGCTCTCTCCCTGCTTCTTTGTTCGTGATTAGTTGCCTTATATTCTTCATACCGCCTTTGAAGTTCTTCCCGCGCAATTTTCAGATCGAGCGCCAATCTGCTAGAAAACAGGGATCGGTTTAAATCCAATCGTTAGAACGAGTTTGACCACTTCTAGGCAAGATTGTTTCCTTGATTCCCGTGCGGAATCTTATCTCCTGGGCAGCCCAACAACCTGCAACAACCATCTGCAGGTTTTAAGGAACCTCAACAGAATTCGGTTAGAGTTCGGTTCTGGACGCTATAAAGCCCGTGGTCGACCATGACCCTGTCGCTGGTCGACAATGGGCATTCCCCAGACGGCCGGTTCTTCTGGCTGAAACTCACTTCGCCCGTTGGTCGACCACAGCCTGGTCGCTGGTCGACAAGGACGAATTACAGATGGCCGTCAGTTCTGTCTGATGTTCTGGCTGTTCTGTGGTCGACCAGAGGTGGGGCTTTGGTCGACAGCCAAGGTGCTTCCAGAAGACAGATGATCTGATGCTTTTCTGGTTGAGTTTGTTGGTCGACCATAACCACTTCCCTGGTCGACAAGCGGCCTTTGACACTTCTTCTGATTTGTTGATTCCACTTGGATTTCAGTGGACCTGAAATTACTTAACTTATCAGAAGTAAATTGAACTATCAGATTTATATTGAGTTGATCAGAAACATTGTTTGTCATCATCAAATGGGCATTAATTCAATGTACTATCTTTACACACATAACTAAACCATTTGCTTTAAGAGACAAGATAGAACTTAGATTAGTCAAACATATCCTATTGTCATCATCAAAACCAAGGGATGCACAACAAAGGGGCGTTTATTTACAAGTTGACGACGTATACAGTGGTCGTTCATTCTTTACTTCTATTTTTGCAGTATATATATTCAGAAATTTATCAAAAACACGCCCTGGACAGGGGCGTTACTTTTCAATTCACACCCTGAACAGGGGCGTTAGTCAAGTGAGAGACGACCTATACAGGGTCGTGAATTCACGATTTTTCAGATTTCAAGTATATAATTTCCAGAAACAAGAGACATGGTCATGACAGGAAATTTATCGGGATTCAAGTAAATATGATTGTACACTGATTTAGAATCATGTTTAAGTGAATATTGGATAATTAACATGGGTAATTAACAAATGAGAAAATTAACGTCCGTGTACCGGGCGTTAAATCTGGAATTGACGACCTGGTCATGGTCGTTTCTTTCAAGGTAGCGCCCTTGTCTGGGTCGCGTATACAATTAGCGCCCTTGGAAAGGGCGTTCTTTCCAACAATAGAAACTTTTAAAACTCGTGAAAACTATATGCATGAACTAATATATATGGTTTAACATAGTTATTATGGTGATTTGGGCTACAGTGCTTGAGAAAACCTACCTTATGAGAATTATCTGATGAACGGACGGAGGCTTGGTTAGAAACTGATGCTCTGAAGCTTCTAACAGTCAGCAGCAAGACAGAAGATGGTAATACAGAAGACGTTTGATGAGGATGATGAAGATGATGATCTTCGATCAACCTGTAGGGGAAGAAAAAGGAAGGATGATGAGAATATATCCGAAGTTAGCGAAAAGATTGAAGAACATTACCTTGTTCTTTACGTACGCAATTGATCGCTTAACCTGTATTAGAGGAAGAAGATAAAAGATTAATATCCTTCATGAAATCAAAAAGACAGAGGGAAAGATACAAGAAGAACTCACTGTTCTTCACATACTGTAACAGCAGTAGGTCGTCCAAATAGATCTTTAGGGTTCGACGGGGGTTATTTATAGGGACTTTGGAAATCCTAACCAAGGTAGTGTTTGATTGGAAGTAATACTTCCAAGATAGAATTATTACTACATTCGAACTCTTTCTCATAGTTATCAACTTACCCTGGATAGACTCCTGGGTCGAACGGAACTCAAACTGAATTAGCGTCCTAAGTAAGGGCGTCGAATTTAAATTGACGCCTTGTCAAGCGTCGTTACTTGTTGAAACGCGTCCACTCAAAGGGCGTTACGCTTTCTTGCCCTTTTTATTTATTTTGGTCGTTTAAAATTTGACGCCTTATCATTTGGGCGTCCTTTCTTTAATTCGCGCCTGGTTGAAGGTTGCTTATTTGTAAGGTCGCGCCTTTTCCTGAGGCGTTATTTTCATTAGAGTTTAATTCTTTTCCATTTCAGATTTTTATCTTTTCTTTACTTAGTCTTTTATTCTATTTTGACTTATTTTATTCTTTTAAATTTATTAGGGTTGGTACAATTGCATTTTAGTGCCGTCGGCGTTAAGAGAGTGCCCGAACCCGAATTATCGTTTAATTGTGTGGCTACCGCGGGTGAGTTGTGAGAGTGATCATTCAACCCAAGCCTTCGGCGTGCTGACCGCCCGTGAATTTGGGCAACCCCTGACCCATAGGGTCCTCCCCAAGCCAGCCGTACCCTTGGAAATCTCCGGTCCAACCTCGGACCCTCACCCCATCGTCGGTCCACCTACGGACCCGAGTGTGCCAACGCGAGTGAGTCCACTTGTGTGGCATTGCCAAATTGTTGTGTTGCTTGCAATTTAGGTCTTAGGTTGTGTCACATCAAATTGGTGTCAGAGCAAGTTCATAACTTATCTCTATCAAGTTGGTCCTAGGGCGTGTTTATGCATTTAGAGTCCTCGGTTGCATCTCTTTGTCCACTAGTATGGCCACCTCATACCGACCTTACCAATCGGCCCTCTCCATAAGTCCAAACCACCAAGGGATGCCTACCACTAACACACATAACCTCCCTGGCCATGTCAACTACCTCATGAAGGCCTTGACCCATGCCAATGAGCGGCTTGATAACATATCGGGTCGACTCAACCAACTTGGAGAAAATGGGCCCGCCCCAAGGACGGACAATAGAAGGACATGTTCCCCACCTCCCATATTTGATGGAACTCAACCTAGTGACTATTTAGAGTGGTAAGTTTCGATAGACCATTACTTCACTTGGTATCCCATGTCCGAGGATGAGAAAGTCCGATTTGCCAAATTGCAACTTACCAAACGGGCCCACACTCATTAGTTGAAAATTGAAGGCTTTAAGGATAATTAGAAGGGAAGCTCACCTCACAACATGGGGGGACATGAAGGAACAACTTAGGGCTAGATATATTTTTCCCTCCCATTCTGAACACCAAAGCCCAAAGAGCATTTCAACTCCTTCATTTCCCCTTGGCCAACCAAAGACCTTAATCACGCATTCCCCACCATTTCCCACCTCTCCTACTCCAACCACAACATCTACATCCTGCATCCAAGTCCTCACCACAACCATATGTCCACATACCCAATTGGACCCTATGTCCACCCCTCCACCTAGGCCCATAATGGTCACCACCCCCAAACCCAAATCCCCTCACCAAACCCATACCCCACAAAACCCCTTGGCCCCCACCACTACCCCTCCATAGCCCCCTAAAAGGGACCCACCTCCCAAAACAAATCAAACCAAGCCTCCGCACCCACCCCACCTTCCTCTTCCAACCCCAATCCTACCCCAACTTAGGCCTCCACTACTTCCACTTCCAACCTCAATCCAAGTCCGACCTCGTTCACCACCCTGAATGCACCATGTGCCGATCATCATCACCCCACCCACAAAGTACCTACCCACCTTCTTGGTAGAAGAACCCATAATCCTGACACCCGACCCCATAGTGGTGAACACCCCAAATCCAACCCCCACTTTGAAAGAAACACATGCCCAAGATGGGGACAAAGCCTTGCATTATAATCCTCACTCTATGCCCTCTCCTCTAGTAGGGAGTGAACTCATCATAATTGGGTCATTGGCTAGATGGTTAAAAGAGAGCCTAGCTCACCCAATCATGGCCTACCCTCCCTTGGAGCGACACCTCCCCATAGTGCCCTTCAACTCCTATCGCACCACCATCCAATCATCTTATCAAGTGGAGACACTAGGGGACCTTCTTAAAGGCTTAGCTTGGCAATTTGAGTTGACCGGCTTGTTGACCCCCATGGCCCACCAATCTAGGAGCCTTGACCTCCTACACCTTTGTGTCGGGTATATCACCTCGGTTTGCATCATTGGTTGCTACACTAGCGACCTCCTCCTATTCCTCCCTACACCCGATGAGCTCGACCTTCTCCTTGATCTGGAGTTTATTATATCGGGTAGAAAACCAAAACCTCCCTTCATAGTCGATCCACCCACCAAGAATTTTGGCCCAATTGTTTCAGTAAAGGAGGATGACCCACCACCATTTGAGGACCTTGAGGATATGGAGTATCTCTCTCTTGGCAACCCTTATCAAGATCCCTTTGATCCATTCGAGTGGAAGCTCAAGGGCCACCCCACACCCATGCATAAGAAAGTCATCCCTAGGATAGGAATGCATGTGTCTAGGCTTACCACACCACTTGGCATGAACACTATGTTGGGTCCGTTCATTCATATCACCCACATGTCAAGTAGAAAGCATGAGTGGTCCAAATTCAGATATAATGGTCCACCTTCACTCATCATGAGTCTTAAGCATGATAGGAGCATTCGTGGATGTCCGGGTCCCCCGGCATTTGTCACCCCCATGCATGACCGGATCACCTACGGATGCCCCGGCCCTCCAACCTTTGCTAGAGAGTCCATGCATGATAGGGCCACATTTGGTTGCCCCAGCCCACCAAGGCTCATCAAGGTCCATATGGCATCATGGTATGATAGGTCCATCTATGGACGTCCTGGTCCCCCTTTACATACCACACACTTCTCACCCACACCGCACCGTAGCTCATGGCATACTCATTCAAGCAAGCATCTAGCAACGGGCGGTGAGGTTCATAATGAGCGGGCAAAATCTCACGAGTGCCACTTGGGATTCCAAGTAGGCAACCCTACGATGGTGGCTTTGGAATGGCTCAATCTTAGGGTCACCTCCAAATCGAGGGCACGAGGACTTGGACCTTCCATGTTCCGAGTGGCTTTGGCAACCTGGCTTACGGGTTGGATTTACCGATGGGATTTTGGGATATACCCCGCTTATCACGTGGCGGATCTAGCACCCTCTAAGGGCACTGTGGTGGATCCTAGTGAGCAGCTTGAGTCTACCCCCACCTTTATGAGTGACACCCTCGGAGAGCCTCCTTATATCAGCTTGAGAGTCCGACGTGTGCACACGGAGGCAATACTAAGCAAGTAGGGTACCATCGCCAGCAAGAGGGTGTGCCCGAGCCACCTTGAGAGGATGAAGAGCAGTCCCCGGCTAAGGACGCGAGGTTGAGTTTGGAGGTTGTGGCTCACCCGGAGCTGCATTGGAGGACCTCTTCCCCGGCGGACCTATACTCGACGGAGTCGAGTTCTTCACACCC